>OZ004704.1:21494958-22231474 GCA_963924515.1 Vespertilio murinus | reverse complement strand
GATCTTTTTTCTTTTTTTAAAATTAAGGTATTATATGTGTACATATCTTATCATTGCAGTTCTAATATTTTTTTTCAATAATGTCTTGATTTTGCTCTAATTTTTTTTTTATTTTAGAGAGGAAGAGAGATAGAAACATCAATGATGACAGAGAATCATTGACCTGCTGTCTCCTGCATGCCCCTCCTGGGGATCAAGCCTGCAACCTGGGCATGTGCCCATGACTAGAATTGAACCTGGGACCCTTCAGTCAGAAATCCAATGTTCTATCCACTAGCCAAACCAGCTAGGGTGTCCTTATTATATGTCTTTATAATTTTAATATATATTTAATTTATGAGCTTTACTGAATAGTTTAATTATCTATGATCCTTGAGGGTCTCATTTTACTGATTATTCTTTCTCCATTTTTCTTAAATATATTTTTATGTATTTCAGAGTGAGGGAGAGAGAGATAGAAATGTTAACGATTGGCTGCTTCCTGCATGCCCCTTACTGAGGATGAAGACCACAACACTGGCATATGCCCTAACGGAGAATCAGAGTGTGATCTCCTGTTCATGGGTCGATGCTCAACCACAAGCAACACTAGCCAGGCTTTCTCTTTTTTATTGATGGAGGCTAATCATTTCCCTCCGTGTTTTTGGAATTTTTGCGTGATAATCTCATGTTCAGCTGGGCTTTATTTTTAGAAATCCTGTGAAGCATCAGTTAAGGACATCTCCCTCCAGGGAAGTTTTTGTGTTTGCCAGGAACACACTAACAACAGACCACTTTTAAAATATATATATATTTTATTGATATTTTACAGAGAGGAAGGGAGAGAGATAGAGAACTAGAAACATCGATGAGAAATACCAACCAGCTGCCTCTTGCACACCCCCTACTGGGGATGTGCCTGCAACCAATGTACATGCCCTTGACCAGAATCGAATCCAGGACCTTTCAGCCCGCAGACCGATGCTCTACCACTGAGCCAAACCGGTTTCGGCTAACAACAGACCACTTTTTAAAATATATACCTGAGCCGAAAGGTATATATTTCAGAGAGGAAGAGAGATACAGAAACATTAATGATGAGAGAGAATCATTGCTTGGCTGTCTCCTGCACACCCCTGACTGGAGATAGAGCCCACAATCCCAGCATGTGCCCTTGACCAGAATGGAACCTGGGACCCTTCAATTAGCAGGCTGATGCTCTATCCACTGAGCAAAACTGGCTAGGGCCAGACTACTTTTTTTGATCAGTTCTATTGAGGTATAATTTACATATAATAAAATTCACTAAGTTAAAGAGCACAATTCAATGAGTTTTGATAAATGTAAGCAATCATGTAACCACCACCATAATTAACATATAAAATGTTCCATCACTTCCAAAAGTTCCTTTATGCTTCCTTGCAATCAATCTTCACTCACCCTGGTCCCAGGCAACCACTAATTTGCGTTAACTCACTGTACTTTGCTTCTTCTAGGATTTTATATGAATGAAATAATATAATATATATTCCTTTGTTTCTAACAATTTTATTTAAGCATAATCTTTTTTATATTCTTCTATGTCGTATAAGTATACCAGTAGCATTCATTTTATTGGTATTCCACAATTAATTGAACTATCCATCAACTGATAAGACATTTAGGCTCTTTTCAGTTTTTTACTATTGTGAATAGAGCTGATATGAACATGTATATGTAAGTCTTAGTGTAAATATTTGCCATTTCTCTTGGGTAAATATCTAAAAGCGAAATCTCTGGGTTGTATGATAGATACATATTTACCTTTGTATGAAATTGCCAAACTTTTCCAAAGCAGCTGCTTTTCCAAAATGAGCATTTTGCACTCCCACCAGCAATATGAGAGTTCAGTTGGTCAATATTCTTACTACCACTTGATATTATCAGCCTTTAATTTTAGCCATTCTAGTGTAATGGTGTGTCATTATAATTTTTTGTTGTTGTTGTTTAAAGTATTAGCCGAAACTGGTTTGGCTCAGTGGGTAGAGCGTCGGCCTGCGGACTGGAAGGTCCCAAGTTCGATTCCTGTCAAGGGCATGTACCTTGCTTGTGGGCACGTCCCTGGTAGGGGGTGTGCAAGAGGCTGCTGATCGATGATTCTCTCTCATCGATGTTTCTAACTCTCTATCCCTCTCTCTTCTTCTCTGTAAAAAATCAATAAAATATATATATATAAAAATAAAGTATTACATATGTCTCCTTTTCCCCCAATTGACTCTCCTCCCCATTCTTACCTCTCAGGACAAGCCCCCACCGCCCCAGTGTCTGTGTCCATTGATTATGTTAATATGCATGCATACAAGTTCTTTGGTTGATCTCTAACCACTCCCCCTCTCCTGCCTTCTCTCAGGTTGGACAGTCAGTTCAGTGTGACCCTGTCTCTGCATCTATTTTTGTTCATTAGTTTATGTTGTTCATTATATGAGTGAAATCATGTGATATTTCTCTTTCTCCAACTGGCTTATTTCGCTTAGCATAATGCTCTACAGTTCCATCCATACTGTTGCTAGTGGTAAAGGTTCCTTCTTTCTTTATAGCAGCAAAGTACTCTATTGTGTAGATGTGCCACCATTTTTAATCCACTCATCTGCTGATGGGCACTTAGGCTGTTACCAAATCTTAGCTATGGTAAAGTGTACTGCTATGAACACAGGAGAGTGTATATCCTTTCTGGTTGGTGTTTCTGGTTTCTTGGGATATACTCCTAGAAGTGGGATCACTGGGTCAAATGGGAATTCCATTTTTAACTTTTTGAGAACACTCCATACTGTTTTCAATAGTGGCTGCACCAGTCTGCATTACCACCAGCGGTGGACAAGGGCTCTTTTCTCCTCATCCTCGCCAGCACTTGTCATTTGTTGATTTATTTATGATGTCATTGTAATTTTAATTTGCTTTTCCCTAATGACTAATGATGTTGAGCATATTTTCATGATTGTCCCTTATATTTATTTTGTATCCTGTCAGTTCAAACCTTTTGCCTATCTTTTTTTTTTATTATACTTTCTGTCTTTTTTAATTGAGTAATAAGAGGTTTTTAAAAAATATAGTCTAGCCCCGGTTTGGCCAAGTGGATAGAGTGTTGGCCTGCAGACTGAAGGATCCCGGGTTCGATTCTGGTCAAGTGCACATACCTTGGTTGCAGGTTTGATCCAGTCAGGGTGTGTGCAGGAGGCAACCAATTGATGTCTGTCTCACATAGAAGTTTCTCTCTCTCTGTCTCTCCTCCTCCCTTCCTCCTTTCTATATATATATATATATATATATATATATATATATATATATATAATTGATTTTTCACAGAGAGGAAGGGAGAGGGATAGAGAGTTAGAAACATCAATGAGAGAGAAATATCGACCAGCTGCCTCCTGCACCCCACCCCCCACCCCCCAAAATGGGAATGTGCCCACAACCAAGGTAGATGCCTTTGACCGGAATTAAATCTGGGACCCTTCAGTCCACTGAAGGGTCCTGCTCTATCCACTGAGCCAAACCGGTTTTAGCAAAAAAGCAATGGAAAAAAATATCCTTGAGAGAGCATTAACAAAAAATAAAATAAAAACTAAAGAGTGTTAGTTTAAATATATATATATATATATATATATATATATATATACTATATAATGCATATATATAGTCTACATATGAGTTCTTTAGCAGATATACATTTTGCAAATATTTTCTCTTAATATGTGGCTTCTCTTTCATTTTCTTAGTGTTTTTCAAAAAGCAATCACTTAATTTTTATGAAGTTCAATTTCATAATTACTTTTCTTTTATGGGTTGTGCTTTTTGTGTCCTATGTAAGAAATCTTTTCTCAATCTAACTTTTCTTTTTGGAAAAATGTAGTTTTAGGTCTATTCTCCATTTCAAATTATTTTTTTATTTGGTATGAAGTAAGGATGAAGCTTTATCTTTTTAAAAATTTTATTTATTTCTTTTATTTGATTTTTTACAGAGAGGAAGAGAGAGGGGAGGGATAGAAAGTTAGAAACATTGATAAGAGAGAATCATCGATCAGCTACCTCCTGCACATCCCCCACTGGGGATGTGCCTGCAACCAAGGTACATGCCCTTGATCGGAATCAAACCTGGGACCTTCCAGTCCGCAGGCCAACGCTCTATCCACTGAGCAAAACCGGTTTTGGTGAGCTTTATCTTTTTGCTTGTGGCTACCCAACTGTTCCAACATCATTTTTTAAAAAGACTATTCTTTCTTCCATTGAATTACCGTGGAACATTGACTACAAATCGTGGTTCTATTCTTGGCTCTTTAGTCTGTTCTATTGATCTGAACATCTATCCTTATGCCAATATCATAATCTCTTGATTACTATAGCTTTATAGTAAATCTCAAAATCAAGTCACATGAGTTCTTTCAACTTTGTTCTTCCTTTACAAGACTGTTTTGGCTATTCTGGGTCCTTTGCATTTCTATATGAATTTTAGAGCCTGCTTATCTGTTTCTACAAAAAATTCTGCCAAAATTGTATCTAGTATTGCATTGAATCTATGGATCAATTTAGGGAGAATTAACATTTTTAAAATATTGAGTTTCTGATTCATGAACACATATATAACACATATATCTATTTGCTTAGGTATTCTTAAATTTCTCTCAAAACAGTTTTACAATTTTCAGTGTACAGGTCTTGTACATAAGTTGTTAAATGTATCCCTAAGTATTGCATGATTTTTATTCTATTGTAAATAATATCTTTAAATTTTAATTTCCAATTGTTTGTTGCTAATAAGAAATACATCTGACTTCTGCATGTTGACCTTATATCCTGAGAACTTGCTGAAATCACATATAGAATTAGTACTTACTGTAGAGATTCCTTAGGATTTTCTATATAGATGATCATGTTACCCACAGGCCAGTTTAAAAATATATATATATATATTTTTTTTTTTATTGATTTTTTACAGAGAGGAAGGAAGAGGGATAGAGCGTTAGAAACATTGATCAGCTGCCTCCTGCACACCCCTACTGTGGATGTGCCCGCAATCAAGGTACATGCCCTTGACCGGAATCAAACCTGGGATCCTTCAGTCCGCAGGCCAACGCTTTATCCACTGAGCCAAACCGGTTTTGGCTCCCACAGGCCACTTTTTATGTTAAATTCTAACTGGGAGTTCCCAGACTGATACTAATATACTGGTGATAAACTTTCAAACTCTAAATCTAAGTGAGGTCAGATAGGGTTATTAGTTAGAAAAATAATTTGTTCAATATATTTTATTGATTTTTTACAGAGAAGGGATAGGGACAGAGAGTTAGAAACATCGATGAGAGAGAAACATCCATGAGAGAGAAACATCAATCAGCTGCCTCCTGCGCACTTGCCACTGGGGATGTGCCAGCAACCAAGGTGCATGCCCTTGACTGGAACCAAACCTGGGACTCTTGAGTCCACAGGCGGAGCCAAACCAGTCAGGGTAGTATTTAGAAAAAAATTTTTTTAATTACTTGATTTTTACCAGTTAGAATTCAGGCCAAGACAGGCAGGCTTTTTGTCCTTTCCTTATACCAGGAGGCACTTTTTCAGTCCATCTGTCTCTGAGCATTTGGCAGTCTCAACTTTATTAAGGGGACTTAATCCCAGCTCCCTACCTTATGAGTAGTCAAGGCTTTTTAAAAATTCAAGTCTTGTTATTAAGATAGGAAAACCCCATTTGACCTTGACCCAAGGGTACCTGAGTGAAAAGCTCACTTGTTTCCTGCTCCAATTTTACCTTCTCTTTTGGCTCCTGAGTATCAGTTATCTATTGCTGTATCACAAACAACACTAAGACTTAGTGGTTTCGTGCAGCAATGATTTTTTTTATTTTTATTTATTTATTTATTTATTTTTAATTTTATGTGTTTTAAAAATATATATATTTTATTGATCTTTTTTTTTATTGGTATTTTACAGAGAGGAAGGGAGAGAGATAGAGAGCTAGAAACGTCGATTAGAGAGAAACACTGACCAGCTGCCTCTTGCACACCCCCTACCGGGGATGTGCCCGCAACCAAGGTACATGCCCTTGACCGGAATCGAACCGGGGACCTTTTAGTCCGCAGACCGACGCTCTACCACTGAGCCAAACCGGTTTCGGCAGCTTATGTAACTTAGTTCTTAACTATATAGCCTCTTATCCTTTACTAAGCTATACCAACTTCCTTACATGGCAGTCTTAGGGCAGTGTTCCAAAGATATGAAGTAGAAACTAAGGTTTCTTCAGACCTAGTGTCAGAGTCACATAACATTATTCTAACTACTGGGAGACAGGCTTTAAGTCACTGGCATTTCCTGAGTAATAAGAATGCCATTGGATAACACTTAAGTTTATGCTGTGAGAAAAATGACTCAGGATAGAGTTGGTCGCCAGAAAGACCAACTGTGATTAGAGGGAGGATTAGGGCTTTCAGCGAGTCCAATCTCCAGCAAGGGAAGAGGAGCTGGACATTAAGTTTAATCATATAGTCAATGATTCAATTAATCATGGCTGTGTAATGAAACCCTAATCAAAACTCTGGACCCCCCAGCTCAGTCTAGCTTTCAGGTTAGTGAATGCATTGATGTGCCAAAAGGATGATACAACCAGATTCTACCCACACAGAGAGAGCATCGAAACCCTGCATTCGTTCTATGTGTCTCTTCATTTGGCTGGCCCTGACTTATATCCTTCATAACAAAACTGTTATTATAATGTAGTGCTTTCCTGAATTCCATGAGTCATACTAATGAATTACTGAATCTGAGGGGGGTTGGTCATAGGAGCCCTCCATCTTTGTAGCTTGTTGGTCAGAAGTGCAGGTGGCTGGTGGACTCCACTTTGGCTGGCATCTGAAATGAAGGAGCCTTGTTGGAGGCCCTTTAACCTATGGATTATGACAGTGATGCCAGGTGGTTAGCATTAGAATTGAATTATATTTCAGCACACCAGTTGGTGTCAAAATACCAGGGCAGTCCAGATTTAAAGGGTGAGGAAAGAGACTATCTTCTGAGACAAGCAGCAATAAAGTCGCACTGCAGAGAGGTGTGCATACTGGGGAATTCGTGGTCATTATACAATCTATTACACCTAAATTCTTTTTTTGTTTTTTTAAGATTTAGTAGTAACACAAATGATCATACTTTATTTTACATATATATTTTTTCGTTCCAATTTTAGTATATGTACTGCCGAAGCGAGCAATATTTTACATACATTTTTATTGTTTTACATTTAGTCTGTAATATTCACACTTTAAAAATTACAAAAAATAGTCTTGTGGCTAGGTGTTCACCTAGAGTGATACTTCTTTATTTCTGTGTTATCATTTTACTGACGACTGACAACAAAAGAAAGTACATAGATGATCCATTTTCTCTTTTTAGGCTCTATCACAGCACTTTGCCATGTTTCATCATTTCTCGTAATGCTGGCTTCGTGGTGGCGAACTCCTTTACCCCCCCCCCCCTTTTTTTTTGTCTGGGAAGCTCTTTATTTGACCATCTATCCAATCTAATAAAAGAGTAATATGTAAATTGACCATCACTCCAACACACAAGATGGCTGCCCCCGTGTGGACACAAGATGGCCACCATAAGATGGCCAGCAGGGGAAGACAGTTGGGAGGGACCAGGCCTGCAAGGGAGGGCAGTTGGGGGCAATCAAACCTGCAGGGGAGGGCAGTTAGGGGGGACCAGGCCTGCGGGGGAGGGTAGTTAGGGGAAATAAGGCTAGCAGGGGATCAGTTAAGGCATCAATCAGGCTGGCAGGGGAGTGGTTAGGGGGTGATCAGGCTGGCAGGCAGAAACAGTTAGGGGCAGTCAGGAAGGCAGGCAGGAGAGCAGTTGGGAGCCAGCAGTCCTGGATTGTCAGAGGGATGTCCGACTGCCCCAATCTCAGTAGGCTTGATTGCCCTACTGGGATCAGGCCCAAGCAGGCAGTCGGACATTCCTCAAAGGATACCAGATTGGAGAGGGTGCAGGCTGGGCTGAGGGACAACTCCCCCTCCCTGTGCACGAATTTCATGCACCGGGCCTCTAGTTTTGAATAATAGTCTTGCTGGAGTGATCTTTTCTTTTCTTTTTTTTTAAAAAATATATTTTATTGATATTTCACAGAGAGGAAGGGAGAGAGATAGAGAGCTAGAAACATCGATGAGAGAGAGACATCAACCAGCCGCCTCTTGCACACCCCCTACCAGGGATGTGCCCGCAGCCAATGTACATGCCCTTGACCGGAATCGAACCCGGGACCTTTCAGTCCGCAGACCGACGCTCTACCACTGAACCAAACCGGTTTCGGCTGGAGTGATATTTTCAACTCTGTCTTCTAATTCACTGATTCGATCCTCAGCTTGCCCTAATCTGCTGTGTATTCCTTCCAGTGTGTTCTTTATTTGTGTCATGTCATTCTTTATCTCAGACTGTTCTTTTTTAATAGTTATTATATATTTTTTCATACTGTTGAACATTTTTAACATCATTACTCTGAACTGTTTCTGATAAATTTCTTTTTTTTTTTAGAAATTAATATTATATTTTTACATCATTCAGAGAGAACGCTTTGTTACAGAGTCCTTCAGTCTTTCTGAATTTTATACATATATGTATATATGTAAATATATGTTCATATATTTATAATTATTTGTATATTTGCTACCTTATACATCATTCAGATAAATTTATTTCTGCTTCATTATCTCTTCTGGAGAACTCACTGGTTCTTTCATTTGAGGATTGTTTCATTATTTTCTCATTTTGGTTGTCTGCTTGGGTTTGTGACTATGAATTAGGTAGATCCTCTGCACCTCTCAATCTCTAGTGCAGGACAGTGTTAAAGGCTGATTCTGCTAATTGGATCAGACATAGACTCAAAGCCTCCAGAGACCACCTCCGTGTACTGACCAGTAGGATTCCAATCGAATTGCCCCCAGGCAACCGTCCTTAGGTGTAGCGGGAGTTTGTTTTTTTTCCAACAATAGGGTAATTGCTTCTGCCTGGGGGCTAATTGTTACTTCTAATATTTTAAGTGGCCTCAGGGCAAGGTGTTTTCCAATAGGGTGTATCCACTGTCTTCTCCCCACCCCTGCCCCCTGGGCAAGGCAGATGTCTATGTGGGGAAGATGTCCTCTGCTCTGTGAGGGAATGACTCAGCCTAGGAAACTTGGGGTGTCTGCCTTCTGAGCTCTAACCCCTGATTCCCCAGTCCTGGGTTCTGCTCTCATAGCCCCAGTCCACTTCACCCTCCTTCTGCCACAGCACAAGGTGGGTGGCTCCACAGGGAATTTTTGTGCATTGGCTCTTTAAGAGGTTGCCCAAACTTTCGGCTATCACTCCCTGGAAGATGGCACCCCACTGCTTTTCACAGCTAGATATTATGTGGGTACCCTCCTCAGTTTGGTGCTCTTTGCTGGGGAGCCCACTTGTGGATTAGATCCCAGAGTTGGGGATTAGATTGTGGAGTTCTTAGTGGCACCCCCACAGCTGAGATATCTCTCCGAGACTTCAATTGTCATCTGTTGGAGCCTGGCCAGTGCTTCTTTCTTTCTTTCTTTCTTTCTTTCTTTCTTTCTTTCTAAAAAAATATATTTTATTGATTTTTTTACAGAGAGGAAGAGAGAGGGATAGAGAGCTAGAAACATCCAATGAGAAAGAATCATCGATCTGCTACCTCTTGCATACCTCCCACTGGGGATATGCCCGCAACCAAGGCACATGCCCCTGACTGGAATCAAACCTGGAACCCTTCAGTCCACAGGCCGACGCTCTATCCACTGAGCCAAACCGGTTTCAGCTGGGCCAGTCCTTTCGCACCTCCACCCCTCCTACCAATCTCTATACAGTCTCCACCTATGGTCCTTGGGCATCAGGGTTCCCTCCTGTGAATTTTCCATTGATTATTCAGGAAGCTTTTCTATGTTTCAGTTGTAATTCCAGCTTGTTCCTGGGAGCATGCTCATTTGCACCTATATTCTTGCTGAAATGTGTATATATATATATATATATATATATATATATATATATATATATGTGTGTGTGTGTGTGTGTGTGTGTGTATATATATATATATATATATATATATATATATATATAATCAGAGAAGAAGGAAAAGGGAGAGAGAGATAGAAGCATCAATGATGAGAGAGGATTATTGATTGGCTGCCTCCTGCAAGCCCCACACTGGGGATCAAGCCAGCAACCCAGAAATGTGCCCTGACCAGGAATCAAACCGTGACTTCCGGTTCAGAGGCCAACACTTAATCACTGAGCAACACCGGCCAGGCTCAGGTCTTCTTTTTAAAGAATGTTTCTTGTATCTTAACCAGCACTTCTAGATGTTTTAGAGGGAGGTTTTTCCAGTTATCAGTTCACAATACTACCAGAAAAATAATCTCTCCTTATTACTTACTGTACATACTCAAGTGTGGTAGCTAGAGGCTAAGAAGGAAAGGCTGAAAGCAAAAACCCTGCCAATAGCACCGAAAGATCCATTTGAAAGAAATCTTGAGAACAGAGAAGATGATGGAATAGGAAGCACTCGTTAAATGTGTGAAAAGAATTCATTATCAAGGAGGTTGGGATGGGGTGTTTACTTTGAGAAAAACAAAGGTGTGTAAAACAAAGAAGAAACAGAGTATTAAACAGCAAAACAAAACAAACAAACAAAAACACAGAAAGAATGTACAGTAAAATATGAAAAGACCATAGAAATCCTCCCTGGAAAGAAAATTCCTGCAAGAAAGATGTCTCTTCTCAGACAAATAAACAAACAAACAAACAAACAAACAAACAAAGCTTCAAAATACTATCCTTTTTTACCTCCAGAAATAAAAATTCACTGAAAACTGATATTCTTTTTTCACCCCAGTGGCTTAAACAAAATTTTACTTCTTACTCCTGCCTATTGCAGGTCCATCTTGGCTCATGGTAATCACAAGGAGCCCAGGACCGAGAGGAGACCGCCATCTCAAAAGCCGTCAGTCCCCTTGTCGGCTCCCCCCTCACTGGCCGGACCAACAACTGCCATTCCTCACACTGTCCTGCTTGTACAGTGTTGTACTTCAATTTAAAGTCACAGACAGCCGAAACCGGTTTGGCTCAGTGGATAGAGCGTTGGCCTGAGGACTGAGTAGGTCCCAGGTTCGATTTCAGTCAAGGGCATGTACCTTGGTTGCAGGCACATCCCCAGTAGAGGGTGTGCAAGAAGCAGCTGATTGATATTTCTCTCTCATCCATGTTTCTAACTCTATTCCTCTCTCTTCCTCTCTGTAAAAAATCAATAAAATATATATTTTTTAGAAAAGGTTACAGACATAGTGACTGAAACCGGAATAATCACAGTGGTGCATAGAGGAGTTACAGTTAACGTTCCCCCGGCAGGCCTCAGCACAGGAGTTGTTTTCACCCTGTGACTGCATCAGCTGAGTGTGCAGATCCACTAACAGTACCAGGGCGTCTCCAGTAAAGCTAGAGTTACAGATCACTGCCATCAAGCCAGTCCCTTGGGGGAAAGAGGAAAGGGACAAGGGGCAGTGGGATTAAGAACATTTGGAAGGGGATAAAGAGTCCCTTAGGTAGATACGGATTCCCGTTTACACTGAAGGGTGTAGAAGAGATCGGTGCCCCACCTCCAAGCATCAGCAAGAACACTTCCCCACCTAGACATTCTTCATTTCAAAGTCTGGTTCATGTATCGGAGGCTGGTGATTTGAGACTCAGGCCAGGCTGCCGCGGTGTCTGTGTTGAATTACCTGACCCAGCTCTTTGTATCTGTAGATGCTAGAACCCAAGTGCCTTCATGAGGCCAACAAAGGATCAAGTGGGTATTGAGCTGTTCTTTGCACTTTTATTAAAACTTCTGTGCTCAGGCCGAAACCGGTTTGGCTCAGTGGATAGAGCGTCGGCCTGCAGACTGAAAGGTCCCGGGTTCGATTATGGTCAAGGGCATGTACTTTGGTTGCGGGCACATCCCCAGTAGGGGGTGTGCAGGACACAGCTGATTGATGATTGTTTCTCATCGATGTTTCTAACTCTCTCTCCCTCTCTCTTCCTCTCTGTAAAAAATCAATAAAATATATTTTAAAAATATTCAAAATGTCAGCCAATTGGATACACCAGTTTGAAAGCATGTCTTTAAAAAAAATAAAATAAAACTTCTGTGCGACACAGAGCCTATTCCTGCTTCTGTAATACAGTGAAGGGAGTAACAGTGAACTAAAAATCTCACATCTCTTATATAAAAACATTCATAGTGACCAAAACCTGGAAATAACCCAAATGTCCATCAGCAGGTGAATGGATAAATAAATTGTGGTATACACTTACAATGGAATAATGTTCAACAACAAACACCTACAAATGCATGCAATAGGATGGGTGAAATAAAAAAACAAACAAACAAACATTATGCTCAGCTAAAGAAGCCTTATACAAAAGCATATATGTTGTATATTCTAAATTTCATTTATATGAACTTTTAGAACAGGAAAACTCATATGCTGGACTTATTCACCACCTTTCCTCTGCTTAAGGTAAGCTTCCTATACACTTCCTTACACTTTTTCTCCGCATCCTCATCAGTACTTGTTTGTTGATTTGTTGATGATAGCCATTCTGACAGGTGTGAGATGGTATCTCATTGTTGTTTTGATTTGCATCTCTCAGATGATTAGTGAATTTGAGCATATTTTCATATGTCTCTGGGCCTTCTGTATGTCATCTTTCGAAAAGTGTCTATTTAGGTCCTTTGCCCATTTTTTATTGGATAGTTTATCTTTCTTTTGTTAAGTTGTATGAGTTCTCTGTAAATTTTGGAGATTAAACCCTTCTCTGAAATATCATTGGCAAATATGTTCTCCCATACAGCAATAATTAAAATAATATTAACAACAGTAGTCAATGTCGTTAAGCATATACTATGTGCCAGCCATTGTGCTAAAGACTTTAGGTACTTTTTCTCATTTGTTGTAGATTTTGTCTGTCACATTTTTTGTAGTTGTTTTTTTTTTTTTTTAATATATGTATATTTTGTTGTTGTTTTTTAATATATTTTTCTTGATTTCAGAGAGGAAGGGAAAGGGAGAGATAGATAATACACGACCTCCTGGGGATTGAGCCCGCCACCCAGGCAAGTGCCCTGACAGAGAATGGAGCTGTGACCTCCTGGTTTTCAGGTCGATGCTCAGCCATTGAGCCATGCTGGCTGGGCAAGTTTTTTAAAATAAATTTATTTTCCAATTTTAATATTTTGGAATCATTTTATCTGGACAAACTTTTCTGGAAAGTTTGGAAAGCACAGGAAAGTCTGAAGAAACCCCTACCCCATAATCCCATTAACAAGAGAGCAATGGTTGACATTTTCTTCTTGCTTACATCTAAGAAAATTTTTCATTCCCCACTATCACCCCAATTCCATTGTCTTCCATCCATACTTCTGCTTCAAATTAGTAAAGTAAGGCCAAGGTCGGTTTGGCTCAGTGGTAGAGCGTCGGTCTGAGGACTGAAGGGTCCCGGGTTCGATTCCGGCCAAGGGCATGTACATTGGTTGTGGGCACATCCCTGGTGGGGGTTGTGCAGAGGCAGCTGGTCGATGTTTCTCTCTCATCGACATTTCTGGCTCTCTATCTCTCTCCCTTCCTCTCTGTAAAATATCAATAAAATATATTTTAAAAAAAATTAGTAAAGTAAGAACACAAATACTTGGAAATGTAGTAATAACCTAACAATAACACAGAAAACTTCAAATTGCCTGTTGAATACAGGGACAATACCTTGTCTGTGTCTTCATCCTCAACATTGAGTATAGAACCTGCCAGACAGTAAGTGCTATATGAATCGATGTATCAAAACCCAGTTTGACTATTTCCACCATTTTAGAGGCAGCGGAGGTCCGCAGGGAACAGGCCTGAAACAATAAACGTGTCTGGGAGGCTGTGGTCCAAGGCCACTTTTGCTGGCTATAAGCAGAACCAGAGAAAGGACATTGTTCTTCCTTTCTATCTAGGCAAAAGATGTGCTTATGTGTACAAAGCAAAGAATAACACAGTGACTCCCAGTGGCAAACCGAACAAAACCAGAGTCATCTCGGGAAAGGTGACTGGTGCTCATGGAAACAGTGGCATGGTTCGTGCCAAATTCCGAAGCAACCTTCCTGCTAAGGTCACAGAATCCTTGTCCTACTGTACTCCTAAAGGATTTAAACTTACTGAAAAGTAAATACAAGTGGATTTGTTCTCGTGTGTGTGTGTGTGTGTGTGTGTGTGTGTGTGTGGTGTGTGTTTAAATTTTTTTTTTTTTTTTTTACAGTGGAAGAGAGAGAGAGAGAGAGATAGAGAGTTAGAAACAACGATGAGAGAGAATCATCGACCAGCTGCCTCTTGCACACCCTCTATTGGGGATGTGCCTACAACCAAGGTACATGCACTTGACCGGAATCGAACCTGGGACCCTTCAGTCCGCAGGCTGACGCTTTATCCACTGAGCCAAACTGATTTCGGTTGTTCTCTTGTGTTTTTGTTAAAAAGCAAAACCTAATTTTACAGAGGTTCTTAACTGGCCTTTCCCCATTCTATTTTTTTTTTTTTAATCCAATAGACTTGGAGAAAAAACTAACTTCCATGGAAAGTTCTAGCCGCAGCACTGTTAGGCTCAATCTATCTCTGATTCTACAACAGTTTTGCAAATTTAAAGTGGCTTTCGGATTGAAAAATCCCAAACATTTCCTATTATGTTCACTATCCTGTGCTTTCTAAAGACTAAAAAGAGAGCTGATGCAGACTAGAAGTATTTCCAATAGAGTGGAGAGAAAAGAGTTTTCTGGGTAAGTTTCAATTTGTCAAAAATTCAATTAACAGGAAACTTTTTAAAAATATATATATTTTATTGATTTTTTACAGAGAGGAAGAGAGAGAGATAGAGAGCTAGAAACATCGACCAGCTGCCTCTTGGACACCCCCTAACAGGGACGTGCCCGCAACCAATGTACATGCCCCCAACCAGAATCGAACCTGGGACCTTTCAGTCTGCAGATCGACGCTCTACCACCGAGCCAAACCGGTTTCGGTTACAGGAAACTTTATCCCCTGAAAATCATGACAAATCTGTTGTGATTAGAAGCTGAAACTGTTCTTATTACTAATTTTCCTGCAGATTCGCTGCTTAATTTTCTTTAGTCCCTGAACAAGTCTATGAACAACTGAACTCTGAACAGTTTTTCTAAAATAGTATTTATCTAGGTACTCCACATCCAAGAACTATTTAGTTTCTGGAATTACTTGGAAAAATTCAGAAGACAAAAGTTGCGCAAATTCAGCACATTCTTTGGACAAGTCAGATAGTGCTGGCTACCCGTTCTGATGTGGTTACATTTCTAGTTAAACCAGAAATTCAAAGTTCAGCTACTCGTTCTTAAAATCTGGCGCAGTTATTATAATGCTACTTGATGGTTACTGAGATAGAAAATATTGCACTTATAACAAATTCTCAGTTAATAGAATGAACATAAAATAATTACTTGATTATTGAACTATCTAACTCTGCCTTTAGTGCACAGAATTTTGCACAACCTCATTACATAGTCTCATTCCTAAAGTGCTTTTAAAATTCCAGTTTGAGACTTTTATATATCAGCTGACAAGCAAATTCTTGGAGCCAAAGCTTGGTGGAGCTGTGTGCCAACCAACAGTTCAATTTTTTCAGTTTCTCCATCTTGCATATTGTTCTTTTCTTTTAACTTTATAACAGGTTTTAATTTTTGCTTTATATTACAGTGTTTGAAACCTAAAGAAATACATTTTCTTTTCAAATTTGGATGTGTATATAAATATCATGTGTCTGGACTCAGCACACTCAATGCCATGGTTTCTTGGCCTATGTCTGCTCTGAAATCAAGCATTGCTGTCTACTCAGGAGCCCCGAGAAGATAGAAAATAGCCAAAGTTGCCGAAACCAGTTTGGCTCAGTGGCTAGAGCGTCGGCCTTCGGACTGAAAGGTCCCAGGTTCGATTCCAGTCAAGGGCATGTACCTTGGTCTACGGGCACATCCCCAGGTGGGGGTGTGCAGGAGGCAGCTGATCGATGTTTCTCTCTCATCAATGTTTCTAACTCTCTATCCCTCTCCCTTCCTCTCTGTAAAAAATAATTTTAAAAAGTTATTAAAAAAAGAAAATAACCAGAGTTTACAGTTCTTGGAAAATGAAAAGCAAATGAATTTGGAAAGGAAAACCAGTGAGAAAAAAAGGGTTTGATTCGCCTTTGCAGGGTCTGTACTAAGAATCCAAGCTGCTTTTGCGGGACATCTGGTTTGTCTTAGATGGCTGGGACCTCACATCACCTTCGCTTCTGTAGTGGCTCATTCAAGGGCAGTTTCCACAAAAGTTGGCTAACAGAGTCAATATCCAACTACAGGGCTTGCGGGTTCTCACAGAGGTGGACTTCTGAAGGCCATCCTCTAAGCCAGAGGTTCCCAGGTTCAGGATCTGAGGTTTGACTTCCTTCACTACCCCCTGGGCATGGCAAGATGTTCTGTCCTAAAACCCAGGGGCTGAAAATCTGACCTACACAGGGGAGCAGGGCTCTAGCATTTAGCAGAGGGGTTCAGGTATATTCTAATGTGAACATCAGCCATCCGGCTGGCCCAGAAATACCGAGGTAGGCCCAAACTACACACTACACAAACCTTTATAACAACACAAAACCTTTCTCCTGTGGTGTTCTGAGCCCAACATTTAATGCTGCAAATAGCCCAGCCCTGAGGCAAAATGCCTCCAGAGGAAATAAAACAGCTTTAATTCAGACGTGGTTGGTGCTGACCTCAAATTCTTCTCTAGCTATGGTCTTAATCTGGGGCTGGAGGATAGACAAAAGGATTACTGAATCATTACGAAGGCCGTGGCCAAAGAGCAGCGAGTGCCTATGACACGAATCCCCACAGGGTCAAAATTTCAGCTTGTTGGTTTAACAAAAGTTAAGACACAGAAAAAATACTGGCCAAGATTGGTCTAGAATCCTAAAACGGCTATGGACGAAACCTACTCTGAGCAATTTCTCAGTTTCACCCTCCCTTCTAGGAAGATGTTGCTACTGGGTATGAGCCTTTTCCTGTGGTTCAGTGCATTTGGGCTTTGCACCCTTCCCCCGCCTGCCAGGGAGGCAGGCGGTCACACACATTCCTGAGGTGCCCAGCCAGCCTGTTTACCCAACAGGTCCCTGTAGAGTCTGCAGGGACCTGGAGAATCTGGCTTCCTGCCTCCAGCGAGAATCCAGAATCTGAGCCCACAAGACGAATCTACATAGGGATACCCAAGATGATGGGCACCAAGCTGAGTGAGTCTTGGGAGAGATGGAGCCCCAACATATGAACTGAGGCATTCAAAGAGGGGTATGTGGAATGAGGAGGGAAGTACTGTCAGGCATTCGTCTTCCCTTCTACCCTGTTTCCCCGGAAATAAGACAGTGTCTTATATTAATTTTTGCTCCCAAAGATGCGCTAGGTCTTATTTTCAGGGGATGCATTATGTTTCCATGAAGTAGGTCTTATTTTCGGAGGATGTCTTATTTTCGGGGGAACACAGTAGTATGCTAGAAACAGGAGTAACTCTAGGATGTAGGGGGAAGGCATGCAGACACGAGAAAATGAAAATCCATTTCATTCTGTAGACCGTTTTATCCTCTTAAGCTGGTTTGGCTTGAGAGAAAATGTCTGTGCCGGAGAGACTACTTTTGCTCTTCCTTGACTAATTACAGTAGTAGCTATAATCTGTGCACTTCAGCTCCAAAAAATTGGGCTCTGGGAAAGTAGCTCCCAGCGAAAGGAGAATAAGTAGGAGGAGGTAGACCCAAGGGTTCTAGATAAAGGGGAACAGTAAGGGCTCCTGAAAGCAGATGTGGTTAACACCTGCTCCTTGGAAGGGCTGTTTTGTACCCAATGATCTAAGTAACCAGGCTGGCCAGCTGAGGTGGAACCCATGTGGTTCTATCAGAAGGTGCAGCCAACACCACGGCCAGGTAGTCGCTGGAGATACCTTAGAAATGTGGGCAGGCTTCCAGGACAAGAGGCCCTGTTAGTCCTGGAAGATGAATTGCAGATGGGATGCCCAGAGGGGCTGGCAATAAAGAAAAGTTGGCACTGTTCAGAACAGTATGTGAATCCTTCAGCTAAGAAAAAGGATCCTTATCCCCTCAATCCACACCTAGAATTGCATATTGTTCTTATTTCATAAGAATATGAGTAAGTGAAAAAATGAAAATGCAGATTCTGGAAATAAACTGAGATTCGAAAACTTAATACAATTGAGAAAAATGTAGAAATAAGGCAAATTGTTGGTCATAGCTATATAAATGAGCCATAGGTCTCTCTCAAAAGCAAAAATTTAGTTTTTTTTTTTCCTTTCTGATCCAACATCTGTGGTGGAGTCACTGCCAAGATGTAGATTTTTGTGAAAAGCCTCATGGGGAAGACCTTCAGATATGATAGAATATATAAAGGCCAAGGAAGGAATTGCTCCTGATCAGCAAAGACTGGTCTTTGCTGGGAAAGAATTGGAAGACGGACATACTTGGCCTGACTATAACATTCAAATGGAGTCCACTCTTCCTCTTGTGTTGAGACTTCGTGGCGGTGCTAAGAAAAAGAAGAAGTCTTACACCACTCCCAAGAAGAATAAGCCTAAGAGAAAGGTTACGCTGTCTGTCTGAAATACCACAAAATGGATGAGAATGGCAAAATCAGTTGTCTTCGTCGGGAGTGCCCTTCAGATGAATGTAGTGCTGGAGTTTTTATGACCAGCCACTTTGACAGACATTATTGTAGCAAGTATTGTCTGACCTATCGCTTCAACAAACCAGAAGACAAGTAATTGTATTTGGGCTAATAAAAGACACAAACTAACATTTGATTGTTGAATTTTATTCCAGTGATTTTTTTTTAAGCATCAAAAGTTGATGAATCAAATTCATAAACTATACATTGGCAGAATAATCCCATTATATTTAATTATTTATTTTAAGATCGGTAACTTTTTTCTTCTTTTTTTTTTTAAAAAAAATATATATATTTTATTGATTTTCAACAGAGAGGAAGAGAGAGGGATAGAGAGCTAGAAACATCGACCAGCTGCCTCCTGCACATCCCCCCCGAGGATGTGCCCATAACCAATGCACATGCCCTTGACCAGAATCGAACCTGGGACCTTTCAGTCCGCAGACCGACGCTCTATCCACTGAGCCAAAGTAGTTTCTGCAATTCCATTATATTTAATATCAGCTGTCTAGAATATAAATCAGTTTTGAGTTTCGGTAAAAAAAAAAAAAAAAAAAAAAAGCAAAACTTGAGCTTCAAAAATGAAAATGGTCATTATTTCTTCTATTAAGCCTTCAATATCCTGCTCTCTCTCTTCTTCTGGCACCCCAAAAATCCGGATGTTGGTATGCTTTAAGCTGTCCAGGAAGCTCCTTACACTATCTTCACACTTTTGGATTTTTCTTTCTTTTAGCCTCTCTGGTTGGGTGATTTTTGCTTTCTTATATTCCAGATCTTTGGTTTGATTCTTGGGGCATCTATAGTTGAGTTTCTGTATAATCTTTATTTCAGACCTTTGTATGCTTAATTTCTGGCTGGTCCTTTTCTATTTTTTTTTTTTTGGCATTCTCATTAAGTCCTTGAAGGTCTCACCAAGCTTCTTGGAGGTCTCATCAAGTTTCTCAAAGGTTTTTAGAAGATTCTTGAGTAATCTTATAAATGTGATTCTGAACTGTGTGTCCTCCAGTAATTTACTCTCCTCCATCTCTCCCATTCGTATCATGCTTCTGTGAATCCTCATTTTGGCTGCCTCCCTGTCTTGATGAAGTAGCTTTGTGTGGTCGGTGACCTATAGGGGCCAGTAGCTCAGCTTCCCCAATCACCTGATGTGGTCGCTTTTGCTATATCCCTTTGTGGGCTTAGTGCAAAGTCTTGGTGTAATTAAGCCTTGATTGCTGTTGGTACACTGGGAGGAATTGACCTCCAGGCCAATTGCCTGTGAGGACCTGCTGTGTCCATAAAGGAAGAACTGCTACACTGGAGACATGCCTTGTTTCAGTGGGGCTTTGGTGCTCACTGAGACTGTCTCCCGAATGTGTCACTTATGGGTGTGAGGGATTGAAACTGAGCACTAGAACTCTGGTTTCTGGGTCTCAATGAGGTGCAGTTCAGCTACTGTCTGAGGCCAGTACTGTCGCAGGAGCTATACAGCATGAACTACAGTCCTATCCTCCTTAGATCTGTTTGCCCTAGGTTGCAATTTTGCTAAACTGCAACAGAGAGGGCCAGTGATATGCAAAAGCTGGAAACTTTCCCTACCTGGTCAAAGAAATAGACCTACAAGTTCAGGAAGCACACAGGACCCCAAACAAGAGGAATCCAAAGAGGAATGCACCAAGACACATCATAATTAAAATGCCAAGAGCAAAAGACAAAAAGAAAATCTTTCAAGCAGCAAGAGAAAAACAACTAGTTACCTACAAGGGAATACCCATATGACTTGATTTTCAGCTGACTTCTCAACAGAAACTAGGCAGTCCAGAAGGGAGTGGCAAGAAATATTCAAAATGATGAACAACAAGAACCTACAACCAAGATTACTCTACCCAGCAAAGCTATCATTCAGAATTGAAGGTCAGATAAAGAGCTTCACAGACAAGAAAAAGTTAAAGGACTTCGTCAACACCACACCAGGATTACATGAAATGTTGAAGGGTATTCTTTAAGAAGAGGAAGAAGAAGAAAAAAGTAAAGGTAAAAAATTGTGAACAACAAAAAGGCATCAAATACATACCTACCAATGAGTGAATCTAAAAATCAAGTGAATAAAACATCTGAAGAACAAAATGGACTGGTGAATATAATAGAATCAGGGACATAGAAAGGGATTGGACTAACAATTCACAGGGGGAAAGGGTCTGAGGGGTGCGGGAAGAGATTGGACAAAAATCTTACACCTATAGATGAAGACAGTGGCGGGGGTAAGGGTGTGGGTGGGGTTGGGAAAAAAGTTGGAGGGGAGCTATGGGGGCGGGGGAGAGGAACACCTGTAATAATCTGAACAATAAAGATTTATTAAAAAATTATAATGGTGCCGAAACCGGTTTGGCTCAGTGGATAGAGTGTCGGCCTGCGGACTGGAAGATCCCGGGTTCGATTCCAGTCAAGGGCATGTACCTTGGTTGCGGGCACATCCCCAGTGGGGGGTGTGCACGAGACAGCTGACCAATGAGTCTCTCTCACTGATTCTTCTAACAATCTCTCTCCCTTCCTCTCTGTAAAAAAAAATCAATAAAATGTATATTTTAAAAAATGAGAATGGTGAAATTTGTCTCTCAGAAGGCAAAGTGTTTAGCTCTCTTATTGCTACTAACCAACCTATTTTAAGACAAATGGCAAGTATGGCTGGTGTATTTGTTTCCCAGAGGTGTTGTAACAAAGTACCACAAACACAGTGGCTTAAAAGAACAGAAATTCATTCTCTTACTGTTTTGGAGGCCAAAAGTCCAAAATCAAGGTGTCAGTCGGGCCCTCTTCCCTCTGAAGGCTAAACGAAAGATCCCTCCCTTGATCTGGTGCTTGCTGGTAGTCCTGGGTGTTCTTTGACTTGCGGCTCCATCACCCCAAGCTCTTGACTCCGTTTTTACCTGGCCTTCTTCCCTGCATGTCTTCTTATAAGGACACCAGTCATTGACTTAGGGCTCACCCTCGGTATGACTCCATTTTTACTAATTACATCTGCAAATAAGGTCACATCTGGAGGCTCCAGGTGGACACGAATTTGGAGAGCACTATTCATCCCAGTAAAGCTGGGTTCATGGGTCATGGGTGAGATTTCATGAAGTCCAATTGCTAACTCTAAATCAGGTCATTTGGGGGTTAAACATCAGAAATTTGCTCAGATTAGCTCAAGTAAAAGGGGTTTTTTGTGTAAGGACAAAATTATGTGGAGTCCAAGGAAAACTGAACATTCAAGACAAAAATGAGGGCAATTCAAGTTTTCTCAGCATATACATATGTAGAGAGTTAAAGGCCTTTACCATTTTGCACTGTTGTAATTCAGCTGAAAGTTCCATCTGTTGCTGAGTCTTAGTTAACAGACAGCCTCTCATGATATTTTGTTTGGCTCAGCTCAGCATGTGAATGGCATTTTCCTTGTTCAGGTATCCCTGCAGGCTCAGTCAGCTCTGTGCGCGTGTGTGTTTGTGTGTGTGAAGGAGGGAGTGAGGGGGAGGAAGGGAGAGAGAGAGATAGAGAGAGAATGAATACATACAATACAGGGCTGGAATAGGAACAACTCTCTTGAAGGAGTTTGCAGGCCCTGGCCAGGAACAATGAATGAAAAAATAAATAAGTAGAACAACAAGTCAATCTCTCTCTTATCAGTAAATATTTTTTAAATATAATTTTATTGATTTTTTACAGAGAGGAAGAGAGAGGGATAGAGAATTAGAAACATGGAGGAGAGAGAATCATCGATCAGCTGGACTGAATTATTCTTATTAAAGCTACTGGGATGTGCCCACAACCAAGATACACGCCCTTGACTGGAATCGAACCTGGGACCTTTCAGTCCGTAGGCTTCGGCTCTATCCACTGAGCCAAACCGGTTTCGGCAGTAAATATTTTGTTGTTGTTAATCCTCACCAGAGGAGATTTTTCCATTGCTTTTTAGAGAGAGTGGAAGGGAGACACAGAGAGAGAAACATCAGTGTGTTGGTTGCCTCCCACATGGGTCAGGACCAGGGCCAGGGATCCAGCCTACAACTAAGGTATGTGTCCTTGACTGGAATCTGACCCAGAATCCTTCAGTCCCCATGCTGATGCTCTAGCTACTCAATCAAACCAGGTAGGGCCAGTAAATAAAAAAAAATTTTATAAAAAGAGTTTGCAAAGGGGAGACAATGATTATCCTCTCTAATACATTTTGTTATTTTAATATATTTTATTGAATTTTTACAGAGAGGAAGGGAGAGAGATAGAGAGCTAGAAACATTGGCCAGCTGCCTCTTGCACATCCCCTAACAGGGATGTGCCTGCAACCAATGTACATGCCCTTGACCAGAATCGAACCTGCGACGTTTCAGTCCGCAGACCGATGCTCTACCACTGAGCCAAACCGGTTTCAGCTCTAATACATTTTGATAAATGAATCTCTTTTGTGTTTAATGTAATCTTGCCATAAGTTTTACTTAATTAGTTTAATCATATAAAATAGCTATTATAATAAAATACACTATAATGTGATTATTCAATGTTTAATTACCCTGAAAATTCTTTCAGTCCTATGACTATTGTCCTAACACTGGCAACTTGAGGAAGGGATGCAAAGTGGCATATATATAAAATATAACTCCAAATAATTTCTCACTTTGCCAACACAATTAGAAAAAAATATATCAGGAGACTGGGGGATATGACTTCAAAAACATCAAAGTCTAACTTTTTTGAAAATTTTTGAGTTTGTCTTACTTGTTTTTTCTATTCTGGACCTCAGTTGCCCTTAGTTGGATTAATTATAATCTTTAGGTTATAATGAACATATGAGAAGTCACTACTCTGCCCCAAAATAAAGCTTTAGTAAGAATATGTCAGTCTAGCCGAAACCTGTTTGCCTCAGTGGATAGAGCGTCAGCCTGCGTACTGAAGGGTCCTGGGTTCGATTCCGGTCAAGGGCATGTACCTTGGTTGCGGGTACATCCCCAGGTGGGGGTGTGCAGGAGGTAGCTGATCGATGTTTCTCTTTCATCGATATTTCTACCGTGTTTTCCTCAAAATAAGACATCCTCCGAAAATAAGACCTACTTACAGGTTTCCTTCTGAGTGAAATATAAGGCATCCCCCCGAAAATAAGGCCCCCAGGCTCTGTCTCAGAATGAAAATCAATTTACCTAAACTGGTTGCTAGGGCCACCTCCACTGGCGTCTAGCAACCAGTGATGTTACTTGGAGTCCTGACATCACTGCTGTGTGAATGGAGAGAAATCAGCGTGGAAACTTTGTGAAACCTAAACTACAAGAAGTTGTGACTTGGGTGAAGAATTCATGGGAGAAAATCACTGACAGTTGCATTGCAAATGCACTGCGAGCAGGCTACCTTGACAAGAAGTACTCATTTAAAGACAGTGCTATTGCTAAACATGAGAGATTTGGTCCATTGATTCTGAAAGAAATGGAGTCACAAGAAATTGAACAGGAAATTCAGGAATTGGATTGTTATGATGATGTTCCAGAAGATGACGACACGATTGTCTTTGAATAAATGAGTAAATTCTTGATACTGTAGGATTCAGTTTGTCTGGTTTGTGTTGACAACTACCGTACTACCGTACCGTATACAGGTAATAAATTTCCTTTATTTTCATTTAACAATAAATGTGTACTATATTCTTCTTCATGGAAAAATAAGACATCCCCTGAAAATAAGACCTAGTACATCTTTGGGAGCAAAAATTAATATAAGACACTGTCTTATTTTCGGGGAAACAGGGTAACTCTCTATCCCTCTCTCTTCCTCTCTGTAAAAAAATCAATTTTATATATATATATATATATATATATATATATATATATATATATATATATAAAAGAATATGTCAGTCCAGCTGGCATGGCTCAGTGGTTTGAATCCCAGTGAGGGCTCAATCCCCATTATGGGAGAATGCAGGAGGCAGCCAATCAACAATTCTCTCTCATCATTGATGTTTCTATCTTTC
Organism: Vespertilio murinus; assembly: GCA_963924515.1. Lineage (NCBI taxonomy): Eukaryota > Metazoa > Chordata > Mammalia > Chiroptera > Vespertilionidae > Vespertilio > Vespertilio murinus. The sequence goes on along the minus strand of OZ004704.1, from coordinate 22,206,740 downwards.
CCTCTTCCTTCCTATCTGAAAAAATTAAAATATATTTTAAAAATATATAACTATCTACCCATGGCCCTGACAGGGTAGTTTAGCTGGTTAGAGCATTATCCTGATACACCAAGGTTGTGGGTCCAACCCCTGGTCAGGGCACATACAAGAATCAACTAATGGCCGAAACCGGTTTGGCTCAGTGGTAGAGCGTCGGTCTGCGGACTGAAAGGTCCCGGGTTCGATTCCGGTCAAGGGCGTGTACATTGGTTGCGGGCACATCCCCGGTAGGGGGTGTGCAAGAGGCAGCTGGTCGATGTTTCTCTCTCATCGACGTTTCTAGCTCTCTATCTCTCTCCTTTCCTCTCTGTAAAATATCAATAAAATATATTTTTTTTTAAAAAAAAGAATCAACTAATGGATGCATAAATAGGTGGAACAAAAACTCAATGTTTCCATCTTTCTCTCTCTCCCTTCCTCTCTCTAAAGTCAATAATGAAAAAGGATTATATTCACCCATGTATTCAGTTTCTCATCGTGTCCCCGGTGTTTCCTGTTCCCCTTGTACTTCAGGGTTAACCACAACCCTGAGCCTTGCTTTTGGGTTTTACTATAAGCAGGTTATCATTTATGTCACCAAGATTTACCCATGTTGCTTGTACCTGTAGCTTCTTTCATATTTGAAAATATTTAGTTTTAGTTTGCTGTCCTTGCTTGTTAAATAATACTTAATTTTGATGGAATAACTCTAAGAACTAATAAAGTATTTCAGACTTCACACTCTGAAGTGAAGAAAGATGGCTCCATTGGTGGGAGCATCATCTCACGCACCAAAAGGTGGTAAGTTCAATTCCCAATCAGGCACCCAGGTTTCGGGTTCGATTCCCAGTTGGGGCACATGTATTGATGTTTCTCTCATTCACATCAATGTTCCTCTCTCCCTTCCTCCCTTCCTCTCTCTAAGATATTTATTTATTTATTTATTTATTTATTTATTTATTTATTAAGGTATTATATGTATACATATCTTTCTATTGCCCCCCCATTCCCATACATGCCCTCCCCCCCCCGAGTTTTTTGTCCATTGGTTTTGCTTTAAGATCAATTAAAAAAAATAATTAAGAAACAAATAAAGCCCTAGCCAGCTTGGCTCAGTAGACTGTCTGCCTGTGGACTGAAGTGTCACGGGTTCCATTCCGGTCAAGGGCACATGCCTGAATTGCAGGCTCAGTTCCCAGTGGGGGGCGTGCAGAGGGCAGCTGATCAATGATTCTCTCTCATCATTGATGTTTCTATCTCTCTCTCCGTCTCTGAAATCAATAAAAATATATATTTAAAATAAATGAATAAATGAATAAATAAATAAATAAATAAATAAATAAATAAATAAATTGAAGAGATATGCATGGAGAAAGGATATTAGACAGAATTCAAATAAAATCTTTAAATTACTATGACAAACAAGTTAGTCATTAACATCTTAGTCATACTAAACCACAATGATTCAGACTTCTTTTTTTCTTTCTTTAGCAGTCATGTTATTTCATTTAATACAGATAGATACGTTATTACCATATGCCTAAACATATTTAAGTTTTTACAAATGTAAGCCAAGATATCAGTAATATCTGGAACAACATTAAAATTAAAGTATAATTTTTTTAGTTTCATAGTGAATATGACATATTGTTAAATTTTCTCTGTGACCAGAGTTACATGGACAATTCATATTTATAATTTGTAAAATTACTCAGGATAGATTTAGAAGTTACATTTGGAACTGAAAACCAAGTAAGTAATTTCAGAAAAATAGAATAAACATATTTTTAAGAATTGCTTTAAATATCTTAAATATTTTTGCAATTTTACCTGTTTGGTTATATTTTTACCTTAGTTTGCTTTCACTATAAATCACTTTAGTCTCCTAGTACCTCAATTCATCTTTTTAACCTTATCACTGTGCTCAGTATCTATAGCATTCAGTATGAACACAATTTATCTTCTACTTTCATCTCCTCTCAGTCACTACTATAAACTCTATACCCTAGAACTGCACTGTTCCATGCAGTAGCCACTAGCCACATATGGCTGTTTAGATTTTAAAACTTGAATTAAATTAAAACTTTAGTAGCCACTTTTCAAGTATTACAGAGTCACATGTGGCTAATGGCTATTGCACTGGACAGTGCAGGTATGGAACATTCCCATTGTTCCAGAAATTTCTATTGGACAGAACTGCCCTAGAGTTTGGATCTAGAATTTCTATATAGTTAGAATTTGTGGTTAGCAGTGTGGTTGAAGTATGGATTTAGGGATTTATTCTGAAACTGCATTACATGTCATTCTGTACATATCACCATACATTGTATGGTGATAGTAATTATGTGGGGGGTAGAATAAGGCTCACAAAGCCATTCCTTTATTCAATCATTGTTCCAACCACACCAAATTCCACACCCCCTCCAACCCCTCAAAAATATTGCACTTAATTTCCTCCAGGCCTTTGTTCACCTTGTGGTTATCTCCATTAGCTATTGCCCTTCCCACAACAACTACTCACCAAAATAACTCACCATTCAAGGTCCAGCCTCAAATGATCCTTCCTTTGAGAAGCTACCATAGCACTTCTTTTCTAGGCTCACAGATAATGTAGTTCAAAACTCTATTATCTATATATATAAAAGCCTAAGTGACCATTACAACCAAAGGACCAGTCAACAAGTCACCATAATGCACACTGACCACCAGGGGCCAGACTCTCAAAGCAGGAGCTGCCTCCTGGTGGCTCCCATAGTCAACTTCCTGTGGTCCTTCCCCTCAGAAGGCTGGCCCTGATTGGTCCCAATCAAGATTGGGCAAAACGACCTTGTTCGGCTCTGATCACAGGCCAGGCCAAGCAACCCCACCTGTGCACGAGTTCATGCACTGGGCCTCTAGTAGAATATATTACAGCCTTGCCTTATTGTATGTCTGATTCCTCCAGTAGATCCCAATCCTGGCAAGAGCAAGGACTTTGTCTTTGTTTTTTAAATATATCCCCAGTGCTTAGTGCAATGCCCTACCCTTTGCAGGAGCTCAGGAACTGTTCGTTAAATTAACTTTTAAAATAGCTTGGATGTCTAAAAGATATCCTAACACTAAATCTGCTGCAAGCATAGTCCTCCTCCTCTCAGTAGTTACTTTATCTGAGTTACTCAGGCCTAAACTTTCTAGGCACTTTACAAATGTTAACTTATTTATTCCTCATAATAGCCCTCTGAAATAAAAACTTTTACAGATGAGGAAAATGAGGCACAGAAAGATGAAGAAATTTGTGTAAGGCTATCTAGCTCATAGAACTAAATCATAGCATGTCTCTTCTCTGTTTGAAACATTCCAATAATTCCTTCATTTGAGTCACAGTCCAACCCAAAGGTTTAAAAGGCTATATGTGATCTGCATACCCCCTGCTCTATTTTCCTGTATAGCAATTTATTTATTTATTTACTTTATCTCTCCCCAAATTAAGCTCCATCAAAGCAGGCAGGGATTTTTGCCCCCTTCCCCACTGCAGATTTTTTCTCTCAGTGCCCAAAACAATGCCTGGAAAATTCATTTGCTGTAAGTGAAAACAAATGTTTTAGAAGTAAAAACAGGACTCTCAAAATTCCTGAATTTTAGAATGATACAAATTTATGTGTTATAATCCTTGGAGATTACTATCTTTTGAGTTCATAAAGTTAAACAATATTAACAAAACAGTAAGTTGTATAAAATTAAAATTTGTGTGCCTGGCTGGTGTGACTCAGTGGTTGAGCATGAGCCCACGAATCAGGTCACCATTTGGTTCCTGGTCAGAGCACCTGCCCAGTTGCTGGATGGATCCCCAGTAGGGGGTGTGCAGGAGACAGATGATGGGTGTTTCTCTCTCATCAATATTTCTCACTCTCTCTATCCCTCCCTCTTCCTCTTTTCAAAATCAATAAAAATATTTTTAAAAGATAATAATAAAATTTGTATACATATACAAACTCCATTTAATGGGTAAATTACTGAAAGAATGAAAATGAAAAGCATCACTTTAAAATTTTTTAAAAAATTGATTTCAGAGAAAGAGGGAGAGGGAGAAATAGAAACATCAATGATGAGAGAGAATCACTGATCGGCTGCCTCCTGCACGTCCCCTATGAGGATCAAGCCCATAACCGGGTTATATGCCCTTGACCAGAATCAAACCCAGGACCCTTCAATCTGCAGGCCAAATCTATCCCCTGAGCCAAACCAGCTAGGGCAAAGTATCACTCTTTATTAGCACCCCGCTGGTTAACCAACTGAGCCTAACCGACCACCCAACAAAAACATCACTCTAGTTATTTAAATTACATTAAAAAACAAAAAAAACACAGTTAAAGGGACAGGCTAAAAAGTGTAGGTTTTGGCCAATTTAATAGTTTGGCTAAACAATTTAATAGTTTGGATAAGCAATTTAATAGTTTGGAAAAACAATCTTGAATGGATTCTGCCTGCTACTCTGTCTAGATGCCCAAGAACAAAGCACAGACTTTTAGGCAGAATTCTAGCAAACCAGCAACTGTATCAAGATCATTGGAATCTCCCTTGTGTAATACCGGAAAAAACAATTCAGTGAGTGCAGTGCCTTTAACATTTAAGATCAAGTAAAGGATGTGTGGGAGAGCCCAATGGGTATCTATCAAGAATAATTTAAATAAATAGTGGCATATCTTTTTAAACTATAGTTTCAAGAGCTGAAAGCTATTTCATCTTAACCGTGGTTTTTCAAGACTGTCTTTTGAAATTAATGCGCTTCTCGGGTTCATTTGCTCAGCTTTTTCAAATTGAATTGCTCAAAGCCACTGCATTGGGTTTTAATCTGAGTGGGGGGGAAAAAAAGATTGTTCTTTGGCATATTTATAACATTTTAAAAAAATGAATTTTTCCCATATTCACGAGAACCATTCTAGCTAACTGGTAAACCTGCTCATGTGTCTGGGTTCTACCGTTTGGGAGTGGAGGCCCAGGAAGCTACGTTTCAGACCAGTCTTTGAGAACCACCGGGCTCTGATACTTTTATGTTTTACAGCTTCCAAACTATTAATTTTAGGAATCTAAAGAGGAGAGAGGCTCCACCCCGGTGGTTGTCGGAAGGTACACGAATGAGCGGCCCACGTTGCACAGAGTTGCAAAACTTTTCCTCCGTTTGCAGACCTTCTTCTGTTCCCCTAGGGACAAAAGCAGTTCATTTTCGCCGAGTTAATTAGCCGTTTTCAACCAGCCCGGTCCACGTCGCTTAGGGCGACCCCCAAAAGTCATGAACTCTTGTTTCCGCGCCCCAAGGTACAGCCCCGAGCGTCCTGCGCGCCCTCACACGCGGCCGCGGGGGCCCGGCGCTTCCCGCCACCCGGCTCCCCCCCCCCCTCACCCCCCTCCCGCTCGCCCTCTGGGCCGCGTCTTCCCCGCGGCGCTCAGCGCTCGGCGCGGCAGGTCTTGGCGCCAACCGGGTGGCGGCGCTGTCCGCCCCACGCGTGGCGCCGGGGCCCGAGGGAGGCGGGGGCTCGGCGGGCGGAGGAAGGGGCGGGAGCGAGCGCGCGCGCCCTGCTCTCGCGTGCTCTCGCTCCGCTCGCGCGACCGGCCGGCCGGCGTGTGTGTGTGCGCGGCGGCGGCGGCGGCGGCGGCTCCGGGGGGCTTGCACGGCCGGGCGCGCGCCGCTCGCTGCGAGGGGCGTCCGGGACCCGGTCCGGGTCGGCGGGCCCGGCCGGCACGAGGGGCGGGCGCGCCGCGGGGCGGGGGGGGGTTCCGGGCGGACACACGCGCACACGGTCCCGGAGGAGCCGTCGCCGAGGCTGTTCTTCCCCGGCCGGACGGAGAGCGGCAGTGTCTCCCCGCCCAGCGCTCCCTCGCCCCGCGTCTCCCCCCGCGGCGGCGGCGGCGGCGGCGGCGGCGGCTCCTCCTCGGCACCGCCAGCCCCAGCGCCGCTCCGGGGCGGGAGGCGGCGGCGGCGGGACCCGCGGAGCCGCTTTGTGTGCAGCCCGGCGAGGAGGGGCGGCGGCGGCGGCGGCGCAACCACCTGACAGAGGCCCGGGCGCTCGATGCACCTTCCGCCCGCATGAGGAGGAGGAGGTAAAGGCGGCCGCGGCGGCGTTGGCGGCTCCCGCCCTAGGCTGGTGGAGGGAGGGGACGGGAGGGGAGATCGGGGCGCGGGGCCGAGGCCCGGCGGGGCCGCCCGGAGCTGCCGGGGAGGCCTCGGCGGCTCGGGACGGCGCTCCCCGGGGCCGGGGCGGCCCGAGCCGCCGGGGTCCCCTCAGCCCAAGTTGAAGGAACAAAATGTGAAGTGCGGGGCCGCGTCAGCCTCCCCCCCGCGCGGGGCTCGGGGTGCCGCCGGGGCGGCTTGGTGTCCCCTCCCGCGCGGGGAGGGGGAGGCGCGGGGCCGGGGCGCGGCGGGGGCGCCGGGGTCCGGGGGCGCGGGCGGCCGAGGGCGATGGTCCCCCGGAGCCGCCGCTGCGTGCGGGGCCGGCCGGGTCCCTAGTTTTGCGGCCTAAGCCGAGCCCGATAGGCCTCGCGTCTCCGTTCCCGAAGGCGACCCGGCTGCGCGGGGGCTCCGCGTGCCTCTGCCGGGGAGCCGGGGCCGCGGGGGCCCTCGCCGGACTCCCGAGGCCGCCCAACTTGGGAGCTCGGGGCCCGGGAGGTGGATTTCATTGTGAGCGAGGGAATGGGGAAACTCCAGGCGCTGCTCGGCGATTCTTCCCTCCCTCCCCCCCCTCCTCCTCCTCCCCGGGCCGCATCGGCGGCGGCCGGGGAGCTCCGCGGGCCCGGGGAAGAGGGGGCCCGCGTGGGTGGAGGGGGTGGCGGGGCGGCCGCCGAGCTCCCCGGCCCGGGGAAGGAGCGGGCGGCGGGGCTGCGGCCGCGTCCCCGGCCTCGCGGGGAGAGAGGGCCCTTTGCCGATGAGAGGTTTTTGAAATGAAAAAAGAGGTTACAAAGTCGCCCCTTTCCCGCTGAACTTTTGTTTTCTGACCGATAGAGGCCGGTAGAGGACTGTGAGAGGAAAGTTGTCCCCCAGGATGGACTTCCCGGCGCAGCCCAAGCCCGCCGCTGCCCTCTGCGGCGGCGTGGGGAGTGCCGACGGGAAGATCGCCTACCCGCCGGGGGTCAAGGAGATCACCGACAAGATCACCACGGACGAGATGATCAAACGCCTGAAGGTAAGCGTCTGGGCGGCGTGTCCGCCTTCCCAGGAGTGAGGTGGGAGGTGCCCTCGCCGTGGCGTCCCCGCTGCTAGGCCTGCCTTAGTTTCGCCTACCAGGGGCTTTTCTAGATAGTTGATCGCCTTCTTCTTCTTCCTTCTTCCTTCTTGATGATTGTTAGCTGCCAGACAACTCAGTGCATCTTTTTAAAAATATATATATATATTTTATTGATTTTTTTTTTTTACAGAGAGGAAGGGAGAAGGGACAGAAAGTCAGAAACATCGATGAGAGAGAAACATGGATCAGCTGCCTCCTGCACACCCCCCACCCGGGATGTGTCCGCAACCAATGTACATGCCCTTGATGGGACTCAAACTCGGGACCCTTGAGTCCCCAGGCCAATGCTCTATCCACTGAGCCAAACCGGTTTCGGTAGTGCAGCATCTTATATATATATATAATAATCTTATATATATATAATAATATATATATATATATATATATATATATATATATTATTGATTTTTCACAGAGAGGAAAGGAGAGGAGATAGAGAGCTAGAAACATCAATGAGAGAGACATTGACCAGCTGCCTCCCGCGCACCCCCCACCGGGGATGTGTCTGCAACCAATGTACATGCCCTTGATAGAAATCGAACCTGGGACCCCCTCAGTCCGCAGACCAACGCTCTATCCACTGAGCCAAATCTGTTTCAGCTGATCGCCTTCTTAATCCCCTCTCCATGGTACTGTTCCCTCTTGGATAATCTTTGTTTTTCTGTGTTTTGTTTTTGCCTTATCTTTGAATAATAAGTTGCGGGAGGTGGTGATGGGGTACATAACCATTATGGGAAATGAAAAGGAGTGTTATGGGTGTGCTTTTTAATCTTGTGGGGTTTTTTTAAGCATAAGAATTCAACTTTTAAAAATTTTCACCCCTAGAAATATTTATGAGAATACTGTTCAAAGTAGCTTGCAGTCTTAAATGTCAGTAATAATTAGTCTAAGAAATCCCATTTTCATCAACTTTTGAAGAGACTTGAGTTAGGTACGAAAGGTATTTTAAATTGTCACAATTTTCTAATTTCCACAAACTTAAGTGTGTATATAGTATGGTTAAACTTTGACAGAAGGTACTGACTTCAAAATTCAGGCTTGAAGTAAGGTGATGTTTTAGGTCCATATGTTCATAGGAGTTGTAAGAAAAAGTATTATGGCTCCTTTTATAAAGAATCATTTTTTATTTAGTTTAGCAAGGGGAAGGGAAGACCTTTTTTCCTTCCGAGGGCCATTTGGATATTTATAACATCATTCATGGGCCATACAAAATTATCAACTTAAAGATTAGCCTGCTATATTTGCTCAGACGTTTAATTAACTCACCGCCAATGCCTTGGCAGGGCCAGACCAAATAACTTCTCTGGCCGGATGTTCTCCACCCCTGGGTTAAAGCTTGGTGGTCTTAAGGTCCAGGGTTTAAGTTTCAGCTTTATGTTGGTCAGTTTTTTGCTGTGTTGCATGGCTAGATTGTGGCCACAGCCTCACAAAATAAGTTCCATTCTTATTAAGGGATCAGCTTGATGCAGCAGTTCTCAACCAGGGCATCTTGGACCTAGGAGAACGTTTACCAATACTAAAAACATTTTTGTTGTCAAAATTGGGGCTAGACTGAAGCAGGGAATCCAGCTAGGAAACTGTTAATAGTAGTCTAGGTGAAAGGTATTGAAATCTTGAAGTAGGGCTATGATAGTGGGGATAAAGAAGTACGAAATGATCCAAGAGACATAGAGTTAGAATCAGACTTGATGGAAGGCGAGGAACACTATTGATAGTGTTTCTTACCTTGAGCGACTTGGTGAAATGTATCTTTAGGGAATGATCTTGCCCCTTTGCGCTTAGAGCTTAGTATAGTGGCTAGTAAATGTTTACAGTGTTGTAAGTGTTTAATGGATACTTTAAGTATTCTTTTAGTTCATGTTTAAAATCTAATAATTTGTTACCTCTTTGGAAGGAGTGGGACATAATACCTTCCATTAAAACAGCTCTTCCCTGACCAGGTAGCTCAGTTGGTTAGAGCATGGTCCTGAGATGTAAAATTATAGGTTTGATCCCTGACAGGGCCCATAGAATCAACTAGTGAATCTAAATAAAAGCCTAAGAAAACGTTATGGCAGAACAACCAGAACGACTAGTTGCTATGATGCACACTGACCGCCAGGGGCAGACGCTCAATGCAAAAGATGCCCCGTAGTGGTCCGTGTGCTCCCACAGAGGGAGCACTACTCAGCCAGAAGCCAGGCTCAAGGATGGCAAGTGCAGTGGAGGTGGCGGGAACCTCTCCTGCCTCTGCAGCAACACTAGGGAACAGTGAGCCAAGCGGTAAGGAGCAGCAAGAAGGTGGGCAGTAAGGAGTGAGGGCTTCCAGACTGCAAGAGGGATGTCCTGCTGGTGTAGGCCTGCTCCTTACCAGGTCTAAGCCAGCAGGCAGACATCCATCCCCTGAGGGGTCCCGGACTGTGAGAGGGCACAAGTTGGGCTGAGGGATACAAATTTCATGCACTGGGCCTCTAAGAGTGAATAAAAAAGTAAAATAGCAAATCTCCCTCTGTTCATCCCTCTCTAAAAGTCAATAAATAAAAGTTAAAAATATAAGTAAATAATGATACTAGAGATTATATTTGAAGGTCTTATTTGATGTTTCTTTTTGCAAAACAAGTTATTTTGATGAAAAAAATGCAGTAGTTAGCGATTGAAAGTTATTTCCCAACAAAATACTACACACCATAAAAGTAATGGACGATTTTCCTATAAATGAAAGCGAAGGTCTTATTAGTTACCGAAACCACACATAATTGGGTTCCAACTTCAATTTTTTTAAAAATTTAAAAAATCTTTATTGTTCAGGTTATTATAATAGTTTCTCCTTTTCCCCCCATATGGTCCCCTCCACCCGGTTCCCACCCCACCCTCTGCTCTTACCTTCCCCCTCTGTCCTCATCCATAGGTGAACAATTTTTGTCTAGTCTTTTCCTGTACCCCCCATAACCCTTCCCCACTGAGAATTATCAGTCCACTCCCTTTCTATGCCCCTGATTCTATTATATTCATCAGTTTATTCTGTTCCTCAGATTTTTAATTCACTTGATTTTTGAGTTCCCTTGTTGATAGAAATGTATTTGCTATTCATAATTTTTATCTTTACATTTTTCTCCTTCCTCCTCTTAAAGAATACCTTTCAGCATTTCATATAATACTGGTTTGATGGCTATAAACTCCTTTAGCTTTTTCTTATCTATGAAGCTCTTTATCTGACCTTCCATTCTGAATGATAACTTTGCTGGGTAGAGTAATCTTGGTTGTAGGTTCTGGCTATTCATCACTTTGACTATTTCTTGCCACTCCCATCTGGACTGCATAGTTTCTTTGTGGGTGCTCCCTTGTCGGTAATTAACTGTTTTTTGTCTTGCTGCTTGTAAGATTCTCTCTTTGTCTTTTGCCCTTGGCATTTTAATTATGATGTGTCTTGGTGTGCTTTTTTTTGGATTCTTTTTGTTTGGGGTTCTATGCACTTCCTGGACTTGAAATCTATTTCTTTCACCAGGTGGGGGAAGTTTTCAGTCATTATTTCTTCAAATAGGTTTTGAAAATGTTGCTCTCTCTTTTCTTCTGACACCCCCATAGTTCTGATGTTGGTACGCTTGAAGTTGTCCCAGATGCTTCTTTTGCTTCTTTGAATTTCAAATCTTTTGATTTGATTCTTGTGTTCCTCTAGTCCAGGGGTGGGCAAACTTTTTGACTCAAGGGCCACAATGGGTTCTTAAACTGGACCGGAGGGCCGGAACAAAAGCAACCTGCCCATGCTGGCACTTTCATCTTGGGCTGCTGGTGAAGGAGCGGAGGGGAGAGCAAGAGAACCCTCTGCTCTTTCAGCTCTGCGGGCTGGATGGAACAGCTGAATGGGCCAGATCTGGCCCGTGGGCCATAGTTTGCCCACAGCGGCTCTAGTCTGCTGTTGGGTCTCTGTGTAATATTTTTTATTTCAGTCAGTGTATGTATAATTTCTAGTTGGTCCTTTTTTATATCATCAAGGGTCTGGCTGAATTTATCAGCCTTTTTTAGGAAATTATTGAAAAACCTTCTGTGGATTTGAATTCTATATCCAGATGTTCGTTTTCCTCCATTTCTTTTGTTTGTGATCTGTTACTTTGTCTCCACATTTTCACTGCCTCCCTGAATTGGTAGGGTAGCTTTGTGTGCTAGGTTTCCTATATGACCCAGTGGGTCAGCCTCCCCAGTCACCCGAGGTGGACACTCTTGGTGCACCCCTTTGTGTTCTCTGTGTACAGCCTTGTTGTAGTTAGCCTCTTGATCTTGGTATCACTGGGAGGAATTGACCTCCAGGCCAATTGGCTATGTGTATCAGCTGTGTCTACTCCAGGAGACCTGTGCTGGAGACAACCTTATAGGAGCAGACTTGCAAAATTGCAAAAGCTTCTGTGCTCAGCTTGGTTGGGGCAGAGTCTCAGAGCTGAGCAGACGATCTTGGCTTCCCGTCAGCCCTGCCTCCAGATCTCTGCCTTCCGTGGCTCCTCTGAGTTTCCACCTGATAGTCCAGATTCCCCCAGGCTTGCCCAGAACTGGGGTTCTGTGCAGTCGGAACTGGGGGGTTCAGTGCAGAGTTTCAGACTCCCTTCCACTGGGGAGAGCTAGTGGCAACCTCAGCAGTCAGTCTTCTCTGTGCATTCACATGTGCGTGCCCAAGCCTCCAGACCCCTGCCTGCCACGGCTTCCCTGAGTCCCCCTGTACCTTTCTCTCTACCTGACAGTTCAGACTCTACCCCGTATGAGCCTGGGTCCAAGAGGCTTCACCCAGAACTGGGGTTAAGGGCAATTGGAACTGGGGTTCAGTGCAGTCAGGGCTTCCTTTCCTCTCCTGACAGAGAACGCCAGCCAGGCACTCAGTCACCCTTCCTCTCTGTGCACCTGTCTCCAGACCTCAGTCCTTTGCAGGTCCTCTGGTTCTCTGTGTGTTTTCCTCTTTCCTTCTAGGTGTAGAATTTTCACTTAGCCAGCTTTCCTGTGGTTGTGAATGATGTCTGTTCTGTCTTTTATTTGTAGTTTTGAAATTGTTGTGCAAGGCAGCAGTTTAGGTGTTTACCTATGCAGCCATCTTGGTTTCCCCCAACATCATTTTAATTGATGTTTCTTAAGGTTATATAGAGTGTTTTCAGATGCTGAAAAATTATGAAATATAAAACTTCAGTAAAAAAAATGTATGGACTTTTACTGTACACATAGGAAGAATATTAAAACTTAAAGTCTAGTGATGAATATGTGGTTTAAAAGTTATAACTGTGTTTTCCACTTGAAAATAGATTAAATACCAGAAATACTGTTAATCACAAATGGATATAGATCCAAGTCTAGAATGAGCATTGGGTTAGAATATCCATTATCAGTTATTTTGGAAGTTAAAATTGACATACATATTCAGTAATTTAAATGTCCTATGCTAAAATTTTGCTTTTCTCAAAAATTCTTGCCCTGGCTGGTATTGCTCAGTGTAGAGTGTTAGCCTGCACACCAAAGGGTCACGGATTCAATTCCCAGTTGAGAGCACATACATGGATTGAGGTAACCAATCGATGTGTCTCTTTCACAGTGATGTTTCTCTCTCTTCCTCTCTGAAAAAGCAGTGGTGAAAATATCCTCAAGTGAAGATTAACAAAACAAAAGAATTCTGAAAATTTTGTTTTCCTCACACTTTTCTAAATATATTTTGACTTCATACTATTTTGAGTTTTTACTGTCTCATTTGAAGTGTGAATTTTTAAACACTAAGTGTATTTTTGATAATTTGTGTTTGTTAGACCCTTAGTTATGAGCAAATGTTATAAATTCAGTATTTATTGCATAGCAACAATGTCCAAATGCTAAATAAATTCAAAGATGGCTTAAAAACAATTAAAATCATAGTAAATGCAATTCATAGATATTTGATCTAATTCTCTTCAGTTTAAAGAACAGAACAAGCATATTTATAGTGAAAACATAATTTTAAAGTAAGAAGGATCTTAAAAAGAACAGATGACAAAAAGTCCCAAAGTGACCTAGTAACATTTACTAAGATCAGTAGTCATAAGACAGTTTAGTGGCACTGCCAGGGCAATAGCATTATGTTTATTTTTATTCCTATAAAAATAAAAAATCTAAGTAGAACTAAGAAGTTATGGTTTTTATACCCTGGCTGGATGGCTCTGTTGATTGGAGCTTTGTCTTGTATACCAAAAGGTTTTGGGTTTAATTCCCGGTCAGAGCACATACCTAGATTGCATATGGGAGGTAACCATCGACGTTTCTCTCACATCCATGTTTCTCTCCTTTCCTTTCTAAAAATCAATAAAAACATATCCTTGGGTGATGATTTTTATAAAAGAAAAGAAATTGTACTTTTTATTATGCTGTTGAACACACTAAAATGAAAAGAAAGGAAATCAATGAGAATTGCTTTGGTCTTTTGCAGGGAGATATAGCATAGCATTTTTATTTTTTTTATTTTTTTAATATTAGAGAGAAACTATTATCCTTGGAAGCTTCCTTGAAAATAATTCTTAGAGTGTGCCTTTGAAAAGCTAAGCTATCCTTTCATATATTGGAAGCTTTCATTTCTAAGGAAGGATTGTTCTGTCCAATCACATTGGCCTTCTGTCAGTTCCTTGAATATGCCATGTTTATTTCTGCCAAGACACGTTCGACATTATGTAGGCCATATGTATCATTCCTCTCAGTTCATTTGTCATTTATTTGTTCTTTTTTGGTTAATCCTCATCCAAGAATTTTTTCCATTGATTTATATAGAGTGGGAGGGAGAGGGAGAGGCAGAGAGAAACATTGATGTGAGACATTGATTGGTTGCCTCTGACATACACCCTGACCAGGGCAGGTACATGCCCTTGACTGGAATCGAACCTAGATCCTTCAATCTATTGGCCAATGCTTTAACCACTGAACCAAATCAACTAGGGCTATTTGTTCTTCTTAAGATAAGTCTCTTAGATTTTCCATTGTATACTCTCTTACCCCCTTCATATCACTTTTAGTTGTGATATTACACTTATGCAAATGTTTGATTTGTTTCCCTAACTTCTCTAAGCTTCATGAATACAGGTACCATGTCTATATTTATTTTTGTATCCTTCCAGTGCCATGTTTAATGTTTGGCACATAATCAAGTGCTCTATAAGTATTAGTTAAATGAACAAATGAATACTTAGTATTAATACTATATTAAAGAAATATTTTTATTATTAAAAATGAAAGATAGCCGAAATTGGTTTGGCTCAGTGGTAGAGCATCTATCTGCAGACTGAAAGGTCCCGGGTTCGATTCCGGTCAGGGGCATGTACACTGGTTGTGGGCACATCCCTGGTAGGGGGTGTGCAAGAGGCAGCTGGTCGATGTTTCTCTCTCATCAACATTTCTAGCTCTCTATCTCTCTCCCTTCCTCTCTGTAAAATATCAATAAAATATATTTTTTTAAAAAGAAGAAAATGAAAGATAATTTGAAAATATTTTGAATTGCAGCTAAGTACCTTATCTGTAAATCAGAGATGATAGCATACATAAAATTTTAGAACTAAAAGGTAGCTTAGAATTTATTTGGTTTTATTCTAATTTTCCACATGAAGAAACTGATTCTGGGAGGCTGTGACCAACTCTAGTCACATAAAGCTGAAAACTGTCATTAACAGTTTTGTTACTTAGATAAGCTACAATTACATATTAACTAGAGACCCAGTGCACAAAATTCATGCATAGGTAGGGTTCCTAGCAGCTGCTGGCTGCTGGTCTGGGCCTCCCTTCCCACAGTTGGCCAACTGGCCCCGCCAGTTGAACTCTCAGTCGAGGGGACAATCTGCATATTAGGCTTTTATTATATAGGATTGACAGAAATAACTATACTAAAATTAGGTGGCTGTTTGGAAGGACAGCAGACCATTTGCTACCAATGTTAGATTAAATGTGAAGATCAATAGCCTCCCTTTTATATAGTTAAGGATTCTGAAACTAACCCAGAGGTCATGTCTGACAGGTTTTGTAACATTCAAAATATACCTATAAGCAGTGTGGTACAAAGTTCCATTAAGTGATTCTGCCCATAGTTTGTTATACACAGTCTATTTCTGTTCATGTGCTACTACAGAGCTATGTGCCACGTACATTCTTGTTCCTTCCTTTCTTGCTATTTTGGAGATGGGAGGCCCTTGAGAAGCCTTGGTTGTTAGAGGAAGGATGCACAGGGTGAAATTTGTTTCTGATATACATTTCTTTTTTTTAAAGTTTTATATTTTTAAAAATATATATATTTCCTTGATTTTTTTACAGAGAGGAAGGGAGAGGGATAGAGAGCTAGAAACATCAATGAGAGAGAGACATTGATCAGCTGCCTCCTGCACACCCCCTACCGGGAATGTGCCCACAACCAATGTACATGCCCTTGACTGGAATCGAACCTGGGACCTTTCAGTGGATAGAGGGCAGGCCAACGCTCTATCCACTGAGCCAAACCGGTTTCAGCGAATATATACATTTCTTATTACTTGGTTTCAGTTCAGTGCCCTAGACAGTTCTCTAGCCATAACTTCATACCTAAATCAGCTATATTGTTCTGTAGGAGAATCAAATCACAATAATTACTACCTTGGTGCTAAGAATTAGGAAAGATAAAATATAGGATTTTATTTTTCTGAAAACGTCCTCCATTTTTCTGCTTCCAAGTCTTGTGTTTTTTTTGCATTTGTCTGTAATCTTTCCCTTTGTGTCAGCCATTCTTCCTTTTCCCCAGATTCTCACTTTTGCTTTCTATAGTCTGGCCTGTTTGGTAGTTTAATAGGAAGTAGGATATGATGGGCTTGATTTTAAGGTAGAACATTCTCCTTTTCCCATCAAACCTAGGTTGGGAGAGGGGAGGAATAGGTTAGGGGCAAAAGGTCATGAATTCTTTCCTTTTCTTTTCCTCCAGGTGAACCCTATAAATACTTAATTTGGTTGTAGTCATTTTCACCTCCATAGATGATTTTTATTTATTGCCAATGCAGTATGTTAATTTTACATAAAATTCAGCATGTAATTTTAACTGTGAATTCTGCTCATATCTATCTATAAAAGCCTAAATTACCCAACAATCAGTGACTGATTGCTATGATGCACCTGCTTCCTGGTGGTCAGTGGGCTCCCACAGCCAACCTCCTGCAGCTGGCCAACTTCCTATGCCCCCCCCCCCCCCCCCCCCCCCCCCCCGGGCCAGCCGGCTCCAATTGGCCCTGATTGGGACTGAGCTAGATGGTCCCAATCAGCCCAATCACTGGCCAGGCTGAGGGACTCTACCTCTGCATGAATTTGTGTACTAAGCATCTAGTATTTTAATAGTTGTATTAATGCAGAAGATTCTATTAAGAATTAAGAAGTTAAATTACCCGAAACCGGTTTGGCTCAGTGGATAGAGCGTTGGTCTGCGGACTGAAAGGTCCCGGGTTCGATTCCGGTCAAGGGCATGTGCATTGGTTGTGGGCATTTCCCGGTTAGGGGGTGTGCAAGAGGCAGCTGGTCAATGTTTCTCTCTCATCGACGTTTCTAGCTCTCTATCTTTCTCCCTTTCTCTCTGTAAAATATCAATAAAATATATTTTTAAAAAAAGTTAAATTAAGAGGCAAGATTTCTTAAAATCAAACCCTAAAATATAGCCAGTTTACACATATGTAATACATTAGTCAATAAACTAAATATATATATATATATATATATATATATATATATATATATATATATACACACACACACACTCACACACCGTATTTGCCGGCGTATAAGAGACTGGGCGTATAAGACGACCCCCTAACATTTCCACTAAAAATACAGAGTTTGTTATATACTCGCCGTATAAGACTACCCCCCACTTGGAGGCATATTTTTCAGGGCCAAAAAATTGTCTTATATGCCAGCAAATACGGTATGTGTGTGTGTGTGTGTGTGTGTGTGTGTATCCAGTTTGTTTTTGTGCAGTAATACTTAGTGCAGCGCAGTACTTATTTTAGACATCCATTTGTGTAGAACTATTCTGGTTTTCAGTTATTGCATAACTATTTCCCAAATTTAATAGTTTAAAACAGCAACTTATTAACTTAAATTTTTATTTATTGATTTGTTAGAGGAAGGTGGAGAGAGAGAAACATTTATTTGTTGAGCCTCGTATTTATGTATTCACTGGTTGATTCTTGTATTTGCCCTGACTGGGGATCAGTCCCGAAACCTAGTGTTGGGGTGTATCAGCTCAACACTAACCAACTGAACCAGGGTAACATTTTCTGTCGTAAATTAAAAAACAAAAGTGTGTGTGCATGTATACACATATACATACATATATATTAAATATAATAAATATACATTTAAATATATATTTATTAAGTATAATATTCTATATAATAAAGTGGTAAAATGCAAATTGACCCTCATGCCCTCACAAGTGGCTGCCTACAACCAGGCCAGCAGGGACTTAGTAAGGGACTACCAAATGACTGAACAAGCAGGCTGCAGGGGGTGCAGTAAGGTGTGACCAGGCTAGTGGGGGCAGGAGGGGGCAGTTGGGAGCAACCTGGCCAGCACCAGGGTGCAGTGAGGGGCAATCAGCCGGCGGGGAAGGCAATTAGGGATGACCTGGCAGGCAGGAAATGAGCAGTTAGGGAGGCAGTGGTCCAGGATTGTGAGAGGGATGTCCGACTGCTGGTTTAGGCCCAATCCTAAACCGGTGGTCATATATCCCTTGAGGGAATCATCCCATGGCGCCCCCCCCCCCCCCCCCGTATGAATTTTGTGCACTGGGCATCTAGTATTATATATAATAAAATTTACCATTTGAATCATTTTTAAGTGTGCAATCTGTGGCATTCACATTGTTGTACAGCCATCACCACTATCCTCCAGAACTTTTTTCATATTTCCCAACTGAAAATTTGTATCCACTAAACAATAACTTTGTGTTGTAGTTAGAGCTTTTTCACATCATCTCTCCAGTAGGGTTGTTGGACTCAGAGCTCTAAGAGAGTATGGAGGAAGTTGCCAGTTCTTTTAATAGCTTAGTTCAGAATTGGCAGTGTCACTTCTTCTAACTTACTCTACTAATTAAAATAATCATAGCCCATCCCACCTTCAAGGGAAGAAAAATTAATCCTACTTCTTTTAATTTAATTTAATTTTATTATTATTTTTAAAAATAAATCTTTATTGTTCATATTATTACAAATGTTCCTCATTTTTTCCCCCCTCCATTGCTCCCCTCCACCAAGTTTCCATCCCACCCTCTGCCCTTTCCCCATCCCCACTGTCCTCACCCGTAGGTGCAGTTTATTTTCAGTCTCTTCCCGCCCCCCCCCCCCCACTCCCCATTTACCTGAGAATCATCCGTCACTCCCCTTCCATTCCTCTGATTCTATTATAATCACCAGTTAATATTGTTCATCATGATTTTTTCTTCTTTTAGTTTTTAGATTCACTTGTTATAGTTATGTATTTGTTATTCATAATTTTTATCTTTATTTTCTGACTCTTCCTAAAGAACCCCTTTCGTATTCGCTACAAGTACCTCTGAGAGAAAGGCGCCCTAGAGTTTCGCCCGCTGAACTGACTGTCCTCTGCGTGAAATGTGCGGGACTTGGGGGCTCTGCCTTTTGCCGCTCCCCTGAGCTTCCGCCTTTCAGCCCAGATTCCCTCTGTATGAGGTTGGGGCCCGAGGGTCTCACCCGGAACTGGGGTTCAGAGCAGTCAGAGTTTGGTTTCAGCACAGTCTGGAGCTTTTACCACCTTCCTGCTAGGGAATCCAGCCAGGCACTCAGCCGCCCCCTCCTCTCCCGCTCTGTTCTCTCCCCAGGTGCGCACCTTAGGCTTTTACAGCTCCTCTGATTTTCCTTCTGGTTTTCTCTTTCCTTTTAGTTGTAGAATTTCCAGTCAGTCAAGTTTCCTGTAGTTCTGGATAATGTCCACTTTATATTTTAGTTGTATTTTTTGAAATTGTCGAATGAGGCTGCAGTTAGGCGTTTACCTATGCTGCCATCTTGTTTATTTTCTCCAAATACCTAATCCTACTTCTTAATCTGACATGTAGGAAAGAACTTGTAGCCATCTTTTATCTACCATTGGAACTCTCAGGCCAAGTTAAAGTATACCTTCTATACCCTTTGTAGAATATTTAAAAACTTGAAAAACTTAATTTCCAAAACAACAGTACATGTAGCCTGACTGGTGTGAGCTTCAACCCATGAACCAAAAGATCCCTGTTTCACTTCTCAGTCAGGGCACATGTCAGGTTTTAGGTTTGATCCCTAGTATGGGCTGTGCAGGAGGCAGCCAATATAGTATGTGTCTGTCTGTCTGTCTGTCTGTCTCTCTCTCTCATCTATGTTTCTATCTCTCTGTCTCTTTCCCTACCCCTCTCTCTAAAGTCAATAAAAACATTTTAAAAAATCAATATATATTTGAAACCAACTGGCTAGATTTGTAAAATTTATTTTTAAAACTAAGAAAAAACATTGTAGTACTTTTTTTATGTGCTAGTTAGGAAAAATTATGGGGAAAGCGTATGATTTGATCTCAGAATTTGTATTCTTCTCTTACAGTGTAAACCCTGTTTATTTTTAACTTAGATAAATTTATTTATTTGTACTACCTACTGTTACATACAAAAAAATTCAGACCAGTGTCTCCTGCAAGATTTTATTTTTATATTTTTCTTTAAAATTTTTTAAAAAATAAATCTTTATTGTTCATTTTATTACAAATGATCCTCATTTTTTCCCCCCTCCATTGCTCCCCTCCACCAAGTTTCCATCCCACCCTTTGCCCTTTCCCCATCCCCACTGTCCTCTCCCATAGGTGCAGTTTATTTTCAGTCTCTTCCCGCCCCAGCCCCCCCACTCCCCATTTACCTGAGAATCATTTTTGCACTCCCCTTCCATACCTCTGACTCTATTATATTCACCAGTTAATATTGTTCCTCATGATTTTTACTTCCCTTGGTTTTTAGATTCACTTGTTGATAGTTACGTATTTGTTGTTCATAATTTTTATCTTTATTTTCTTTTTCTTTTTTTTAAAAATATATTTTTATTGATTTTATTACAGAGAGGAAGGGAGAGAGAGATAGAGAGCTAGAAACGTTCAATTCATATAATTCTGGCTTGGCAGTGATGAATTCCTTTAACTTAAATTTATTTGTGAAGCTCTTTATCTGGCCTTCGATTCTGAGTGATAGCTTTGCTGGGTAGAGTATTTTTGGCTGAAGGTTCTTGCTAGTCATCACCTTGAATATTTCTTGCCATTCCCGTCTGGCCTGCATGGTTTCTGTTGAGAAATCAGCTGACAGTCGTATGGGTGCTCCTTTATAGGTAACTACCTGCTTTTGTCTTGCTGCTTTTAATATTCTCTCTTTGTCTTTTGCTCTTGGAATTTTAATTATGATGTGTCTTGGTGTGGTTCTTTTTGGATTCCTTTTGTTTGGGGTTCTGTGTGCTTCCTGGATTTACAAGTCTATTTCTTTCCCCAGGTGGGGGAAGTTTTCTGTCACTATTTATTTCAATGTGTTTTCGGTATCTTGCTCTCTGTCATCTTCTGGGATGCCTATAATTATGATGTTGGTTCACTTGAAGTTGTCCCAGAGGTTTCTTACACTATCTTCAACTTTCTGGATTCTCTTGTCTTGCTTCTGCGGAGGAGTGTCCTTTGGCTCTTTGTGTTCCAAATCTTTGACTTGAGAGAGAGAGAGAGAGAGAGAGAGAGAGAGAGAGAGAGAGAGAATATCATTGATTGGCTGCCTCCTGCAGGCCTCACACTTGGGATCCAGCCCACAACCCAGGCATGTTGGATTGAACATGAAATTGAACCATGACCTCTTGGTTCATAGATAGATGCTCAATCACTGCCATGCGATGTGGCCAGACTAAGACAATTTTTAAATAGTTCATCAGGGGAAACTGGATTTATATTAGATTAGCACTGAAGTGGATTTCCATTTATATGAAGAATGTTTGAAATTATATAACTTAAGTTAAATGCCAATTATGTGTTAATAGTGCATCTGTTTCTTTCGATAAACAAACACTAAGAATTTTGATGGTCAAGAAAAGTTTCCTGGAGAAGGTGACAGTTGGACTGAGATTTGAAGGCTCAGACTTTGATAGGCAAATGGGTGGTAAAGCAGGCCAGACAGATAAATAGCAAGACAAAGATTGAGAGGCCGCAGTAGCTTGGTGTGTTTGAAGAAAGTGAATAGAATAGTTTTGCTAAAACATCTTAAAAGAGAGTAGGTTGGGAGGAAAAAAGAGGATAGTACCTATGATACTAAAGTCTTTAAATTTCAAAGAAAGAAATTTAAATTTAAAAAAATTTCTCTGGTATTTGAACTGAAGAGTAATGTGTCTAAGCGTGATCAAGGAGTTTCCAAACCACTTTCTTTGTGGTTAATTTGTGGAATCTTTTTATCCTCATGTCTAGACCAGATACCATTTTCGGTTGAACAGTAATCCATTTCTAAATGATACGGTCTGAAGAGTTTCATCACATGACACTAGCCTTGAAGGCTGCAGATGAATAAAATTTAAAAGTGTGGTTAGCCCAGCTGCCATGGCTCAGTGATTGAGCATCAACCTATGAACCAGGAGGTCACAGTTCCATTCCTGGTCAGGGCACATTCTTGGGTTGCAAGCTTGATCCCCAGTGTGGGTCATGCAGGAGGCAGCCAATCAGTGATTCTTTCTTATCACTGACTAGAGGCCCAGTGTGTGAAAATTCATGCACTGGGTGCACCAGTCAGTTTTTCCTCAGCCCAGCCTGCCCCCTCTCACAGTCTAGGTAGCCCTCAGGCAGGAGGCGACTCAGCGCTCAGGGGAAGGCCACGCCCCATCACACCTCTGCTGCTGTCTCTGCTGGCAGTGCAAACCTTGGCCAGCCCTGGTTACCTGAGCCTTAGATGGCCCTGGGCACCTGGGCAGCTGCAATCCAAGGCGTGCCTGCACCTCTGGCTGGCCCTGGGCAGCTGCGGGGCTGGGGCCTTGAGGGTGGGCCTGGCCTTGCTGTGCTGGCCGGGCTGAGGGCACAGCCATATTTGAGGGTGTACCATGTTTGAGGGTGTGACAGTCAATTGGCATATTTCATATTGGCTGTGGGTGCCACCATCTTTGCAATGCATAAGGGTCAATTAGTATATTCCCTCTTTATTAGATCAGATGCTTCTATCTTCATTCCTCTCTGAAGTTAATAAAAATATGTTTTTTAAAAAAATCAGTTTGGGTTCTGATGAGGATTGCATTGAGTGTGTATGTCAGTTTGAGGATTTTTGTCGACTTAAAAATACATGTTTATTGATTTTTAGAGAGAGGAAGAGGGTGGGGAGAAACGACAATGTGAGACAGAAACACAGATCTGTTGCCTTCCATATGCACCCTCACTGGGGGTTGAACCTGAAACCCTGGCATGTGCCCTGATCAGACATCCAACCAGCAACCCTTTGGTGCATGGGATGAAGCTCAGCCAATTGAGCCACACCAGCCAGGGTGGAACTGTCGCCATCATAATAATGCTAAGTCTTTTGGTCCACAAAGATGGGATATTTTTCCATTTATGTAGAATTTTTGTTTCTTTTTCAACAGTGTTTTGTAATTTTCAGAGTATAAGTTTTGTACTTACTTTGTTAAAATATATTCCTAGTTCTTGGATGCTTTTGTAAATTGAATTGTTTTCTTAATTTTACTTTCAGATTGTTCAAGTATTTAGAAATTTGAGTTTTGTATATTGATTTTGTATCCTGTAACTTATTTGTCATTAATTCTAATTGGTTTTAATGGATTTATTAGGAGTTTTTATATGTAAGATCATGCAGTCTATGCATAGAGGTAACTCTTTTCTAATCTGGATGTCTTTTATGTCTTTAATATGCCTAATTGCCCTGGCTAGAACCTTCAGTATAACATTAAATAATAGTGGTGAAAGCAGATATCCTTGACTTGTTCCTGATCTTACGGGAAAAGCAACCAATTTTCCACCATTACATATTATGTTGGCTGTGGATTTTTCATGTAGAGAAATTTTCCTTCTAGTCCTAGTTTTTTTTTGTTTTGTTTTGTTATTTATTTATTAAATATATTTTATTGATTTTTTACAGAGAGGAAGAGAGAGGGATAGAGAGTTAGAAACATCGATGAGAAAGAATCACCGATCAGCTCTATCCACTGAGCCAAACCGGTTTCAGCTTGTTTGTTTTTTAATTCCTTAGTGTTGAAAGTATTGCATATGTCCCCTTTGCCCCCCAATTGAGCCCCCTCCAGCCTGCCCCAATCCCAGGCCTTCAGCATCCTATTGTCTGTGTCTATGGGCTATGCATATACGCATACAAGGTTTTTGCTTAATTACCTCCCACACTCTCCCACCTACCCTCTAAGGTTCCAGAGTCTGTTCCATGCTTCCATGTCTCTGGATCTACTCAGTTCATCAGTTTGTTTTGTTACTTAGACTCCATATATGAATGTAATCATGTGATACTTAGCTTTTCTCTGACTGGCTTATTTCATTTAGCATGATACTCTCCAGGTCCCTCCATGCAATCTCAAAGGGTAAAAGATTCTTCTTTTTTACTGCTGCATACTGTTCCATGTATAAATGTACCAAAGCTTTTTAAAAATATATATATTTTATTGAGTTTTTTACAGAGAGGAAGGGAGAGTTTTAGAGAGCTAGAAACATTGATGAGAGAGAAACATCGACCAGCTGTTTTTTATCCACTCATCTATTGATGAGCTCTTGGGCTGTTTCCAGATCTTAACTATTGTAAATTGTGCTGCTAAGAACATAGGGGCGCATACATTCTTTCTGATTGGTGCTTTAGGTTTCTTAGGATATATTCCTAGAAGTGAGGTCACTGGGTCAAATGGCAGTTCGATGTTTAAATTTTTGAGGAAACTCCATATTGTTTTCCATAATGGCTACACTAGTCTGCATTCCCACCAGCAGTGCACTAGGGTTCCTTTTTCTCCACATCTGGGCCAGCACTTGTCATTTGTTGATTTGTTGATGGTTGCCATTCTGACAGTGTGAGGTGATACCTCCTTGTCATTTTAATATGCATCCCTCTAATATAGTCCTAGTTTCTTGAGTATTTTTGTTGGGCCCTGCCAGTGTGGCATAGTGGTTGAGTGTCAACCTATGAACCAGGAAGTCATGGTTCAATTTCTGGTCAGGGCACATGCCCTGGTTACGGGCTTGATCCCCAGTGTACAGTGTATAGGAGGCAGCTGATCAATGATTCTCTCTTATCATTGATGTTTTTTTTTGTGTGTGTTTTTTTTAAAAAATATATTTTATTGATATCTTACAGAGAGGAATGGAGAGAGATAGAGAGCTAGAAACATCAATGAGAGAGAAACATCGACCAGCTGCCTCTTGCACACCCCCTACCGGGGATGTGCCCGCAACCAATGTACATGCCCTTGACTGGAATCGAACCTGGGACCTTTCAGTCCGCAGACCGACGCTCTACCACTGAGCCAAACCGGTTTCGGCCTCATTGATGTTTTTATATATCTTCTCTCCCTCTCCCTTCCTCTCTGAAATCAATTCAAAAAAAATTTTTAAGGGGCTGTTGAATTTTGTGAAATGCTTTTTCTGCACCTATTAAGATCATGTGATTTTTGTT
This sequence comes from Vespertilio murinus, assembly GCA_963924515.1. Classification (NCBI taxonomy): domain Eukaryota; kingdom Metazoa; phylum Chordata; class Mammalia; order Chiroptera; family Vespertilionidae; genus Vespertilio; species Vespertilio murinus. The sequence goes on along the minus strand of OZ004704.1, from coordinate 22,181,846 downwards.
TTTTACTTATATGCATTACATTGATTTTTGAATGTAAACCAACCTTGCATTCTTTTATAAAAAAAATATTTTTTTATTGATTTTTTTACAGAGAGGAATTGAGAGGGATAGAGTTAGAAACATTGATGAGAGAGAAACACCGATCAGCTGCCTCCTGCACACTTCCCACTGGGGATGCGCCTGCAACCAAGGCACGTGCCCTTGACTGTAATCAAACCTGGGACCTTTCAGTCCGCAGGCCGAAACTCTATCCACTGAGCCAAATTGGTTTCAGCCAACCTTGCATTCTTGACATACATCCCATTTGGTTATAGTATCTAATTCTTTCTATATGTTCTTGGATTTGATTTGTTAATATTGAAGATTTTTGCACTTATATACATAAGAGATATTAGTCTATATATTTTTTTTCGTGTGGTATCTTAGTCTAGTATTGGAAACTGGTTATACTGACCTCATAGAATGAATTGGAAGTGTTTTACCATCTTTTATTTTTTGGAAGAGTTTTGGGAAAATTTGTATTCTTAAAATGTTCAATAGGATTCAGCAGTGAATCTGAATTAAATCTGGGCCTACATTTTTCTTTGTGTATAGTTTTCCATTATAATTCTTTTTAGTAAGGTCAGTAATATCCTCTCTTTCATTTATTAATCTGGTCATTTGAGTCCTCTCTTTTTTTTCTTGGTCAACCTAGCTAAAGATTTATTTTGTTGATGTTTTCAGAGAAGCTGCTTTTGATATTTCCTTTCTCTAGCAATCTTCAAGTTCTTCTGGGCAGAGGTATTTTCTGGCAATTGGTTTAGGGAACCTTTGCCCAGTTTCACTTCTCTGCGGCTGTCTACTCTTTCCCACCGTTCCCTTTTCATCTTGCCTTTAGGGAATTTCCCTGGAATTTTGCTTATCCTCTGGCTCTCACTGCTTTTCTACCATAATTAATTCCATCTGTGCGGAAAATAGAGCAAATGCTCACCGCACCATATATAAATATATATATATATATATATTTGTCTGTTTGAACCCCATTTTCCCTTTCCTTCTTCCTAATCCTAGTTCATTTAACCTCAAGAAAAACAAAAACAGAAAAAAGAAAAGCCAACTGCTTTTCATTGCATTTTTTAGTAAAGTAAAAAGACATTAAGTAATAAAGATAGATCATTTTAAGAGTAGGGCAAATGATCCACCTTTAACAAGAAAAATGAAAGCTAGAACACTTAACTAAATTATATATTAAAGGCATCTCTAGGGTGTCCAAAAACATGTATACACATTTTAACAGCTAATAGTTCAGTTGATGTTTCTTTCTTTTCAGCTAGACTAAGCTTTGAACAAGGGAAATTCACCCTAAAACATTACCAGAAGTTTAAAAATGCAGTTGAATTACAGACACTGCCTTTATTATTTTTCAAAGTGTGTATACATTTTTTGAGACAGTGTCCCTAAAACAATATACACTCTTTCACAGCTAAAAACTCACTTAATTTTTACTCCTTTTCAGATTTAACTGATATGAAATAGTGGATAAACAGACTAAACTTTATCCACTAGACTTTTTTATGGGGATACATAGAAGGTAAAGTTTATGATACAACGCTGGCAGTGGTCAACAAATTGAATATGGGAATATGACCATGTAATAGTTACAGCACTTAAAAGTTGTAGAACTATATAATATATAGCTCTATATATTTGTTATTATTTTTCTCTAGTCATTTTGCATTACCCATTGTCCTACACTATATGTAATACAGGTTAAGAGTGGTAAAAGTAGAAAAGAGTAGTTATCACATCGCCTGGATTTGATTTTTTATGCCTGTGAGTAATCTACTTAGCCTCATTTCCTCATCTATTAAATGGGGATAGTAATAATCATCCCACAAGGAATCATTATATTAGATGAATTAACAGTACATTTAAATTACTTGAAATATGTGTGGCACACAGGAAGAGCTCAAATGATATTATTATAAAAAGTTCTATTATAAATATTTCACCTATACAAAATATGGTTTCTGAATTGAAACTTTTTTCTACAATATAAGGGTCAAAATGTAAAATTAATTCACTATTTTACTTTGTCAAAGTTGCCTTCACTTGTTTTATCCTTCTACCTCACTAATACCCAAGTCAGAGAACATCTAAGGCTGTGTTAAAACCAAGTCAAAACCTCTGAAGCCTCAATGCAAGTGTTAGAATTTACAAGGCTTTAAGGCTACTCATAATTTTATGACCTCAGATTTCCTTGAAACTAAAAATAGCTTTTATGATGACTATCTCTTTTGTGATCCGTATTAAGGTTATTTTTAGAACCCCAATAGAACTGGTTATCTCTAAGGTAGAAACAAATGGGGTAAAACATATCCTCTAATTTAGAAACTTTCAGGAATTATTAAAATTGTAGTTTTGGAGCACATACTTATTTGGGGGTTTGGGGCTAATAGATTTGGGTTTGGAGTTCAGAAAGCGGATAGTGAATGTGTAACATCTAACTTTTCCACACAACTTAGATATGAAATAATAAACTTGTTTCATTAAAGAATACTAAACTTGACTATGTTAGTTGCAAGATAAAATATATGTTCAGATAGTCTCTAGTGTCTTATTAAAAAAATAAATTATTACCGAAATCGGTTTGGCTCAGTGGATAGAGTGTCGACCTGTGGACTGAGGCGTCCTAGGTTCGATTCCGGTCAAGGGCATGTACCTTGGTTGCGGGCACATCCCCAGTAGTGGGTGTGCAGGAGGCAGCTGATGGATGTTTCTTTCTCATCCATGTTTCTAACTCTATCTTTCTCCATTCTTCTCTGTAAAAAAATCAATAAAATATATTTTAAAAATCGATTATTGGATTTTACCCAAACAATAATTTGTTGAAATGGAATGAAATAACTGTATTGAAGCTTTGCTGTTGTTTATTTATTCTCCAGTTCAGGTGCAGTATTTCTTTGTTTCTTTTAGAAAATTAGAAATTTCTTAATTTATTTAAACAGAAAAATAACCCACAAATAGTTTATTCATTTCTCCCACTCCTCACCCTCTGCCTATGTCAACCACCAATCTGTTCTCTGTATCTATGAGCTTGGTGTTTTGCTTTTAAGAGTTCACATATAAGAAGGATCATACTGTATTTGTCTTTGTCTGGATTATTTCACTTAGTATAATGTCCTCAAGGTCTATCCATGTTACTACAAGTAGCAAGATTTCATTAATTTTTACAGCTGAGTAATAATTCAGTGTGTGTATATTCACTGTGTTTCTGTCTATGTGTGTGTAAAGAAATACATAATTTACCCATTTATCTGTCATTGGAAACTTCAGTGTGTTTATATATTTAGTGTGTTCACACACACACCCCCCCACACACACACAATTTCTTTATTCATTTATCTGTCCATGGACACTTAAAGAGTTACTTGGAAGTATTTCACTTGATTTTGAGAATTAAAGAAATTAAAATCAGGTCTGAGGTTAAAAGGGCCTAAATTAGGTGTGATGATAATGCAATGTAAGTTTTATCAGTTGTATTCAGTATGGAGCTAACTCTTGAAATTAGCAGTCTGGGCCCTTAAGAATATTGGTTTTTCTGTTTTAAAAAATTTACAATCTAGCCGACCACTGCCCTAATCAGTTTGGCTCAGTGGATAGAGCGTCAGCCTAAGGACTGAAGGGTCCCATGTTTGATTCCGGTCAATGGCATGTACATTGGTTGCGGGCACATCCCCAGGAGGGGGCGTGCAGGAGGCAGCTGATCGATGTTTCTCTTTCCTCAGTGTTTCTGACTCTCTATCCCTCTCCCTTCCTCTCTGTAAAAAAAGAAAAAAGATTACAATCTAGGTGCAACAAAAAGACAATACTAATATGGATTTGGTCAGCAAGTCGTTTTATCTTTGAGCTATAGGCCCATAAATTGCTCTAATGTGTTGAACCCCTAAATTAGAATGTTTATTGGGTAGAGTTTTTAAATATATATATTTTATTGATATTTTACAGAGAGGAAGGGAGAGAGATAGAGAGCTAGAAACGTCAGTGAGAGAGAAACATCGACCAGCTGCCTCTTGCACACCCCCTACTGGGGATGTGCCCGCAACCAACGAACATGCCCTTGACCGGAATCGAACCTGGGACCTTTCAGTCTGCAGAACGACGCTCTACCACTGAGCCAAACCGGTTTCGGCTGGGTAGAGTTTTTAAATTTTTTAGTTATAATGGCATATGCATTAACTGCCCCAATTCATCTTTCTTAAATTTCACCTCAAATGGATATTAGATAAAATAATTTGTTACAAATAATTATATGAAACTATCTTGGATTATATTTTGGCAAATAGTTCAGTGCTCATCTGGCAGTCCATATGTATATACTTACCAGGTGTACTGGTTAATAATGCGGATTTTTTTCAATAGGTGGAGTTACACATATGTTGCTATATGTGCAATTTAACATGTATACTATTTTGTTGTATTGACAACAAATTTCAAAATTTCATGTCAAATTTTCTGAAGGTCAAATTTCATGCCATAAAAAAAAAAAGAGCATTTGCGGGAAGTTTTAATTCATTATTTTGAAGAAAAGTGCTGCCGAAAGTTACTGTGTACTTCAGGAAGCTTATGGTGAACATGCTCCATCTCCAAGATACTTGTGAACTCTGGTTTAAACGCTTTAAAAGTGATGATTTCAATGTGAAAGACAAAAATGCCCAAGTCAATAGAAAAATTTTAAGTCCAACAATTTCAAGCATGATTGGATGAAGATGGGTGTCAAATTCAAAAACAACTTGCAGAAAGATTAAATTTTTACAATTTCTGATCGTTTACAAGCATTGGGAAAGATTTTAAAGGAAGGAAAATGGGTGCCACATCAATGGAACGAAAGACAAATGGAAAACCAAAAAGTCATCAGTAAAATGTTGCTTCAACGGCACGAAGGAAAGTATTTTTTTGCATCAAATTGTAACTGGTGATGAAAAGTGGACTTATTTTGAGAATCCCAAATACACAAAATCATGCATTGATCCAGGTCAACCATCAGCATCAACTGCAAGCCCAAATTGCTTTAGAAAGAAGACACTTCTCTGCATTTGGTGGGATCAGGAAGGGGTGGTATATTATAAGCTTTTAAAACCACATGAAACCATTAATAATTATCACTACCAACAACAAATAATCAATTTGAACTATGCTTTGATCGTAAAACAACCAGAATGTTCCAGAAGACATGACAAAGTAATTTTGCATCATGATAATGCACCATCACACACACTTCAAAACCAGTTAAAGACACTTGCCTGGGAAGTATTAACCCACTAGCTGTATTCACCAGATCTTGCTCCTTCAAATTACCACTTGTTCTGATCCATGGCACATGCACTTTGTGAGCAACACTTAAAAACGTGAAGAAGTGGAAAATTTGGTCTCTGAATGGTTTGCCTCAAAACAAGAAAAGTTCTATTGGGATGGTATCCACAAATTACCTGAAAGATGGGGGAAATGTATAGCTAGCGATGGACATTACTTTGAATAAAGCATTTTCTATATTTCTCTTTAAATTATATTTTCTTCTATTATAAAATCCGCCTTATTAACCTGTACACCCTGTAGTGAGTGAACCATCACTTCATATAAAAATTGTAAGGCATATTAAACTCCAAAATTTATATGATTTCACCCCAGATGGGTGGATTGTGTTGTTGTAGAAAGATTATTGTACATTTGGAGATTGTCTGAACTAGTTATTTCATTCATAATTCAATGACTCAAGCCTTCAGATGACTGTAACCTTGACTAATTATACAATTTCATGAGAGATTCCAGACTAAACCCACCTTGATAAGCCACTCTCCAAGTCCTTTTCCACAGAAACAGTGTGATAAATAAATACTTATTATTGTTTACTACAGGCCTGGTGCATGAAATTCATACATGGGGGGGTCCCCCTCATCCCAGCCTGCACCCTCTCCAATCCAGGACCCCTTAGGGGATGTCCACCCGGCAGTTGGACATCCCTCTCATAATCCGGGACCAAGGACTCCTCTAACTGCTCATCTACCTGCCTGCCTAATCGCCCCTAACTGCTCTCCCTGCTGGCCTGGTTGCCACAAACTGCCACCCCCCCTGTCTTCCTGGTCATCCCTCACTGCCCCCCTCTGCCAGCGTGGTCACCCCTCACTGTCCGTGTCCCCCCACCCCCCACCCCCCACAAACACACACACACACACTGGCCTGGTTGTCCCATGCAGCCTGTTGTTCAGTCATGTGGTTGTCCCTCACTAACCCCCTGCTGGCCTGGTCACCCCATGCAGCCTGCTGTTCAGTCATTACTGAGGGTTATCCTGACCAATTTGCATATTACCCTTTTATTAGTATAGATTATTGTTTGGGGTTGTTTTCTCACATAGCAATAAATGACAAATACACATCTTTCGTCTTTTTAACTGACCAAAAAATCTTTTATGACTCCCATATCCCATATAATCTTATTTAAAGCTCCTTTGTTGTACGATTTAGGAGTATCATTTTACTGTTTCACTTTATCTCTCACCTCCCTCTTACTCTGACTGCTTCAGAATACTTGGTTAGATGTCTCTAATGACTTGAAAGTCTTGCCAAATTACCTTTCATTGATCCATTAATCTTGTGAACGAGGCATTCCTTTATTGGCTACTTTTTAGCTGAAGATTAATTTTCATGAAATGCAAATTATGGTATTGTATTGCTTAATAACAATTAAGTGGCTCTTTCTTATAAAATAAGGCCAAATATCTCTGGTTTGTATGCTCTCTCCTTTTACTTTTGTCAACTTGCATTAGGATTTAAACCAATTCTTAGTTTACCCATCTATAAATATGAGTTTTGTTGGTTGAGGTTAGGTGAATTATGTGTGAGTAGAAGGGTTCTATATAAGATGATTTCAGGTGGCCTTGCTAGTCCTACCAAAGTGAATGTTATGATTATCTTTGATCTCTTAAGAATTCCTAAGTTTCAGGTATTTTTCTTCTAACTTTTGACATATGTGTACCTCTTCTATAATTTTTGTAACAGTAAGTACCCCTCGTCAAAAAAAAAAATGGATGTATTTTAATAACAACCAAAATATATTTATTTTTTCTTTTTTGGTACATACACAAAATAATAAACGAAATTATTCATAATAAAATAAAATTATTCATAATAAAATATAAATAAAAGTTATATATTTGAACACCGCACCATCTCACACCTCACAAGACTATCTTGACTCAGGAGAACGTAGAATTAGGCGCAGCTAAGCACAGTGCAGTGCCTATCCCCACCAAACTCCGGTGCAATGTGTATCCCACCAAACTCCTCCTTTACCCCTGGGGGTGGGGTACATGTGCCACACTTTGGGAAACACTGATTTATATCATTGCCCTCCTCACTCAACTATCAACTTTTTAAAAAATATATTTTTATTGATTTCCAAGAAGGGAAAGGGGAGAGAGAGAAAAAAAAAAATCTATGAATAGAGAGAATCATTGTTCAGCTGCCTCCTGCATGTCCCCTACTGGAGTTCGAGTCCACAATCCAGGCATGTGTCCTTGACTGGAATCGAACAGAGAACCCTTCAGTCTGAAAGCTGATGCTCTAGCCACTGAACCAAACCAGCTAGGTCTCTTCTTTATCATTCTTAATTCCAACTAGATATCAATCTCTACTAAAATGTTAATAGATAATCAAGATATAAGGCTTACTAGCTATTAAATCTCACAGGGATGTTTGTAACTTAAAAGCAGACTCTCACAGTCTGACTATGTAACTAAACCAAGATATGAAGCTACAATAGCAGAATGTCAGGGGAAGGTTTGATATTTTTTAAAGTTAAATTATTATATGTGTACATATCTTACCACTGCTCCCCCCCCCCCCCCCACATCCATACATGCCCTCCCTCCCCAGAGTTTTGTGTCCATTGGTTGTACTTATATGCATGCATACAAGTATTCGGTTGATCTCTTATCTCCCCCAGATCTCCCTACCCTCCCCCCTGTAATTTGACAGACTACTTGCTGCTTTACTGTCTCTATATCTATCTTTTGGTTCATCAGTTTGTAATGTTCTTTATTATCCATAAACGAGTGAGGTCATATGGTGTTTCTCTTTCATTGACTGGCTTATTTCACTCAGCATGATGTTCTTCAATTCCATCCAGGTTGCTGCAAATGATAAGAATTCCTTCTTTTTTATGGCAGCATAGTATTCCATTGTGTAGATGTACCATAGTTTTCTGATCCATTCATCTGCTGATGGGCACCTAAGCTGTTTCCAAATCCTAGCTATTGTAAATTGTGCTGCTATGAACATAGGGGTGCATATATCCTTTCTGATTGGTGTTTCTAGTTTCTTGGGATATATTCCTAGGAGTGGGATTACTGGGTCAAATGGGAGTTCCATTTTCATTTTTTTGAGGAAGCTCCATACTGTTCTCCACAGTGGTTGCACCAGTCTGCATTCCCACCAGCAGTGCATGAGGTTCCTTTTTCTCTGCAACCTCACCAACACCTGTCATTTGATTTGTTGTTGTTGGCCATTCTGACCGGTGTGAGATGGTACCACATTGTTGTTTTGATTTGTATCTCTCTGATAATTAGTGACTTTTAGCATGTTTTCATGTGCCTCTTGGCTTTCCTTCTGTCTTCTTTTGAGAAGATTCTATTTAGGCCCATTGCCCATTTTTTAATTGGCTCATTTATCTTCCTTTTATTAAGTTGTATAAGCTGTCTGTAGATGTTGGAGATTAAACCTTTATCAGTGATTTGCAAATATGTTCTCCCATACAGTGGGCTTCCTTATTGTTGTGTTGATGATTTCTTTTGCAGTAAAAAAGCTTTTTATTTTGATGTAGTCCCATTTGTTTATTTTCTCTTTAGCTTCCATTGCCCTAGGGGCAGTATCAGTGAAGAAGTTCTTTAGGCATATGTCAGATTTTGCTGCCTGTGGATGCCTCTAGTATTTTATGGTTTCCCGTCTTATATTTAAGTCCTATGTCCATTTTGAGTTTATTTTTGTGTATGGTGTAAGTTGGTGATCTAGTTTCATTCTTTTGCATGTATCTGCCCAATTTTCCCAACACCATTTATTGAAGAGACTGTCTTGACTCCATTGTATATTTGTGCCTCCTTTGTCAAATTATAATTGAGCATAGTGATTTGGGTTGATATCTGGATTCTCTATTCTATTCCATTGATCTATATGTCTGTTCTTGTGCCAATACCAGGCTGTTTTGAGAACAGTGGCTTTGTAATACAGCTTGAAATCTGCTATTGAGATCCCTCCTACTTTACTCTTCTATCTCAGGATTGCTGTGGCTATTCGGGGTCTTTTTTTGTTCCAGATGAATTTTTGGAGAATTCTTTCTAGGTCAGTGAAATATGCCATTGTATTTTAATGGGGACTGCATTGAACCTATAAATTGTTTTGGGAAGTATAGACATTTTGATGATGTTGATTCTACCAATCCATGAACATAGTATGTTCTTCCATCTGTTTGCATCTTCCTCTATCTTTTTTTCCCCAGTGTTTTGTAGGTTTCTGCATATAGGTCTTTTACTTCCTTAGTTAAGTTTATTCCTAGGTAACTTAATTTTTTTGGTGCGATGGTAATTGGGATTGCTTTTTTAGTCTTTGTTTCTGTAAGTTCACTATTGGTGTATAGAAATGTAATAGATTTCTTGGCATTAATTTTGTATCCTGCTACATTGCCAAATTCATTTATTAAGTCTATTAGTTTTTTGATGGAGTCTTTTTTTTATTTTTTATTTACAATATCATGTCATCTGCAAATAAGAAGAACTTCACTTCTTCTCTTCCAATTTGGATGCCTTTTATTTCTTCTTCTTGTCTAATTGCAATGGCTAGTACTTCCAGTACTAAGTCAAACAGGAGTGGTGAGAGTGGGCATCCCTGTCTTGTTCCTGTTCTTAGTGGGAATGGTTTCAGTTTTTGCCCTTTGAATATGATGTTTGCTGTGGGTTTATCATATATAGCTTTTATTATGTTGAGGTATGATCCTTGTACTCCCATCTTGTTGAGAGTTTTTATCAGGAAAGGGTGTTGGATTTTATCAAATGCTTTTTCTGCATCAATTGATATGACTATATGATTTTTATCTCTCAATTTGTTTATGTGATATATCATGTTTATTGATTTGCAGATATTGTATCTTCCTTGCATTCCCAGAATAAATCTTACTTGGTCTTGGTGTATGATCTTTCTGATGTTCTGCTGGAGCCGATTTGCTAGAATTTTGTTCAGGATTTTGGCATCTATATTCATGAGAGATATTAGCTTGTAATTCTCTTTCATTGTGTTGTCTTTATCTGGTTTTGGTATTAGGGTGATGCTGGCTTCATAAAAGGAGTTTGGAAGAGTTTCTTCCTCTTGAATTTTTTGGAATAGTCTGAGGAGGATAGGTTTTAGTTCTTCCTTGAATGTTTGGTAAAACTCTCCTGTGAAGTCATCTGGCCCTGGGCTTTTGTTTGCTGGAAGCTTTTTGATGACTGCTTCAATTTCTTCCAAAGTAACTGGTTTATTGAGGTTTTTTGATTCTTCCTGATTGAGTTTTGGCAGGTTATATTTTTCTAGAAATAGGTCCATTTCCTTCAGGTTGTCCAGTTTGTTAGAATAGAGTTGTTTGTAGTATTTTGTAACAATCCTTTGTATTTCAGCAGGGTCATTTGTTATTTCACCTCTTTTGTTTCTGGTTCTGTTTATTTGGGTCCTCTCTCTTTGTTTCTTGATTTTCCTGGCTAGAGGTTCATCAATTTTGTTTATCCTTTCAAAGAACCAGCTCTTGGTTTTGTTGATCTTATGTATTGTTTCTTTGGTCTCTATGTCGTTTATCTCCACTCTGATTTTTATTTTTTTTTTCCTTCTGCTTACATTGGGCTTTTCTTGTTGCTCTTTTCCTAACTCTTTTGAGTTGTAGAGTTAGATAATTTGTTACCATTTTTTCTTGTTTTTTGCAATAGGCTTGTAAAATCTGTTTTGGATTCTGTGTGCTTTCTGGACTTGATTGCTTTTCATTTACTGTGTCCCATAGATTTTGGGTTGTTGTGTTTTCATTGTCATTTGTTGCCAGGATGTTTTTAATTTCTTCCTTGATTTCTCTGGTAACTCAGTCATTGTTTAAAAGTATGTCGTTCAGTCTCCATGTGTTTAATTTCTTTGGATTATTTTTATTGTAGTTGATTTCCAGTTTTATGTCACTATGATCTGTGAAGATGCTTGATATGATTCCTATCTTCTTAAATTTGAAGAGACTTTGCCTATGTCCCTACATGTGGTCTATCTTTGAAAATGACCCATGGGCACTTGAGAAGAATGTATATTTTGTGGCTTTGGGGTGGAATGTTCTGAAGATGTCAATTCCATCTGGTCTAGTGAGTCATTTAGCATTGATATTTCTTTGCTGATTTTTATTTTTTATTTTTTTTGTTTAGATGAATTGTCCAAAGGTGATAGTAGGGTATTAAAATCTCCTACTATGATTGTATTGCTATTAATTTCTCCCTTAATGTCCTCAAGCAGTTTTTTTTAATGTATTTGGGTGCTCCCATATTGGGTGCATATATGTTTACCAGGGTTATTTCTTCTTGTTGGATTGCTCCCTTTAGTATTATGAAGTGGCCTTCCTTATCTCTTATTATGTCCTTCACTTTGAGATCTAATTTGTCAGATATAAGTATTGCTACCCCAGCTTTTTTTTTTTCTTTTCATTTCCATTTGCCTGGAAAACCATTTTTCATTCCCTCACCCTCAGTCTGTACGTCTTTTTTTCTGAAATGTGTTTCTTGTAGACAACAGATATATGGGTCTTGTTTTCTTATCCAATCCATTACCCTATGTCTTTTGATTGGGGCACTTAATCCATTTACATTTACAATTATTGATAGGTACTTATTTGTAGCCATTTTTATTTTATACCCCTGTGTTCCTTCTTCGTTTCCTATTTCTTTTTTTATTTTTACAGCAGACCCTTTAGCATTTCGTGCATTGCTGGCTTAGTGGTGATAAATTCCCTTAGACTTTTTTTTGTCTGTGAAGCTCCTGGTTACACCTTCAATTTTGATTGATAGCCTTGCTGGGTACAGTATTCTTGGATTCAGACCCTTCCTTTGCATGACTTTGTATATTTCATTCCATTCCATTCTGGCCTGATGAGTTTCTGTTGAGAAATCAATTGCTAGTCCGATGGGGGTTCCTTTATATGTAATTTTCTGTCTCTCTGGCTGCTTTTAAGATTCTTACTTTGGCGTTGGTCTTTTGGGATTCATTTTGCTTGGGACTCTGCAAGCTTCTTGGATTTGTGTGGGGTTTTTTCTTCTCTATCTCAGGAAAGTTTTCTATCATTATTTCTTGAAATAGGTTTTCCATGTCTTCCTCAGTTTCCTTTCCTTCTGGAACCCCTATTATTCTAATATTGTTTTATTTTGTATTGTCCCAAAGTTCCCTTAGGCTCTCCTGCCTTTTTTTTTTTTCCCTCCAGAAGCTGCTCTAATTGGTTTTTTTTTTAACATCTTGTCTTCCAGCTCACTGATGTGGTTCTCTGATTCTTCTAGTCTACTCTTGATGCTTTTTATTGAGCTTTTTATAGTAGCGATGTCATTTTTCATTTCTTCTTGGTTCTTCTTCATTTCCTCTTGGTTTTTACTCAGATTGTCAATTTTGTCTTCCGTTCTTTTTAGCCATCTTATGATCATTACTCTGAATTCTTGCTCTGGTAGGTTGCTTGCTTCTAACTCATTTACTTCCTTTCCTGGTGTTGCCTGCTTTTCTTTCATATGTGGGCTGTTTCTTTGTCTCCCCATGATCTCACTTTTCAGGATGTCTAGTTATGTAGTTCTCCCTTTCTTGCTTTGATTTAAAGGCACAAAATACAACACAACCAGGTAAAACACATAAGACACTCTCCAGTGAGTCTGCTGTTGTCCAAACAGTGACCCTCACATTGCCACATACCATACAGTGGTCCAGCTATGATATTATTGATGTTTCTATCTCTCCGTCTCTCCCTTCCTCTCTGAAATCAATAAAAACCTATTTTTAAAGAAACTTCAAATCATGAGGAAATGATCATGATCTGAGAAATGAGGAATTATGGGATGGTTATTTGCATCTTTATGGAGAAAACAAACCAGTATAAAATACACTAAAAATATGTTAATAGTGGTTATTTTCTGAGACTGAGAAATTATGGATTTTTACAGTTATACTTTTTTTTTGTCTTTTTAGAGTAATTCCAAAATGTGAGTTTGTTAAGTCTTGTAAACATAAGGAACAGCAGTTATTTTATAATTAAAGCTTTTAGTCAGAAGTACAACTTCATAAAAATATTTAAACACGGCTTTCTATTGTGAATTGCAAAACTCTTATTAAAGTGTGAAATAAGATAGCAGTTTTAAGGAGCCTAAATGAAGGCAGCTTTGATAATAAAAGAAACATCAATAATATTGCAAAATACCAAATGAATTTGATTGTGCACTTGAGGTCCAAAACATTTTACCTGCACTAGATATAAAATGAATAATGAGAATCTTACATTCTTCATAAATCTGGTGCAAATGCAGATAATGTGTCTGTGAGTAATCCAAAATTTGATAGTTGTCCAAGCTCATATCTTCACCCAAATTCTTAAACGGATATTTACAAAATGTTGTTTTTTATACTCTGATATTAATTGATTATTTGATTCATTTGTTGTAATGATAACTTTTAAAAAATATGTTTTTATTTATTTTAGAGGGAGAGATAGATACATCAGTGATGAGAGAGGTTCATCAATCGGGTTCCCTCTCCCCAAATTCATTTTTAAAGAAAAAATAAATCTTTATTGTTCAGGTTATTACAATAGTTTCTCCCTCTTCCCTCCTCCCCCATAGCTCCCCTCCACCCAGTTCCCACTACCCTCTGCTCTTACCTTCCCCCTCTGTCCTCATCCATAGGTGAACAATTTTTGTCCAGTCTTTTCCTGCACCCCCTTGAGAATTATCAGTCCACTACCTTTCTATGCCCCTGATTCGATTATATTCACCAGTTTATTCTGTTTCTCAGATTTTTAATTCACTTGATTTATTGGGTTCCCTTTTTGATAGAAATGTATTTGCTGTTTATAATTTTTATCTTTACTTTTTCTTCTTCCTCTTCTTAAAGAATACCTTTCAGCATTTCATATAATACTGTTTTGGTGCCGATAAACTCCTTTAGCTTTTTCTTATCTATGAAGCTCTTTATCTGACCTTCCATTCTGAAATGATTCTGGGTAGAGTAATCTTGGTTGTAGGTTCTTGCTATTCATCACTTTGACTTATTCTTGCCACTCCTGTCTGGCCTGCATAGTTTCTGTTGAGAAATCAGCTGACAATTGTATGGGTGCGCCCTTGTTGGTAAATAACTGTTTTTGTCTTGCTGCTTGTAAGATTCTCTCATTGTCATTTGCTCTTGGCATTTTAATTATGATGTGTCGTGGTGTGCTCCTCTTTGGATTCCTTTTGTTTTGGATTCTGTGTGGTTTCTGGACTTGTAAATCTATTTCTTTGATCGGGTAGGGGACGTTTTCAGTCATTATTTCTTCAAATAGGTTTTGAGTATCTTGCTCTCTCTCTTCTTCTGGGATCCCCATAGTTCTGATGTTGGTACACTTGAAGTTGTCCCAGATGCTCCTTACACTATTTTCAACTTTTTGGATCCTTTTTGCTTTTCCGGTTGAGTGTTTTTTGCTTCTTTGACTTTCAAAATCTTTGACTTGATTTTTGTGTTCCTCTAGTCTGCTGTTGGGTTGCTGTATAATATTTTTTATTTCAGTTAGTGTATGTTTAATTTCTAGTTGGTCCTTTTTTATATCCTTGAGGGTCTGGCTAAATTTATTGGCCTTTTTTAGGAAATTATTGAAAAACCTTCTAACCGTTGATTTGAATTCTATATCCAGATGTTTGTTTTCCTCCATTTCTTTTGTTTGTTATTTTTGTCTCCACATTTTCGCTGCCTCCCTGAGTTGGTAGGGTACCCTTGTGTGCTAGGTTTAGTATCAGCTGTGTCTACTCTGGGAGACCTATGCTGGAGACAGTCTTAGAGCACCAGGCTTGCAAAATTGCAAAAGCTTCTGTGCTCAGTTTGGATGGGGCAGAGTCTCAGGGCTGAGCAGACAGTGTTGGCTTCCGGGCTGCCCTGCCCTTGTGTGCGCACCTCCAGACCTTTGCTTTTCATGGCTCCTCCGAGTTTCCGCTTGACAGTCCAGATTCCCCCAGGCTTTCCCGGTACTGGGGATCAGTGTAGTTGAAACGGCGGTTCGGTCGTCTAGTTAGGAGCTTCCAACTCCCTTCTGCTGGGGAGAGCTAGTGGCAACCTCAGCAGTCTTCTCTGTGCGCCCTCGCAGCCCGAGCCTCCAGACCCCTGCCTGCCGCTGCTTCCCTGAGTCTCCGAGTCTCTGTGTGCCTTTCTCTCTACCTGACAGTCCAGACTTCCTCCCTCCACATGAGTATCTGTGTAGTCTGTGGCTTCCTTTTCCCTCCTGCCAGAGAACGCCAGCCAGGCACTCAGTCGCCCTTCCTCTCTGCGAGTGTGTCTCCGTACCTCAATCCTTTGCGGGTCCTCTGATTCTCCATGTGCTTTCCTCTTTTCTTCTCGTTGTAGAATTTCCACTCAGCCAGTTTCCTGTGGTTCTGGATGATGTCTATTCTGTCTTTTAGTTGTAGTTTGAAATTGTTGTGCAAGGTAGCAGTTCAGATGTTTATCTATGTTGCCATCTTGGTTTCTTCTCCCTCCCCAAATTCTTGGCAAATTCTTAGCAATCCCCCTTCCCGCATATGCGCTGACTGGGGATGGAACTATGACCTCCTGGTTCATGGGTCTATGCTCAGCCACTGGCCAGGCATAATGATAATTTTTTTTTAAATGTATGTCCCCCATTGATTTCTTTATATCAGATGTTGATTATATTTTTCTTTTATACATTTTTACAGATGGTAGTAAAAACTTTTATGGATATGGATCAGGACTCAGAAGATGAAAAACAGCAGTATCTCCCACTAGCCTTGCATCTTGCATCTGAATTTTTCCTCAGGAATCCCAATAAAGATGTTCGTCTCCTTGTAGCATGTTGTTTGGCTGACATCTTTCGAATCTATGCCCCAGAAGCTCCATATACTTCCCATGATAAACTTAAGGTAAATACAATCTTTACAGAATTGGTTTACTTTTATAGTTTATTTTACTTTTAGGAACATAACTTGAATATTTTTCATCTTGTCATAGTAAGATTATGTCATAAGCCCTAACTGGGTTGCTCAGTTGGTTTGAGTATCATCCCGATACACCACGGTTGCAGGTTTGTTCCCTGGTGAGGGCACATAAAAGAATTAACTGATAAGTGCATGGATGAGTGGAACAACAAATTAGTGTTTCTCTAAAAAAATTAATTAAAAAATTTTAAAAATTTTACTTTTAAGTTGAAAAACAAGCTTTTAATTCAGTTATTTTTCTTTCTTTTCTTTTCTTTTCTTTTTTTTTAAAAATCATTGATATTTTACAGAGAGGAAGGGAGAGAGATAGAGAGCCAGAAACGTCGATGAGAGAGAAACATCGACCAGCTGCCTCCTGCATACCCCCTACCGGGGATGTGCCCGCAACCAATGTACATGCCCTTCACCAGAATCGAACTCGGGACCTTTCAGTCCGCAGACCTATGCTCTTCCACCGAGCCAAACCAGTTTCGGCTAATTCAGTTATTTTTCATTGAATATCTATAAAAATGCCTAGCATTTTTGTGAGATGTTGAGAACATCAAAGCTAGTCCATGTTTGCTCATATCTAATCTTCAAGATTACTCATCATAAAGCCCAGATGGCTGAATTGAAGGGATAATAATGTATTAATGACACCTTTTAAAATAATAGTAAAGCCCTACCTGCTTTGGCTCAGTGGATAGAGCCTTTGCCTGGGGACCGAAGTGTCCCGAGTTCGATTCCACTCTATAGCACATGCCTGGGTTGCAAGCTGGATCCCAGTAGGGGAATGCAGGAGACAGCTGATCAATGATTCTCATCATTGATGTTTTAATCTGTCTCTTCCTCTCTTATCTTCTCTGAAATAAAAGCAAAACACACATACTAGTATTTAAAAAAAACAATAGTAGAACAAAACTTGCACATTCAGATGATTATTTTCTCTGCAAGTTATTCTACATGCAAAATTGTTCATCTTGGTGGTTCTGCCTTTGTTTGAAATGTTTGAGGAGCTTCTTTTTTGAATTAATCTTGAGCTGATTTCATATTTTGAATAACTTTATTTTTGGCAAATTTTAATCCTCACTGCTATCTATCTATGTATATGTATATACTAGAGGTCTACTGCATGAAATTCGTGCATGGGGGTGTGTGTCCCTCAGCCCTGTCTGCACACTCTCCAATCTGGGACCCCTTGAGGGATGTCCGACTGCCCATTTAGGCCCAATCCCAATGGCCAGTCGGACATCCCTCTCACAATCCAGGACTGCTGGCTCCTAGCTGCTCTCCTGTCTGCCTTCCTGGATTGCGCCTAACAACTTCTGCCTGCCAGCCTGATCACCCCCTAACCACTCCCCTGCCAGCCTAATTGATGCCTAACTGCTCCCCTGCCAGCCTGTTTGTACCTAACTGCTCCCCCTACAGGCCTGGTTACCCCCAACTGCCCTTCCCTGCAAGCTCAGTCGCCCCCTACTTTCCTCCTCTGCCAGCCTGGTCCCTCCTCCCCAAAAAACAAACAAACAAACAAACAAACAAACAAAAAAACTGTCCTTCCTTGCAGAACTGGTCCCTCTCAACTGTCCTCCCCTGCTGGTCATTTTGTGATGACTATATTGTGTCCGCATGGGGGCAGCCATCTTGTGTGTTGGAATCATTGTCAGTTTGCATATTACTCTCTTATTAGATAGAGAGTGTGTGTGTACATACACATATATTTCTTGATTTTGGAGAGCAAGTGAGAGGGAGAGAGAGAGAGATAAAAACATCAATGTTGAGAGAGACTCATTGATTAGCTGTCTCCTGCACGCCCCCTAGAGGGGATTGAGCACACAACCCGGGCATGTGCCCTTGACCAGAATCGAACCCAGAACCTTTCAGTCCACAGGCTGACACTATCCACTGAGCTAAACTAGTTAGGGCCTGACTGCTTTATTTTAAAGTCCTAAAATGGGTTTGTTCCATATTAATATTAATTTGGATTAAAACTTAAAAAGAAAGCTTATTAAATAATGAAGCACTATCATCCTGAAAAGTACAACCTTTGGACCAATTTATTACTGCTTTTGTTCCACACAAATTTGAAGTCACACGTCAAATTCAAAAGTAGGCACTGAAAATTATTTACATGTAGGAAATAGTAACGGAAAGACTTGTGTCTAGGTCATTAACATGAAAAATAATTGTTTGCCATCATGCATACTACAGATAGTAAAATGGAAGTTCTGTTGTAGAAGAAGGATAACAACACATAAATCTATGGTTCTGTCAGAATGAGAAAGCTTAAAAATTTATAGTGTTTATATTTAGTTTTTGCTATTACTGAGAATAGTATTTTACTAGTCATTTTTGTTTAAAACTGAAATTGTGGGAGTTCAAAATTAACATACTTGCCCATGAGCTGATAGCCACCAGAAAAAGTTTCAACCTTGTGCTCTACATTGTTCTGCTGTGCTTTATCCAAATGAACCTCTAATGAGCCAGCTGCCATCCAGGTTCATGTGAATTCTCCTGCCCACAATTTCACTCGGAAAACCAAATCCTCCAGGATGGCGTCATGTATGACTGTCAAAGAGTGCAGCTCCTGGAATGTTTGTGCTTATTCTTTATACAGCTTTTTCGAGTTGGCTTAGGCAGAATTCTCCTCTGAGTGATAAAGACAGTGTGCTTCCCACTGAACTTTATCTTCAACTCTCATACCAGCTGGACTTGGACTTTTTGGAAAGACTTCATTTGAGTAACAAGAACAAAGATTATAAATAGCTTTCCAACTGCCACCAGCTTCAACATCCTTAATCACTGTGATGTTCAGCTCCCATTGCTAGTCCTTGAGGCCCGAGCTTATCTCCAGCCTCAGCAGAGCTTGGGAGCTGCTGGACATGAACTCTTCTGGGTTATTGCCATTGGGCTTCATGATCTTGGTGCTCAAACCGAGCATGCCCTTCTTCCTCAGTGAGCTCGCCCTGAGAAGAGGCCTACATCTCACTAGAGTTTATCAAATATGCTCTTTATTTATTTATTTATTTATTTATTTAAAATATATTTTATTGATATTTCACAGAGAGGAAGGGAGAGAGAGAGAGCTAGAAACGTCAATGAGAGAGAGAAACATCGACCAGCTGCCTCTTGCACATCCCCTACTGGGGATGTGCCCGCAACCAATGTACATGCCCTTGGCCGGAATCGAACCCGGGACCCTCTAGTCTGCAGACCTATGCTCTATCACTGAGCCAAACAGACCTCGGCTATGCTCTTTATTTTTGCTTTTAAAGGATGTAATTTTATATGATTTGTTTTTTTCCAGTTATTTTGAATGGCTAGTCTCAAGTCATTTGGCCAAAGGAGAATTTTATTTTAGTGTTTAAGAGAGAATAAACACACACACACACACAATTAGTATGTTGTGAAAGAATGATATGTATTTGTGTCTAAATTAATATATTTTTTCATTTTTTTACAGGACATATTTTTGTTTATTACCAGACAATTAAAAGGTTTGGAAGATACAAAGAGTCCGCAGTTTAATAGATACTTTTATTTATTAGAGGTAAAAAAAATTATTTAAAAAATATCACCGTTTCACATAGAAAATTCTTAATAGTAATTTTATAATATTAAGTGAATCTTCTTTTTATACCAACCTCACTTAATAAAATGTATTTTATATTTTATTTTTTTGTTCTTCATATCCTGAAAAGATAAAGTATATTCCACTGGGAAAACTGTTATATTGTTTGAGACTTTATTTTAATACTCTATTTTTTTCTAATCCAAAAAGGGGTTAAGTTGAATTAATTTTCACTGCTTTTTATATTTTGTATGTTATGTATGTCTTAACAATTTAGTATTTTTCAATTAGAGAAGGTTAATGCCAAGGTTAATATCTTTTTAAAAGTCAGAGTACATGACTTTTAATTTTGTATGTTTGTTGTAATTTTGTATGTTTGACTTTTATAAGTTTTAAATAGATTTTTAATTCTAAAAATTAAGTTTTATCAATGAGTTTGCTTTTGTGTAGCTTTTGTATGTGTAAATAATTTTTATTTTTTTATTTAAGAATTTAGCTTGGGTTAAATCATATAACATCTGCTTTGAATTGGAAGATTGCAATGAGATTTTTATTCAGCTTTTTAGGACTCTCTTCTCAGTGATCAAGTAAGTTATTTTTGAAGCTTTTGACTTTTTTCTTGCTGTGCTTATACACTAAGATCTTGTAGAGTTATAAGGAAATGTTTTTCTTAGAAGGCTTAACATGAAAATATTTGGAAGGACGTGCAAAAAGGGTGTCTTTCTAAAAGTTATAGAAAATTGTATCTAATGACATGACAAATTTTTCACCAACATTTAAATTTTTCATCTGTACACTAAATGCCCAGGATGTCTATTATACATAATTTTAAATTAATTTTTTTAAATTATAGGTGAGAAATACACAAATTATATTAAAATTTAATGTTGGTTTGTGGGTTTTTTTTAATAGTTTTTTTTTTAGGTATTTGTATTGATTTCAAAGAGGAAGGAAGGGAGAGGGAGAGAGAGATAGAAACATCAATGATAAGAGATAAATCATTGATCACTGCCTTCTGCACTCCCCACACTGGGAATCCAGCTCACACGGTCGACACTCAACCACTGAGCCACACCAGCCAGGATAATTTGGTCTTGATTTAAATTTTCCTGTATCTATACTGGTATAACTAAATTATAACATTTCTCTTGATTTGTCTTTGCATATATATTTTGACAAGTGTGAAATTGGACAGGTCAAGTCTTTAATTAAGATGCAGACATAAGGACAGGTCTAGATGTTCTGCTAGTTAAAAACATTTTTTTAAGTCAGTCTCTTTAGATAGCTTGTTGGCTCTTCAACTGGTTAAGGAAGCAGGACAAATTGTTGATTTTTTGATTGTTTGAAATTCTTTGAGAAATAACAGGATGTCATTTTTAGAACCTTCTGGTCTAAGTTCCCATAAGCATTTTATATCAAACTTTCAACTACAACTTCTATTGGCAAGTATATGCAGCATAACTTACTTGCATGTAGTTTATGATCTAGCCTTTTTTGTGTTTATTGTTTAATTTTGGGGAGTGTATTAAGATCTAAAGGATGAAAAACTCTGCCTTCATTATCTTGTAATATTTTTGTTTTCATACTTAAAATTTTTTAAATCTGCAGCCATGTAAACATAAATGGTTTTTCAAGTTGACATTTTTGTTTTATGAATTTAACTCATTGTTTGAATCCTAATTGTGTGAGGACTAATTCATTTTAAAGTTCTTTGTTTCTATAAAATGCTTTACAATAACTTAAGTGCTATTGTAATAATTAACAGAAGGAGAAAGTATATAGAGCTGCCAAAATTCCTTTGCCAATATTGGCATGGTTCCTTCAACTGAAAATTCTTATATATCTGACACAGTTGTTTTAAATTGGGAAGTTTTAATTTTCTTTTTGTATGCCTGGATTTTTTATCTTATGCTTCTCCCACCCTCCCCCTCTCTTTTTTTAGCAATAGCCACAATAAGAAGGTACAAATGCACATGTTAGACTTGATGAGTTCTATCATCATGGAAGGTGATGGAGTTACTCAAGAGTTATTGGACTCCATTCTTATTAACCTCATTCCTGCACATAAGGTCTGTATATATGAAATACATAAAGGTTACTATTTAAAGGTAGTACTAACCATAATACAATTATTTTCACCATTTGTCATCCCACGTAATTATCCCTACTATCATCTAGTCCAAATAAAATGGAGTGATACACATCAGTCTTGGAGCTATTATTTTTTTTAGAAGATGCATCGATTAACATATATTTTCACTCAGTTAAGTGCTACCTATTTTCTGTAAAATTAAAAATGTTTTAAATTCACTACTCAGATCTAATCTGGGAATTAAAAGGGGTTAGAGTACTGTCTTGGATAGTTTGTTGTTGTTTTCAAAGAAAGAAAATGTATTTTCTTCTTTGTAACGTAGGTGGAACATAGAAATTTGAATTTTTCTTAGAACTCATACCCTACATTTTTCTTAGGCACTTGCAGAAAAAAATTTGGGCAGAAGCAGGAACTATGGAAAATGTTAAGCATCGTTATTAACATTAATTAATTAACATTAGTGGGGCGTTGTGTTTTTTGTTGTAGTAATTGTTGTTGTTTTAATATATTTTTATCGCTTTCAGAGAGAGAGGATAGAGAAATAGAAACATAAATGATAAGCTCTGGCCAGTTTGCCTCAGATTTCAGGCTCCTCCTGGCTTAGACACCCTGGTCAGAGTTTGTGCAGGAGGCAACCAATCAGTGTATTTTCTCTCACATTGATTTTTCTCTTTTTCTCCCTCTCTCTTCCACTCTTTCTAAAAAATCAGTTGAAACATCCTCAGGCAAGGATTAACAAAAATAAATAAATGAACAGACAAACAAACATGATGATGATGATGTTAGACAATCATTGATCTGCTGCCTCCTGCATGTCCTACACTGGGGATCCAACCCGCAAGCCAGGCATGTGCCCTTGATTGGAATAGAACCTGGGACCCTTCATTCCACAGGCCAATGCTCTATCCACTGAGCCAAACCAGCTAGGGCAATAATATAGTACCATTTAAAGAAATACAAAAGATGCCTTAATTTTGAGCTAATCTTATCCTTTTGCCAGTAGAATAAAAGCCTGGAGCAAGGGTCAGGAGGCTGGATCACTGCCTATTTGTGCAAATAAAGTTTTACTAAGCACAGTATGCTAATTTCTTTTTATTTTGTCTACAAGAGGACTGGTGTACAAAATTCATGCACAGGGGAGGAGGGTGTCCCTCAGCCCAGCCTGCACCCTCTCTAGTCTGGGACCCTTTGAGGTATGTCCGACTGCCCATTATGGGATTGGGCCTTAAACAGGCAGTTGGATATCCCTCTCACAATCTAGGAATGCTGGCTCCCAACTTTTTGCCTGCCTGCCTTCCTGATTGCGCCTAACAACTTCTGCCTGCTAGCCTGTTCACCCCCTATCCACTCCCCTGCCAGCCTGATTGATGCCTAACTGCTCCCCTGCCAGCCTGTTTGACCCTAACTGCCCTCCCTTGCAGGCTTGCCCTCCCCTGCTGGCCATCTTGTGGTGGCCATCTTGTGTCCACATGAGGACAGGATCTTTGACCACATGGGGGCAGCCATCTTGTGTGTTAAAGTGATGATCAATTTGCATATTACTCTTTTATTAGATAGAGGCCTGGGGCATGGGTGAGGACCAGCTGGTTTGCCCTGAAGGGTGTCCCAGATCAGGGTGGGGGTTAATCTTGGGGTGTAGGGTGGCCTGGGCAAGGGGCCTATGGTGGATTGCAGGCCAGCCATGCCCCCTGGTGATCCAAGGGGAGCCCCTGGTGTCTGGGATTTATTTATCTTGTATAATTGAAACTGTAACCTGGCACAGAGCCAAGACTTCTGCTTGCTCTGTGGCGGTGGTCATTTCTGTTGGGATTTATTTATCTTCTTTAATTGAAACTTTGTAGCCTTAAGCAGAGGCTAAGGCAGGCCAGGGATAGCAGGATGACCTTTTTAGAAACTTCTAGTGACCAACAGCTTGGCTTCCTCCATCACTGTGGGCAACTCTAGCCTCCTGCTCTCTCCAGCTCCGTGGCTGCTGCCATTTTTGTTGGGATTTATTTATCTTCTATAATTGGAACTTTGTAGCCTAGAGTGCAGGCCTGGGCTGGCCAGGGTAGGCAGAAAGCTTGGCTTCCTCCATTTCTGGGGAAACCCAAGCCTCCTTCCTGCTATCTCTGTGGCCACAACCATCTTGGTTGAGTTAATTTGTATACTTGCTCCTGATTGCCTAGTGAGCATGGCTTGTGGATGTAACTGAGTGATGGTTAATTTGCACATTACTTTTTCATTAGATAGGATGGCTGCTTTCACCCTACAGCAGCAGAGTTGTATAGTTGCAGCATTGACCATATGACTTAAAAGGCTACAATTTTTACCATCTGGCCCTTGGCATAGTCTTTTTTTGGGAGAGGTGAAAATTGATATTGAATGAATCTCAGTTTGGTCTAAAACTTCAGAGTATAGAGATGTACTCCAAAGCAAGAATTTTCTTTTCAGTAAGTTTTTAAATATTTTGTATTTTTTTCTAGTCATTTTAGACCTTTTGATATTTTGTAGTGCATTGGGAATCTTGAAGAGTGAACATAGTTTTCAGCATTTCAAAATTATCATTTATTGGCAGTCTTACTTGGAAAACTTTCTAAATTTACTTTTCCTCATAACACATGTTGATCAGACAATGAAATACTGAGATCATGAGTTAGAGAGGGGTGTGTGTGTGTGTGTGTGTGTGTTTAGGATACATGGGTGTAATTGCCAATTTAAGTTGGTTAACAAAACCAAAAGCCTGTGATTTTGAATTTAATAAACTAAACTTGATATAGTTTATGACTAACTAATGTACTATTTTTGTTTTTTATTCATAATTGGGTTATTTTCAAATTCTCCATTTAAGACCCCTTGACTTACAGATATTGGGTAAAACCTTAACTAGGATTCCATTGCATTTTTTAAAAATACGTTTATTTATTTTAGAGAGGAAGGGAAGGGGAGAGAGTGAAACATCAGTGATGAGAGAGAATCATTGATCGGCTGCCTCCTGCACACCACCTACTGGGAATTGAACCTGCAACCCAGGTATGTGCCCTTGAATGGAATCAAACCCAGA
This sequence comes from Vespertilio murinus, assembly GCA_963924515.1. NCBI lineage: Eukaryota > Metazoa > Chordata > Mammalia > Chiroptera > Vespertilionidae > Vespertilio > Vespertilio murinus. The sequence continues at coordinate 22,156,914 of OZ004704.1, read as the reverse complement.
ACCCTTCAATTTTCAGGCTGACGCTCTAACCCCTGAACCAAACCAGCCAGGGCCCATTGTATTTTTTGCTTTATATTTTGTATGTTTGAAGACCGTAGTGTTCTAATGGTTCTAGGATAAATTCACCAAATCATTTGTAACTTTGCATATTTGTGTTTTTTTTTCAGAACTTAAATAAACAGTCCTTTGACCTTGCAAAAGGCCTATTGAAAAGGACAGTCCAGACTATTGAGGCCTGCATTGCCAATGTATGTATTTCAGCCTGTATTTATTCCATAATTGTGTAATTCTTTATCCATGTACTCATTTGAGCAACTTTTACATATATGTTAATTTAGCCTATAAACAGCTTCATTTAGAACAAAAGTATGTTGTCTTTTAAAACAAATATCTTTTGACGATACTGCAGAAAAGTATATGCTTGTATCAGTTGCATACAACTGCCTCTTTAGCATTTTCAAATTTAATACTTTTTTTTCTAAGGGTGTATGTGTTGGTAGGAAATGGAGGTTTCATCTAAAGTCATGGAAAAATTGGTCACTCTCAAAAAAGATAAGACAAAATTTTTTCTCTGCTATTAGGAAATTTCTCAATAAAGTGTCCTATGATGAATTACATAGAATAAGTTGTTCTGTTTTAATGAAAATTAAGATTCCCCCAAATGTCATTTTAACTTAGAAAGTTAACAATGAGTTGTGTGTTTTTTTTTTTACCTTTCTTCCATGTAACATTTATGATTTGATGTGTAGAACTTAATCTGTTTTGGTGACTGTCATATCATATATTGCTTGAAATATCTGTTCTGTTTCATCCCCTTCAGTTGTATATATAATGCCTAATTATATAGTATTTTAAACCCATGTTTATTAAAAAACCCTAAGTTTTTAAATGAAATGGATATTTTTGTTTTATTATCTCCTATAGTTTTTCAATCAAGTCCTGGTGCTTGGAAAATCATCAGTAAGTGATTTGTCAGAACATGTATTTGATCTGATTCAGGAGCTTTTTGCTATAGATCCTCACTTATTATTATCTGTCATGCCGCAGCTTGAATTCAAACTGAAGGTAGGACTGACTATAATTTTTAAGCTTTTTAAACTTTGAGAAAAAAAATGTATATATAACTTAGTTTTTCTTTTCTTTTTCACATTTTATTTATTCTTATTTTTTATTTTTTTTATAAATCTATTACTCAGTAACTTAGTTTTTCTTTAGCTGTAAAATATGAGTTCAATTTATCCTTTTATATTCAGTTAAGTTATATATTTTGGAATCATTTGAATACAGCAGTCTCTCTTATCTGGGTCATAGGAGAATACACATTGCAAAAGTATAACTTACCTAGTTTTTAAATACTTGAAGAACACAGTGACACAAATAATAGATATGAAATGTAAAGTATCCCAAAAACTTATTATACATGTTATTAAATGGTATTTAGTATTAGATATGATTTTTTTATTTTTAAAATATTTCTATTGATTTCAGAGAGGAAGAGTAAGAGGGAGAGAGAGGAACATCAACGAAGAGAGAGAATCATTGATTGGCTGCCTCCTGCACATCCCCTCCTGAGGATGAGCCCGCAGCCCGATCATTACTAAGCAAGAAATTTATAACTCCTTAAAAAATATGAAAAACTTGACACTTGATCTTCTATTCTAGCTAACACAAGATAACACCTTAAGTTTGCTTAATGTTCTAGACTTTTTGAAAGGCTTTTTATATACAATATCTTATTTGATATGTAAGTCAAGCTATAGTATAATTAGTACCAACATTACAGTTTATATTTTTAAGATAACAAGCATAAAATAAAATATTTTGCTCACTTATACAGTTAAAACAGATAAGAATTGTCTGCACTATCTTTATTATAAGCATTTGTTATCTATATATATAAAAGGCTAAGTGTCCATCTGATTAGTAGCTATGATGCACACTGACCACCAGGGGGAAGATGCTCAACACAGGAGTTGCCATGACATGCAATGGCCATTTAAAAATAAACAGCACCGGGTTGGGGTGGGGGGAGAGGAGACAGGACAATGGGGGAACAAGGACACATGTAATACTTTAATCAATAAAGATTAAAAACAAACAAAAAAATAAATGGCACCATGGACTTGGTGCCAACAAACCAACTCTCAGATTCGCCCAAGTGGGACATAGGCCGTGACACCCCACCGAATCGCAGCTGACACTGCCAGTGAGTACCTCATGGCGCAAAATGTGGCGTCCAGCCCAGTAATGGTGGCTGCGGGCACCAGATTATGACGTTACGTAGCAACTCCCAGCTTTCTCTCCCTGGCAACTTGCCTCCTTATGCTTTTTTCAGCCCAGAAAACCAACTTGCTTTATAGCCAGGTGCAAACATTTTACACTTGAACCTAATATTTGTGAAGCATTTCCCCATGCCTCATATCATTTGATCCTCACACAAGTCCTGGAGTAGGTAGATAGGCAACTTGGTAGAATCATATTTTCTTTTCATTAGCCAGAAAACAGATTTAGAAAGTTTAGAAACTTGACCCAAACGAAAAAATGGAAGAAATGGTGGGACTTAAAAATGATTTCAGGTTTTCTCACTGCGTAGAATATTGTCAAACACTGCTGCAGTTAAATATTTTACCCTTTGTTCTCCTTGCATGATCTATAATAATAATCTGCTTCGTGTTAATATTTACTGCTGTGTTACTGACAATTACCTGAAATGTAAGTTGGGGTGCTTCACTGGGCTGGAAAAAGTTTAGCTAAGTCAGAAAGCTGATCTAATTAAGCAAATTTCTATATATATATATGGCTAAGTTGACTCACACATGCACGATACATACAAAGCTCTCACTGCCATCAGTTGCACGCATGTGTTTTTGATCTGTCTTTATTTGGTTGACACTTCTATTATAAAGAAAGGGCGAATAGAAATATTAAAATATTCCTTCTAATTAATTTTCTTTCAATGTACACGAATCCATGCACCGGGACACTAGTTTAATATAAGGGACATTGATGCCAGGCTTCTAAGAAACTCTGTTGTGGAAAAATGTTATATAGAGAACATGGTCTTACTTATTTATTAAGAATTTATTTTAACAACAATCTAAAGATGTTTATGTGCCAAGTTATTTCTACATATAATGTATTAAAATATTTTCTCCCAATGTCTGAATATGAAAATCAAGCCTTTTTAATCTGTAAACAAGATTGCCGTGATAGATGATGGGAAGGTTTTAGAAACTAAACTTTCAGATTTCCATGTATGTACTTGATGTAATCAGAAGGATGTTAAACTATAGTGTTTGTTCATGCCGGATACTTTTGTAGGTGCATTTAATATAAAGAAGAGGTTGCTAACAAGCTGAGTCCAGCCAGCAAATAGGTCTATTTCTGTGGTTGGCAAACTGCAGCTCACGAGCCACATGCAGCTCTTTGGCCCCTTGAGTGTGGCTATTCCACAAAATACCATGGCCGAGACAAGTCTATTTTGAAGAAGTGGCATTAGAGATTTAAGTTTAAAAATTTTTGCTCTCAAAACAAATTTCAATCATTGTACTGTTGATATTTGGCTCTGCTGACTAATGAGTTTGCCTACCATTGGTCTATTTGATTTTTTTTTTTTAATTTCCTAACAAGGACTTCTCTCTTTAGTTACTAACATTGAATGGATAAGTAAGTTTAACTTTCAAATTTTGTTTAACAGTTCAGAGGTATGCATTTTCTTTTATGAGGGATACTAGAGGCCCGGTGCATGAAATTCGTGCAGGAGGGGGTTCATTCAGCCCAGCCTGCACCCTCTCCAATCTGGGACTTCTCGAAGGATGTCCAACTGCCAGTGGGAAAGGGTCTAAATGGGTAGTCAGACATCCCTCTCACAAGCCAGGATTGCTGGCTCCCAACTGCTCGCCTGCCTGCCTTTCTGATTGCCCCTAACTGCTTCTGCCTGCCAGCCTGATCACCCTCTAACCACTCCCCTGCCACCCTGATTGATGTCTAACTGCTCCCCTGCCAGCCTGTTTGGCCCCAGCTTCCTTCCTCTGCTAGCTTGGTCAACCCCCAACTGCCCTCTCTTGCAGGCCTGGCCCCTCCCAACTCCCCTCCCCTGCTAGCCATCTTGTGGTGTTCATATTATGTCCACATGGAGACAGGATCTTTGACTACATGGGGGCAGCCACCTTGTGTGTTGGAGTAATGGTCAACCTGCATATTATTAGATAGGATAGAGGCCTGGTGCATGGGTGGGGGCCACCTGGTTTGCCCTGAAGGGTGTCCTGGATCAGGGTTCCCTTGGGGCGTTGGGGCGGCCTGAGTGAGGGTCCTGAGGTGGTTTGCAGGCCAGCCACATCCCCCAGTGACCCAAGTGGAGGCTTAGGTATCTGGGATTTATTTATCTTCTACAATTGAAACTTTGTAGTCATGAGCAGAGCCAAGCCTTCTGCTCGCTCTGTAGTGGCAGCCATTTCTGTTGGAATTTATTTATCTTTTATAATTGAAACTTTGTAGCCTGGAGCGAAGTCCTAGGCCAGCCAGGGCTGCAGAAGCTTGACTTCCTTCATCACTGTGGGCATCTCTAGCCTCTTGCTCTCTCCAGCTCCGTGCCAGCAGCCATTTCTGTTGGAATTTATGTATCTTCTATAATTGAAACTTTGTAGCCTTAAGCGGGTGCCTGGACTAGGCAGGATGTGTGGAAAGCTTGGCTTCCTCAATCACATGGGAAACCAAAGTCTCCCTCTCTGTGGCTGTAGCCATCTTGGTTGCATTAATGTGCATACTTGCTCCTGATTGGTTGATGGATGTGGCTTGTGGTTATAGTGGAGTTATGATTAATTTGCATATTAGTCTTTTATTAGATAGGACATATAATAGTTGCAACAATTTAAAAAAATCAGCCGATACCAGTTTGGCCCAGTGGATAGAGCGTCAGCCTGCGGACTGAAAGGTCCCAGGTTCAATTCCGAGCAAGGGGATGTACTTTGGTTGCTGGCACATCTGCAGTAGGGAGTGTGCAAGAGGCAGTTGATCGATGATTCTCTCTCATCGATGTTTCTAACTCTCTATCCCTCTCTCTCTCTGTAAAAAATCAATAAAATATATATATATATATATTTAAAAAAGGTGATTTGGCAACTTTGGGGCCATATTTCTATATGACAACAAAATGGCTCAAACTGCGCAGTATCGCCTTCTTAAATGATTTATTAACTCAGTTTACCAGTCCCCAATTACTCTTAATTCCTTTCTTTTTTTTTAAATTAACACTGTAGGGAGTTAATGTTATTTCTATTATAGTCTGTTTTAGTACCATATATATATATATTTTTTATATATATATTTTCAACTTTTATTAAAGTATTATATGTGGTAGTACCATATATATAAAACAAAGCCATTGATTTTTTGCTATGTTCATAAATAAATTTATGTCTTTTTAAGACTTTACACTGAACTATCTACTATGTCTAGATAATAGTGAAGGAATATTTGTTTATTGTCTTAAAACAGGTGTAATCACCTGTGTTCTTATTTGTTCCTGGCTGAAACCCTAGACTGTACCAATATTACTTTTCTCATCCTGAATGAAGAAAATGAAATTCAGAGTAGTTTAGGTACTATCTATATATAATTAGGGTGCCCCTTTTTGAGTTGCCACTATTACTGTGGTGCTTTTTGTATAGTTATATCTCTGAACATAGCTACAAATTTTAATAGTTAAGAGTTACAATTTTTTATTTTACTCTGTAGTTGGCTACTTTATACAACTATATATACTGTTCACTGCATGGGTCCACAAAGTGCTATTCTCTTATATTTCATGGGTACTCTGGAGTTGTCCTATTTAGTGGTCTTGGCTGTAGTTATCATGAAATTTGCCACGTTTAATATTTAAAACACACACATAACACATTTACATTTATTTTAGAGAGAGAGAGAGAGAGAGAGAGAGAGAGAGAGAGAGAGAGATTTACATTTATTTCCCAAATTTAAAAATACTGTAAAACAGTTACTATGCTGCAGTGTCAGAGTTGCTCAGTTGGTTGAATATTGTCCCATGTACTGAAAGGTTGTTGGTTCGATTCCTGGTCAGGGCACATGTCCAATTTTCAGGTTCCATCCCCAACGGCTGGTGCAGGAGGCAGCTGGCCAATATTTTGCTCTCACATCTCTCTCCCCCTCTCCCATCCTCTCTCCTTAAAAATCTTTTTAAAAAACACACCAAAAACCCAGTTACTATTGCCTTATTTTGGTTACAGTGGAAATTTTCAGAGAATTATTCTGAATCGGTTAGAGTTAGATGCCTTTTCTAGCTAGGATAAAAAGAAATGAAAACTACGAGCAGCCTTTTGAGGTGTGTGGTTTTGGTTTTGTGGGGTTTTTTAGAAAGTCACTGGCAAATTGTTTATGCCAAATCTTTAATATTTGTTCATTGTTTTAATTATCAAGATTTATATGTATTTATAGTCAAACAATGTATTATATAATATCTTAATGATGTAATTTTACACTTTGGGATAGATTTATAATATAGTTATACATCATTTTTGTATCAAAAATTATACCATCACTATAAATTATATTCCAACTTGACTCAAGTAATTTATTTAAAATTTTGAATAGTGTTTTGTTGTTTTTAATTCAAAAAAATGTTTTATTTGATTTAGAGAGGGCGGGGAAAGGGAGAGAGAGAAATATCAATTTGTTGTTCCACTTACTGATGTATTCAGAGTTCTCACGCATTTTTATTTCAGTAGTTAAGCACATAGATGTGAAATATAATATCATTTGAAATAATCTCTAAGCTACTAAAGCAGTCACTTGCAAGTAGCATAAGACTTCCCCTTATTCTAGTGTTTGACATTTAAGAGATAGATTTTATATTAGCAGTAGGGAGAGTTTGAAATAAGAGCAAAGAACCAGATATGATCAAACATCGAATCTAAACAATATTGGCATAGTAAAGGAGAGCATGTATTTTAAAGTTCTCATATCACTATAAGCAGAATGTGAAATTGTAGCTTTTGGGGAATGTTTCATTTTCTTTCCTATGATGTAATGAATAAATTGCCGGATTCATATATTTTTTCTTTTCCCTTAGAGCAATGATGGAGAAGAGCGATTAGCTGTTGTTCGACTTTTAGCTAAATTGTTTGGTTCTAAAGATTCTGATTTGGCAACACAGAATCGTCCTCTTTGGCAGTGTTTTCTTGGACGGTAAGAGAACATAGACTTCTATGGATTCTTTATGTTTTGGAGGCCAGCCAATATGTTCCACTTAAACCACACATATATCAAAACTTTACTTGATAAGTGTTTGTTTCTTTTTTTTTTAAATATTTTATTGATATTTTACAGAGAGGAAGGGAGAGAGATAGAGAGCTAGAAACATCGATGAGAGAGAAACATCATCGACCAGCTGCCTCTTGCACACCCCCTACCGAGGATGTGCCTGCAACCAATGTACATGCTCTTGGCCGGAATCGAACCTGGGACCTTTCAGTCCGCAGACCGACGCTCTACCACTGAGCCAAACCGGTTTCGGCAAGTGTTTGTTTCTTGAATATCTTAGTTGCTATCTTTCTTGGAGAACAAATTAGAAGACAGATTTTTATGAAGAAAACGAAAACATGTAAGTGAAGCCATGCTCATGCCATTTTTCAGTCCAGTTCATTTACTAGCGCTTATCTTTTAGGTCTGTAGCATGTCTAAGTGCATGGTGTATATTTTGAACTAATTTGGTATTGTCTGACTTTGAAATTGAAAATATCACTCCTCTTCACTCAAATAAGTTCTTAATGTTTCTTTTCAAGAACTTAGAATTATTATGGTCTATTAACTTGATGTCCGGTCAAGGGCATGTACCTTGGTTGCGGGCACATCCCCAGTGGGGGGGGTGCAAGAGGCAGCTGGTCGATGTTTCTCTCTCATCGACGTTTCTAGCTCTCTATCTCTCTCCCTTCCTCTCTGTAAAATATCAATAAAACATATATTTTTTTTAAATCTATGGAATGTATTAAATTCCCTCTTGCATTTGTGTATATATTTCTTTGTTTTAAAATTTGATTAAAAAGTCAATTTTAATTATTAGTATTCTGTAGAGCATTTGAGATTTGCCATTGTTTCAACCTATTCAGAAAATGGGCTCAGAAATTTTCTTAAAATAAATTTGATATAATATTCCTTGTAATAATCTTAGGTTAAACATTAAAATGTAACGAACAAATCAGAAATTTCAGATCCTGACAATGATAACTTACTTACATTTTGAAGGTCTTAATAGTATTAAGTAATATTTAAATAACTAAACTTGAATTTATAAGAATTGGAGTAGAAAAAATGAAGCAACTGTACTTGTCGATATGTAGAGGAGTGATTCTGTCCTTGTGATTGACATCAGTATTTATAGCAAAACAAAGTTCAAGAATTCTTTTTATCCCTGTGTTACTTGTAAAAACTAAACCATAAGAGTTTTTTCTTTTTCCTTTTTTTTTAACAATATATTTTTATTGACTACAGAGAGGAAGGGAGAGGTAGAGAAAAATAGAAACATCAATGATGAGAGAATCATTGATTAGCTGCCTCCTGCACGCCCCCAACTGGGGATCCAGTCTGTGCAACCCAAGCATGCGCCCTTGACTGGAATGGAACCTGGTCTCCATCAGTCTGCAGGCTGATACCCTATCCATTGAGCCAAACCAGCTAGGGCAATAGCATTATTTTTATTTTTCTCTGGCAGTTAGAAAATTATAAGCCCTAACTGCAAGAATTTATTATAATATGATTTATTATCTGAATAAGGAAGTAGGCATGGACATTAAAATTAAAACATTTATTAACTAACTTGAGTTTAATTGGTTGTGGAGGTGTTTTTGTTTATATATATATATATTATATTTTATTGATTTTTTACAGAGAGGAAGGGAGAGGAATGGAGAGTTAGAAACATTGATGAGAGAGAATCATCGATCAGCTGCCTCTTGCACACCTACTGGGGATGTGCCCGCAACCAAGGTACATGCCATTGACCAGAATCGAACTCGGGACCTTTCAGTCCGAAGACCGACGCTCTATCCATTGAGCCAAACCGGTTTCGGCTGTTTTAATATATTTTTTGTTTCTTCTTTGTTTTTGTTACTGATTTCAGAGATTAAATGAGAGGGAGAGGGAGACAGAAACATCAGTGAGGAGAGAAGCATTCGTTGGCTGCCTCTTGCATTCCCCCTAGCGGCGATTGAGCCCAAAACCTGTTCATGTGCCGTGCCCTCTTGGGAATCAGGAGAATCAAACTGTGACCTCCTGCCTGGTTCTAGGTCCATACTCAACCATTGAGGCACACTGGCCAGGTTAATTGGTTGTGAAATCACTTAAAAAATATTTCTTGCTATTTACAATCACATTATTTATCATTAATAGCTGTTTTCAAACTGCCCAAAATTTTTAAATTAAAAATTATTCAGCTTATCCTTATTTAAAAAAAAATATTTTATTGATTTTCCACAGAGAGGAAGGGAGAGGGATAGAGAGCTAGAAACGTCGATGAGAGAGAAACATCGAACAGCTGCCTCCTGCATACCCCCTACCGGGGATGTGCCTGCAACCAATGTACATGCCCTTGACTGGAATCAAACCTGGGACCTTTCAGGCCCGAAGATTGACACTCTATCCACTGAGCCAAACCAGTTTTGGCTTATCCTTATTTTTATATGCAGTCTTTTTTTGTGCAGTTTTGAATTCACATGTGATATTTCATAGGTGTTGAGTTCTTACAATGTATTATTCCTTTAAAAGAGCATTTTAATATTGGTACTATCCATGAAACTTTGTGAGGTAGTATGACACTTGAATTTCATGTATTCATCTTTGAACTTCTGGATCTGCCTCATACATGATTTCCTTTCTACCTCACATCCCCTAGTATTTTCCTCATTAAAAAATGTTTTTGCCTAACCAGTTTGGCTCAGTGGATAGAGCATCGGCCTGCGGATTGAAGGGTCCGGGTTGGATTTCGGTCAAGGGCATGTACCTTGGTTGCAGGCACATCCCCAGTTGGGGGTGTGCAGGAGGCAGCTGATCGATGTTTCTCTCTCATTGATGTTTCTGACACTCTATCCTTCTCCCTTCCTCTCTGTAAAAAAAATAATAAAATATATTTTTTAAAAAATGTTTTCAAGTAGAGTTTGTGTGTTTCAAATATTTACTTTTTTAAAAATATATTTCATTGATTTTTTACAGAGAGGAAGGGAAAGGGATAGAGAGCTAGAAACATCGATGAGAGAGAAACATGAATCAGCTGCATCCTGTACACCCCCCACCAGGGATGTGCCCGCAACCAAGATACATGCCCTTGACCGGAATTGAACCTGGGACCTTCCAGTCCACAGGCCAACGCTCTATCCACTGAGCTATACCTGTTTCAGCTATTTTTTGTCTGTTTTATAGAATAATTTTAAACTTAAATTTTGAGCTTTATAAAGTTGTTGGTAGTGTTGGTTGGGAGATGTGTTTGAACTGCTTTTTGTTTGTTTTATAATGGTAAATTGTTTTCAAACTTTTTTTTGAAATAATTGTTTTTACTTTATAGTCTTCAGAACATGTTAACTATCAAAATACACTTTCTAATCAGTAGTTTCCTGTTTATAGGCATTTACATAATGTTAGATATGTTTACCTTATTTGAAAATAATTGTTTTGCCTTACAACTAATATTTAGCAATCTTTCCATATGTAGATTTAATGACATTCATGTTCCTGTGAGATTAGAAAGTGTGAAATTTGCCAGTCACTGTTTAATGAATCACCCAGATTTAGCAAAGGATCTCACAGGTAAGGTAGCTGCTTTATATTATTTTAGATGTGGTCTTTAACCTTAACTTTAGTTTTTGAATTAGGTTTTAATTCAGGAAGGTACTATTTCAGGTCTATATCCTCCTTGGGCTAGTAAATGATTTCATGTTAATATAATAAAAGTATATTTGAAATCTTTATATTGTGATCCTCATAGTTTGAAGAAGTAGTCTTTTGTGATATATTATGAAATCACTATACCTATGTGAAAATTCAACATAGTAACATCAATTATTAATAACTAAGAAAGTGGTTACCTTGTGGACTAGACTAGAATTTCTCATTATTCATTTGAACATAGAGCATTTGAGCATATCTTATTTGGTAATAGCAAATAAATGGCTTCTATCAAAATGCTGTTCACTAAAAAAGAACTAACATTTTCTCCGTTTTGATTTTGTTTGTATTGTAAATATTTAGGAATTTTTTATAGGTCATAGAATGTTAATTCTGTTTTTTATATTGTGTAATGTGCAGATATATACTTATCAGTAAGCCTTTTTTTACTTTTTTCTTTTTCAGTCTTAATTTGTATAGTAACTTAAATTGTAATCTATTTAATCCAATACTGTGTTGTGATTTGACTTTTCCAGAATAATTGATGTTATTAAGATATGATTGTGCAGTAGTAAATACTGTGTCGTAGTTTATTTGTGTTTACATAGGATATTGCTACCTCAAAAATAAAATGCTTTAAATTTATGCATATTTTATAAACATTGTAAACATTGTGGACAAAAGTTTAAAGCGTTAGTCTCTTCTGTCATTCTGAACATGACAGATATGATAGCCAACATTTATTTTTATTTTTTCTCTTATTATAGAATATTTGAAAGTTAGATCACATGACCCAGAAGAAGCTATTCGTCATGATGTCATTGTTACCATAATAACAGCTGCCAAAAGAGACCTTGCCTTAGTAAATGATCAGCTACTTGGCTTTGTAAGGGAAAGAACACTGGATAAACGGGTAAACTATGAGGAGTCTTATTATTTTCTAATTTACTTTGTTTAAATTGTTTACTAACTGCAAAAGAATTTATTTTCTATTATATTTAAAGCATTTTTGTATAAAAATCAAATTAATACACTGCCAGATAACGAGCAAATATTTTGTATTTCTGTGTATTTTTAAATTACCTTTATAAATGAATACATTGTTTTCTATAGCTTTTCAGATCTTAGGCGTGAATGATTTGCTTCTAGCTTACCTTTTCAAAAAGAATAGCTAGCCCGGCCAGCGAGACACTGGTTGAGTGTCAACCCAAAAACCAGGAGGTCACAATTTGATTCCCAGTCAAGGCACCTGCCCAGATTGTGTGCTCCATACCCATTAGGGGGCATGCAGGTGGCAGCCAATCAATGATTCTCTGTTATCATTGATGTTTCTATCCCTTCCTTTCTGAAATCAATATAAATATTTTTTAAAGCTAAATTAAAGTTTTTTTTTACCCTTTCACTTGCATGATGAGTTCTGAAAGAGTAGTGATTATATCTATTACTTATAGTTAGTATTTTCAAAAGAGACTGTATTTTATAACTTAGGTGGATATGGCTGTCATTCGTTTAACTAATAGATAATCATGCTTTCTCTGACTATGATGTTTTCATATAGGTATGTCAATCTAAGGGCAGACATCACAGTTGTAGTTTTTTTGTGTGTGTGGTTTCCTCCATGTGGAAACAGTTATAAACATGGGTTGTCCTGGCCAAGCAGCTCAGTTGGTTAGAGCATCATCCCCATGTGCCAAGGTTGTGGGTTCAAAACTCAGGGCATAGATAAGAATCAACCAAGGAATGCATAAATAATTTGAACAAAAAATATCTTTCTCTCTCAAATTAATAAGTATTTTAAAACTTAAAACATACACATATGGGTTATATGGAAAAGTAGTATTAAGAACAGCAATAGCAATTACTAAGGCATAGTGTCATCCATGAGCAAAAGACAGACATGCAAGACAGGCTGATTAGCCATGCTACTTATTAACGTCTTTAACACAGGTTTGCCTTTACACTGTGCTATTTTATTGGGGCATAGTTGAAAACCTGCTGTTCTCCCAAATAAGAGTTTTTCCCCTTGATTTTAATTTAAATGAAATGATACTCTCCCTAGAGGTAACTTGATAACTAGCCTACACATAACCATTTTAAAGTATTGCTGTTCGTTTTATTTCCTCTTTTTAGGAACATTTCATTCCTATATCTGTCAGTGTTTATAGTTTTAGAGAGAGTAACTGAATGAATCTTCCTGAGACTGCATGATGTGATGTGCTCATAACAGAGCACTTATTGGATATTTTAGGGAAGGAGAAGGAGAGAGAAATAGAAACCTCAACAATAAGAGAGAATTATTGATCAGATGTCTCCTGCACACCTCCTGCTGGTGGTCGAGCCTACAACCCAGGCATGTGCCTTGAGTGGGATTTGAACTGTGATATCCTGGTTCATAGGTCATCGCTCAACCACTGAGCCATGCTGGCCCAGCTTTATTGGATGTTTTTAGATGTAATAAATTAGATGGCCTTAGATATAGACTTTTAGAAATGTGTTTTCTGTATACTAATCTTAGGTTTTACTGCTTAAGTTATTTGGTTTTGTGTAAGAAATGTTACAAACCATCTATTACCTGTTGTATGGGAACAAAGTTTCATTCTGTCCACTACAAAAATTTTATTAGTGAGTTTTAATTTAAACTAAGAATAGTATTCTCTGATTTGTTATTGAGACAAATATTTTTTTTTTTGTTATTTTACTATCATGATCCTAACTATGTTTTTATAGTCTCCTTTTCTTTCTGTCCACCCTCCTCCAACTACCTTTTCTTTCCAACTAGTAAACCCCATCCCAAACTCTGGAAGTCCCACAGAGTCTTTCACTAACTAGGATGTGGCTAGGTAAATCATTTGCCCTCTTAATCGCGAAGGTAGGGTAGTTCACCTTAGAAGATGTCCAATTTAGCAATTCCAGGATTTTGGTATTAAATTTTGCTTTTGTCTGAGCTAACATCAAATGGGATGTGACTAGGATAAACCATTCCTTTTTTATGTACAGAGTGCATTTCATACTTTATTTTTACCCTTTAATTGCTTCTAAAACTTGGCCAAAATTTTTTTAGACAGAATTGGATGAAATCTTTGTAAGATTTACAATTGCTTGGCTTTGAGGAAAATAAGTTGGCAGATGATTTAGCAGAATTTGCATTGGATAATTTTTAAAGTAGCCTGATTTTTAAGTCAGAATATTAAAAATTGTGGGTTAAACAGTTTGTCTGCCTCTTATGAAAATATTGTGCTGTTTTTGTACACATAAGTCTACTAGTACAACCTAGTAAAGAATTGGCAGTTTTTGTAGATTGATATACTAAAGTTTGGTATCTAGCTCATTTAATAAACATTATACTTTCTAGTGGCGAGTAAGAAAAGAAGCTATGATGGGCTTGGCTCAGCTTTATAAGAAATACTGTCTTCATGGTGAAGCAGGAAAGGAAGCTGCAGAGAAAGTGAGCTGGATAAAAGACAAACTTCTGCATATTTATTATCAGAATAGCATCGATGACAAGTGAGTAATATGTTGCCAGAATGGTTGTATATAAAGGTGCTTTTAATTTCTAAAAAATATTATTCTATTTAATTTTTTTAATACCTTCTAAGTCTAGAAACCATTTTCCATATATTTATGCATGCTATCCCATATAATAAAAGGCTAATATGCAAATTGTCCCCTCGACCAGGAGTTTGACCAGGGGGTGGGGCTGGCCAGGCAGACCCCACCCGTGTACAAATTTATGCACCGAGCCTTCTAGTGTTTGTATATGACTCTAGCCAAGATTGTAAGGTAGCATAATAATAGTGAAATAGGCATAAGCTTTGGAGTCAGACTAGAGACCAAATATTCATTCTACTCTTTATTTTGCTCTTGCACAACTGACAAATTCTGTGCCACTTCAGTTTTATCTAAAAAGGAATAATAATAAAGCCTCCATAAAGAATTGTCATGTGAATTAAATAGAATAATGAATGTAAAGCCCCCTAGCTCTATGCCTGGCAATACAGCATTATTTAATAATTATTAATTACTATTTTTCCTTTTTATAACACCGTAAGTACCAATAGAAGTACTAATGTGTGTTTTTTTTATTTCAGTGTAATTGACATAATTATATATAATATACCAGTAGTGGTTTCATGTTTGCATATATTGAGAAATGATTGCCACAGGAAGTGTGGTTAACATTTGTCCCCATACATAGTTATACTTTTTTTCACGTGATGAGGCCTTTTGTCATTTTCATTGTCTGAATGTTACTTACCTAGTATTATTTTATATTGGATTGTAGCAGTGATTTTGGTTTTTGTAAAATACTTGGCAATGTGTTATTGAATTAAATTTACTACTTTGCATTGCTGGATATGTATTCTCTTATTCCAATGATATTGAATAATAAATATAAGCTTAGAAAGACCATGGAAAGAAGAAATATCAAATGTATACAGGAAAAACTAAATATTCAGGAAATATTATGAAGGTAGAACCCCCTGATTTTTTCTTTTTCTTTTTTCTTTCTTTTTTTTTTTAATATATTTTTATTGATATTTTACAGAGAGGAAGGGAGAGAGACAGAGAGCTAGAAACGTCGATGAGAGAGAAACATCAACCAGCTGCCTCTTGCACATCTCCTACCGGGGATGTGCCCGCAACCAATGTACATGCCCCTGACCGGAATCGAACCCGGGACCCTTCAGTCCGCAGACCGACGCTCTACCACTGAGCCAAACCGGTTTCGGCTCTTTTTTCTTTTTTTAATGACAACATGAGAAAGGAGCTGAACTATAATCAAAGGAAATTAATATGGGGTTTTGGTAGGGTTTTTTAAATTTTTATTTTTAGAATTAACTATTCTTTTAAAAATATATATATATATTTTATTGATATTTTATAGAGAGGAAGGGAGAGAGATAGAGAGCTAGAAACGTCGATGAGAGAGAAACATCGACCAGCTGCTTCTTGAACACCCCCTATTGGGGATGTGCCCGCAACCAATGTACATGCCTTTGACCGGAATCAAACCCGGGACCTTTCAGTCCGCAAACTGATGCTCTACCACTGAGCCAAACAGGTTTCGGCTAGAATCAGCTATTCTTGAGATCATATTTTTATATATTGGTATTAAGTAATTTGTTATAACTCCAGACCATTGAAAGAATAGGTAACCTAGTACCCTGTGTTTAGGAATGACATACAACCCGTTTAGAACATCTATTTCATACTGACTAATTAGAAATTAAAGCCACAAATAGCTAGCATAGCTCTAAATGTTAAAAAAAAATAAAACTATCTCCAGGGAAAAGAATTGATCACACACTGTTCATTTTCATTGTATTTATACACATACATGCTACCATTGGTATGTTATCTTTGTAGTTTGTGGTTCTAATACAAAATGGCTATTAAAAAAAGAACAGTGTTATCTGGGAGGTTTTTGTTTCATAGACTATAGAGAAAAATCTCTAAAAAGCAGAATAATTGTGTTATTGGGTGTTTGTTTGTTTCATAGGCTGTTGGTGGAAAAAATCTTTGCTCAGTATCTTGTCCCCCACAATCTGGAAACGGAAGAGAGAATGAAATGCTTGTATTATTTATATGCTAGTTTGGATCCAAATGCTGTCAAGTAAGTAACTTTTTAATTATTGTTTAGATTATTTCCTGAAAATTTCATAAAATCACTTCATCTGATCTAATTGTTCATGATGGGGTTATTGCTTCTGGTTGAATCAAGAACCTCAGATAAATATATAGAGAGAAAATTTTTATAAGTTCAGGTTTAGTCAAAAGCAAGAACATGCCTATATGGATAGGTATATTTGGCAACTGAGCCAGTAATATGGTTTCGGGGATTCAATTAAGTCCTCATGTCAAAATTACCTATTGTCTACTTGTTGACTAAGGTGTGAACCACACTGTTGGAGCTTTACCATACTAAGCCTCAGCCTGGTTCTTTGACAGGCAAGTATATTCAAATCACCTCTGTGTAGAATGCCCATATACATATTTCTTCTGAACCATTTGGAATAATTTCAAGACATTGGATTCCTTTATCCCTAAGTACTTCAGTCTGTATCCCCAAGAACAAGGATATCCTCTTATATAAACAGAGCACCCTTATCAAAATCAAGAGGTTTATCATTGATACACTATTATTTTCTAATTCAATATGTATTCATTCAGATTTCCTCCATTGTCCAAATAATATTCTTTATAGAGATTTATTTTCTCATTGTAGGTTTACATGTTGCATAGTTGGTTGTCATATCTCTAGTCTCTTAATGTGGCACGATTTCTTTGGTCTTTGTTATGACTTTGATGGTTTTTGGAAGAATATTGAGCATGCCACTAATTTTGTAGATTGTTCCCTCAATTTCAATTTGAGTTCGCTTGGTATTTATTAGATTGAGATTATTGTTTTTCACCAGATATTCCACAGAGGTAACATTTTCAATGCATCATGCTAGTCTTTCTAAAAGACTTGCAAGTGGATCCTAATAATCTAGGTAGTAAAACCCTGTTTATATTTCAGAATACCTAGAATTAGACTAATTTCTGAGGTCCTCTGGAATTATGGAGTGGGTTTATGAGAGAAGAAAATTTGCTTCATTGAGAGAAAAGAATTCTGAATCAACACACTTCATTTTAAGTGTGGCATCTCAATCTATATTATTTCGAACAAATTCATAGTTTGAAATAGTCTACTGACCTTTATGCATATCCCCTTAGATTGGCATAAAAAGGCCTTCATCATCTCATCCTTTTCCAAAGTATATGCCATGCATTTTGATAACATTTTATAATTCTCTATACCAGAACATTCTAGCTATCTCTGTTTAGAATGTCTTTCAATTCCTTCATTTACCTGTCAGATGCTGTTTATCCTATATTTTCTCTCATAAGAATCCTTATATTTACCATTTTACATTAAACTATATTAATAATAATTACATTTTCTGGTGCTTAAAATATTAGGTAGATATAGAAGAATGATGTATCTATATCATGCAACACAAAAAGTAATGAAGTTAAATACTTATCAATATTGTAATATTATGCACTTTTTTCATATTTATGACTTTATTTACAGAGCTCTCAATGAAATGTGGAAATGTCAGAACATGCTTAGAAGTCATGTACGAGAACTCCTAGATTTGCACAAGCAGCCTACAGTAAGTTCATGATTTGTTAAATTCATTGTTAAGTCACTCAGATTTTCTTTGGTTATATATAATGAAGCAAATAGGAAGTATCTCAATTGTTCTATTTACCAAATGTCAGTTAAACATAATTTCTGTAGTTATCCAAGCAAAATTTCCATTTCAAATTAGTATAACAAAATCTTATTTTCCAACACAAGGAAAGAAATAGTGTTTTCTCATTTATCAAGTATTTAAACACTAATATATCATACATAATTTATCATAATGCAAATTAGAATAAATCAAGATAAAATTATATTAGAAGTAATCATCTTTTTACTCCATGACTTCTGGTTCTTCAATGGAGAGTCAGTGTCAAATCATGTATTCTGTAAATATGCCAAATTCAAATTAACAAAAGAAATTCTGTCCAACATTTTCTGGAAGGTGGAGTAAAGAAACTTAATGATCCCTTAATATACTTCTAAATGTGTTTTCTAGAATACATATTCTTTTAAAAAATATATTTTTAAATTTATTTCAGAGGGGACGAGAGAGGGAGAGAAATAGAAATATCAGTGATGAGAGAGAATCATTGATTGGCTGCCTCCTGTATGCCCCTCAACCCAGGCATGTCCCCTGACCCAGAATTGAACCATGACCTGGTTCATAGGTCGACGCTCAACCACTGAACCACACCAGCCAGGCTAGAATACATATTATTAATCAGGGAAACATAGGCTGAAACCTTTCAAGGGTTCATAGACATTAAAACAAGAGTTGACAGACTTTTTTTGTAAATGACTACGTAGATAGTAAATTTGGGCTTTACCAACTATTCACTTGGTGGTGAACTCTCATATCTCCCTTTGTAGTACAAAAACCGTTCTATGCAATATATAAATAAATGGTCGTGATTTTGTTCCAGCAAAACTTCAACAAAAACAGGTGGTCCATGGAACCATAGTTTACCAATTTCTGATCCAAATTACTCAAATTTCATACAAATTTAAGTAATCTTTTTTTTGTAATGGAGGAAAGGTGACACATTTTAGACGGGAGGGAGTTTTCTAAGATTATTTAAGTAATAGGCCACACAAAACCTAATAGAACTCTATTCAAGAGGAAAACATTTCTCATCTTCACATTATTAATTTTCTTTGGTGTATGGTTTCATAGTAATTTAGGGTGTAGATATGATAATACTAGATATGGTAATATTTTTAACTTAAAAAAAAATACAACCCTAAGCATAGATCTTCTTTCAGAAATTTAATAGCACATATCACTTCTTTTGTTTTTCTTTTAAATTTCAGTCAGAGACTAACTGTTCTGCCATGTTTGGAAAACTGATGACCATAGCAAGTGAGTATGTTTATTCACTTTGTAGATATATAATAAACATCAAAACAGACAATTTACCCAGTGGGACTATCAATTTAAATAAGGAAAAATTATCCTTTAAGTACTTAGTACTTTTATTTTAAAGTACCAGTTAGATTTATATTCTCTTACTGGCTCAAGAGATGGAGGCAACAGAGATATAGAAACATTGATGAGAGAGAAACTTCATCATTTGGTTGCCTCCAGCATGCCCCCTACTAGGTATCGAGCCTGAAACCTGGGAATGTGCCTTGACCAGGAATGGAACCAGTTGGTTCCTGGGTTGATGCTCAACCACTGAGCCACACCTGAGCACACTCAGCATTATTTTTAAGACAACTTTTAGCTTAATAGAGTAGTTTTTTAAAAGTGTATTGTTGATGTTCTTTTAATTTTGTAGAGAATTTGCCTGACCCTGGGAAAGCACAAGATTTTGTGAAGAAATTTAACCAGGTTCTCGGTGATGATGAGAAACTGCGCTCTCAGTTGGAGTTATTAATCAGCCCAACCTGTTCATGTAAACAGGCAGATGTTTGTGTGGTTAGTAAATTATACTTTTATATTTGTTCTTCTAACTTTGTTTATAGAAATTTATATTTTATTAAAATCTGCTTTGTAGAGATTATTTCAGTTGTGTGAGTTTACCAGTATTGTGAGCTCTGAATTACCTAGGAAATATATCTGTGGTCAACTTAGTTCTCTTTACTTACTACTCTTCAGCCAAATTCCAGGGAAAAAAAACTAGAGAACTAAGCCAGGGAGATTAGTCCTAGGAAGTAAGCAAGATAAAATGCTTTGTATTTAGTAGGCATTAAGTATATAAGAACTTTCTAAATGCTTGTTTTCTTCTACCATATATTAGCAAGGAGATACCTTGTCAAGAAATCAGCAATGGTTACATTGCTGTATATGTATTTAGAGATAAAGTAATTCCTATTTAATTGTCTTCATTCTATTCTTGGACTCTTTATTTTATAGAAAATCAGTATCATTGAAAACTTTATTCATTCATTTATTTAGCATTTTATGAGCCATGTTAGCCAGGTGATCCTCATTTTTCTCATCTGTAAATTTTTAAAAATATATATTTTATTGATTTTTTTACAGAGAGGAAAGGAGAAGGATACAGAGTTAGAAATATCGATGAGAGAAAATCATCGATCAGCTGCCTCTTGCACACCTCCTACTGGGGATGTGCCTGCAACCCAGGTACATGCCCTTGACAGGAATCGAACCCAGGACCTTTCAGTCCACAGGCTGACGCTCTACCCACTGAGCCAAACTGGTTTCGGCTCATCTGTAAATTTTTAAATATATATATATTTTATTGATTTTTTTTTTTTTTTTTTTTTACAGAGAGGAAGGGATAAGGATAGAGAGCTAGAAACATTGATGAGAGAGAAATATCCACCAGCTGCCTCCTATACAACCCCCGCTGGGGATGTGCCAGCAACCAAGGTACATGCCCTTGAACAGAATCGAACTTGGGATCCTTCAGTCCGCAGGGCGACACTCTATCCACTGAGCCAAACCAGTTTTGACCTCATCTGTAAATTTTAACTTCTTTATAGGGTTGATAGAAGATTTGTTTTACACACACACACACACACACACACACACACACACACAAAGACTTTAGAGGCCCAGTGCACAAAATTGGTGCACAGGGGCGGGTTCCCTTAGCCCAGCCTGTACCCTCTTCAATCTGGGACCCCTAGGGAGATGTCCAACTTGTGGTTTAGGCCCAATCTCGGAAATCGGGCCTAAACTGGCAGTGGGACATCCCTCTCACCATCTGCCTGGTTGCCCTTAACTGCCTGCCCTCCCCCCCCCCCCCCTTAGCCTAATCTCCCCCAGCTGCCCCCCCCGTTGGCCTGGTCAACCGCAACTGCACTCCCCTCCCCCACTAGCCTGTTCGCCTTATGCAGCCTACTTACTGTCCAGTTGTTTGGTCGTCCCTCACTAACCCCCTGACTGCCTGGTTGTAGGCAGCCATCTTTGTGAGGGTGTAGTGGTCAATTTGCATATTACCCTTTTATTATATAGGCTAATCTTTTGGAAAAATAATGCCCTTCAGGGTGGGAGGCAACTCCATCTCCCCTCTGCTGCTGCCATTGCCAGCAGCACAGGCCTCAGCTAGTCCTGGTTTACCTGAGCCTCAGGTGGCCTGGGTGGCTGGGGGATCTGGGGGACACCGGAGGCAGGTGCCCCAGTGGGTCTGAGGGGGCTGGGTGCTGCCATCTTTGAGGGCATGGCAGTTAGCATATCCCCTCCTTGTCGGCTGTAGGTGTCACCATCTTTGTAACAGCATGATAGTCAATTAGCATATTCCCTCTTTATCAGAAAGGATATACCCCTATCCCTACACTACCCTTTAGGGACTGAAGGATCCCAGTCAAGGGCATGTACATTGGTTGTAGGCACATCCCTGGTAGAGGGTGTGCAGGAGGCAGCTGGTCATGTTTTCTTCCCCTCTATAAAAAATCAAAAAAAAAAAAAAAAAATATATATATATATATATATATATATATATATATATATATATATTAAAATAAAATGAAGAATAATTATTTCTAGTATTATTTTTTATATACATAGTTATGTTTTATATAACCATGACTATATGGAAGCAACCTAGATGTCCATTGATAGATGAATGGATAAAGAAAGTAGTAAACACACTAGAATATTAGTCATGAAAAAGAATGAAATCATGCCTTTGTGACAACATGGATGGACCTAGAGGGTATTATGCTAAGTGGAATAAGTAAGAAAATGACAAACCTGTATTGTTTCACTTATATCTATACTAATAAAAGAGTAATATACTAATTAAACTGGACATCTTCCAGACGACCTTCTGGGCAAAGCCACAGTGTTGGGGCTGAAGCAAAGGCAGTTAGTTAGGGGTGATCAGGCCAGCAGGGGAGTGCAGTTATCCCTCTTTTTTTAAATATATATTTTTATTGATATTTTATAGAGAGGAAGGGAGAGGGATAGAGAGTTAGAAACATCGATGAGAGAGAAATATCAATCAGCTGCCTCATGCACACCCCCCATTGGGGATGTACCCACAACCAAGGTACATGCTCTTGACCAGAATCGAACCTGGGACCTTTTAGTCTGCAGACTGACGCTCTATCCACTGAGCCAAACCAGTCTTGGCAATGGTGATTATTTCTTAAGGTATATGAAAGTCAAATCACTGTGTTGTATATCTAAATCTAATATATTATTGTATGTCAGCTATAATCTTAAAAGAGCTCTACATTTTTATTTTATTTTTTTGCAGGCCAACACTACCCACCGTGCAAAATTGTCTAGGGCCAGTCTGCCTTTTATTTTATTAATATATATTAATATATATTATATTAATATAATATATATTAATCTTTATTGTTTAGATTATTACGGTGTTCCTCTCCTGCCCCCATAGCTCCCCTCCACCTGATTCCCAACCCCACCCCACGCCCTTACCCCTACCACTGTCTTCATCCATAGGTGTAAGAGTTTTGTCCAATCTCTTCCCACACCCCTCAGACCCTTTTCGCCCTGTGAATTGTTAGTCCAATCCCTTTCTATGTCTCTGATTCTATTATATTCACGAGTCCATATTGTTCTTCAGAATTTTTTTTATTCTCTTGATTTTTAGATTCACTTGTTGGTAGGTATGTATTTGATACCTTTTTGTTGTTCATAATATTTTACCTTTACTTGTTTCTTCTTCTTCCAAAAGAGCTCTACATTTAGAATAAGCTTAATAGAGTTATTGCTTTATAGTTTGAACACACTTAATGTGTTTATCTTCTCTACTAAAATCTACAATTACTCTTCAGATACTCAAAAGCCTTGTCATTAGACTAGATTTCTTTTTCCAGTGCCCGTATGTTGTAACTTTGACCTTGTCTTAGGTGGTTAATTCTCTGTAATCATTAAGTGATGTATTTAGACATTTACAGCAATGTCTTTTTGTTGTTGTTGTAGTTTCTATTTGATGTATTGCCACTATCTTCAAATCAGTTCTGTTTATCCAAAAATGAAAATCTTCATACACTTATGAACCTTTCTCTTTAAAAAAAAACAAATTATTGTCCTAAAACACATTATTCTGTCAAATTATGAAACAAACCAAGAAACTTAATCTATGAAAGTATACATTGTTTTGTTTTATTTTTTCAAAAGTAAAGCGTTAAAAATTGTTTATTAAACAAAAATTTTATGGGAGAAATCTGAGACAAAGTCATAAATCACACCATATTATTTCCGTTTTGTTCTCCAGATTTTGCAGTGATTGCCTAAGAAGTATGTAATTTCAGCCGAAACTGGTTTAGCTCAGTGGATAGAGCATTAGCTCAGTGGATAGAGCATCAGCCTGTGGACTGAAAGGTCCCAGGTTCGATTCTGGTCATGGGCATGTACCTGGGTTGCGGGCACATCCCTAGTAGGAGGTGTTCAAGAGGCAGCTGATCGATGATTCCCTCTCATCGATGTTTCTAACTCTCTATCCCTCTCCTAACCTCTCTGTAAAAAATCAATAAAATAATATTTTTTTAAAAGAAGTATGTAATTTCAGTCAGAGTCTAAAGCAAAAGTTTGTGTGTGTGTGTGTGTGTTTTACTTTACGTCTGCTGGTTTTGAATCTTTAAATGCTTTTGATGCCTATAGTCTTATTTATTTTGAATAACATGAAAGTGAGTCATACTTACCATAAAACTCTTTGCTTTTTTAGAGAGAAATAGCTCGGAAACTTGCAAATCCTAAACAGCCAACAAATCCTTTTTTAGAGATGGTTAAATTTCTGTTGGAAAGAATTGCACCTGTGCATATTGATTCTGAAGCCATAAGGTAAGCTAGGAAATATATTTATTCAAAATAAAATGTAATCTGAAACTACAGTGTTGTAAATTTAAATTCTTGGTTTCTAAGTAGACCTGAAAATGTTCCCTTATACCTTTCTAATGGAAGCATAAAGAACATCATTCAGGTTGAAAAAAGAACCTGTTTATTTTCCAGTCTTTGGCTTACTTCAATGCTTTTTTATTTTTTTAACAGTTCCTGTGTTTATTTATTAGTTTATACGTGCTCATTAAATGAAACCTAGAACATAAGAACAAAGAAGTAAATTTAAATCTATAGACTGTCAATCAGTCTTTGAGTTTTCTTTTTTTAATTTAAAGAATGAAATCTTATAACACCAAAAACTAAAACACAAAAGAATCACAGATTTTACTATATAAACATCTGTAACTTCTGTATATTTAAGCAGATAAAATCAACAGCAAAGAAATTTTTATAAGTTTCTGGGAGAACAAAACTTGGGGTCAGAGACTATTTTTTAATCTTCACTGAGGTTATATTTTTACTGATTTTGAAAAAGAGAGAGAATTGCGGGGGAGAAAAGCATCAATTAGTTGCCTCCTATATTCACCCTGACCAAGAATCCATTCCACAATTATTTGATACATAGGACAATACTCCAACCAACTGAACCAGTCGGCCAGGGTTATCTTTGGTTGTTTTGGGTTTTTTTTTTTAAAAAAAAAACATTTTAATGATTACATGATATTCTTTAGTATGTATTACATTACTATTCACTTGAGGTATGTGAAAACAGAATAATGTTTTGAAAAGAGCACAAGATTACCATCAGACTACTCTGGTTTCAAAACCTGTTTAATATTGCTTTGTGGCTTTGGAATAAGCTCTCTAATTTATCTGAGTTTTTAACTTATGTTTTTACTTAGTGTGGGTGTAATATCTCCTTTGGATAATTGTTAGATTTAGTGATAACATAAAAGTAAGGAGCCTGGCCGTGACTGGTTTTGCTTAGTGGTTAGAGCTTTGACCAGTGGACTGAAGGGTCACAGCTTCAATTCCAGTCAAAGTCGGGTATCTCGTTTGCAGGCTTGATCCCCAGCCCAGGCGCATACAGAAGGCAACCATTCAGTGTGTCTCTCTCACATTGATGTTTCTATCTCTTTGTTTCTCCCCCTCCCTTTCCACTTCTGAAAATCAGTGGGGAAAAACAAATCCTCAGGGGAGGATTAACAAAAAACAAATAAAAGTAAGGACCCTGGCATAATTGATAGCTGTTTTTTATTAATTTCCTACATTTCAGTTTCTAATGATTTCCTGTTACACTTTTGTGAGTACTTTCCCCTTGTACTAATTACTAGTATTTTTCTAGTTGATAAGTTGTATACTATGGTATTACTAATTTAGATTTTCTTGTATTAATAGTGCACTGGTAAAACTTATGAACAAATCAATAGAGGGGACAGCAGATGATGAAGAGGAGGGTGTAAGTCCAGATACAGCTATTCGTTCAGGACTTGAACTTCTTAAGGTATTTTTGAAACAATTTTGTCTTCAGAATTTCAGTACTCACTATTGTTTTTATTAAAAACTTTTCATGTTGACATTATTACATATCCCCCCCCTTTGCCCACCTCTACCTATCCCTATCTGCTCCTCTTTTGACCTTCACTACACTATTTTCCATGTCCATGGGATATGCATGTATATGTTATTTAATCCCTTCAACTTCTTTATCCAGACACTCCCATCCCACCTCCCTTCTGGCTCTCTTCTGACTGTTCCATGTGTCCATGCTTCTAGTCCCATTTTGTTCATAGGTTTATTTTGTTCATTAGATTCCACAAGGAATCAAAATTTGAATTTTATTAAGAATATGTTAGAGTTAGGCCTTATTTCATTAGAAACTATTAAAAAGATTTAAACTTTTTATAGTGATCATATTCTATAAAAATTCTAGAGGCCCAGTGCATGAAATTTGTGCATGGGGGGGGTGTCCCCCTCAGCCCAGCCTGCACCCTCTCCAATCCGGGAGCTTTCAGGGGATGTTTGACTGCTGGACATCCCTCTCACAATCCTGGACTGCTGGCTCCTAATCATTCATCTGCTTGCCTGGTCACCCTTAACTATCCCCCGCTACTGGCCTGGTCGCCTCTCACTGGTGTACTCTCCTCACCAACCTGGCTACTTCTTACTGTCCCCCCTGCTGGCCTGGTCACCCCAGCTGCCCCACCCCCTGCTGACCTGTTAGCCCCCAACAGCTATCCCCTCTCTCTCTCTCTCTCTCTCTCTCTCTCTCTCTCTCTCTCTCTCTCTCACATACACACACACACACACACACACACACACACCCGCCAGCCTGCTTGCCCTTCATGGCCCCCCCACCAGCCTGGCCACCCCATGCAGCCTGCTGTTCAGTCGTTTGGTCATCCCTCACTAACACCCCTGCCAGCCTGGTCGTAGGCAGCCATCTTGTAAGGATTAATTTACATATTACCTATTTATTATATAAGACTAGAGGCTCAGTGCACAAAATTTGTGTACGGGGAGGGGGTGGTCCCTTAGCCCAGCTTGCACCCTCTCCAATCTCAAGATTTCTTTAACAATCAGGGACTGCTGGCTCCTAACCACTTGCCTGCCAGCCTGCCTGATTACCCATAACCCACTACTGCCTGCCAGGATGATAGTCCCCAACTAGCCCTTCCCTACCATCCCAATTGCCCCCAACTTCCTTCCCCTATGGGGCTGAGGGGACTAAGGGACTTTGGCTGGATGAGGCAGGGCTGAGGGGACTAGGGGACTCCAGCTGGATGAGGCATGCCTGAGGGAACTTGGCCACCACCATCTTGTGAGGGTGTGGCAGTCAACTAGCATATTCCTCTTTATTGGCTCTGGGTGCTGCCATCTTGTGAGGGTGTGGTGGTTAATTAGCATATTCCCTTTTTGTTATATAGTATTGTTTTTACATTTATAATTAATTGTTTTACATTATATAATAACTTTTTTGAGCTCTAACCTCAGTGGTTAGAGCATTGGTCTGTGAACTGAAGGGCCATGGTTTCAATTCTAGTCAAGGGGACATACCTCGGTTGCAGGCTCAATCCCTGGCCCTGGTTAGGGCGCATGCAGGAGGCAACCCATTGATGGATCATTCGCATGCCTACTGTGCTTCTAACAGTACTAGTATATGTTAAATGATGTACTTCCTTTGAAAGAACCTGCATCTGGAGTAGTAGGTTTGCTCATGAGAATATTATATGACAGCATATGTCTGATCAGGGAATTTTTAAACAATCGTTAATTGTAATAGATGCCAAAATCTTCAGAGAATTGAGCCAATTAGTAAGGTCAGGCAAGACTTCGTAGAAAAGATATGACTTAATCTAGGAAAAAACATCATCATCAAAGAGAATAATTCTTGGCATATTTTAGGGATCATTAGGACTCTAGCCTGACTAGAGAAAAGGATTGCTTTGGAGTGTAATGGGAGACAAGGTTGGTTCTAGATTTTAGAGTGCCATTGATGCAGAGAGATATTATCAGAGCTTTTTTCTTTCTTGGTTTTGTTTTTCTTGTTCTTGTTCTTTTTTTTCTTTTTTTAAAATATATTTTATTGATTTTTTACAGTGAGGAAGAGAGAGGGATAGAGAGTTAGAAACATCAATGAGAGAGAATCATTGATCAGCTGCCTCCTGCACATCTGGGGATGTGCCCGCAACCAAGGTACGTGCCCTTGACCAGAATCGGACCGGGGACCTTTCAGTCCGCAGGCTGACGATCTATCCATTGACCAAACCGGTTTCTGCCCGTTCTTTTTAATATATATATATTGATTTCAGAGAGGAAGGGAGAGGGAAAGAGAGATAGAAACTTCAGTGATGAGAGAGAACCATCATTGATCAACTGCCTCCTGCATGCCCCACACTGGGGATTAAGCCCACAACTTGAGCATGTGCCCTGACTGAGAATTCAACCATGACCTCCTGGTTCATAGGTTGATGATGCTCAACCACTGAGACACCGGTCGGGTTTATTGGGACTTTTTAACCTTGCTTTTAATATGATACCAACATTTGATAGAGCTCTTTTGTTTTTCAACAGCATATCACTTTAATTATGACCATTGCCTGGTACAGGAAAAACTGACAAGTGTTTTATAAGCATCATTGCAACATTGTATTCCTGATAATTTAAGTAAACCAAACTATGAGTAAATGAATGATACATGCCTAAGATATCATGGTTTATACTATCAGTGGCCACTGGATTTGGGACTAGTCCAAGACCTTGATTTAGATTTTGACCTAGACCTAGACTGTGATCTTGACTGAGATTTGGATCTAGGTGGTTCTTTTTTCCTTGGTTCCTTTTCATATCTTGAGCCAGACTTCTAATGTGTTTTGGAATCTGTTTTAGAGGTGCCCCTAGTTTTGGTGTGAGATGCAGACCTAGAACGTGATTTAGCCTTCATTTCTTTCTTGGGCTGGGATGTGGACCGTGATCTTGAATTGGATTTAGATCTTAAAAAACATCGATTTCCGTGTTAGAATCTATCATTGTCGGAATGGCTTCTGCTACGCCGTGGTCTTCCAGTCGGTCTATTTCTAGGACTATAGGATCTTCTACAGTTGTAATCAAAGGACCGACTTCTTGATCTCCTTTTTTCATAACTTCGGCTTCTAGAATGCCTGTATCTGTCATAATCATCATAACGTGAAGAACTGTACACATTCCTCCCTTCCTTGGCTTTCATCTGATTTGGAGTCTTCCGATCTCCCTTTGCAAACTGTATTTCAATTTGGCGACCACAAATCCATTTTTGGTCCAAATTATGTAAAGCATCTTCAGCATCACAAACATATCAGGTATGATTCCTTTAATCTTGGCCATCATTCAACTTCATCTTGACCTTTAACTCTTTAAGTGCTTGTCAGAAGGACTTATGAGATGCTTGGCAAAATATGACAGATGGCTTTATCTTTAACTATGAAAAACAACCTTTTCCCCCTTTTGTAGATAAAGCGAGGCTTTGTCTCCCTTTAGGCTTGTCCTTCTTCCAGCTTTTCTTTACTTTTTCTTTTCCCAAACTCTCCCTTCTCTTCAAGCCTGATCCTTAAGAGGTCTTTGGCTTGTCTACTTGACTTAAGTGTTTAACCTACTCTAAAGGTTCTTTCATGCTTTGTCTTTGGGGTCACCATAACTATACATCTTTACATTCTCTCTTACATAAACTTGAATTTTAAAGTCCAACACCCCTCACTAATTAGCATCTGAAGAAAGGATATTGAATATAAGCAAATCCTCTTTGACGGCAAGTGTAGAAATCAAGTAGAACATACACATCAACTATAGGACCATAACGACCAAATTCTCGTCATAAATCTTCAGACCGGGTATTGTCCGCCACATTCCTTACGAACAGAGACGTGTTGGGGGGGGGGGGGGCGCAGGTAGCGGGACATGATGACTGCGTGAGTCTTGGCAGGAGCACTAACGGGCTCAACAAACCTCCCACAGCTCCAGCACTCTGATAGAGCCTTTATTGGATGGAGTAAAGAGAAGAAATTGAAGTCCATGAAATATTAAACCACTACAACATGTAAACTAAGAGAGAAAATACAAATCAGTGCAATCAATATTAGAAAAGTGGGTTGTGTCCTAGCCAGTTTGGCTCAGTGGAGATATTGTCGGCCTGTGGACCAATAGGTCCCAGGTTCAGTTCTGGTCAAGGGCATGTACCTTGGTTGCAGACTTCTCCCTGGCCCAGGCCCTGGTTGGGGTTTGTGCAGAAGGCAACCAATTGATGTGTTTCTCTCATATTGATGTTTCTCTCTCTTTCCTTCTCTTCTTCCACTCTCCCTAAAAATCAATGGAAAAAGATCCTTGGGTGAAAATTTAAAAAGAAAGAAGAGAGGGTTGTATTGGAATGGTCTTAAATATTATATCATGGAAAGAATTGACATGCTGCTTCATGAGAAATGTTTTAATTATACTTTTAATAATAGGGTTATATTTTTTAAATAGTTTTAAGAGTAAAATCATCTATAAGATAGACATGTTTTGTTTTGTTTTTTAACTTTTTTAAAAATTTATTTTTTTATAGAGAGAGGGGAAAGGAGAGAGAGAAATATCAAGGTGAGAGCAAAACATTGCTCAGCTGCCTCCTACACACCCCCTACCAGAGATGAGCCCACAACTTAGGCATGTGCCTTGACCAGGAATCAAACCAACCTTATGGAACATGGGAGGATGCCCAAAGATAACAACCAAATTAAGGGGAAAAGAGACAAACCAAAGACATTAGAACATAGATTGTTAGATTTGATTTTTCAAATTAGATTCTTCGTTTTTCTATGAGTTATTAAAAGCTCATAACTAAATATTATCACTGTAAATCTCATCAAATGAGACAATCTCTCCATTTTATTGCCCATTAAATAAATGATTATTGTATAATTTACTAAAGACTATATATGCCATTCCCCCATCTCCCTGCCTCTCAACTTTAACACTTATCCTATCTAATAAAAGAGTAATATGCAAATTGACCGTTACTCCAACTAACAAGATGGCTGCCACAAGATGGCTGGTAGAGGAGGGCAGTTGGGAGAAACCAGGCCTGCAAGGGAGGTCATTTGGGGGCAGTTAGGGGACACCAGGTCTGCAGGGGAGGGCAGTTGGGGGTGACTAGGCTGGCAAGGGAGGGCAGTTAGAGGTGACCAGGCCTGCAGGGGAGGGAAGTTAGGGCAATTGGGCTGACAGGGGCATGGATAGGTGGTGATTAGGCTGGCAGGAAGAAGCAGTTAGGGACAGTCAAGCAGGCAGGCAGGTTAGCAGTTGGGATCCAGCAGTCCTGGATTGTGAGAGGGATGTCCCAGATTGGAGAAGGGTGCAGACTGGGCTGAGGGACATACACACCCTGTGCACAAATTTCATGCACCGGGCCTCTAGTTACTAATATTATATTAACTAAATTGTTTCCATAACATGTAACTTTGTAGACATGTCTAACTTGCTGTAAAGTCCTTAAGGATAGGCTGGAACTTAGGTAATAATAAATAGGAAATAATCATGTTTGTAGTCATGATTAAAAGTTATTAATAATCACCTTAGCCGGTTAGGCTCAGTGGATATAGCATCAACCTGTGGACTAAAGGGTCTCAGGTTCGATTCTGGTCAAGGGCACATGCCTAGGTTGCAGGCTTCATCCCCTGTGTGGAGCATGCAGGAGGCAGCCAGTCAATGATTCTCTCTCATCATTGATGTTTCTATCTATCTCTCCCTCTTCCTTCCTTTCTGAAATTAATGCTAAAAATATATTTCAAAAATGAGAAAGTCCTTTTTAAAAATGTTGTCAATAATGGCTTGTTTATAGTTATGATGAGTGAACTTTTTTGTGATGGATTTCACTTAAAATATTTTTTTACAGAGTATCTTTTGCCATGAAATAAAGCTTTTGGTGCCCTAACTAGTTTAGGCTCAGTGGATAGAGCTTCGGCCTGCGGACTCAAGGGTCCCAGGTTCAATTCTGGTCAAGGGCATGTATCTTGGTTGCAGGCACATACCCAGTAAGGAGTGTGCAGGAGGCAGCTGATTGATGTTTCTAACTCTATCCCTCTCTCTTCCTCTCTGTAAGAAATCAATAAAATATATTTTTAATAAAAAAGCTCTTGGTTAGCATTTTGTTCACATCATAATATCATACCCTATGAAAGAGGAGTCACATTTTCTGCATTCCCGGTATCAGAATAGACTCTAAGATAAGAAATTAGGGCAAGGGCCAGATATCAGCAGTCTTAAGGAATACCTTGCAATTTTCTGTCAGTGTCTTATAAGCCATGCCTAACTACTAGATATAAATCTTAATTCTGTGTAGCCAGCTTGTGCAGCCCATAATATTAAATTATATTTACAGTTATCTTCTTTTAATGGATTAAAACGATTGTCTATACTTCTAAAGCTATATCTGTTCCTCCAGGTTCTGTCTTTCACACATCCTACCTCGTTCCACTCTGCAGAGACATATGAGTCCCTGTTACAGTGCCTACGAATGGAAGATGACAAAGTAGCCGAAGCTGCTATACAAATATTTAGAAATACAGGCCACAAAATAGAAACAGACCTACCCCAGATACGATCGTGAGTATATTTTTTCTCCTAGTAAACACGAGGCTTCTAAGTGTGGGGAGCCATAGGGTCTTTGTTTTCCTTTCACATAGGAAGGCAGGTGAGAGAAAAGACAACTTGTATTTAGAAGCTACTTCTCGGTATTCTTTGTTTCATCTTTTCTCTGCCTCATTTCTCCCCTACCATTAGGATATAGGTAGAGGAAGAACTGAAACTTTGTTTATAACAATATGACTTTAAAATACTAATATTAATCATCAAGAGTTATTCCAGAATTTAGAATTTGTGGTTAATATATTTTTCTAACCTGTGTATGTTCACCTTTTTCTCTCCAACTGGTTATAAATTGAATAGTTACTACCTTTATATCCCACCACAGAATGGGATAATCAAGTAGTGAGCTTAATAAAATATTTCTTAGTTGCATGTTTTTTTGTTTGTTTAAATATATTTTATTGATTTTTTTTACAGAGAGGAAGGGAGAGAAATAGAGAGTTAGAAACATCGATGAGAGACAAACATTAACCAGCTGCCTCTTGCACACCCCCCACTGGGGATGTGCCTGCAACCAAGGTACATGCCCTTGACCGGAATCGAACCGGAATCCTTCAGTCTGCAGGCCGACACTCTATCCACTAAGCCAAACCGGTTTCAGCAGTTGCATGGTTTTGACAGAGGTGCTTTTTATTGTTTTGATCTCTCCCTCTGGATTACCTCCCTTCTCCTCATAAGAATAAAGTACAGCCCTAGCTGGTTTGGCTCAGTGGATAGAGCATTGGCCTGCGGAATGAGGGGTCCTGGGTTCGATTCTGGCCAAGGGCACATACCTGGGTTGTGGGCTCGATCCCTAGTGTGGGGTGTGCAGGAGGCAGCTGATCAATGATTCTCTGTCATCATTGATGTTTCTCTCTCTCTTCCTCTCTGAAATCAATAGAAATAATTTTTTTTTAAAAAAAAGAATGACACATTTTGTTTTACTTTGGTATCTTAAAGAGGTTTCTTAGGATCGGAATTGTGCTGAGACTATATTTAGACATAAGATTTGGGAGATAAATTTTGGAAGAATACTATTACTGATAGC
Source organism: Vespertilio murinus (assembly GCA_963924515.1). Classification (NCBI taxonomy): domain Eukaryota; kingdom Metazoa; phylum Chordata; class Mammalia; order Chiroptera; family Vespertilionidae; genus Vespertilio; species Vespertilio murinus. The sequence continues at coordinate 22,123,488 of OZ004704.1, read as the reverse complement.
TATTGAATCACATGTTCAGAGTATATGCAGATAGTTTATATCCAATCAAACTGGTTTCTCCTTACAGAGTAATCAGAACAAGAAGCCTCATGACTCCTAAAGTTTTTATTAAATTTGTGAGCTTATGGTTAAATTTGAGAAATAATTAAATTTTTATTGTACATTTTCTTTATTGTCAGTGTTATAATGGCGCTAATAGGAAAGAACTACCACAGTCAGTCACTACTTTTAAAGATTTTATAGTTTTGAGATAATACTCTTTATGAAGAAAATAGAGCAAGGGCCAAATATCAGCTGTAGGATAAAGTTCTCATGTGTTTATGAAAGTGGTGGGGGGGAATATATATATATATATATATATATATATATATATATATATATATATAAATTTATTTTAGATAAAAGATTTAGTCATGAGCGAATTCTATCCCAAAGGAAGCAAGTAGTGGAAAAAATCAGGTGTGAGTGGAATAGTTAACTTCGGACACAAGAAATAAAACCTTTTTTTTTTTTTTTTTTTTTTTTTTTTTTTAATAAAAGACTAATGGAAGGAGAGAATCACCGAAAAGCAGAGAAGCACAACACTGTAGACCCCAATAATAACCTTGATGCCTCATAGAATTATAGCACACTAGGAAAGCAACAAGAAAGGTTAAAGTTGACTTATGTATCATCATTTCATGAGGCTAAGAAGAATCAATAATGCATTTAACAGCACTTAGAACAACACGTCTTCCCTTGTTGTATTATTTACAGGAATTGTTACTCTGGTAAATATTTTGTGAAGGAAAAGACTTAAGGAGTACTGTATCAAAGAGGCTCTGTGGGCATAGAAATCCCTCTTCCAAACTTGTATAGAGAGAAAAATATGGCATATTCAGATAAAGTCAGACCTATAGGGACTAGCATATGTTTCCATTTTTTTGTTGAGTCTAGCCTTCCATTACTATAAGAGGACCCTTTGTCACCACCGATGTTATAATCTATAAAATAGGATAATTGCGTTACATTTAATTATGACAAGTATCTTTCCTTAAATTTTTATTTTTCCTTATAGATTTTTTAGTTAGAAAAATACTTTGTTCTAATTAGAACATTGTATTGTAAATGTTCATTGTAAAAAGCTGAAACTTTAAAAAAATATAAAGAACAAGTCACTATTAACATTTTTTATGAAATGTTTTGTCTATCTACTTGATGTTTATGTCTATTTTTTATAGGTTGATACAAACATGCTTCTTCATTCCACTTGTTTCCCATATCATCAACATTCAATACTTTAAGACTAATATTTTATGTATTTCCACATTGTCCTGTAAAAACGATTTCTTAATTTTGATCTTCATTGTCAGTATGGAGGTTAAGCATAGGGATCTTTTCAAAAAAATATATTTTATTGATTTTTTACAGAGAGAAAGGGAGAGGGATAGAGAGCTAGAAACATCGGCCACCTGCCTCCTGCACATCCCCTACTGAGGATGTGCCCGCAACCAATTACATGCCCTTGACCGGAATCGAACCTGGGACCTTTCGGTCCACAGGCCTATGCTCTATCCACTGAGCCAAACTGGTTTCGGCAAGTATAGGGATTTTTAACCTTTACCAGTTTGGCTCAGTGGACAGCGTCAGCCTGCGGACTGAAGGGTCCCAAGGTTCAATTCTGGCCAAGGGCACATGCCTGGGTTGTGGGCTTGATCTAGTGTGGGGCGTGCAGGAGGCAGCCAATCAATGATTCTCTCCCATTGTTGATGTTTCTATCTCTCTCTACCTCTTCTTTCCTCTCTAACATCAATAAGATATTAGAGACATTTTTTTTTTTTAAGTATAGGTATTTTTTAGAGCAGAAATGCTTATCTCAAATCCCACCTCTATCATTTCCTAACCCTGTTACATTAAGAAGCTCAAATAATATTTTTGTGCACTGGTTTTTTTCACCTGTTTATTGACTGTAATAATCAATCCTCTTTGAGTTGAAGATTAATCCATGTAAAAATATTTAGAATCATAATTTTCATCAAGTACTCAATCATTCTTAGATATTTTTATTACTCTGTCACCAATATATATATATGTCTGTGCATACTTTCTTTCACTGGTATGATAATTTCAGCTTTTTGATATCACTTGGTCTTTTGCTACTTGTATTTCTTGAATCATACTTGGGAACTGAGAAGGAACTTTAGATCTTTCTATAAATCTAGTAGTTTTTAAGACAGACTTTTCTATCAGTATATATTCAGATAGTTATAGAAGAGAACATAGGAGGTAACCAAAACAACTACTTGTAGCTTATGGGCTTTTGTTTTGTGTTTTTCATTTTTTTGTTTTTGTTTTTTTACAGGACTTTAATTCCCATTTTACATCAGAAAGCAAAGAGAGGTACTCCACACCAAGCAAAACAGGCTGTTCACTGTATACATGCCATATTTTCAAATAAAGAAGTTCAGCTTGCACAGATTTTTGAGGTATATATAATATGTAAAGTATCTTTGTGTTGATTTTTATTTTTATGGTCTGTGAAGATAGGTTTTTTGTTGTGGGTTTTTTTGGTGGTTTTTTGTTTTGTTTTTGTTTTTTTAGGTGTGTTTTTTATCCCACCCTAGAATATAAATTCCATGGGAGCAGGGACACTCTGTTTATTCAGCAATATATATTTAAATATATATATTCAGATTATATATTTAAATAGTACATATGGAAGGGTGTTTGTATGTTTGTGTTAGGGCATTTTACTTAATTGGGTCAGCGATCCATTTAATACTCAAAAACTATTAGTTAGATGACTTTGAACCACCGAGTTAAAAGTGCCTGACACCCCTACCGGAAAATTAGTCCTGTTGGCCTTTCCTTATGGATGATTCTTGGCCTGATTCCATTACTAGAAAGGTATTCCAATTACCATAAAATTGGATATAATATTAACAGAACCCAGTAATGTGTGGTTTTTTATGATTCATAGTCATTTAAAATGTTTCCACAGGATAAAAAATCCACTAACATAACAAAACTATTCTTGTACATGGCTCAAAAATAATGCTGATTTGATGATACAGAAATGTTCTTGTTTTCACTCCTACCTTTAATTGTGGTTTATTTTTTTCTATTATCTATTTTCTGCATTCTTCAGACTTGTTAAATTTTAGTAGGTGAAATAAGAAACAAGTGTTTGATATGGATGAAGTTACTTTTGATCATATAATTAGAACAGATTTGTTTGAGCATGATAAATTCAGGAGGACTTAGGAACATTTGCTCTTTCTGTAGAATGTCTAGCTGTTTACAAAACAGACTGGTAATTTTGACTTTTATTTTTATAGCCACTCAGTAGGAGTCTGAATGCTGATGTACCAGAACAACTTATAACTCCATTAGTTTCTTTGGGCCACATTTCTATGTTAGCACCAGATCAATTTGCTTCCCCAATGAAATCTGTCGTAGCAAATTTTATTGTGAAAGACCTGCTAATGAATGACAGGGTAAGTTTCTCATTTAATTAAATTTAGACTCTTGAGATTAAGATGTATCTTTCTACATCTTTATCACAGAGTAAACATTTCTGCTTCTTTAGTTATAATTCTTTTAAAATTATTATATGCTTTCCCTCCTTATTTATTTACTTAATTTCCAAATGACATTCTTACTTCTGTTTAACTATTACTAGATATTAACTTTTAAGAAAGAAAAAATGAGCCCTAACTGCTTTGGATGAGTAGATAGAACATCGGCCTGAGGACTGAAGTCCCAGGTTCAGTTCCAGTCAAGGGCACATGCTCATGTTGTAGAACCTACCCCCAGTGGGTGGCATGCAGGAGGCAGCTGGTCAGTGGTTCTCTTTCATCGCTGATGTTTCTGTCTCTCTCCCTCCCCCTTCGTCTCTTAAATCAATAAAAAATATATTTTTTAAAAAAGAAAAAAAAAGCCAAAACCAGTTTGGCTCAGTGGATAGAGCGTCGGCCTGTGGACTGAAAGGTCCCAGGTTGGATTCCGGTCAAGTGCATGTACATTGGTTGTGGGCACATCCCCTGTAGGGGGTGTGCAGGGGGCAGCTGATCGATGATTCTCTCTCATCGATGTTTCTAACTTTCTCTCCCTCTCCCTTCCTCTCAATAAAAATATATTTTAAAAAAAGAAAAAAAATAAGAACATGAGATGAATAAATTATGTAAAACATATAAATAAATAAATTGTCCTTTGATTTATATATATTTTTTGAGTGCCAGAATTTTGTTTCATTAAACGTTGTTAAAAAGTGGAATTGAATTTGACTAACATTTTGAAATGTAATTACATTGCACTTTGGCCCTAGATTTATGTATTATATTTTAGTTAATGAATTGTGTGTGAGTGTGTGTGCTTGCACATGCACACACATATGTAGGACTCTCTTTCACGGCCTGCATAGAAAGAGTTCCAATTCTGGGTTCAGGTTCTGGAGAAGGGCCGCACACAAATGAAGGGACTTGAGACTTGAAGAAATTCAATTTGGCGATATAGGGGGCCAGGCGGTAGTCCAATTGTAGTGGGAGAACTACTACTGCTCTGGCCCTGCCATCCCCTTTTATTGAGGCTTTGGGGGAACATAAATAGAAATTTACATGTAGCCCTTAGGCAGGAAATAATATAAACTTACACTGGACAAACAAAGTGGAGGCTTCTTCAGCTAACAATATCTTAACTAAAGGTTAGAGCAATTAAGGTTGTTGACCAGCCTTCCTGGCTTCCTTTCAACATCTCTTTTTTAAGTGAAACTGATTTGTTTTCCAGCACACATACTAATGAATTAGCTCTCAGATGGAGTCCAAACACACTTCTGATTAAGAATCTCTACTTTAGTCAGGGGAGGGGGTGTCAATCATGGAAAAAGGACACATAAGTAAAACTTTAGACAACAAATGAATAAAATTTTTTAAAAATCTCTACTTTATTAAATGTACCTAAATTAAAAAGTTATTTAATTGATTTTAGAGCTAGAGGAAGAGGGGAAGAGAGAAACATCGATTTGTTGCTCTATTTATATATACATTTACTGGTTGCTTTTTGTATGTACCCTGACCAGGATCAAACCCACAACGTTGGCATATGAGGATAAGACCCTAACCAACTGAGCTAACCAGCCAGGGCTAAACAGTTACTTAATAAAGACAAACCGGTCTTCCTTGCTGCATCAATGTGGGTGCCTTTCAGTTCAGTGCTTCCACATGGTCCAGTGGTCTTCAAGTCCTCAATTTCTGAGCTTAGGTAGAAAGATGCTTGGCAGTACACTCTCCTCTTTTTCCTTCCCCCGTTTGGATATAATAGACAAGGATGGAAGAGCATGGCCAAAGTCTCATTCCTATTCCACATTCTTGTGCTGTTTTTTTGAACTGTTGCTAGATGTAGCTGGCAACAAATGTTTAAGGCACCTCTTAGATGATGACTTAAATTATTGATGGATCCTAATTTAAAATGGCTCTTTTTTGTGTGATAAACTTTGCCATTTTTACCATTAAGTGTACAATTTGCCTATGCTATATTCACCCACATTCTTAATCTTTTTTGTTGGATGTTTTTGTTTTGATTCATTTTAAAAGACAAAACAAGTTTAATCATATATATATATATATACACCTCCTGTATACTAGTACATGGGAGATACTCAAGAAAGCCAAGTAACTCTTCTAAAATGGCCCAAACTACCAGCTAAAATATGCACCCACATTGTTGTGTAACCATCAGTTCTATCTACTTCCAGAACTTATCTCAGATGGAACTGTATTCACTAACCAGTGACTTCCCATTGCCTCCAACCCCTGGTGAACTCTGTTCTACTTCCTGGCTCTATGAATTTGCTTTTTCTACATACCTTTTATCATACAAATATCATAGTATTTGTTCTTTTGTGTCTGGCTTATTTCAGAGAATAATGCTTTCAAGGTTGTATTATACTTTAGTATGTATCAGAACTTCATTTTATACTAGAATAATCCATTGTGTGTGTAGCTTACATATTGTTTATTCATCTGTTGATAGACACTTGGATTTTTTTCTACCTTTTGATTATTATGAATAATGCTGATATGAACATTTGAGTCCCTGTTTTCAGATCTTTGGGGTATATACCTAGAAGTGGATGGAATTCCTGAGTCATATAGTCATTCTATGTGAAACTTTTTGAGGGATCACCAAACTGTTTCCCACAGTAGCTCTATATTCCCACCAGCAATGAGCAAACATTCCAATACATCTTTGCAACACTATTCTTTTCTGTTTTTTTATTTTTTTGTTTTTTTTTAAATAATAGCCATACACAAAACATTATCTTGTGGTTTTGATTTAAGTTTCCCTAATGACTGATGATGTTGGGGATTTTTTTAATGTGCTTTTTAGCCATTTAAATATTTTCTTTGGATTTGCAAAGTCCTTTGCCCACCTTTAATTGAGTTGTTTGTCTTCATTGTTGAGTTGTAAGAATTCTTTATATAATCTGAATATTAAACCTTTGTCAGATATTTGCTAAATGCAAGATCATAAAGATTTCCCCTATATCTTCCTGAGGGTTTCCTAGTTCTTAAATTAGATCTTTGATCCATTTCAAGTTCATATTTTATATGATACGTGTTAACAGTTCAGCTTTATTCTTTTGCCTGTGGATATCTAGTGCCATTTGTTGAAGATACTCTTCTTTCCTTAATAATTGATCTTAGCACCCTTAAAAAAATCAGTTAAACATATATATTTGAGGGTTTTCTGGTTTTTCTATATTATTTCATTGGTCTAAATACCTACACTTACATCAGTACCAATTACATTATCTTGATTACTATATATCTCTAGTAAGCTTCAAAATCAGGAAGTTTGGATTCTTTAACTTAGTTCTTTTCTAAGCTGTTCTTGATGACTTTTCTATAGCACTGCATTGTTCAGCATGAAAAATTTAATGAGCAATACTTTAAAATTTTTTCTAAAAATTAAATGTATTCAATTGACTATAGTCAACAGGTGAGAAGAATGGAAAATTATGGTCTCCAGATGAAGAGGTTTCCCCAGAAGTACTAGCAAAGGTAAATTTGTGTAGGTCTTGATAACTTTTATGTTGAAATAATAAACATTCATAGATAACATTTTTTTAACCTAATAGTTAAGAATCAGTTTCAAATGAGTTGCTTTATTTTTAAATCAAAAGTTGTGTGTTTCTAAAAGGAACCATAGTTTTCACTGAGTTATTTATATATAGACTAGAGGCCCGGTGCACAAAATTGGTGTTGGGGGGGTTCCCTCAGCCCAGCCTGCACCCTCTTACAATCTTGTACTACTTACTCCTAACCACTCACCTGCCTGTCTTCCTGATGGCCCCTAACTGCCCCCCTCCCCCCACCAGCCTGATCACCCCTAACCGCCTCTGCCTGATGGCCCCCAATATTCCCCCCCCCCCCCCCCCCAGCCTGGTCGCCACTCAAAGCCATTTGGTTGCCCCTCACTCACAACCTTGCAGGTCTGGTCGGCCCACACAGCCTGGTCAGTCGTCATCCGGTTGCGATGGTCGCTTAGGCTTTTATATAGATAGATAATATATCTGCATCTTATGTAGACCTTTCTGCCAGCTAAAACATTTTCAGTGAGGCTGTTTTTACTCAAGTGACTGTATGCAGAATGTTGATGCTCAAAATCTAGATCTCACGTCTAGCCTCACCGCCACTATCTTACCTACCTATAAGCATATTATTATTAACTTGGCAAAAACAGATAGATGGCTGTCATCAAATTGGTAACTTTCAGTAGATGTAAATTGTACCTCATAAAGCTAATTTTTAAAGTGGTAATGTTGGGATTTAAAACAAGACTTCTTCATTATGAATTTCCTTGATAATCTGATTCACCTTGTGTAACTTCAGAGTCATTATATATTCCATCAGTTCCTTTTTCCAGGTTGTCAATAAATATATTAAATAACACCTAGATCCTTTAGCTAGTGCTTTCACATATGTTGGTAGCAATCTTTTGAGTATAAGCTTCCAAGTAATTATAATCACAAATGGAATCTCCTAGTGTTGGTTGGTGTTTTGTTTTTTGCTAGAATGTTAAATGAGATTGAATTAGATGTGATGGTTTCATCAAAATAGTTTTTTAGTACTACAAAGAATATTAGTCTAAATAGGTAATAGTTATTTTTAATCACTATAATTGGCATAGTTTCAATAGTTATTTTAAACAATATATTTTCACATACTTTGAAAATACTGGGCAAGTGTTCGGGTGTAAAAGGCCTGAGTTCAGGAGCCACACCTTGGTCAGTTATCTGTCATAATAATGTCTCAGTTGTCTTATGGTAGAGATAATACTTCTCTCATAGAGTTGCTTGGAGATTAAATAAGTTAATACATTTACAGCCCTAGGAAAAGTGCCTGGCGGCAGATCAAATGGAATAAATATTAGTCCTGATTGTTAAATTTCCAGTTAATTGGAATTTTAGGTTGCTTTCTTTTTTTAGCATGTTAATATTTTATAGGTACAGGCAATTAAACTTCTGGTAAGGTGGCTGTTGGGGATGAAAAACAACCAGTCTAAATCTGCCAATTCAACCCTTCGGTTATTATCAGCGATGTTGGTTAGTGAGGGTGACCTGACAGAGCAGAAGAGGATCAGGTGAGATTTTTCTTTGTTTTTAAAAAAAATTTTAGCTCAAAATATTGGTAGAACTTACATAGGAATTATTTACCTGATGAATATTGAATGTTGTAATTGCGCCATGTACTTTGGAATCAATTTTCATGTATTCACTTGGGTTTTACATCTCAATAGTGATGTTATATTTTTTTTCACTCCTAAAAACTAAACTCTTCCCAATAAATAGTCATTATCAGTGTAGAAATGTTACAGTTAGCATAGCATTTGTTTTAACTAGTCAGTTATCTGTTGAATACTACTCTTTGCAAAACACTATGAAAAACATTGCAGCAAAAACAGGTAAGATTCAGTTCTTTCCTTCAAGGAACTTACTTTGTATAGTATAGTGATATAAAAAGTGGAGTGACTTGGTAAAACGAAAGGAATAAAAATTTCAGTGTAGGTTTCAAAAAAAGAAGAGTTACAGCCTCCTAGTGGATTGCAGAAGACTACAGGATCCTCCAAATGCAAAATAAATGTGTTTTTAAAAATATATATATTTTATTGATTTTTTTTTTTTTACAGAGAGGGATAGAGAGTTAGAAACATCGATGAGAGAATCATCGATCAGCTGCCTCTTGCATACCCCCTACTGGGGATGTGGCCGCAACCAAGGTACATGCCCTTGACCGGAATCAAACCTGGGACCTTTCAGTCCGCAGGCTGACGCTCTATCCACTGAGCCAAACCGGTTTTGGCAATGTTTTCATTTCTACACATTTTTGCTCTTTAAATCTGTGAAATTACCATCTCTACTTTCTGTTCTTCCTAAGATGAAAATAAAACCCAGTTTTTATGATCCTAGCTTATTTCAAATTCTTGATGTACTAGATTTTGAAAGCACTAACCGAAATAACTAAAGAATCTTACTTGTGATGCATCCTACTTTAAAACTGGTGTTAGAGGACTGGTTTGTTATTCATTTATGCGTCAAGTATCTATTGAGCATTCTCATCAGGTACTGCTATGCTTTTTAAACATACAAAAATCTCTCCCTCCGAGAAATATACACTCTGGTGGGAGAGATAGGAAATGAGCAATTACAGTAGAGATGCTGAATGTTTTGATAAACTGAATAAAACCATGAAAAATTATTTTTATCATAGAACAAGCCAAGGGCAGTTTTGTATGAACAGATAGAAGATTAGAGCTGAGTTAGGAATAATAAGAGGTTTCAAATTTAGGGAAACTATGTACCGTGCATGGCACAGGCTTAATAAAAGGAGCTTTTACAAGTCAATGACAAATAGGCAGGATCCCCAGAAGACTGTGTACCAGTTTACCTTTAAAAATGTTTAACATGCCCTAGCCGATTTGGCCGAGTGGTTAGTGCGTGAGCCTGGAGGGGTCCAGGTTAGATTTCGGTCAAGGGCACGTGCCTGGGTTGCGGGCTTGATCCCCAACAGGGGTTGTGCATAAGGCAACCAATCAATGATTCTCTCTCATTATTAATATTTCTTTCTCTCCCTCCCTTCCTCTCTAAAATCAATAAAAATATGTTTTTTTTAAAAATGTTTAACATCACTAAATACAATTTAAACTTAAGTGATGCATCTTGCCTATTAGACCAGTAAAAGTATATATTTTATATATTTGTTTTAATTTTATTGATTTCAGAGGGGGGAGAGAGAGATAGAAACATTAATATGAGAATCATTGATCAGCTGCCTCCTGCATGCCTCCTACTGAGGATCAAGCTACTGAGGATGCAACCCTGGCTGTGCCCTGACCCAAATCAAACCGTGACCCATAGGTCAACGCTCAATCACTGAGCCATGCCATCTGGGCAATATATATATATATATATTAAAAGGAGTAGTTCCATGGGATCAGGGAAATGAATTCCCTCATTATTCCAGTAAATATATATTGGCACAGTCTTGTCAGGACAGTTTGGCATTTTTTGTCTAGATCCTTAAAAATGTTATCCTTTGACTCTTTCTACGCTCATGAGATAAAAGAATCATGCTCTTTACAGCATTTTTTGTTATCACACAAAAAATAAAGGAGTAATTAATTATGGAACACATATTATGCAGTCTATGTAGATTATAATTTGATGTTACATACCTATGGTATAACTTGGGCTGTAGAATCAGAAACTTAATACAATTATATAATCTGTTTACTAACTGAACTTACATCACTTTTCTAAGCTCAATTTCCTCATCTTACGGAATGAGGATTAAATGAGATCAAGCCTGTGTATTCTTTCTCTTGTTGCCTCAGAAGCCATCTAAGGATCCCTCATTGTTATCAGTGCTCACTTTGTTATGTTTTTAATATATCTTTATTGATTTCAGCAAGGAAGGGAGAGGGAGAGAGATAGAAACATCAATGATCAGAGAGAATCATTGATTGGTTGCCTCCTGCACACTCCCTACTGGGGATCAAGGCCACAAACCGAGCATGTGCCCTTGACTGGAGTCGAACTCGGGACCTTCTGTTCCACAGGCCAATGCTCTTATCCACTGAGCCAAACTAGCTGGGGTGCCAGTGCTCACTTTGACAGTCCTGTTACCCAAGAGTGCCATGCTTTCTCCTCTTGTATGCTAAACCAGCAGTCACCAACTTGTGGTCTGTGAGGTCCAAAAGATTGGTGACTGCTATGCTAAATAATTGTCCCTTATAGATTCTGGACAGATTTTCACATTTCCTACAGTCTTCAAAGCCATGCTAGGTTTTGCATAGAAGTTGAAGTGAGATTATCATCCTTTCATCCCATTCAGCGTCACTTTTTACTATTTAGGATCGGGAGTAGGAAACCTTTTTCTGCCAAGGACCATGTAGCATATGCATTTATAGCACAATTCACAACCAATACATAATTATCTATTTAAAAATTAGCCTGCTATATTTGGTCAAACATTTCATGAACTCACACCTAATACCTCGGCAGGGCCAGAACAATTGATTTTGCAGGCCTTATACAGCCTGCAGGCCAGACGTTCCCAACCCTGATTAAGGTAATAAAAAATCCACTGGGTGAGAGTGCATGGACCTCCCAGTTTCCCTGTTAAAACTGATGGTGCAAAAAAAAAAAAAAAAAAAAAGTCTTCTCAGAGATTGGTACTTGAGATACATCTCCATAGCCTTTCCTTTAAATTTTGTTGTTAATCCTCACCCAAGGATATTTTTCCCAGAGAGGAAGGGAAAGGGAGAGAGAGAGAGAAACATCAATGATGAGAGGATCACTTTGATCTACTGCCTCCTGCATGCCCCCTACTAGGGATTGAGCCTGCAACCCAAGCATGTGCCCTTGACCAGAATCAAACCTGGGACCCTTCAGTCTGCAGGTCCGGTGTGCTCTATCCACTGAGCCAATCCATGTAGGGCCCAGTGATTTTTAGAGAATGGAAGGGAGCAAAGGAAAGAGAGAAACATCAATATGAGCGAGAAACATAGATCAGTTGCCACTCATATGCACCTGACAGGCCAGGTTTCAAACCTGCAAACCAGGTGGGCATCAGACCCTCAACCCTTCAGTGCTTGGGCCAAAGTTCTGACCTCTGAGCCATACCAGCCAGGGAGGGATCTTTTCTTTTTAGGTATTTGTCTGATTCCTCCCCTTTTCTGTTACAAAAATCATTTCCTGATTTCTAGCTCTTCGTTTCATCAGACAGTAGGCTTAAGCTAGAATTCTATTAAACGTGTGCATACAAGCATTTGCATTTAAAAATTGTTGAAAAGATATTTTAAATAATAGGTTATCTTAATTTGGTGTTTTTTAAAATCAGATTTTCTACAATGAACGTGTATTCCTCTTAAAATGAGAAATATAGTTTCTAATATTCTTCTGAGAGCTGCAGTTGTGGTTATGATCGTAATCAGAGTTTATTGGCTGTGGTGATTGAAGCTAGATCATAACTAAAAATGAAGGCATATAAATTTATTATTAGATAGTCACTATGATTCAAGCCTTTTTACCTGTATTGAATTCAAGGATTCAAAGTAGCTTTCCCATATTTGTACATTGTCATTTAAGCATAAATTGTGCTGACTGTGTTAATACTCAAAAAAGGGATCAAAGTATTTTTATGAATGATAATGGTTATAGGAAATGTTTATTTCTTTTTTGTTTATAGTAAATCTGATATGTCTCGCTTGCGATTAGCTGCTGGAAGTGCCATAATGAAGCTTGCTCAGGAACCTTGTTACCATGAAATTATAACCCCAGAACAGTTTCAGCTCTGTGCACTTGTTATTAATGTAAGTAATCTTACTTTTGTCAGTTACTTAGCATTCAAAGTTAAATACATAGAAAGTATTTTATGGATATAGATCCATTTACAGTATGTATATGTGCACAAAAGAGATTATATTTAAGTGTTTTTGGTTTTGTGCTGCTGCAGGATGAGTGCTACCAAGTAAGGCAGATATTTGCTCAGAAGCTGCATAAGGCCCTTGTGAAGTTACTTCTTCCATTGGAGTATATGGCAATCTTTGCCCTGTGTGCCAAAGATCCTGTGAAGGAGAGAAGAGCACATGCGCGACAGTGTTTACTGAAAAACATCAGCATACGCAGGGAGTACATTAAACAGAACCCTATGGCTACTGGTAAGTCTCTTTTAGTTTCTGGTGTGCAAGTATATCCTGTTAGTATGTCATTGGGAGAGTATTTTATACATTTCTATTGTAATTTATAACACTGCGATTTTTATAGAATGCTCTCTTTGCAATTATGATGTACCTAAATTCTAAAGTTCTAGTTTCTGAATCCTCTATAGTGCATGATACTGTTTGAGGAAACTGCATTTTTCTTATGGGATCAGCAGTATGGCTCAATTAGAACACTTTGCTCAAATGTCAGTGAGTAAAGAATTATTCTAACTTTGCCAGGGACTCTCCATATCACCTAACTTTCTCTTTGGTTTTATAACATTTAAAATAGAAATAAAAGTATTTTAGTATTGGATTTTATGTTGCCTGTAATGTAGAATAACTGAGAGGGAAAATGGAAATTGAAGTAGAGGGATTTTAGAAAAGCTACCTTTACTGTTGTTAATGATAATGTTTTCACTTCAGAGAAATTATTATCACTGTTGCCTGAATATGTAGTTCCATACATGATTCACCTGCTAGCCCATGATCCAGATTTCACAAGATCACAAGATGTTGATCAGCTTCGTGATATTAAAGAGTAAGTCATGTTGAGTTTCACAAATTCTTAAAATTATTTTTACTTTTTAAAAAATGCTTAATTTTTCTCTTACTATTCCCATTAGAATGAAAATCCTTTTATGTTTTGTTATTTTTGCTGTTTATATTAATACATCTTTCAGTTACTTAGTTTGACAATTTAGAAAGCCATGTAGTAAAAATTTCTCTCCTTTAATGATATTTTATATATATATATATATATATATATATATTTTTTTTTTTTTTTTTAATTCAATTTTTACATAGAGGAAGGGAGAGGATAGAGTGAGAGAAATATCTATGAGAGAGAAACATCGGTCAGATGCCTCCTACACACTCCCCACTGGGGATGTGCCTGCAACCAAGATACATGCCCTCAACCTGGAATCGAACCTGGGACCCTTGAGTCCCCAGGCCAACACTCTATCCACTGAGCCAAACCGGTTAGGGCATAAATGATGTTTACTTTCAACTCAAAAGATAATGCCTAAAAATATGCGTGAACATTCAAAATATTCTGTGGCAAGACTGGGGTAATACAAAATTGGATTCGTTTTCCCAGGCACAGATTGTCTCTAGAGGAGAGACAGGCAAGTTACGATGGCCAAGCACTGGTTCCGAGAGTATTCTTTATGTGAACTAGAATTTGGTGTATGATGCAGGGTGAACAAGTGAGAGATGGCCTCAAAAAACTTTAAAGCAATACTTTCTTTTCCATTGCTGGCTTTTGCTTTGTACTCTTGGTTTTTTTTTAATCCTCACCTGAGGCTATGTTGATTGATTTTATTTATTTTTATTTTTATTTTTTAAAAATATGTTTTATTGATTTTTTTACAGAGAGGAAGGGAGAGAGATAGAGAGCTAGAAACGTCCATGAGAGAGAAACATCGACCAGCTGCCTCTTGCACACCCCCTAACAGGGACGTACATGCCCCTGAATCGAACCCGGGACCCTTCAGTCCGCAGACCGACGCTCTACCACTGAGCCAAACCGGTTTTGGCTGTTGATTGATTTTAGAGAGGTAAAGGAGGGGGAGAGAAACATCAATTTGAGAGATATATATCTGTCGATTGCCTCTCATATGCATCCTGACTGAGGATGGAAGCCAAAACCTATGTTTGTCCCCTGACTGGGAATCGAACTTGAGACCTTTAAGAATACAGGACAACCGAAACCAGTTTGGCTCAATGAATAGAGCGTCGGCCTGCGGACTGGAAGGTCCCAGGTTCGATACCAGTCAAGGGCATGTACCTTGGTTGCGGGCACATCCCCAGTAGGGGGTGTGCAAGAGGCAGCTAATCAATGATTCTCTCTCATTGATGTTTCTAACTCTCTATTTCTCTCTCTTCCTCTGTAAAAAGTCAATAAAATATATATTTTTTAAAAGGAATACAGGACAATACTAACCATCTGAGCCACATCAGTCAGGGCTAGAAGGAGTCCCTTTTCCCCCCCCACAGAGAAGGAGGGAAAGGGAGAGAAATGAAACTTAAGTGATGAGAGAGAACCATTCATTGATTGGCTGCCTCCTACACACCCCACACTGGGAGTATATGCCCTGACTGGGAATCAAACTGTGACCTCCTGGTTCATAGGTCAACACTCAACCACTGAGCCACGCTGGCTGAGCTAGAATGAGTATGTGTCTCATGAAACTGACATATTTTCTCATATTAGCTGTCTTCATTTTAAATATTTTGGTGATTTAATTTTCCATTTGAATTTAATATTAATAAGATATTTCTATTCAGGATTTTTTAAATTAAATTCTTTATTGTTTAAAGTATTACATAAGTCTCCTTTCCCCCTCATTATATATTTTGCTCTTAATGTATTCAAGTATCAGAACTTTCCAAAAAGATATTTAATCCATTTTAGCAGAAACACCTACATGTAGTCTTTGTAATAGGTGAATAATGTTTACCATTTAGGTGCCTATGGTTCATGCTTGAAGTTTTAATGACAAAGAATGAAAACAATAGCCATGCCTTTATGAAGAAGATGGCAGAGAACATCAAGTTAACAAAAGATGCCCAGTCTCCAGATGAATCCAAGACAAATGAAGTAAGATATATTGGCCCAGTAAGATGTCACAGGAAAAAATATCTTTGCCCTTGTCCCACTTGTTTTTACTATTGATTAATACATTGATTACAGAATGTTTGTACAAATATGTATTTATAGTCAGTTTTTATTGTTTTGTTACTGTTGAATTCTATTATTTGAGGCCTGTTTATTACTCTGAAAAGACATTAGGAGATGAGAGCTAGTAAATTGTACAATTGTACTGTCTCACAGACTTTTAGTGTGATTTACAGACAAGTAAGTAGATCTTATATTTTTCTGTTTTGTTTACTCTGATTTGGTTTGTTTGCTGTTGTTTAATGCATACTTGGCATTCATGTTAAATGAGTTTTTCGTTTAACAGGAGGATACATAAGAATAAATATCAAATACAAATGTGAAATGTTTAAGGAATAAATAATAATCACACTTTCTTCTTTTGATTCCATTTTATGCATTGGGTAGAATTGGTTCTTGTAATTATTTAGCACTACTGAAAGCTATATATGATCTTTTCTTTCTTTTTTTTCTCTCCCTAGAAACTTTATACTGTATGTGACGTGGCTCTGTGTGTTATAAATAGTAAAAGTGCTTTGTGCAATGCAGACTCACCAAAGGATCCAGTACTTCCAATGAAATTTTTTACACAACCTGAAAAGGTAATTTTCCCTTCCTTTTTCTACCATACAAACTGATTTAATATTCAGTTAGCATCAACCCTAGTGGCAAATATTTGATTGCCTGGACTGTAGAGTAAAAAAAAAAAAACAAAACTCACTGAAACCGGTTTGGCTCAGTGGATAGAGCGTCGGCCTGCGGACTGAAAGGTCCCAGGTTCGATTCCTTTCAAGGACATGTTCCTTGGTTGTGGGCACATCCCCAGTGGAGGGTGTGCAGGAGGCGGCTGATTGATGTTTCTAATTCTATCTCCCTTCCTCTCTGTAAGAAACCAACAAAATATATCTTTTTAAAAAAATACCTCTGTGAGTTTTTGAAGAAATGGGGGCTTGTCTTCCAGAGCCCTGACCAGTACCATTCTCACCTTACAGAGTAGGAGAGTACAAAGCCTGCTCGGTGGTGGTGCTCTTAAGTGAGCTTATGGATGTTTCTAGCATGTAATGTTTGACACCGTGTTTCATATACTGTGTGTGTATGTATATGTGTGTGTGTGTGTGTGTGTGTGTGTGTGTGTGTGTGTGTATGAATGTATGAAAGAGTTAGAATTAATGAAATTGGTTTTGATAATTGATAGACCTGGATTCTAATCAACCACTTTTTAAAATATATTTTTATTGATTTCAGAGAGGGAGAGATATAGAAACATCAATGATGAGAGAGAATCATTGATTGGCTGCCTTCTGCATGCCCCCTATGGAGGATCAAGCCTGCAACTCAACCCAGGCATGTGCCCTTGACCAAGAATCTAACTTGAGACCCCTCAGTCTGCAAGATGATGCTCTGTCTGCTGAGCCATACATAGCACATTTATTTTGCTATCAGCAAATTAAGTTTTTCGTGTAAATAAGTTTTCCTGCTAACACAATCTTGTTTACGTTTTTCTAGCTAACTTTTTTTAAAATATATATATTTTTTTATTGACTTCAGAGAGGAAGGGAGAGGGAGAAAAGTTAGAAACATCCACGATGAGAATCATCGATCGGCTGTCTCCTGCTCGCCCCCTACTGGGAATTGAACCAGCAACGGGCATGTGCCATGACCGTGAACTAAGCCATGACCTCCTGGTTGAAGCTCAGATAACTGAACCACTGCAGCCTGGCTCTAACTTTTTTTTTTTTTAATTAGTCATATCAAGGAGAGAAAGAATATTGAGTAGGGAATATCTTTCTTTTGACTATTTTCTTTAATAATGATTCAGTGTTAATATTTTTAAAAACGCTTAATCCTTTATTTCCTGCTTTAAGATGGTATTTTGAAGTTTAATTTTCCTGTGCTTTGTAATCAGAAAAAAATACAGTTCTTAAAATTTTTTTTACACATTTTTAAATCTGAAGATAAATTTCAGAGTAATATCTTCCCTCTCCCCCCACCCTACACACACAGTACTTTCCAGAAGAACATTCCAGGAAATAAAGCTTCCTACTTCGAATGCCATACTTTGATAAAAATTTTAATCAGATTTTCTTTAATGATTTAGTATTTGGCATATATTGTGCCTGGTTTTTTTTTTATTGGAATAATAAGGATTACAAAGTTATTTACCCTTTAATTGAATTTACTCATCTTTACAAATATTCTTAAGTGACCTCTTTTTTATTTTTCGTAAGTGAGCTCTTGAATTTAAGTTTACTTTGTTGTTAACCCAGAGCTGTCATGACTGGAATAGTACCCAAATAGAATATTCATACAGTAGTGATCCTGTTCTCAATAATTAAATTGTTTTGTCACTGCACATAATTTTAATAGTTTCTTAATTTGATATTTGAAACTTAGTGTTTTTTCCCTTAATATTATCTTGGATTTTTTTCTGTTTTCAGTGAACAACTTTCCTCATTTCCTTTTCTAATATGTTGCTTTTAATCTGATATAATTGAAACACTGGAAAACTAGGCATATTGAGATAGTACTAGTGAGGCTATAGTATTATCTTCATGAATAAAATAAATGAACTTTGGTGCCTAGGCCTTGTAACATGTAATTTAGCTACATAAAAGCCTTTGTGCAAAAAGAAAAGAAAGAAATACAGCTTTGCCCAGAGCACATGTCAAAAGTGATTTCTTTATGGGCACATGTAAGCTCTGCCCATTCCTGTAACACTAGTCTGAAGGGAAACAAAAGAAAATGTTTCTTTAATGAACTTCTTGATTATAGTAAAGCATTTTGTTTCTTTGACACCACTGTGAATTATTTGTGTGCTGTCCCCAGGATATGTAACAGAAAAGCATGGACGTATCAAATTTGAGCTCTAGATATAATTTACAGGAAAGTATCTTCAGTGTCCACATTTGGTTTAATTCACTTAATTACATTTTGGTGGTGTATTCACCCTTTTGATTTGGACAAAATCAAAACATGAAAAAATGCTAGTGTTCCATTTCAAATATGATTTAAATAATTAATCTCTGAAATTTACCTAAGTCTTATGTGCCATGGATTTAATTTTAAAGCTAGCCTTATGGTATGGTTCATTAAATATGCATTATCTGATTAATTGATATGTAAACACAAATGTAATAAAAATACACATGTTCACTTTGATTTTTTTAATAGGATTTCTGTAATGACAAGAGTTATATTTCAGAAGAGACGCGAGTACTTCTGTTAACAGGAAAGGTATTATGTATTAGATAACTTGGGGAATCTTTATTTCATGTATATATTAGTTCTGATACTCTGAGATAAACCATTAACTGTCCCCAGATTTTATAGTTTTTGATTCTTACGGATCATGTTGTGGATTATAGGATCTAAAGCATTTGTTTTCTCGGGCTTTTTTTTTAATATATTTTTATTGATTTTAGAGAGGAAGGGAAAGAGAGGGAAACTGATGAGAGAGACACATCAGTCAGCTTCCTCCTGCATATCACCTCCCCTCTTTCTGGGGATCAAGCCTGAAGCCCCTGGGCATGTGCCCCGACCGGGAATCAAATTGGAGATCTCTTTGGTTCATGGGTCCATCCTCAACCACTGAGCCACACAAGCTGAGCTCTGGGGCTGTTATTCCCATTAACTATGCTTTTGAATTATGATCATGTGTTCTCATCAGTCCTGATTCTGAAGTTTAGAATCCACAAAGCGGACTTTTCTGAAAAGTAGTATAATAATTTTAGATGCATAAGATATAGCGGGAAGAAATAATTTCAAAGTATTAATGAGTTAGACTGTTTATATTATATAAAAGTAATATGACCTCTAAAAGAGCAAAAGTAAATTTAATTTTCAATTAACACTATCTGAACTAATACTATGTACCCTCAGTTTATTTATAATACACTTTATTATGTATCATTTATTATATTCACTGTGTTTATTGGGCCTTTTTATTTCAATTGATCAGTAAAGAATAATTAAATATTGCCTAATTATTATTAAGTACAGGTAATACTTTTGATTTATAATTATTATATTCAGATAAGTGGTTTCATAGAATTGTCATTTCTAAGAAATTTAGGATAGACTTTCTAAAATAACAATAATTCCTTAGCTTATTTCTTTCTAAATATTTCTTACATGTGCCTAAATGTGTATGTATTCTTCTCAGTAAGGTATAAAGTAACATGTATATTTAATTTTAGCCAAAACCTACTGGAGTACTAGGTGCAGTAAACAAGCCTTTATCAGCAACGGGAAGGAAGCCGTATGTTAGGAGCACTGGAGCTGAGACTGGAAGCAACATTACTGTAAATTCAGAGCTAAACCCTTCAACCGGAAATCGGTCAAGGTAATTTTTCCCCCACTTGTTTTTATTTCACAACTCAATTTATCTTTTAATTTTTCCTAAAGTACTATATCATAAAAATCGTTTTTTAGGAAATATTTTGGTACAAAATAGTAGTGCTAAATTAACATTAAAAGTTAAATGGTACAAACACAAGGATTTATAACTAATTTATATGGAAATGTATTCTAAATGTGTGTGTGTGTGTGTGTGTGTGTGTGAGTGAAATTTTAACATAGGAAAATATAATTCTTTTTTTTTTTTCTTTCTTTTTTATTGATTTCAGGGAGGGAGGGAGGGAGAGAGAGAGAGAAAGAATGAGAGAGAGAGAATCATTGATTGACTATCTCCTGCATACCCCACACGGGGGATCGAGCCTGCAACCTGGGCATATACCCTGACCAGGAGTCAAACCATGTCCTCCTGGTTCATAGGTTGACACTCAGTCACTAGCCACACTAGCCAGGCGAAAATATAATTCTTAAATAAATTGAATGTATAAGCGTGAGTTGAGTAAAAATAACCTTTCCACTTATAAAAATATTCTCTGTTTGTTTTAACACTAGAGGCCTGGTGCACTCTAATGTTAAATATTCTCTGTTTATTTTAACACTAGGTCGGCCTGGCCTAATCAGGACTGATGAGAATATTAGACCTTTGGTTAATCTCTTCCCTCCTCCCTTCCCTCTGAGATTCATCATTCTGTTTCATGTTTCCATGCCTGTGGTTTCCGCTCCTGCATTGAGCATTTGTCCCCAGGTGGTCAGTGTACATGATAGCTTAGGTTTTTATAGAGAGAGATTGTTAGGTAAGTTGTGGTAGTTTGTGTGGTTTTGAGAAATGAATCCATTTATACATGTCAAACTTGTGTGTACAGTCAGCTGGTTTCTTAGGCTTTTATATATACACTAGAGGCCTGGTGCACGAAATTCGTACACAGGGGGTAGGGGGTCCTCAGCCCAGCCTGCATCCTCTCCATTCGGGGACCCCTTGGGGGATGTCCAACTCCCCTCGCAATCCTGGACCACTGGCTCCTAACCACTCACCTGCCTGCCTGATCGCCCCTAACCATTCTGCTGCCGGCCTAGTCATCCCTAATTGCTCACCCCTGCCAGCGTGCTTGCCCCTAACTGCTCACCCCTGCTGGCCTGGTTGCCCCTAACCATCTAGGCCCCTGCCACGGTGGCTTTTTCCAGAAGAACATCCAGAAGGATGTCTGGAAGATGTCCAGTTCTAATTAGCATATTATCCTTTTATTAGTATAGATATATGTCAAACATCTATCTATACTAATAAGCCCCACTAGAGATTCTCAACCTGTGGGTCGAGACTCACAGGTAGAGAACCGCTGCTGTAGGGCCAAGACCATCGGAAAACACAGATATTTATGTTACAATTCATTAACAGTAGCAAAATTACAGTTATAAAGTAAGGTGGGGGTCACCACAACATGAGGAACTGTATTAAAGGGTCATGGCATTAGAAAGGTTGAGAACCACTGGTTTAGATCGTCTTATATTAGTAAGATTAAATGGAAACCAATAACCTTACTGATAAGAGACTAGTGAGTGGTCTGTAAACCACAGCTCTGAATCTTGCTAACATTGCTTCTTCTAAACCAGCCTGAACCTTTGTTTCTCTATTGATATGGTGAGAGCACAAACTTTCTATTCATGTGGTGACATAAAGAAGCTTTGGTTTACTTTTCTTCCACAGGGAGCAGAGCTCAGAGGCAGCAGAAACTGGAGTTAGTGAAAATGATGAGAACCCTGTAAGAATTATTTCTGTGATACCTGCAAAAAATATTGACCCAGTAAAGAATAAGGTAAATTTTAAAATTTAACAAATAGATTTGTCTCATGAAGGTTCTTACTATAAATTTCATGGTAGGGGTAAGAAACATACAGTCAGGAAGTGAGTGTATACTACGTATTTTACATGTGGCACAGCACCCCTGGCTGTGTGTAGTATGCTTCCACTCTCCCAAGTGATTCTGCCCACGTCTCCTGACTGGATTTTACCGTACGCGCCCATTATAATGGGATCCTTCTTACACACTTCTCCCAAAGGGTTGCCATTCTTTTGTATCTATTTTATTTTTAAAAGTTAAATTTATGAATTAACTTTTTATAATGTGTTTGAGTTTTTGTTTAATAGCTGCATTCTTTGTTGTTGACCTTTTAACTATGGCACCCAATTTTGGTAGGATAGAAAGGAGAAAATATTGGTAGAATCATCAGACACACCTGAGTCTGAATCCTGGCTCTGCTGCTCCGGGCTGAGTGTTTACTTGGGCAGATTGCTTGATTTCTAAGCTTCCATTCAACTATAGAGTGAAATTAATAACATTCCTCAATAGGAATCGCATGAAGATACTATTATTTTTCTTCACACAGATTATATTCATTCATTCATATATATATATAAAATATTTTATTGGTTTTTCACAGAGAGGAAGGGAGAAGGATAGAGAGCTAGAAACATCAATGAGAGAGAAACATCCACCAGCTGCCTCCCAGACACCCCACACCGGGGATGTGCCCGCAACCAATGTACATGCCCTTGACTGGAGTCAAACCTGGGACCGCTCAGTCCTCAGACCGATGCTCTATCCACTGAGCCAAACCGGTTTCAGCCAGATTATATTCTTGACATACTTATCTTTGTGTTGCCCATCATATATTTATGGTATTTATCAAATTTTTAGAAATTACTTTTCAGGACATAAAATATTGGAACTCAGCAATAGATTTGAATATTATAGGATCATTAAATAGAATTAAACAGTCTTAATGTAAACAAATTTAGATGCAAAATTGCATGTTGTCAGAGTCATTCAGTGGCAACAATGAATATTACGAGATAGTACAGGAACAAGTGTTTAGTCAAACAGCTAGCCATAATCTTTCCAGCCTCGTTGCAAAATTCTATATAAAGATAAATTGGGCATTAAATTCTAATTCTGAGAGACTAAAATTTTTATTTTAATTGATTTATAATATATTGTTCCAAACCCTTATTTTATTTAACTCTTTCACACTTTCAAAGAATGCTTTAACAAATGCACTGTAACCTGGGGAGATGGATTGGTTTTATTTTGACAAAAGCCCAATAGATCACTCCTTTCCAGGTCTCCATAAGTTGATAGGATCATTTCTTTTTAGGGTCTGGTCCTCAGTCTTATAGGCTCAAAACTATACTCTTAGTGTACTAAAAGAAGGTAAAGATCTAAGGGAGTATTTCTTGCTAGCCAATTTCTCAGATTGATGCATAAACCAGTTTTTTAGTTATGTATACAAAAATTATTCAGCAAACTGAATATGCATGGTTACACGTCAGCACATTCTCTCCTGGTATTTTCCTTTGAGAGAAAACCAATTGCAATATGAAGGGTGAATAAGGGAGATGGTTAAAAGAAGAATGAAGACACATTTCTGTATTCAGGCAAAGCAGTACCGCCAGTGTCATCTTTTAGAAACCTTCTTATTTGTTGTTGTTAATCCTTACTTAAGGATAATATTTTCCATTGTTTTTTAGAGAGAATCGAAGGGAGGGTGGAAGGGGAAGAGGGGAAGAGAGATACATATGGATTGGTTGTCTCCGGCATGTTCCTGAAGGGGGCGCGGGATGGCACCTGTGAACTCAGTGCATGGGGCAGCGCTGTATCCATTGAGCCACACCGGCCAGGGCTAGAATGTTCTTTTTCTTCATACCTGTAGCTAACCAACTGGTTTCCTCTTCATTTGGCTTGTCCATGAGTTCTTTATGCATATGCATATGTACATAATGTTTATGTATGTGTGCTATGCTAATGTGTGATTTTTAATGCAGTCTTTCTTTTCCCTTTCAAACAGCCTAATCTCTGTGTTCATTTTTCCCATTACAATGCTATTAAATTATCTTCTTATTGACTAAACTTCTGATGCTGTAGTAGTTTTTACCTTCTTGTTAACATTCTTGACCCCTTCCACTCCAATCACCACATAAGAGCCAATTTGGTCTTTTAAAGATGTAATTTGACCCTGGCCAGGTGCCTCAGTTGATTGGAGAATCAATAAAAAGGACCTTTTTTTCTTTCTTTTTTTTTGCTTTTTAGGTTAATCTTCACCTGAGGGTATTTTCCCATTGGTTTTTGTTGTTGTTGTTATTGTTTGGTTTGGGTTTTTTTGTTTTCTTGTTTTTTTTGAGAGAGAGAGAAAGAGGGGGAGACAGAGAGAAACATCTGCACACCCCCAGTATTGAGCCTGCAACCGAGGTTTGTGCTCTTGTTCGGGAATCAAACCCGTGACCCTTCAGTCCAGGAACCGGGGCTCTAAGCACTGAGCAAAGGTGGCGAGGGCAAAGGACCTTTTCATTTAGGATGAGTGTGGTGGCAAAACTGAGTGGATTTCCTGTTCTGTGTTTACTGCCTGTGCATTTTATTATTTTTACTTATTAATTTATTAATACATTTTTATTGACTGCAGAGAGAAAGGCGGAGGGATAGTGAGATAGTAACATCAATGATGAGAATCATCTATCAGCTGCCTCCTGTATGCCCCCTACTGAGGAGTGAACCCACAACCTGGGCATGTGCCCTTGGCCGAAATCACACCTGGGACCCTTCAGTCTGCAGGCTGACTGAGCCAAATTGGTTCGGCCTGCCTGTGCATTTTATTTTATTTATTTATTTATTGCTTTTAAATACCTTTTTATTTATTTTTTATTTTTTTAATTAAGGTATTATATGTGTACATATCTTACCATTGCGCCCCCTCTCCCCCCACCCTACCCCCCGCCTGTGCATTTTAAATAAGCATTGAGTACATCATATGTGTCAAGCACAATGGTCGATACCACCTTCAAATCTCTACCCTCAAGCAGTTTACATTCCTCATGGGCTGCAAGTAGTTAAATGAGAGGCTCTGGAACCCCAACCCCTTTCAAATACATTCAGGATACATCTTTCTACTACAGAGTATTGATGTTTAAAGAATTTGTGCTTATAGAATTGTCTTGTGCTCTTTTAGGAGATTAATTCTGATCAGGCTACCCAGGGCAACATCAGCAGTGACCGAGGAAAGAAAAGAACAGTAACAGCCGCTGGTGCAGAGAATATCCAGCAAAAAACAGATGAGGAAGCTGATGAATCGGGACCACCTGCCCCTTCAAAGCCCAAGAGAGGACGTCGACCCAAGTCTGAGTCTCAGGGCAACGCAGCCAAAACTGACGATGCCAGTAAGCCTCTGGGCAAGGGGCGGAAGAGAGCCGCGGGCAGTCAGGAAGGCCCCGGCGGGCTGGAAGCAGGTAATGCCAAAGCACCCAAACTGCAGGACGGAGCCAAAAAGGCCGCACCCGCAGAGAGACAGATTGACCTGCAAAGGTAACGCACGTTGTTCTTCCTGGACTTGGCCTGGTGCTTAGGACGGGTCACTTGTTGAGGAAACACAGGCGTGAGGAGTGTGCACTGCCCTTGGTTTCCTGAGTAGGTTACGATGTCATTTGTTTTGATTTCCTAACCTCCAAGACATCAATTTGAAAAGATCGCCTTTTTCCCTTTGTTCCATTTTTAATTAGGATATGGTAGTTCGATATTTCTATATATTAGCAAGAACAGTATAATCTTTTGTTTGGTGTCCTTGACATACTTGCACAGGGTTTCCTTAAAATAAATAGCTACCTTTTAGATATAAAAGTCCCAGAATGGAGAGAGTAGTGGTCTTGACACATGAACAAGGTATATTCCTACTCTTTAATTCCTCTTGTTAGTATTAATTTTATTTATTTATTTTTTTTTTTTATAATAATCATTATTTTTTTATTTTTTTATTTTTTTATTTTTTTAATAAATCTTTATTGCTCAGATTATTACAATTGTTTCTCCTTTTTCTCCCCCATAGCTCCCTTCCACCTTATTCCCACCCCACCCTCTGCCCTTACCCCCTCCCCCCACTATTGTCCTCATCCATAGGTTATACAATTTTAATCCAGTCTCTTTCTGCACCCCACACCCCTTCACCCTGATAATTATCTATCCACTCCCTTTCTTTGCCCCTAATTCTATTATATTCACCAGTTTATTCTATTCCTGAGATTTTTAATTCACTTGACCTTCTTCCTCTTCTTAAGTAATACCTTTCAGCATTTCATATAATACTGGTTTGGTGGTGATGAACTCCTTTAGCTTTTTCTTATCTGTGAAGCTCTTTATCTGCCCTTCAATTCTGAATGATAACTTTGCTGGATACAGTAATCTTGGTTGTAGGTTCTCCCTATTCATCACTTTGAATATTTCTTGCCACTCCCTTCTGGCCTGCATGGTTTCTGTTGAGAAATCAGCTGATAGTCTTATGGGTGCTCCCTTATAGGTAACCAACTGCTTTTCTCTTGCTGCTTGTAAGATCCTCTTTTTGTCTTTTACCCTTGGCATATTGATGATGATGTGTCGAGAAGAATTTTTCTTTGGATTCCTCTTGTTTGGGGTTCTGTAGGCTTCCTGTACTTGTAAGTCTATTTCTTTCACCAGGTGAGGGAAGTTTTCTGATATTATTTCTTCAAATATGTTTTCAGTATTTTGCACTCCCTCTTCTTCTGGCACCCCCATAATTCTGATGTTGGTGCGCTTGCAGTTGTCCCAGAGGCTCCTTACACTATCTTCAACTTTCTGGATCCTCTTTTCTTCTTCCTTCTCCAGCGGAGTGTCTTTTGGCTCTTTGACCTGATTCTTGTGTTCTTCCATTCTGCTGTTGGATCTCTGCATAATATTTTCCAATTTAGTCAGTTTATCTATACTTTTTAGTTGGGTCTCATGAAGTTTATCGAGCTTTTCTAGAATATTGTTGCATAACCTTAGAACCGTAGTTCTGAACTCTATATCCTCCATCTCTTTTGTTTGAGATCTATTTCCTTGTCTCGGCATTATCACTATTTTTCAGAGTTGGTAGGATGGCTTTGTGTGTTTGGTGTCCTATATAGCACAGTGGATCAACCTCCTCAGTTACCTAAGGTAGACATTCTTGGTGATCCCCTTTGTGGACTGCGTGCACAGCTTTGTTGTAGCTAAGTCTCTATTGTTGTGAATTGACCTTCAGGCCAATTGGATGTGGGTATCAGCTGTGTCTACTCTGGGATAACTTCTGTATTGGAGACAGTCTTATAGGATCAGACTTGAAAAACTGCAGAAGCCTCTGCTCAGCTTGGATGGGGCGGAGTCTCAGGGCTGAACTGACAGTCTAGGAATCTGCCCTGCCCTTGTGCACTCGCCTGAGTTTCCGCCTGACCGGCCCAGTTTCCCCAAGCAAGAGCGTGGGTGCCGCAGGGGCTCACCCGGACTTGGGCTGGTCTCTGTAGTCTGGAGCTTCTGACTCCTTCCGCTACAGAGAGGCCGCCATCTTGTACATAGAGGCAGCGGCAGCCTCAGTGGTCAGACTGGAGCTTCTGACTCCTTCCGCTATGGAGAGGCTGCCACCTTGTACAGAGAGGCAGCTGTAGCCTCCGCGGTCAGACCTGGAGCTTCTGACTCCTTCCGCTACAGAGAGGCCGCCACCTTGTACAGAGAGGCAGCGGCAGCCTCCGCTCCGGAGAGGCTGCGGTCAGACCTCAGCGCGTACTTGCTCACGCGCGCGAGTCTGTAGACCCCGCCGACTGCGACTGCGGCTCCGGTCCCGGTCTCCCAGCCTCTGAGTCTCTGAGTCTCTGGGTGCCTTTCCCTACAGTCCAGACCACCCGTATGAGCCCGGGACCACGGAATTTCAGCCGGGGCTGGAGTCAGTACAGTCCGAAAGGGTTCCGTGCAATCGGGGATTCCTCCCCTCCCACTGCCAGGCAGGTATTCGGCGGCCGCGTGAGTGAGCGTCTCCCTACCTCAGCGCTTTTCGGCTCCCAGTCCGATCCGTGAGCCTCTCTCTTTCTTTCTAGTTGTAGCTATTCCACTCCGCCAGCTTTCCTGACGTTTTGGTGAAGTCCTTTTTGATTTTAGTTGTTTTATTAATTAAATTGTTGATGAGGCGGCAGCTTAGGAGACTGCCTAGGCCGCCATCTTGGATGTTCTCCTGTTAGTATTAATTTTAATATAAATCAACTTACCTCATCCCCGAAACAGGCTCACAGGCTGCTCATCTCTGATCGTTCAGAGATGGTTCCTACCGTATTATTTATTTACCCACTCAAGAATGGATATGCTGTTCCACCAAACATGGATTGTATGGACAAAAATTTACTGGCATAGTGTTTATTTCTTAATCTGGGAGTTGATGCTAAATGTTTCAAGATGTCACCTTTATTAGAATTTTTAGATCCCTTTGGATTTTTATAGTAAATGTGTTTCCTTAGCTACTTGTTGTGTGTGTGTGTTCATATGTATGTTCCAATAAATGTTACTGTTTATATTTTGGACTGCATTTGGTATTGTTAACTTATGAGAAAATTCCTTGAATTCACTCTATACATCTATAAAAATCAGTCATTGGTATAGTATGGTCAGGAAACAGTATCTGTATGAGTAGTGATGGATTATAAGTAAAAAAACTCCCTTATTTTTCTCTCCCAAGTTTGAAGTTGTTGAGGAAACACAGTCTTTTTTGTTTTGTCTTTTTTGTTTGTTTGTTTTTTAATATATTTCGACCAGCTGCCTCCTGCACACCCCCCACCGAGGATGTGCTCACAACCAAGGTACGTGCCCTTGACCGGTTTCGGTAGGAAACACAGTCTTAAACACTGATGTGGCTGATTTCAAATGCGGAATTGCACAGGCCAGGTGGCTACTAATGGCTTGCATGTAAATTGGACAACTGCAGGCAGAGCAGAATCTCAGTTCGGGAGCAGAAGAGAATACATCCCGATGAGGCCATGCCCTGGGTGTCCTCTTCCTCGCTCCCTCACCATCAGATGGGCTCTCCGGAAAGCATGGGAGGTTCTGCTGACTTAACAGAATTAAGCTACAGTTTCTCCTTGTTCTTTGAGTGTACTGAAATTTATTTCTTTGCTCAGTTCAGAAATCAAAACGTATTCTGCTAAAAACAAAACAAAACAAAAAAAACGCATTTTGCTTCTTATAATTGATTTTGCCATCGTATTCAATAATTTTCTTCCATAACAATATCATTTTGCAAGTATCAATTAAAAAATGACAGTTATTTCAGCCAAGACTGGTTTGGCTCAGTGGACAGAGCATTGGCCTGCAGACTGACAGGTCCCAGGTTTGATTCCAGTCAGAGGCATGTATCTTGGTGGCAAGCACATCCCAGTAAAGGGGTGTGCAGGAGGCAGCTGGTCGATGTTTCTCTCATCGATGTTTCTAACTCTCTGTCCCTCTTCCTTCCTCTCTGTAAAAAAATCAATAAAAATATATTTTAAAAAATTAAAAATGACAGTTATTTCAAATAACAGCTTTTATTTTATTATTGGAAGCATATAGGACATTGGATAGCAGCACTTAATAGTTGAAAAACTTCTTCATTGGCATTTTGTTTTTTGATAGTTAGGGAAATATTCCTTAAACCAAGTAAAGTCTCAAGTGAAAAGTGAAAAATATGTTTTCAGATTTTAGCTTAAAACTATAGAAATGAAATAATTCCAGTTTATTTTTATGTTTACATATTTTCTAACGTTGCTTTCATCTGTCCCCAAGGTAAAAAGAAAACTCATTTGCAAAGGGAGAAAATGAAGGCCAAACAGAAGTAGCTTCAACTTCTGCAAAATAATGGATTCAAAGTGTCCCTGAACAGAAAATGAAGTTAACTACAGACACACTCTCTGCCTTGAAAACTGAAAGAAACTATTACTTCCTTTTCTCATGACCACAGTCCTCTGGTGGAAATGTACAGCAGAAACTCTTGAGAGAGAGAGAGGCTAAAAGCAACTCTGTTCTACACCCCCTCCCCCCAGACTTTTCTTATGAAAAGTCAATAATTAAGCAAATTGCTTAACACTTGGTTCCAGTTCCTGCATATCTGGAGTTTAAAGGCGTAAATACACCATTAATTTCCATGCTGCATATTTTTATGTTAAAGAAAGTAACAGGATGTCCTTAAACTGACACTGAAAAATTCATCAATTTTAGAGCCAGGAATTCCCGTGTTACACAAGAAAAAAGTAGAAGCCTACTGAATTAATTTTTTAGAAGAAAAGAGATCAGATGAAATATTTGTCTTTCCTCTTGGAAACTTTTATGTATAATTCTGCCTGCCTGCCTACTTTTCTGCAAAAATGAGATGTACAGATTTCAGTTCCCTGCTATGAAAAGTGATGTGGTGGCAATTTTATAAATGTTGATTTCTGATTTTTATCAGAGTGAGAAAATAATGAAAATTATTAATGATTTCATATCACTTCATATTTTGATTTTCCCCCCTCCATTTTAGTTTAATATAATTTGCAATAAATGTACATATTGTTTCATAAAGCATATCATTTTAAAGTGGTTTTTACTCCTGTAATTATGTTGGAATATTTGAAATTTTAAAGGAGTAAAGACTGTCCAGCATTTGGTTTTATAATGTTTGTCACCATGTTTTTATTGATGTAAAAGAAAAAAAGTCAGTTTTTTAAACAGTTGGGTTTGGGCAGCTCTGTGAGGAAGCCGGAGGGGCAGGATGCTGTGGATTCCAGCAGTGCGCTATTGGGGAAGAAGTGTGTTGCTTTTGTCCGGCAGCCTGGGCTCCGTTTTAATGTTCATTTTAGAAGACAACTGTTGCATCGATACATTGTTTCTTGGTCTTGTTCAGCATAGGTGATGTGTGCACTTCTGTGTACACATATCATATTTAAGTTTTTGCATAAAATAAATGCTTCTAGATGTCATATGGTAGTCCTTTTTAATCTTTTTATTATACATTGTGAAATTTTTTATGTGAAAGGGCTAAAATCATTAAAAAAAAAAAAAAAAACAACCACCATGATCACAGTCAACTCTCCATTATCTATATAAAACAGTGACCGTGCCTCAGGTTTTTGAATCTTGTAGTAATCAAACTTAAAACAAAATAATGAAGGCATGCTGTAAGCGGCGAATCAGAAGAGCCTAAAAACTTGTCCTTTCTCGCCCTCGGGTGGAGCCTGCCCCTTCTCCCCGTGAGGCGGTTCCCAGAGCCCTTGCTGAGTGTGTCCCCGGGTCCCTCAGGCGCCCAGCAGTGGCTGGAGGACGGGAGCAGTTAGTTCTGTGTGCTCCAGCTCTGTCTGATAGGCTGTGGCCTACGGGGGGTGTAAAACAGTGAACGTGAGCTGTGTACCAAAAGGATGCTTATGTTAAATGTGAAATGTACTTGTAGTGACTGTCACTTAGGTTCTAATAGATAATCAAGAGTTGGCTGTATGTTGACTGAGTGAAATATGCATATACACACATTTAGATATCAGATGATGGTTAGGGAACAATGGATGCCAGTGATAGAAAAACATCGTAAGAGGGCAGAAAAAGCCCTACTCTTCCTTATTGCCTCTTTTTATAACCCTTTAGGAATAACGTATAAAGTATTGCCTCCAACATGCTGAAAAATATCTATGCATAAGCATCAGAGAAGTCCCTCAGGCAGTCCGTGGGCGTGTCCTGTTGAGAAAGATTTTAAAGTTCTCTTAGCATCAGACAACTTGATTCTTGATGCATTTGCCATCATTGAAAAGCACATTGGGTAGGGGCCTCCTTTCTCCACTCCTCGTGTGTAGTTAGTTACTCAGCATCTCAGCTGACCAGACTGCCTGGAGCTGTCCTATCGAATAATGAAGTGTCTGCAGCAGCTCTGCCTGCCTAGACTTTTGCAGGAGAGGAGTTAACTGAGAGGCGCTGGTCCACCAGCGCCAGTACCGAATACCCTGACTTGTAACACCCCGCAAGTGTCTGACCCTAAGGGAAGGGACGGTGGGTGGTAGAGGGAGCTGATGGGGAGGGACTTGTGCAAGGGACGTTTGTCAGTTTTCCTTTGAAAAAGGAAAATCCCTTAGGAATTTGGTATTTACATCTCAGAGAAATACAACACAAAGTGCAGACTTATATTTGAGAATTAATGTTAATTAACCCTTTGTGTCTAGTTTGAAGCTTCTTGTATTTGTCTAAAACTACAAGCCAGAATTTTGTATCTCCTTTGATAAAAAGTGTGTATAATGTAAAGTAGTTTTGCATATTATTGTGCTGCACATGGGCCGAATTTTTAAAATTTTTTTAAAGACTTGAAGCAGAACCTTGTAATTTGTGTAAATGACACGTGTAAAATCCTACCATAAAATGCTAAAAAATATGCCTTGTTTCAAATAAAATCAAGAAATGCAGCATTATATAGTAGTGTGGAACCCTGAATATCCATGTATTTGCTGGTATGTCACAAGCTGGTGAAATATCTGTGTAATTTCTTTTTTTCTTCCTCTTCTTTTAATATATTTTATTGATTTTTTTACAGAGAGGAAGGGAGAGGGATAGAGAGCTAGAAACATCGGGGAGAAAAACATCAACCAGCTGCCTCCTGCACACCCCTCTCTGGGGATGTGCCCGCAACCAAGGTACATGCCCTTGACCGGAGTTGAACCTGGGGCCTTTCAGTCTGCAGACTGACGCCCTATCCACTGAGCCAAACTGGTTTCGGCTGTATTTTCTATTTAGATTCTGGAGTCTACAGATCTTCCTTAGAAATTAAATGCCACCTCCAAACTTTCTACAGTGACTGAGGGAGAGCATAATGGATGATAAATTCTCATGAACATTTGGGAAACTTTCGAAGTTGCTTTTAACCTAAGAACTTAAAAATGGCATTTCATGTGTACTACGTGTGGTACATCTACTTATTGTAAATTCCAAACATGCTTATCTAGTTAAAAGCAACTGCATGGAGAACAAGTAGATTACATAAATGAATCTGGAATAAGGTGAATAGAAGAAGCAGCTATTCTGCCTGCTTCCCTGTTTTACCCTCAACGGGATTATTATGCCACACCTTGATGCTTATATTGATTGTTACACCTTTTCTGTCTTCACTGCCACGTGGATAAACTACCAGTAGAAACCACTGGAGACCAAGAAGTCACCAGCGGTCTGACCAGGAGCTTTGCAACCTGCCTAGATAGGAATAGTGGCACTGCCTGCAAGTCAAAAGTACTGCAGGCCAGCGACAGAGCTGGAATGAGCATGCGTAATCACACACCTCCACCTGCAAACTAGAGTCCAACAGGAATGTGTCCGAGGCTCCACTTCCCAGGCCCAGGCTGGTGCTGAGGACTGCAGTGCCGGGTATCTCATCTCTGAGACCAGGCACGGCGCCAGGGCTGACCCTGGACACACTAGGCGGGTGTTGGCCTTTGTAGGACTCCCAGTAGAGAACATGAGGACGGCACAGGTACATGTGTGTGGCTTCCAGGTGACACATCAAGTCTGGACCTCTGGCCCCTGACAGATGCTTTTAGAAGCGGAGAAATCCCTACCGTTTTGATACAGAGAAGTGCAGTTTTGACAATCGTGGATGTAGGTCTGTCCCTAAAGAAAGGGGGCTGAGCAGGTGCCACCTCAGGGATGAGCTGGACTGCAGGCAGGACACGGGTCCCCAACACAGTAACAACTGAGAGGCTCAGGAAGGGCTGGGATTGCAACTTCATTACCTGTGCGTTTTAGAAAAATTGAATCATGAGAACACAGATTGCTCGAACTCAAGAGGAAGATTTGCTCTGTGAATTCTGGCAGAAAGCCTGGAAGGCTTGGCTTGAAATCCTCCCAGTGTCAAGTGGTAGCAATCAGGAGGTGAGGAAAATATGCCTTGAAATAAGGCCGAGTCCACGAACTGGCCAGTGTGCTTGGTTTTTTTTTTTTTGTGTGTGTGTGTGTGTGTGTGTGTGTGTTTAAATATATATTTTATTGATATTTTACAGAGAGGAAGGGAGAGAGATAGAGAGCTAGAAACGTCGATGAGAGAGAAACATCGACCAGCTGCCTCCTGCACACCCCCCACCAGGGATGTGCTCACAGCCAATGTACATGCCCTTGACCGGAATCGAACCTGGGACCTTTCAGTCCACAGACCGACGCTCTACCACTGAGCCAAACCGGTTTCGGCTGTGTGTGTATTTTTAAAAATGTTTATTTTGATTTTTTTACAGAGAGGAAGGGAGATAGAAACATCGATCAGCTGCCTCCTGTACACCCCCTACTGGGGATGTGCCCGCAACCAAGGTACATGCCCTTGAACCGAATCGAACCTGGGACTTTTCAGTCCGCAGGCCAACGCTCTACCCACTAAGCAAAACTGGCTAGGGAGTGGTCGGCAAACTCGTTAGTCAACAGGGCCAAATATCAACAGTACAATGATTGAGATTTCTTTTGAGAGCCAAATTTTTTAAACTTAAATTTCTTCTAACACCACTTCTTCAAAATAGACTCGCCCAGGCCGTGGTATTTTGTGGAAGAGCCACACTCAAGGGGCCAAAGAGCTGCATGTGGCTTGCGAGCCGCAGTTTGCCGACCACGGGGCTAGGGCAAAGAGTGCCGTTATTAACAGTAACTGAGTTTCCGGGTCAAGCACCCTTCCCATGGGCGAGTCCCACTCCCACAGGGTTCCCTGCTGGCACCAGTCTGGCTCTCAGCCAGGGAGGTCTGAAACCGTTCTCTCCGCTGTGGTCGTGGGCTCAGGACTGCTCTAGGCAAGCAGACATGAGCACCGGGAGGCCCGCACGCTCCCATGGTGACAGTTCCTGCTCTGCCTGGGAAGCCGAGTGTGAAGGAGGCCTGGGCAGAGGGCTCTGCGGGGAGCCCTGGCTGGGCCACCTTCCTGACCAGCCTCTGAGACTGAGACTCTCTCTGGTAGCTTCAACCCTGTAGAACCACCTCCTCTGATACACACGGAACAGTGGGGTCTTGGGAATCTTATAGGCCCTCCTACCACTGTTTCCCCCCCCCCTCCCCTCTCTTTTTTAATTTTTTCTCAAAAGGCCTTACTGTTTCCATTTGGTCCAAGGCATGGGAGAGGGCTTAGGGCGGTTAAAGGAATGGCTGATAGTTTTGGGGAGAGGCTCAGGGAAGCCGGACACCAGGGGGAGGCAGAGGGATCCCTCCTAGGCCTCTGTGCTCCAAAGGCTCCCTGTTGTGCCCCAGGGGCTGAGTTCCACCCCTCCACCCCCTCCCCCCGGCAGTGGTTCTCCAGGAAGTCACGGAGCTGAGAGGCTGTGAGGGCAGAACCCAGGGCATGCAGCTCCCCAGAGGCCTGGGTCAGGTTCCTCTCCAAGGCCTTGGCGGCTTCCCTGGCGTCCTGAGTTTTGCCCGCTCATCGGGGGAGGCCTCAGCATGTCCTGGAAGAGGGTGAGGCTGCTGCCCTGGTTTTGCATCTTTTAGAGACGCTCTGAGCCCTCGAGCTTCTCCTCCACCAAATCTTGGGAGAAGTGGCCAGGCCCTCAAGAGCCACATCGTCAAAATAGCAGCCCAGAGAAGGTAAGGGTGGATCGGAAGCCCGGGGAGTGGAGGTGGGGGGCTGCCGGTGCAGGTTGGCCACAGCCTCCACCGGGGAGGAGCCGTCCTGATGATCTGGGAGCCCGTGGTTGCTGGGCAATAAGGAGCTGAAGTAGGAAAAAACTGGGTGTTGGTCTGGGAGGTGGTGACTGGGGAAGATGCAGGGGAGTGGCCGGAGGCTGGAAGGAGGGGTGTCCCTGGGTCTGTTCCCTCCAAATGCCGTTGAAGCAAGTGACAGACCCAGGACCACGGAGGGCGCTATCTCGCCTGTTAAATAATCACCGATGGTCGTGAGGGTAAAAGGAGGTAGATATGGACAGCCCCTCACGCAGTGAGGGCCACCTGCCCACAGCGGTGCCCGCCGGCCCGGCACACCGAAGCCCCGGCTCCCACCACCACATCCTTGGGCAGCACCTGCAGAGCCTGCGACGTGGGTTCCTGTTTGTTGTGTCTGTTTCCAGCTCTGGGCCAGCCTCCCACTCCGGTTCTTTCCTGAGCCGGTCCCGTGCCACTTCCGCACATGTCCGTGCTGTCCAGCCCGGAGGCCATGTCCATAGGGAAAGCTCATCCCTTTTCTGCAGTCAGTACACGGACCGCGCTTTCATGTTTGGGGAGCCACCTCACATGGGCCACCTGGTGAGGCAGGGCCAGCTCCCTCTGTAAAAGCTGAGAACACACCTTCCACCGCCCGTGGCGCTGTCTCAGCTGGCTCCTGAGAGCTGTGGATTCGGACCCGCAGAATGGGGACCTCACCACCCTCGGAATGCCGGGCAGTGGTGCCCACCTCCCGCCGTGGGTGGCACGGGTGCTGCAGGCTGGCTGGGTGCCCAGGCACTGGCAGGGGGGCCGGTTCTGTGATACTGTTTCTGACACTATAACATCCACCATTTCCCAGAGGGTTTGAGCTACTTAACACCTGTTTTTTAATTTTTTAAATATATTTTTTATTGATTTCAGAGAGGAAGGGAGAGAAACATCAATGAAAAGCATTGATTAGCTGCCTTCAGCACGCCCTCTCCTAGGGATCGAGGCTGGGACCCAGGCATGCACCCTTTGACCAGAATTGAACCTGGGACCCTTCAGTCCGCAGGCTGATGCTCTATCCACTGAGCCAATACAGCCAGGCCCTGTCTTTAATTTTTTGTTGATTTCAAAGAAGGGAGAGGAAGAGAGAGAGAAACATCAATGGTGAGAATCAGTGATCGGCGGCTGCCTCCTGCACACCTCCTACGGGGGATTGAGCCCACAACCCAGGCATGTGCCCTTGACCGGAACCTGGGACCCTCCCATCCACAGGCTGACGCTCTATCCCCTGAGCCAAACCAGCTAGGGCTCAAACCTGTTAATAAACTTCCTTTCTTCTCGAATTAGCTACCCAGTTTCCCTGAAAATAAGACGGTGTCTTATACTAATTTTTGCTCCCAAAGACGCGCTAGGTCTTATTTTCAGGGGATGTATTGCTTCCATTGAGTAGGTCTTATTTTCGGGGAAACATGGGTAGTTGCCTTCCCATAAATTAGTGCTTCCCAGAAGTAGTGGTAGGCGGCACTCAGGGAAGAGGGCCACCTGGAGTAGCCCCTGGGCTTGGTGAGGGCAGGAGGCCGTGCGAATCGAGCAGAGGCTAAGGGTGGGGTCTCAGCAGTCCTGGACGGAGTCAGACGCCCTCCTATCCACCTGCCATCTGCTGAGCCCCTGAGCCCCGTGCGGCTGCATAAGGAGATACGGCTTTTGGGGGGTAATTAAGGTTAAACGAGGCCCTAAGAGGGGAGCAGTGACCCAACAGTGAGACAAGACACTGGAGAACTCACTTGTGCACCCTCCACAAAGGAAAGGCCTGCCCCTCTACAATCCAGGAGGAGGTCGCTGGGCAGCAAACCTCCCGGGGTGGGCTTCCGGCAGCGGGAGCCTTCCCGTCCCCAGCCCCACCTGACCTTCACCTCCATCTGGAGCGGTCCCTTTCCCACCAGCAGCTAGTGTGAGCCTTAGGGGAGGAGCTGGGCAGAGCGCTTCCTCCCCTGGCTGCAGGCCTTGGAGGGCTTATCTCTGGGCTCCACCTGCACCGGGCGAGCGCCCTGGGGCCGATAAAGGGCCAGTGCAGAGGCATAAACTCCCGTCTGAGGGACCGTTCTTTAGATTTGTCCGTTGGTTTATTAAGTTCTCTGATGGGTTCAAGAAAAAGTTCTGACTTTGTGGATTATGTGGTTTTTTTTTTCTTTTCTTTGAGGGCAGGAACCACTTTTTCTTCTAGCTTTCTACATTCTAATCTTTGGACAGAAGGCCCTAGATTCAAAGTGACGAGAAACTGAACTTATTTCAATTTTGTTATTCTAAGTTTCTGTTTGAATTTGTTTGTATCGGTCACTAGAATCTGCCCTGGTCGGAGTGGTTCAGTCGGTTGAGAGGTGCCCCATGCAACACTCGCTAGGCCATCTCATATCTTTACTTCTATTTTCTGCCTTTGGGTGTTCTTTCCCCATCGAGACATCCTCTACCACTCTTCTATTCATTCATTTACCCTACAAGCACTTACTGATGACTTATCTATTTTTTAATGTCCCAGTCAATGTTCTGGGCATTGGAGATAAATTAATAAGAACCCACTCTCATCCCCTCCTCCCCCACAAAAAAGGGCCTAACCGTATATTGGACAAAATGAAAAAGCAGGTTAAGCCCGGCTGGTGTGGCTGTCTGAGGCCCAGGTTTGATCCCCGGTCAGGGCCCATGCTTGGAGTGGAGGCTCGGTCCCCAGTAGAGGACATGCAGGAGGCAGCGATCAGATTCTCATCGCTGATGCTCTATCCCTCTTCCTTCCTCTCTCTGAAATGAAAGAGTTCAGTGAGGAGAACTGAATGGAGGCAAAAGCTGTTTCAGTTAGAATGACCATTTGGACAGCAGCATGAATAAATGATTAACAGGACCTGTGAGCATCTGGGAGGAGAGCGTTCCAGGCGCAAAGGGCTGAGGTTGAGAAGCCTGGAGCATGTGACTAATGCTGGAGGCCAGTGTGTGGAGCTCGGGGGCGGGGGGGGGGGGGGGGGGGAGAGAAGGAAGGAGGCCTGAAGAGTGAGTAGGGTCAGAGGGAGCAGCTACTTGTCACCATGGTGAGAAGCATCAATTCTGTTGATACACTTGATGAGATGTATGCCTTGCTTCTCTTACACAAGGAATTAATTCGTTAGCTGTAAGGGATAGAAGGTGTCAGAGATTCAAGGCAAGTGAGCTGAGCTCACAGAACGGAAGGCTATGATCAGGGCAATAGAGACCAAAGCTAAGTGCTGATGGCCCGGTTGAAAATAGCGGTTGTCAGTCAACAGTGGGAAGTCCGCACAGCTGTCTTCTCCAGGTGAATTCCGCTAGGCAGGTACGCGGTGACGGGGTAGAGAAGTATTTTGCCCGGTGTCAGGGATCAAGGGACAAGATGTTGCGGTGATGGCCCATGGGACAAGCTGGGTGAAGGTGAGTAACAGAGTGCGCCTGCCTCACCTTCGGGGGTGTAGGATGTGGGACTAAAAACGGCTGTTGAGGACGTTAAATCCAACCACACCCATGACCACTTTAGACATAATCTTTCCATCTCTTCATCTTTTAATTGCTAATCTACATATCAGCCTCCTTGTCCCAGGATACTTTTTCCTTATCTCGACCTCAGTTCAAAGCTTCTGCTTCAGTGAGTAGAGTACTTACACCCTGCCCCCAGCATTCTACTTCCAAGCCCTTTTGTGCATTCAACCGCCCTCCCTCAGCCTACATCCCTTTAGTAAGTGAAGATAAAGGTTAGGGATGAAATTAGAGAATCAAGAGATACCAGGTATAATTGATGGTACAGAAATATAACGACTCTTACAAAAGAAGCCTGGAGTTACCTAAAGAGGGATAACCTAAAAACAAAAATCAGACATTTAAAAACTGTTCTATGGCTTAGTATTAAAAGTAGAATGAGAATCATAGGTTTTCCACAATGAACTCTTCCATTATTCATTATAAAAATTTAAATGTAATTTTTTAAATAAAAAAAAAATGAACCATACAAATAATCACCTCAGCAGATGGTTATCCTGAATTTGTTTTCTTACCAAAAATGTTGCCTTTGGACTTTCCATCTACGTCATGACGTCTTACAAGTCAACCTCAGCGGAGCCACACCTCTCCTTATACACAGAATTGCTCCATTATGCAACTAAGAACTAAAGTATCTGTAATGGAATAAGGTAATTTTTAGAGCCAATTAGATGTTGCCATTTAATTTCCTATGGGTCCCCTAAACCAAGAACACTGCTATGCATCCTATTACTCCAAAAACAGGGTGAAAATGTGTAGTGCATTGTACACTCAGCGGAAGTCACGGGGCCCTAAATACGGCCGGCACTGATTCACCAAGACATTCTGCTCAACTGCCACCATGAAAACTGGTTTGGGTACTTTTCTTGAAGACCTCACTCCCACCTGAACTGAGTTTTCCTTTTCATGCTTGCAAATGGTCCCTCCACGTTTCCTATCTTTAAGAAAAAGCAAAATATTTTAGACTTGAAAATGCTACCTAGTAGGCACATATAACTAGTATTATGGGACTTCTATCAAAAACAACCTGTGACTCTGGATATCCAACTCATTTAATTAATTTTTTTTAAAGGATTTTTAAAAACTAGGGGGAGCCCTCGCTGGTTTGGCTCAGTGGATAGAGCATCAGCCTGCGGACGGAAAGGTCCCAGGTTTGATTAGGTCCAAGGGCACATGCCTGGGTTACAGACTTGATCCCCAGTGTGGGGTGTGCAGGAGGCAGCCGATCAGCGATTCTCTCTCATCATTGATTTTTCTATGTCTCTCTCCCTCTCCATTCCTCTCTAAAACCAATAAAATATTTTAAATAAATGAAATATGGTTAGAAGATACCAGTGGGCTCTCATACCAGTGCCTCAACATTGGTTAAGTTCACTCATCTATCAGCATAATGCATATGCTAATGAAATGAACATTACATGCATTCATAAATAGAAAGTATATTGCTATAGGACATACTGCTAAAAGCTTTATTAGAGAATTCATGTTATTCACTGAAAAATCTTTAAATCTTTGGTGATTGAATCAAAACATGTACCAAGTGTTTACTACCCTTTAAATCTGACCATTCTTTGCTGGGGATTGGCATGAGAGCTCATTTGA
This sequence comes from Vespertilio murinus, assembly GCA_963924515.1. Taxonomy (NCBI): domain Eukaryota; kingdom Metazoa; phylum Chordata; class Mammalia; order Chiroptera; family Vespertilionidae; genus Vespertilio; species Vespertilio murinus. The sequence continues at coordinate 22,082,691 of OZ004704.1, read as the reverse complement.
ATTCCATTTGTTATCCTTGATTTTTAATATGAAAAGATCCAGCCTGCTCCATGCAAAGAGAACTTCATATTGGTATTCCATTCGGGAGCAATTCCATTTCCAGGTCAGAGAAACACATGACTACTGAAAGCTCGTTATGAATGCCCTGGAGATACAAAGTAATAATCAGTTTTCTATGTGAAATAATTAGTACAAATCCTAATCAATATGAGCTCTTCTAATTATCTAATTAACTAATGGAGGCAGGGTAACCCAAGGATAGTGACCCAGGACCTTCTGAAACAATTCAGAGTCCTTTCTATGGTAACAATCTTTCCAGAAAGATTTGTGTTCACTATGAAAACAGAACAAAATTACTTTCAATACTCTCTGGATTACGCTAATTTTTAAATTAGAACCTAGTTAAGCCCTAGCTGGTTCTGCTCAGTGGACAGAGCGTCTGCCTGTGGACTCACGGGTTCCGGGTCGATCTGGTCAAGGGCATGTACCTTGGTTGCTGGCACATCCCCAAGTGGGGGTGTGCAGGAGACAGCTGGTCGATGTCTCTCTCTCATCCATGTTTCTGGCTCTCCATACTTCTCCCTTCCTCTCTGTAAAAGATCAATAAAAAATATGTTGTTTTTTTTTAAAAAAGAACCTAGTTAAATGTCTATTTTCAAATAAATAACTTTAATTAGAATGAAACAATTTCAACTCATTTTTAAATTCAGACCCAATATAATTTATTGCATCTATCACACAGGCTCATCATTTTGAAGCGTGTCTAGGAGAAACTGCTACCTGCTGCTTTTTCTCGTTTAAAGTAATGTGGAGGCTTAACCGCCTGTCCATAGATAAATACCCAGAAAGAAGATATAAACCATTTTCAGGGAAAAACATGCATGCATTTATTTTTAAGAATTCCCAGTAAGGGGGGAGAAAAAATTCAACATCTTTAAAAATGTGTTTATTTTTTTTAAAAAATCAGTTGTGTACAAAAGTGTTTCGTAGTTTTAATTCTCAAGACAAATACCCAACCCTCCCCCCACAGCCCGCCCTGCTTCATGGTCTTTCTGGTAACCCACCCACTTTCCCCATACAGGAAGTTAACGGCTTAGGATAGACCCTCCTACAGATTTATCACCACTAACAGATGGTTTAGAATAGAGATCTAGAGAAGCTAACAAGCACGGTTCTTTCTTGGTGAGGTTAATGAGAATCCCTACAATGGCAGCAGACTTCCAGCAGACACCACAGCAAAGCACCATCAATTGCTGAAAGCTAAAAAATAGATATTATTTTCAATAGAATTTCATTTTCTATTGGAAAAGTCTTTAAATTACATTAAATAAGTGTCTCTTTCCCCCCAAAAGAAATAGTCTAGCTTTTTATTATGATGCCTGTAAAAAGTAGGTAACAGCAAGCACACAAGGATTGGTTAACAGCACAGTGCAATGACTTATATCCACGCACCCGCTAGAACCAACTGATAAACTGTGTCACACCTGATTATATATATATATATATATATATATATATATAGCAGCATGGTTAAAATAACCAAGCAAAAGGTGACACATTCTCAACTTACATTTAGGTGATGATCACAGGTTTGTGAGGGTAGATCAGTCCAATAAAGCGGTTACGAGAACAGGACAAGAGAGATACTGACATTCCCCTACCCCTGTGCCACAAGATTTTTGATCCATGTTGCAGCAGTGCAAATAGAACATGTGACATAATATGTAGACACGGCAGAAAAGTCACATTTGGGAAAAGGCTATTTATCAGTAAATACTTCAAGTTGCCTTCTTCCCTAGTGATAGCAAAGAGCTGTTATTAAGCATTATTTTAAACTGGTACTAAAAGAATAGAAATGCAAAATTCTTAAATCAATGGTTTGTACCCTGGAATTGAAATTTCTTGAACTAGAAAAAGTGTTTAATACACCATTTTGTAAAAGTCCATGAAATAAAGTTAACTGTAAACAGACGGCTTCCTTTTTTCATATCCAAACATTGTTTCCATTTATGTACAAGTATACCTGGCTCCAACTCTTCCCTGCCTGAATTTATCTGAAATCTTTGAAGCTACAAAATGCTTTCTTTCCTCTGTTGCTACAAGGTTGTGGAAACATTACCTTACTCCTATTGCTGAGTTTTAAAAGCTCAAATCAGGTGTAAACTCATAGCCAAGATCTACTTTCACATTGATAAACTTATTAAGCAGCCTAAACAGTAACATGAGATGCTACTTTCTGTAGTGCATAAGTAAGGAATATCCACCGAACTGCCAATTCTCTTGGATACTTTAAAAAATTAGTTTGCATAGTTTTAAGCGTCACCAACCACCACAAATGTGAAAAACACCCTCCCATCAGTCTTACTTTCATTTCCTAGATTATTCTTCTTAAAAGCAAAATACTCAGAATCCAAACATATTTATAAAATTGAATGTGTTGTGTTTAAGTAAACCATAGTCACAATTCCAAACATTTGTGGGAGCGAACTCAGAGCATTAATTTACTACAAGTTCTTCAAATATTTATAAACTACTTACTCTATACTTATTTGGGTCACAAATAGCTATTCATTCTTTCAGTAATCTGTACTGAAATATTATACAATTATTTGTTGTTTTAAAAGTCTGGCACATCCTCATGGAATAGATTTGATTACAATAAAAGCCTGATGGATAATCAGTTGACTTCTAGCAAATCTGCCTGCTGTAAACAGGACATCACTAAATATATATATTTTTAACCATTATTTTGAGGCTTTTAAAAAAACCCGAAAAATCACAAAAAACTGAGGATTATAAAAATAATTTTTACCAGGGTACCTTTTACCTAGACCTGTACTTATAGTGTCCGTTTTCTAAACATATATAAAAGACAAGAGGGAAAAAAGAAATTGCTTTAATTTGTTTAGGAAAATAAATCCACCTACAGAGAAATGAAAAAAAACAAAACAAAAACAAAACAATAGGATGACAGTGTTCCCGAAAGGAGAATTATCACATTAAATGAAAATGAGGTAAATCAACTTTGAAATAAAAAAATCCATTATGGAGAACCTCTCAAACTAAATATTTTACTTTTCAATTTCCTGGGCACTGGGATGTTGAATTATCGTTAGATGAACAGATTAAGATTACTCTTTGGGCTAATGTGCATAAAAATCGAGGGCAAGGTATAGCTGCCTCCCAGAGCTAAGTAATGCTTGACGTTTAGTAGCCTCTGAGCGCTGTCCTTTGACCACAGGACAATGAAATACACCCTGAAAATACAGGCAAATAGTAAACTGGGTAGATGTTTGATATTTAAAATAATCCAAATGTATTACCAAGCTGCCCTACACTTAAAAAATATTCTAACCAACAATGCAACAAAACTGTCCACATTTTCACATAATTCCAACCTTACTTCAAAATATAAAGAAAAGTACAAGGTATTAGTTATTTAAAATAAATAAAGAAAAATCTTGTTTCCTTTGGCATCTTTAGAAAGAAACTAAACTACAACAATTAAAGGAGGTGATTGTATAAAGAAATTTATGCTTAAGCAAACATATAGGGGGAAAAACATAGCAACTTGTGTGTTTAGTATGAATATCTACTACTAAAGTTTACTATTGATTAGGAAAGCCTTACAAGTTTTTGGAAGAACCTTCACATCTTTAACGTTACAATATATTTAACAATGGTTCTTTTATTGCTTCTAAGATTATTAGACGTCAATGAAATTATGCTGAATTTATGGTTTAAAATTCTTTTCCAAACACTGAACAATTATAATTTAGGATAAATAACACTTGAAGAAAACAAACCTTTTATAATAGGACTTTCAATATACAGCCTTGCTTTAATTAATTCCAATTCAATTACATTTTTATTATTTGCACTGTCCTAAATATTTAATAAGAACTGTGTTTCTATGCATAGAACTGCCTACATAAATCCATTTCAACCTTCATAAAATGGTCACATTAGTGTTTGAACTTGCAAAACTAAAAATTTTCAAACTTTAGAATTTAGAATGAAATGTAAGTTTAATACACAGAAAGTCTGACTATATGTACAAGAGAAGGTAAAGTTTTCAGTTTTCATATTATCAGAAACATCATAAAGAAAGCTAGATTTATAACACATTTCTATTCCTATGTGCATCTGAAGTATGTACAGTTAAACACCAACACAGCTTTCATGGGTAAGTAGGGGGAAATGCAAGCAAGAGTGACTTTTAAAGTATCTGATAAAGCAATCTCTATAAAGCCAAAATTAGGCTAAAAAACTGCAGTTGGTTTATTTCATCTATTTTTAAAAAAAAAAAAAAACTTCATCAGCTTAAAAGTAGATGTCAAATTCACTTGAAAAACTAAGTTGGGTTCTTTTATTATTAAATCTTGGGAATACTGCAACATCAAGTATTTACTGATTTTGCAAGAGAAACAAAATTGGCAGCTCCATCTTTACATTATTACTGAACATAGGAACGTTTTTAAGAGTAAAGAACTGTGACATAACATTCCATATGGACAACCTAAAAAAAAATGAAGCAAGGGATACTGTCCTTCAGCACATTTCCCAGAGAACTGACTGTTAGGATATTAGCTGTGTGTGGTCAGAGAGGAAAAATAAATACAGAGTCCCAGCCTGCTGACCAGGACAAAAAGGCTCTGAACAGGTCACCATCTTCATTCTAGATAAATCTCAAGTTTAAGAATTTTCAAATGCTTAAAATGGTGGTCTTTTCAGCTACCCATCTTAAGAAGTCAAGTACAAGCATGCAAGTAAATTCACAGGCACAGAGGATCCATGTTAAAAACAGTTAAGGTAGCTGTGATGCAACACCAACAATTTGAATGGTCCTGACACACTCAAAATATTACCTTAATTATTCAACAAAACCCTGAAGCAAACTCTTGCTATTCTGGTACACTGCTAAATACTAACGTAGCATGTTTTTTCCATGGTTTCGCTTAGCTCAAAGAATTTTTTACACTATTAAGAAAAAAAAATTAAAGTATTTCCCCTTTTTAAATTTACACAGACGTTTAATTAGCTTTATTTACAGAGCAGGGATGTGTTTTTGTTTTCAGTCTCCAATGGTGCCTAGATAACATCATTAGGCAAGAATGCCAGTTTAAAAGAAATCTATGCAGAATCCTAAAAATAACAGATGTTGAGGCTCCTCAAGAAGGGGCAAGCTTGACTATATCAGCAGCTCTCTCATTATGCCTCAGTTACTCAGAAGCAATTCTGTTGCAGTCTCTACATCCCATGATTTTGAAGACAAGGCCACTATTACAGCATTCTGTAGAAATAAAAAGGGGGACAAAAAAAAAAATCACATCTCAAAGAAATATCTTAAATTACTCCCTGTCTTTATATTTAGAAACCACACCTTGTTTTTGTTTTTTTATCTTTATGTTGCATTGCACTTGTGCATTAAAAAAGCTTCTAAAACAAATGACTGGAATGAGTAAAAGGAAAAGGAAAATCACTGATTTTTAAAAACAAAAAATTCATATATCAAAACTAAATTTAGAGTATTTTTGAAGCAATTCTGTCAGCCAAGAATTTGCCCCAATCATTTAAAATCAAGGAATATATCAAAATCACCATGCCTTTATGTTACTTACCCTATCAAAGCCCATAGCACATAGGTTTTCTATTTTTTTGGTGTATTCTGGACTAGAAACTGGTGCTCCAGCATACACATGTGCCCAGAGTCGAGCTGTCTGTTTGAACATTTCAGGATTTTGCTTGTACTACATGAGGGAAAAAAATTGATTGACATGACAATAGAGTTGTAACTAGCTAAGTTCGAACTGTCTAATAACTGCTTTTTCTAAATAAAACTAATGTAGGTTTTAAATGTTGTTGATTCACTCTCTACTACAAACACATTATTATAACATAAGCTAGAATTCCTAAGTTATATAGATGAAAGAAATACGAAGACAAATAACATTTATCAACTCTGATCTCCAATATCAACAAATGTAAGTATTAGGAAACTAATACTAAGTCAAGTGCGGTCTTAGAGATTGTTTCTAATTAGAAATGGCTCTAAATTCTGTGTAGGGCAAATATTATACCACTAAATAGAATTATAGTTTCTAAAAATAAAAATTACTAGTTTTTAAAATAACATGGGCATTAATTAACCACAGCTCAGCTAGAATATACAATGGACTTTAAAGTTTTGCTAGAGCTGTATCAGTGAATAGCAATTTAAGAAAACCCCATATATCAACAATAAAGGTTTTTTTAAAAAGAAAAACACATGTACAAAGACTAACTTAAATCACATGTTTTGAGATGATTACGAAATTACTATTCAACAATTGTAAAGGATAAAAACTTCCCATATGGATTGAAAAGAGATAAATTTATTCAATATTCCATCATTTAATAAAACAAAGTAAACATTTACAATAACTGTGGAATTCACTTTCTTTCAGAAGTATTTTATACATCTTTAATATTTTAACACCAAGATTTTGTTATATTTAATGATAAATATATTTTCTAATATTAATTCATAACAAGGAAATAAGTCAAATTATTGGCTTGTTTTAGGAGCTAGAAGAAATCTTTGAGTCCACCTCACCACTAAATAGGAAACCAAAGGTGGGACTGAGGCTATGCTTTTAAGTACCAAAAATGAATAGATAGCATATAACATGCAAAACCATAATTCTAAGCACTCAGAGACAAATAGAATATTTTAACAAGAATATACATAAAACAAGGAGTGAGAAATGAGAAACTTGCTAAGAGAAAAAGTTTCATCAGGTAGCACTGGTTGGTGGGGCTCAGTTGGTTGCAGAGTCATCCTTTACACCAAAAAAGGGCATGAGTTCTATCCCTGTTTGGGGTGCACACAGGGGACAAGTGATCAATGCTTCTCATATCAATGTTTCTCTCCTTTTCTCTCTCTCTAATCCTCAGGTGAGGATTAAAAGGTCCTGGGTTTGACTTTGATCAAGGGCACTTATGTCAGTTACAGGCTCAATCCCCGGGCCACAGTCAGGCAGTTCTAGAGGCAACCAATCCAATGTCTGTCTGTCTGTCTGTCTGTCTGTCGCTCAGCAATGTTTCTCTCTGTGTGTGTCTCTTCCCACCCCCACTTCTTTAAAAGTCAATGGAAAAACATCCTCGAGTGAGGATTAACAAACAAAAAAATTTCCTATGGCAGATCAGGTAAAATGACATGTAGAAATACATCTTGAAAAAGCAGGAGGTTGAGAAACAATAAGAATTTAGGGAATTAAGCTGGGTATGTAGACAGTTCAAATCATGGAGGAACTCTGCAAGCTCAAGAATTGAGACTTATTGCGCTAGCCGGTTTGGCTCAGTGGACAGAACAAGGGCCTGATAACTGAAAGGTCCTAGGTTTGTATCCAGTAAAGGGCACATGCCCAGGTTGCAGGCTCGATCCTCAGTGGGGGGTGTGCAGGAGGCACCAATTAATGATTCTCTATCATCACTGATGTTTCTAAATCACTCCCTCTTCCTTCCTCTTTAAAATAAATTTTAAAAAATCTAAAAAAACAAAATTGAGACTTACCCATTAGGTGATAGAGCGAATAGGTTTTTAGTAGTAAAGTAAAATAAGGTTTGCACTTTATAAGGCTAACTGTTATCAATGTAGAACATGAGGGAAGAAAGAGGCTGAGGAAGGGGAGTTAGCTCTATCACAGCATTAGCAATGAGAAAATTTAAAAAATCTGTACTGCAGCAACCAGAGAAGTGTGATGACAGATACTGGGAAGAGACTCAACAAGAGAAAAAAATACCTAGAGAAAAATTCCAAAACTGTGACTTGGATATTTAACTAAATTGATGATATATCATAGAAAGACAAGTTTGCAGGCTTTAAGATTCTGCATTCAGTTTTGGGAATGCTATGCTGAGGTATTCATGGAACATTATAGAGCTGAACATTTTATCAATATACAGATGGTAAGTCAGTGTGGATATGATCATCCAAGTGAGTGTATATATCAGAACCAAGAAACTATATTTAAAAAGGAAGAGAAAGAAGAGAAATAATTGTGGGAACTAAGAAGGAATGACTACAACTATGAAGATAAAAGAGAACTGTTATTTCAGAAATCAACAGAAGAAAAAATTTCTATGTGAAAAATCAATCCTAATGGTTTAGATAGAAGTTGGAAAGCTTTCTTAAAAGATCAGATAATAATTATTTCAGGCCGAAACCGGTTTGGCTCAGAGGATAGAGTGTCAGCCTGCGGACTGAAAGGTCCCGGGTTCCATTCAGGTCAACGGCACGTGCCTTGGTTGCGGGCACATCCCTAGTGGGGGGTGTGCAGGAGGCAGCTGGTCGATGTTTCTCTCTCATCGATGTTTCTAACTCTCTATCCCTCTCAATTCCTCTCTGTGTAAAATCAATAAAATATATTTAAAAAATAAATAATTATTATTATTTCAGGCTTTCAAACCATACTGTCTTTGTCACACTATTCAACTCTACCACTTGTAGCTGGAAACTAATCAAATAGGTGTGGCTATATTCCAATAAAATATTATTTACGAAAACAGTCTGACTATAATTTGATGTCCTGTTTCTTAAAGATCAAAACTAAAAAATATTTATTCCATTTGGAAATTATAAGGTCACTTTGGTAAACTTTACCATGCCACTTCAGTGCCACAGAAGCTGGTTAAATTATCATTAAGAAGGGATCATCACTTAATGGAGGGACAGATAAATGGATACACGCAAGACAAAGTACCGTATTTGCCGGCATATAAGACTATTTTTTGGCCCTGAAAAATATGCCTCCAAGTGGGGGGTAGTCTTATACGGCGAGTATATAACAAACTCTGTATTTTTAGTGGAAATGTTAGGGGATCGTCTTATATGCCCAGTCGTCTTGTACACCGGCAAATACGTATTTTTCAGGGCCAAAAAATCGTCTTATACGCCGGCAAATACGGTACATGTAGGTAAATGTTAATCATAGAATATAGGTTAGGTAGGTATATGGATGTTCACTCTAATTCTTTTTAACATTACTTGAAAATTTTTATAATATGTTAAAAAAAATCTACCATATACCCAATTAACTCGTTAAGCGCCCAACTTGTTTTGTCTTCTGAACGGGAAGTATGATGTCAGTCACTGGTGACTGACAGGGCGCTTAATGTGTTAAGCTAATATGTTAAAAATCAAGAAATTATCTTTTCAGATTAAAAAAAAAATAAGAAATTAACTTTTCACTAATATATCTGACAAAATAACCTTATTGTAAGAACCATTTCCAAATTTAGGTTTGATAGGAGTATGCTCATATGTTAACAATGAAAACCACTAACGTAGAGACTAAAAGGTAAATATATATATATGCGTCTTTCAAAAGAAGCAGCTATCATACCTGATTTGCTACTACTGCATCCTGTGGATCATCTGGTTCTGCAGCTGCCAATAGTGCTTGCAATGACAGTAATACCGTGCGGAGAGTCATTGCTGCTGCCCTAAAATTAAAAATAGGAGAAGATCAAGTTAAAGAATGCTCCGCGTGACAAAAGCAAAATAGATGTTTTCTGAATAAAACATAACTAGTGGAGTGAAAAGTAGCCCAGGCCAAAACCGGTTTGGCTCAGTGGATAGAGCATTGGCCTTCGGACTGAAGGGTCCCAGGTTCGATTCTGGTTGAGGGCATGTACCTTGGTTGCGGGCACATGCCCAGTAGGGGGTGTGCAATAGGCAACTGATCAATGATTCTCTCTCATCTATGTTTCTGACTCTCTGTCCCTCTCTCTTCCTCTCTGAAAAATCAATTAAAAAAAAAAAAAAGGAAAAGAAAGTAGCCCAGGCTTTATCTCAATTATATAATTAAGTCATAAAATTTATAATTACATATTTGTGTGCCATATTTTTTTCTTTACAATGACTCAGTCTTTCTATTTCTTTTTGGTTTTAATACTCACCTGAGGATATTTTTCCATTGTTTTTTAGAGTGGAAGAGAAAGGGAAAGACAGATATATCAATGTGAGATAAACATGCACCCTGCAACTGAGGTAGGTACCCTTGATCAAAATCTAACTCGGGGCCCTTTGGTCCATGGGCTGACGCTCTATCCACTTAGCCAAACCAGCTAGGGTTGATTGATGTTTCTTCTTTTTTTAAAACAATATTTTCGTTGATTTCAGAGAGTAAGTGAGAGGAAGTGATAGACAGAAACATCCAGGATGAGAGAATCATGGGTCAGCTGCCTCCTGCATGCCCCCCTACTGGGGATTGAGCCCATCACCCAGGCATGTGCCCATGATCAGAAGAATCAAACCCGTGACCCTTTGGTCTGCAGGCCGACACTCTACTCCCTGAGCCAAATCGGCTAACGCTGATGTTTCTTACATTGAAGTATCTCTCTCTCTCTATGGGTCATTCTCTTTCTTAAGACAATTCAAACTGTCTTGAACTGGCTTTGTTTTTTTCTTATTATTGATATCTTCAGATAAGCTGTATCCACTGACTCATTTCCTACCCATTTCTCTAGACATAAAGTAAAAATAAAGTGATATACTAATATGGGGAACTTAGTTTCAATGGCTCTCTAAAAACAAATAATACATCATCAAGCACATATCTTTGACTTTCAAGAAAGCCTCGCCCAGCAGGTGTTGCTCAGTGGTTGACCATCAACCCATGAACCAGGAGGTCACAGTTCCATTTTTGGTCAGGCCACATGCCTAGGTTTCTGGGAATGATCCCCAGTAGGGGAATGTGCAGGGGGCAGATGATTGATGATTATCTCTCATTACTGATGTTTCTATCTCTCCCACTTCCTTTCTGTATGAAACCAATAAAAAATAAATAGAAAAAAATAAAATTAAATAAAAGCCCTGGCCTGTTTGAGTCAGTGGTTAGAGGTCAGGGCCAGGGCGCATGCAGGAGGCAACCAATCTCTCTCTATCCCTCTCTAACTCCTTTCCTCTCTCTTTAAAAATCAATGAAAGCCTTAGCTGATTTGGCTGTGATTCTGGTCAAGGGCATGTAAGTCGGTTGCAGGCTCGATCCCTGGCCCTGGTTGGGACAAGTGTGGGAGGCAACCAATCAATGTTGTCTTTCATGTTTCTCTCTGCCTCTCCCGTCCCTTCCACTCTCTATAAAATTCAATGGGAAAAAAAAAATCCTCGGGTTAGGATTAACAACAACAAAAAATAAATAGAAAAATTACAAAATATTTAGTCTGGCCCTAGCCAGTTTGGTTCAGTGGATAGAGTGTCGGCCTGCAGACTCAAGGATCCCAGGTTCGATTCTGGTCAAGAGCATGCACCTTGGTTGCGAGCACATCCCCAGTGGGAGGTGTGCAGGAACGGCTGATTGATGTTTCTCTCATCAATGTTTCTGACTCTCTCCTCCTCTCCCTTCCCCTCTATTAAAAAAAAAAAATCTATAAAATATATTTTTTAAAAGTCTGAAAAGTTTCCTTAGCATTCTGAAATAGAGCAAGTTTTTGCTTAAAATATATCACTTTAATTCAGTGGTCACCAACCTTCCAGACCTCACAGAGCACCAGGAGGTCCATGGACCACAGATTGGTGACTACCAACTTCATTTGCTTCTAAGTGTATTTATAAAGCAAATATGTATCTAGAAATGGTATCTACCTAACAAGCAAGGATTCATAGCATTTCTGTTAAATATTATATAGAAATGTTTATAAATGTAAGCATAATAGTGAAATATTTAAGATCCTGAAGATATTAAACAAATATATGCCCATTTTCACCACACTAATTATGTCATTCTAAAATACTTCTTTTCAGTTGGGGGTGGGTCTTCATTTCAACCACACATAGAGAAAATTACTAAGTGACTGTTTTCTCAATTTCCCCAGGATAATATATAAATAATGCCACCTTAGATGTTTAGGTGGCATTATTTATATATTGCCAAAATAACTTATTCCCAAGAATGGATGATGTCTTAAGGCAGTGAGTATAACAAAGTATGCTTTCACCAACTAGTAACATCGGTAGCACTTGGGAACTTGTAAGAAATGAAAATTTTCAACCTTATCCCAGACCTACTGAATTAGAAACACTGGGGTGGTTTAACAGGTACTCCAAATGATTCTAAGGTATGATCATCTTTCAGAAATATTGCTTTAGTACATTATAGATTAAGCTCATTGAGAAAGGCTATTCTAAACTGATAAAATAAGTATCACATCTGTATGTCTATATTTTATGTATTAGACAAAAATCTATACAAGTTGTTCTTCAAAATGTTATCAGAGTAAATCTTTATTAAATCTAATTAATTCTTTTAGAGAAGCTACAGAAATAAGAAAATACTGGTTATGCTAAAAACTGGCTTGAAATGCTAAACTAATATTAAAAAGATAATAAGATTTAAAAACCATTACAGTCTTATCTAATAGAAATTCCTATTTCTGAAATAGAGCTGGGAAAATAGAAGTGATTCTCTAGACTAACTTTAAAATTTCCTAAAGTTTACACAAGTTCTCCCCCCCCCTTTATATTTTATTGATTTTTTTACAGAGAGGAAGAGAGAGGGACAGAGAGAGTCATCAACCAGCTGCCTCCTGCATACCCCCTCCTACTGGGGATGTGCCTGCAACCAAGGTACATGTTCTTGACCAGAATCAAACCTGGGACCCTTCAGTCCGCAGGCGACGCTCTATCCACTGAGCCAAACAGGTCTCCTCTACACAACTTCTTTTCAATCAACAGTTCTAACATCTTTATATGGACAATATTCTTTTAAGACAGATGTCATACATAAACAATACAAATTTAGTACATAAATGTTGATTGTTGTCCTGTCATTATCACCATAACAAGGTTGGAATATTTTTTTTAATATATTTTATTGATTTTTTTACAGAGAGGAAGAGAGAGGGATAGAAAGTTAGAAACATCGATAAGAGAGGAACATCAATCAGCTGCCTCTTGCACACCCCCGACTGGGGGTGTGCCCGTAACCAATGTACATGCCCTTGACCAGAATCGAACCTGGGACCTTTTAGTCCGCAGACCGACGCTCTACCACTGAGCCAAACTGGTTTCGGCTGGAATATTTCTTAATTAGAAGTTCACTATTGTAATTTCATTACTATATGCTCTGGTAATTTCAAAGAAAATGTTTACAGGCACATGCACATCAAAAACTACCTACGTGCCCTAGCTGGCTTGGTTCAATGGATAGAGCTTCAGCCTGCAGACTGAAGAATCCCAGGTTTGATTACGGCCAAGGGTACATGCAGGCTTGGGTTGCAGGCTTGATCCCCAGGAGGGGGCGGTGCAGGAGACAACCAATCAATGGTTCTCTCTCATCACTGATGTTTCTATCTTCCCCCCCCCCCTCCCTTCCTCTCTAAAATCAACAAAATATAAACTAAACAAAACAAAAACTACCTAGATAAGTTGGTGTCCTGGCTAAGTAGTGGAGCATCAACCCAGAACCAAGAGGTCATAGGTTTGATTCCCAGTCAGTACACATGCTTGGGTTTCAGGTTCAATCCCCAGTAGGGGCATGCAGGAGGCAGCCAATTCATGTTTCTCTTTCATTGATGTTTCTATTTCTCTCTTCCTCTTTCTCTCTCTGAAATAAATAAAAAATATATTTAAAAGAGATAATCGAATATTAGTTATAAAGCTACTTAAATAGCCCAAGTCAGTTTGCCTCAGTGGGTAGAGTGTCAGCCTACTGACCAAAGGGTCCCAGGTTTGATTCTGGTCAAGGAGCACATACCTTGTAGGCTCCTCCCCAGCCCTATCAGGGTGCTTGCAGGAGGCAACCAATCAATGTATTTTCTCTCACATCAGTATCTCTCTGTGTCTTTCCCTCTCTCTTTCACTCTCTCAAAAAAAATCAATGGAAAAATATCCTCAGGTGAGAATTAAAAACAAAAACAAAAAAAAAGCTACCAAAATATACCTGCTGGAAGTGCACTTACTTAAATCAACCAAAAAGGGACAAAAATACAAAATATCACAGAAATACAAATACAAAGTTAAGCTGGTTATGACTCTAATATCTCAATGGCCTTGTTTAAGTGTCCTAACTTAAAAACACATAACATCGCCGAGGGTGGTTTGGCTCAGTGGATAGAGCGTCTGCCTGCGGACTGAAGGGTCCCAGGTTTGATTCCGGTCAAGGGCATGTACCTTGGTTGTGGGCACATCCCCGGTGGGGGGTGTGCCGGAGGCAACTGGTCGATTACTCTCTCTCATCGATGTTTCTAGCTTTCTATCCTTCTCCCTTTCTCTCTGTAAAAAATCAATAAAATATATTTAATAGGATCAACATCATCAAAACGTCCATACTTCCCAAAGCAATTAATAGTTCAATGCACTCCCCATTAAAATACCAAAGGCATATTTCACTGACCTAGAAGGAACTCTCCAAAAATTGATTTGAAACAATAAAAGACCACAAATAGCCACAGCTATCCTAAGAAAGAAGAGTAAAATAGGGAGGGATCGCCGAAACCGGTTTGGCTCAGTGGTAGAGCGTCGGTCTGCGGACAGAAAGGTCCCGGGTTCGATTCCGGTCAAGGGCACGTACCTTGGTTACGGGCACATCCCCGGTGGGGGGTGTGCAGGAGGCAGCTGGTCGATGTTTCTCTCTCATCGACGTTTCTAGCTCTGTATCTCTCTCCCTTCCTCTCTCTGTAAAATATCAATAAAATATATTTTTTTTAAAAAATAGGGAGGGATCTCAATACCAGATTTCAAGCTGTATTACAAAGCCACTGTTCTCAAAACAGCCTGGTACTGGCACAAGAACAGACATATAGAACAATGGAAGAGAACAGAGAATCCAGATATCAACCCAAATCACTATGCTCAATTAATATTTGACAAAGGAGACAAGAATATACAATGGAGTCAAGACAGTCTCTTCAATAAATGGTGTTGGGAAAATTGGACAGATACATGCAAAAGAATGAAACTAGATCACCAACTTACACCATACACAAAAATAAACTCAAAATGGATACAGGACTTAAACATAAGACGGGAAACCATAAAAATACTAGAGGCATCCACAGGCAGCAAAATCTCAGACATATGCCAAAAGAACTTCTTCACTGATACTGCCCCTAGGGTAATGGAAGCTAAAGAGAAAATAAACAAATGGGACTACATCAAAATAAAAAGCTTTTTTTACTGCAAAAGAAACCATCAACAAAACAACAAGAAAACCCACTGTATGGGAGAACATATTTGCAAATGTTATCACTGATAAAGGTTTAATCTCCAATATCTACAGACAGCTTATACAACTTAATAAAACGAAGATAAATGAACCAATTAAAAAATAGGCAATGGACCTAAATAGAATCTTCTCAAAAGAAGACAGAAGGAAGGCCAAGAGGCACATAAAGACATGCTCAAAGTCACTAATTATCAGAGAGATACAAATCAAAACAACAATGCGGTACCATCTCACACCTGTCAGAATGACCAACATCAACAAATCAACAAACAAGTGTTGGCGAGGTTGCAGAGAAAAAGGAACCTCATGCACTGCTGGTGGGATTGCAGGTTGGTGCAACCACTGTGGAGAACAGTATGGAGCTTCCTCAAAAAACTGAAAATGGAACTCCCATTTGACCCAGTAATCCCACTCCTAGGAATATATCCCAAGAAACTAGAAACACCAATCAGAAAGGATATATGCACCCCTATGTTCATAGCAGCACAATTTACAATAGCTAGGATTTGGAAACAGCATAGGTGCCTGTCAGCAGATGACTGGATCAAAAAACTATGGTACATCTACACAATGGAATACTATGCTGCCATAAAAAAGAAGG
This sequence comes from Vespertilio murinus, assembly GCA_963924515.1. Taxonomy (NCBI): domain Eukaryota; kingdom Metazoa; phylum Chordata; class Mammalia; order Chiroptera; family Vespertilionidae; genus Vespertilio; species Vespertilio murinus. The sequence goes on along the minus strand of OZ004704.1, from coordinate 22,066,884 downwards.
AATTCTCATCATTTGCAGCAACCTGGATGGAATTGGAGAACATCATGCTGAGTGAAATAAGCCAGTCAATGAAAGAGAAACACCACATGACCTCACTCATTTATGGATAATAAAGAACATTACAAAATGATGAACCAAAAGATAGATATAGAGACAGTAAAGCAGCAAGTAGTCTGTCAAATTACAGGGGGGAGGGTAGGGAGATCTGGGGGAGATAAGAGATCAACTGAAGGACTTGTATGCATGCATATAAGTACAAGCAATGGACACAAAACTCTGGGGAGGGAAGACAATTGTTTCTTATAGAAGGAAATTTATTTTAATACTGAAGTAAAATATTCATTCAGAGGAATTATTTCATTTTAAATAATGTGAAACTCACAAGTATTTTAATTCACAATAAAAATTAAAATCATCCTGCGGAAGCCGGTTTGGCTCAGTGGATAGAGCATCAGCCCGCGGCCTGAAGGGTCCCAGATTCGATTCTGGTCAGGGGCATGTACCTTAGTTGTGGACACATCCACGGTGGGGGTGTGCAGGAGGCAGCTGATCAATGTTTCTCTCTCATTGATGTTTCTAACTCTCTATCCCTCTCCCTTCCTCTCTGTAAAAAAATCAATAAAAAAAAATTTTTTAAAATTAAAACCATCCTATCCTCCTATCCTATCCTATCCAATATGCTAATGATATGCTAAGGCCACTCAACTGCTCACTATGATGTGCACTGACTACCAGGGGGCAGATGCTTCAACCGGTAGGCAAGCTTGCTGCTGGAGCCCAGCTGGTTAGGACTGAGCAAGACAGGCCAGAAACGTCCTGGAGCCCTCCCACAACCCCTCCGCGGCCCTGATTGTTCACCGGTGGGGTGGAGTCCCTTGGTCTGGCCTTCGCCCTCTAAATCTGGGATCCCTCAGGGGATGTTGGAGAGCCGGTTTTGTCTGGATCCCGAAGGCCAGCCGGAGGGACCCAACTGGTGCATGAATTCAAGCACTAGTATAAAGTAAAAACCATTCAATCTCAGCAAAATCTTAGTATCTCCACAAGGTAACTTTATACATTTATATCTCAACAAGGCAACAAACATTTAAAAACTTGACAAGCTCTCAAAAGAATAAAATTGGCCCTTTCATTAAACCATATGTAAAAGTTAACTCAGTGGATTAAAGCCCTAAATATAAGAGCTAAAATTATCAAGCTCTTAGAAAAGCTTCATAATACTGGAATTAGCAATAATTTTTTGGACATCATCAAAAGCATACGAAACAAACAAAAAAAGGCACACAAATAGCTGGTAAGCATATGAAGAGATGCCTAACGGCCTGGGCTGGGTTGCACAACTGGTTAGTGTGTGTCCCAATACAACAAGGTTGCAGGTTGGATGTCTTGTCAGGCGCTTAACAAGAGTCAACCAATGAATGAAGAAATGAATGGAACAAATCAACGTTTCTCTTTCTTTCAAAATCAATTTTTTAAAAAGATGCTTAACATCACTTAAACAATATCTCCTCAAACCCATTAGGATGACCACTATAAAAAAAAACAAACATAACTACCAAAATAACAGTTGTTGGTGAGGATGTGGAGTAATTGGAATCCTTTTGCACCATTGGTGGAATGCAACAGAATCAGCGTGGCAATTCCTCAAAGAGCAAACAAACAAAACACTATAGAATATTATTTAGCCTTAAAAGGAAAGAAAAATATGACACATGTTACAACATGGATGAATCCTAAGAACATTGTGTTAAGTGAAGCCAGGAATAAGAAGACAAACACTATGATTCATAGAGAAAGAAAGTAGAATGGTGGCTGTCATGGACTGGAAGAAGGGGGAAAGGGAAGCTAAATGGGTAATGAGTTTCTGTTTTACAAGATGAAAAGGGTTCTGAGAGGAGAGAAATAGGGAGGAAGGATGAAGAAGCAAAGCATAGATAAATTCTAGGGCAGCAAAAACACTCTATATATTATAATGATGGATACATATCATTATATACATTTGTTCAAACCCTTAGAAGGTACAAAACCAAGCGTGAATCATAAACTATGGATTTTGTGTAATTGGGATGTGTCAATGTAGGTTCATCAACTGGAACAAGCATACCACTCTGGTGGAGGATGCTGATAATGGGGTAGGCTATCCATATATTATGGAGGCAGGCAGTATATGGGAAATATCTCTACCTTTCTCTCAATTTTGCTGTGAACTTAAAACTGCTTTAAAAGCCAAAACCGGTTTGGCTCAATGGTAGAGCCTCGGTCTGCGGACTGAAAGGTCCCGGGTTCGATTCCGGTCAGGGCCATGTACCTTGGTTGCGGGCACATCCCTGGTGGGGGGTGTGCAAGAGGCAGCTGGTCGATGTTTCTCTCTCATAGATGTTTCTAGCTCTCTATCTCTCTCCCTTCCTCTCTGTAAAATATCAATAAAATATATATATTTTTAAAAACTGCTCTAAAAAATAAATCTTATTAAAAGGGGGAGGGGAATTCTAGAAATTAGTTGCACAACAATGTAAATATACTTATTATACAACTGTACATTTAAAAAAAGCTAAAATTATAATGTTGTATGTCAATTTAAAAACAACAGTTAATTTTTTGTTATATTTTATAAACAGATTTTAAAAACATTAAGTGATAAACTCTTCTCTTAGAGATTCGTAAGTTATTATTATAAATATAAATACTTTCAATTTCCTTTATTTGTGGTGTCTTTTTAAAATATATATATTTTATTGATTTTTTTACAGAGAGGAAGGGAGAAAGAGATAGAGTTAGAAACACTGATCAGCTGCCTCCCACACACCCCCCACTGGGGATGTGCCCGAAACGAAGGTACATGCCCTGGACAGGAATCGAACCCGGGACCCTTTAGTCCATAGGCTGACGCTCTATCCACTGAGCCAAACAGGCTTTGGCTATTTGTGGTGTATTTATTGGGAAGGTACTCACAAACCATTATAGACCTTCTTGAGTTATACTTTAAGAAGTGGAAGTTAAAGATCTAAAGGTGAACATGTTAAAAGGGATTCTACTGTTTGCCTTCAAAATGAAAGAAACATCTGGAACTACAACTTTAGATACAATTTATAACAATCTCAATAAGAAAAAGTTGTACATTTCCAATATGCTTCATAATAATTAGTATGTTGGGGAGGTATTTATAAACCATTAAGAATTAGTTAAAGAAATCTGAAAACTGCCCAGCCAGTTTAACATCAATCTATAAACCAGGAGGTCGCAATTCAATTCCCAGTCCTGGCACATGCCCAGGGTTGTGGGCTTGAACCCCAGCAGCAGATGGCCAATCAATGATATGTCTATATACCTATATCTATATATAATTTATATATATCATTATTTTTTTTTCTTTTTCGTTTTTAAAATATATTTTATTGATTTTTTTTTACCAAGGGAAAGGGAGAGGGATAGAGAGCTAGAAACATCGATGAGAGAGAAACATCAACCAGCTGCCTTCTGCACACCCCCACCGGGGATATGCCCACAACCAATGTACATGCCCTTGACCGGAATCGAACTCGGGACCCTTCAGTCTACAGACCGATGCTCTATCCACTGAGCCATAACCTGTTTTGGCATATTTTTTAAAGATTCACTTGTGCCCCTCCCATATGCAATCCTTACCTACCCTCACCACTGTCTTAATTTTTATCATCATAAAGTAGTTTTGGCTCATCTTAAATTTCTTAAAAACAGAATCATGGTGCATACTTCTTTCTGTCTGGCTTTTGTCACTCAGCAGGTCTATGAGAATCAATGTACTTTTGCCCTCCTGCTATATTGTACAGTGAATAAATCTGCTATAAATATTCTTGCACAAGTCTCTGGGTGGACATATGCACTCATTTCTCTTGGATATATACCTATGAGTGGAACTGGTAATGGAAATGCTAGGCCATATTGAAGTTGTATGTTTAGCTTTGGTATATAACAACAGTTGGGCAGTTAAACCATATTTGTATCAGCAATTCATGAGAACCATTTACAAGTGTGTAATGGTATCTAATTGTGACTTTAATTTATATTTCCCCGATGATTAAAGATGCTGAATAATCTTTATTATTTATCAACCATCTAATTAATCTCTTAATGCCTGTTCATGCCTTTGACAAGGCAGTATTACTGACAGCATTTTTGTGTTGTCATTTTCTTCCTCAGGTAAATTAAGACACCTTTAGTCCTGATAGGTTGGGGGGAAATCAGAAAATAGTTTCCACATAGACTCAGAGTAGGGTTAAGGAGGAGGAGGTTGTGTCGGGGGAGGCGGGGGCCTCTGTGCCTGTGCTGGGGGAGGGTCTGATCAGCAGTGGCCATGGCTGCTTCAAGGGCGGGAGAGGGAGGTAGGGCGGGACTAGTAGCCTGCAGGGCCTGGGGAGCAAGGCAGGGCCAGACCTGCTTGCCCTTTGTTGCAAGGCACATTCCCATGAGGGGTGGTGTGCAAGAGGTAGCTAATCGGTGATTCTCTCTCATTGGTGTTTCTAATTCTCTATCCCTTTCTCTTCCTCTTTGTAAAAAAAAAAATTTTTCCCCCTCACATGAATTTTATTAAGGTATTATATGTGTACATATCTTACCATTGCCCCCCCCCCCACACTCCCATTCATGCCCTCCCTCCCCAGAGTTCTGTGTTTGTTGGTTGTATTCATGCATACCAGTCCTTAGGTTATTCTCTTATCTCCCCCCAGGTCTCCTTCCCCTCCCTGCTGTCATTTGACAATTTGCTTGTTTTATGGTGACTATCTCAGGATCTCATGAATAGAATCCGCTCCTCATTTGGCAGTCTGCTTGTTTTATGGTGGCTATCTCAGGACCACCCGAATAGAGTCCGCTCCTCCTCTGGTTCTCACCGACCCTCCCCCTGGGTCCCACTGCTTCCCCTGGGACACACGGCTCACCCGGGGCACACGGCCCCCTGGGACACACGGCTCACTATGCCCACCAGCCAATCAGGCGTGGGTATGCAACTTAACCTAACAAAGATGGCAAGTTAATTTGCATAAGCAGGCATCAAGCAGCTGGGGGTGGGACAGCTGCTTGCACCAGCGACAAGTGGCCTGGATCCCAGGAGTGGGTGTGCTCAGGACCCAGGCCATTCTGAGCCTTTAGGCCTGGAGTGGCTGGGGTCTAGGAACGCCCTGGCCACTCCAGGTTACATGTGCAGACACAGAGCAACTAGGGGCTGGGCAGGAACATCCGTTGTGTGTTCCCGCCCTGCAGCCGCTTGCGCTGTGCTGGCACCTAGCAGCCTGCGTCCTGGGGACAGGCATCCTTGGGAGCTAGGCCACTCTGAGCCTGTAGGCCTGCGTGTAGGCACTGAGCGGCCTAGGGCAGGTGGGAACATCCCTGGGACCCAGGCACTCAACGGCGTGCATGCTAGTGGCTGGGGCCAGGGAAGGAATGGCCCCTGCAGCAAGGGAGCAGACAGCAGACTGGGGGAGACTGCTTGCCCCTGGCCGTGCAACAAGGGGCAAGCAGTCGCCCACCTGTTGAGAACAGTCTGAGCAGGGAAGGGTCAGAAGCAGTGAGGCAAACTACCATAATCATTCAGGCAAGAGGTAATGTGACTTGAATCAAGGTGGTAGTAGTGAAGCTACTAAGATTTTGGAAGTTCTACCAACAAGAAACAAATTTACTGACAGGGTACATGGTACCAGAGAAAGAAGAACTAAGGACCACCATGATGAGACTGTTCTGAGCAAACAAGGAGATGTAACTGCCAATAACTTAGATGGGGTGAACCAAGTTTTTGGTTAGGGGGAATATCAATCAGTTCAATTTCCAACATGTTTAAGTTTGAGATAAGCCTAGAGGAGTTCAGGTTAAGATTAATTTGTGAGTTGGTAGTATGTAAACCATGAAGTTATGAGGTTAGATGTGTTTACCAAGGAAGTGAGTATTGATGGAAAGGAGCACAGGTTAGGACTTACTCCTGAGGCATTTTTAAAATATATATATTTTATTGATTTTTTACAGAGAGGAAGAGAGAGAGGGATAGAGAGTTAGAAACATTGGGGAGAGAGTCATCGATCTGCTGCCTCTTGCACATCCCCTACTGGGGATGTGCCTGCAACCAGGGTACATGCCCTTGACTGGAATTGAACCCAGAACTTTTTAGTCCGCAGGCCAACGCTCTATCCGTTGAGCTAAACCGGTTTCGGCAGTCCTGAGGCATTTTTATATGTACAGCTCCAGAGAGGGAGTAACCAGTTAAGGAGTCAGAGAATGGGCATAGGAAAAGGGAACAGAATTGATATCATGGAAAACAAGTTGGGGGGGGGGATATCTCTTAATATTGCAAATATTCATTAATACCACTGAACGATAGAGCTAGGGGTCTTGGAGATGACCTTATAGGTAAAAACAATGAGGCCAAGAAATTCAGTAAGCTGCAAAAAGCAAAAAAAGCAAATGAAAGACAGAAGATAAGGTTAGGCAGATGTATTCTCATTGTATAATGTTTAACAATATGGAATGTAGATCAAGAAACTAGATCCCAAGAGATGATATACTAAGTGCCAGCAGTATATCACAGCCTTACACAGATGTGCTATTAGAATGAAAAAACAAAACAAAACAAAACCAACAACTCTTGCCTGTTTATCCAGTTACTAAATAAACCAAATCGCCCATACACTGAATGTTGTCATTCCTGTCTCACCTTATTCAGGTTCCATTCTATCCCTTCCTTAACAAATCAAACACGTAAGTTACTACTATTTTCTCCCACTTCAATGTCTTTATGCTCCCTGCTTGACTGCAACCTGGCACATGCCCTGACGGGAAATTGAACCAGTGACCTCCTTGTGCATGGGTCAACACTTAACCACTGACCAACACCAGCTGGGCCCCAATGTCTTTTTATACCTCTTGGTCTTAGTCTTTTCTGATTTTGAGAAAGAGAGGAAAAGGGGGGGGGGGGGAGAGGGGGAGAGAGAGAGAGAGAGAGAGAGGGAGAGGGAGAGGGAGAGGGAGAGGGAGAGAGGGAGAGAGGGAGAGAGGGAGAGAGAGAGAGAGAGAGAGAGAGAGAGAGAGAGAGAGAAACATGGATTAGCTGCCTCCTGCTTCCTACTGGGATTGAGCCTGAAACCCAGGCATGTGTCCCGACCAGGAATCAAACCTTTAGAGGCATGGGACAATAAAACCAAGTGAGCCACAGAGACCTGGGTCAAAGTAAGAACTTTTAAAACACTATGTTAAGATCAAATCAGACAAAATATGTGAAAGCACTATAAATTACTGTGCAAATGAAGATATCACCTACAAAGATACTTCTTGGAAGCTGAAAACCTAAACTGTGCTCAATTAATACAACTTTTCACATTTTTGTTAGGTTAGGTAACACCATCTAAGTCAGACCTGATTATTTCAATACTTTTTTTTTTAGTCTTTCACAAACATATTCAAGATAACAAGAAACAAATTTATAAAATAAATAAATAAATGAAGTCCAAGACTTTTATCAAGAGGTAAGCTAGCATCTGACATTATTTCATAAGCCTCTATTAAAAAATATAGACTGTGATCTCAATTATAACATTTTCAATTATGTACTTAAATACATAAATCTTAAAATCATTGCCCAAACAAGAGAAATAGTAATACATGGTGGGCAAAAGTTAGCTTACAGTTATGCATATGCAAAAGTTCATACTTTTTTTAAAAAAATTTATTTAAATGATATTTTACAGAGAGGGAGAAGGATAGAGTTAAAAACATTGATGAGAGAGAAACATCAATCAGCTGCCTCCTGCAAACCTCCTACTGTGGATATGCCCGCAACCAATGTACAAGCCCTTGATCAGAATCGAACTCGGGACCTTTCAGTCCACAGGCTGAGGCTCTATCCACTGAGCCAAACCGGTTAGGGCCGTGGTCGGCAAACTGCGGCTCACGAGTCATATGTGGCTCTTTGGTCCCTTGAGTGTGGCTCTTCCACAAAATACCAAGGACTGGGTGAGTCTGTTTTGAAGAAGTGGCATTAGAAGTTTAAGTTTAAAAAATTTGACTCTGAAAAGAAATTTCAATCAAAACAGTTTATTCTTATATTGCTATTTATTGTATTATTTGCCATATGAATAACTATAAATCTAGTTTTGCCCACCTCTGTATATACAGCTTTGAAGCAGTATTCATTTTAACACTCCAAATATAGTCTTGGAATTCATATGGGAGAGGAGAGAAGGTAAATGAGAAATCTCTTACCATTGATCCTTCAGGATATCCAAACAAATAGCCCCCGTGACAGAACTAATATTAGGATGCCATATTTTAGTGATAAACCGGACCTAAAAATACAAAGCATACAAGTTATTAAATTACAGAAATAAATCACATTTAAATAGAATTACAAGAGAGAGAAATCCTCTTATTTAAAAAGTGCCCATATTTACATCAATAAAAATATATATTTAAAAAAACTCAATGGGCCGAAACCGGTTTGGCTCAGTGGTAGAGCGTCGGTCTGCAGACTGAGGGATCCCGGGTTCGATTCTGGTCAAGGGCATGTACATTGGCTGCGGGCACATCCCTGGTACGGGGTGTGCAAGAGGCGGGTGGTCGATGTTTCTCTCTCATCGATGTTTCTGGCTCTCTATCTCTCTCCCTTCCTCTCTGTGAAATATGAATAAAATATATTTAAAAGTAAATAAATAAATAACTCAATGGAAAAATATCCTTGCATAAGGATTAACAACAATAATCACACAAAAGCCGAAACCAGTTTGGCTCAGTGGTAGAGCCTTGGTCTGCGGACTTAAGGGTCCCGGGTTCGATTCCGGTCAAGGGCATGTATATTGGTTGCGGGCACATCCCTGGTGGGGGGTGTGCAGGAGGCAGCTGTTCGATGTTTCTCTCTCATCGACGTTTCTAGCTCTCTATCTCTCTCTCTTCCTCTGTGAAATATCAATAAAATATATATTTTAAAAAAATAATCACACACACAAAAAATTAGAAAACCTATGGTGTCATTTGAGGTATTAGAAATATGGAGGGGAACAGTATGTAAAGTATATGATTGTCTAACCATTAAGCTATATAGCCAAAAACAATATATAATAAAATAAAAAAAAATTTAAAAAATCAACTCATTGCCTAGTTGGTGAGGCTCAGTGAACTAGGTCACAAACATAAAAGATAGAAACAGTGAACACCTCTAAGTGGTCATATAGAAATTTTGTTTTCTATTTTTTTTATACTTCACTATATAACTTTCCTGTACAACAAAGAAATTACTTTTATAATAATAATAATAATGAAAAGAAATGGGGGGAAAAATTTGTGAGTTCTCTACATCTTGGAAGACCAAGTTTTTCCAGACCTAGAATTTAAGCCATTGTCAGATGCACATCCTATTATTCCTGCCTAGAGCCATTATTAGCTGCCTGAGTAAGCCTGCTTTTCATCATAAGTCTAGAAGCTGTCTTCCATTATCTGAAATCTTGTCCACATTAAATTTTCATAGTGAACAACTCAAAACACTCTAATTTTAATAAGCACTAAAATATATGTTATTAATTAAGTGGGCCAAGAGAAATATTTTAGAAGTCCATGTACAAAAATAGGCTTACAATACCTTAGGGGGATTAAATGGATATGTTTCTGGTATTTTTATCTCCAGTTGATATCTTCCTCCTAAAAATTGGGGAGAACAGAAAGTTAAGAACACTGCTCATTTGAACATGTAAAACCAAATATAGTGGTAGAAATTTCAAATCATGTAGTATTTTATATTCAATTACAACAAACTCATTTTAAAGTCGCAACCCAAAAAGGATATAATCAAAAGCACAATTTTTTAAATTTAAAGCATACAGAATACCCATTTTATCCAATTATATTAGCTTATTAGTGAATAATAGGGCTAGACATAGATAAATACATTAAATCCACAGACAATCCAATGCCAAAGATTTGATTGGGATAATAACACAATATACATCCTTCTCCTTTGTTTCTTCTTAGTCCACACTGACAAGAGATGTTAAATAGTGGGGAAAAGAAAAATAGAAAGCAGGGAGGTATAAAGGCACAGACAGCATAGAGGTAAAGGATATATAGGTTATGCCATAAATGGAAAAAATCTACTTCTAGCTGGTTCTCTCATAAGCAAAAACATCTAAAATTTTTAACTTGTGTCCTAAATTAAATGTTAACATTGCTTGCTAAATTCTCAAAATAAAATTCAACAGCAACAGGTACACCTAAAGACAAAAACTATCGTCTCTAAATGGGTGTACAAAATGCAGAGCTTTACAAAGAGGTAGTTCTAAGAAGGCAATATTCTGTTTTGAAGTTATATTGAGCAATTAGCTAAATACATATTTTAAAAAGTTTATCTAGCTTCCCATATCTGGAAGAATAGCAGCCTCTCAGGAAACTCAGAATGGGAAACTTTGCACTGGATGAGAAGCTAGATTTGAATATTAACTCTAAAGAACCTAATTCTAAGAACCATTAAATACAACAGTCACTATTTGAAAATATAGCAAAAAACAAAACAAAAAAAAAACCCTGTGCTATTAGAATATTTACATATGAAACTATACCTAGGATTTGCTTCAAATAATCACGGAATGATCAGATCAAAGACTGGCCATGAATTGAAAGCCTTTAAAGCTGGCCGATGAATATATGGAGAATTCATAATACCACCTGCCTTCTTCTATAGATATCTGAAATTTTCCTAATAAAAAGCCCTAGCTGGTTTGGCTCAGTAGACAGAGCATCGGCCTATGGACTCAGAGTCCTGGGTTTGATTCCAGTCAAGGGCACATGCCCGGGATTCAGGCTTAATCCCCAAAAGGGGGGCATGTAGAAGGCAGCCGATCAATGATTCTTTCTCATCATTGATGTTTTTTCTCTCTCTCTCCCTCTCCCTTCCTCTCTGAAATCAATACAAAATATATTTTTTTCAAAACGTAAAATAAAAACTATGTGCTAGGAGCAATATTAACTTCAAAATTCCATACATTCAACTCTCAGTATATCATAAATTCTCTCAAATACTCCTCCACTGTTAGTAATAGGTAGGTAAATGTGAATCTGGGAAAAATAAAAGCAATTCACTTGGTTCCTATTTCTTCAAACCCTTTTTGGTTCCAATTCTTTTCTTGCTAATTCTTTTTAATAGACTCCCAAAGTAACTGATAGATGAGTTGAACTAGATGCCTGAATCAAAGAGTATATGGCAGCAGTGAAATATATAGGAAAGTAGTCAAAACAAAAGGAACAAAAATTAAGATAGACGAGTAATAGGAGAAATTTTGTGAATACAAAGATAACTCTTTATGTTCAGTTATAAATGCTAGCTTCAAATACAGGCATAATAAATCTGGCCTGAAAAATATGCAGGTTCTTTTTCTTTCCTAAGAAACATTTTTTTTCTAATTTAATTCCAGATTAGTGTGTCTCTATAACCTTTTATATAAAGTTATTCCTTCATGAATGTCCAAAAACAAGCTATTAAGAGTAGTATGAAAGCCCAGATATATAAATAATGCTGAATCCTAGATTACCCAATCCTATTTCTATTTCACATCCCATTAATATGCTGTCTTGAATTATTTTTTGTCCTAAATTATTACCTGGTAACTTTCAATATCTAATCATAGCATTATTTGGTAATCACCAGAGCAACACAATTAGGGGAGCTATATAACTACATTATTCATATTATAACAGGTTTCCCTATAAAACATTTATTTTTTATTAACTTTTAATACTAAAATTTATCATTTTTATATTCAACTTAATCCAAATGAATGGAAAGGAATGAGATTTTTTTTTTTGAATATCAACAATTCTATAAATTTAAAACAACTCTTAAGGAAAAAGGCTCAAGAACTAAATTGTTCCTTTCCTGGTGAGCCATTATGAAATGAGAATTAGGTAGCAAGTGTAACACTGTAATTTTCCCATGGGTGTTCTACTTCTCAATCTGATTACTTTTAACACTGCATAAAATAGCTGCCTCATTATTTAACAATGATTATAAACAATTTAACGTTTCACAGGTAAATTTTTGCCTTAGCTATTAAAATGAGATTTTTTTTTAAATCTCAAAAACTAGTGAGAGCCCCACAATAAAAATTATTTAACTGTTTACCCATGTTTATATATTTTCAAAAAGTAGTATATGTTGCCCTGACCGGTTTTGCTCAGTGGATAGAGCTTCAGCCTGTGGACTGAAGGGTCCCAAGTTCGATTCCGGTCAGGGGCATGTACCTTGGTTGTGGGCACATCCCCAGTGGAGGTGTGTGCAGGAGGCAGCTGATCCATGTTTCTCTCTCATCGATGTTTCTAACTCTCTATCCCTCTCCCTTCCTCCCTATAAAAATCAATAAAATATATTAAATTTTATATTTATGCCTTTGAATATGTTTTTCCTAAACAAAGTGAATATTTCTCTCCAAATTTTATGATAAAAATACAATTTAAATTTATCTATCTTAAATATATACCCCAAAAATATTAAAATTAATCTTATCAAATAGTAATGTCTCATATAGTGGTAGCTGTGGAAATAAGCACTTAAAAACCACCAAACTTGTTTCTAATTAGCAAAGAATGTTATATTTATATTTAATCATCTTATAAATAGTTTATGTTCCAATTTTTAAAATTATATACCTCTCTTAAGGGTTGCCAAGTAAGTAGAGAACATTCTGCCATTTAGTTCAGGAAGTACCTTGTTTATATGTAGCAAACTAAAAAGAACTCTAGAATGATGTTACTGCCCTATTATCTCTAAAACATTTGAACTTAAAAAGAGTAATTCAAGAATATTTATAATGTCTGCCTTCAGGAAGAAGCTAGTACAGTCGTCCTTCAATATCTGCAAGGGATTAATTCCAGACAAACTTCCAAAATTCACAGATGTTTAGGTTCCTTATCTAAAATGACATAGTATTTGCATATACCTATGCATATCGTCCCATATGCTTTAATCATCTCTAGATTACTTATAATATCTAATACAATGTAAATGTTATGTAAATAGTTGTTATAGTGTATTTATATTGTTCAGGGAATAATGACAAGAAAAAAGCCTGTCTAACCACCATACATCTAACTATATTAATATATATCAGCAAAATGTAACATCCTCTTCCCCCAAATACTTTCATCTGAAGTTGGTTAAATTCACGGATGTAGAACCTGGAGATATGCAGGACCAACTGTATATCATTACAAACAACACCTGCTATTAAGACAAGAACTTGATTTTTATAAGATAACAAAGATCTATTATTTAATGATTGTCAAAAGGACTAAATGAATAGCTTCCATGAAAGCATCTGAATGAGGCCTGGCATATCGGAGGCACTCAATGAATAATATAAAAATTTAAATATCTAAAAATTACTCTTATGAACTATATAAAAAATTTATTATTTAAGATTTGGTAAAGACATTTTTAGGGTCTTTAAATTTTTAAATAAAATAAATATTTAAACAAATTATTTAAATAAATAAAATATTCTAGTATATTAGATTCTACTGAAAATTTTGAGGTAAATGTTCATTATAGGATTGTAGAACCACAACATTTAAAATAGACATAACCACCACTTCTAATATTCAGTCAAACCTGATTTATTTTAAAAAAAACAGAAGTGATGAGAAATATATGCTTTGAAGTCAAAGGCTGAGACTGAAATCCCAGCTGTGCCACTCAGATGACTTTAGGCAAGTTACTTCTCTGAGCTTAAGGTGTTTCTTCATCTATGAAACAGTGACAACTGTACTTACCTCATAAGATTTGTTGTAAAAACTGAATGAAAAAATACATGTAAAAGTCTAACAAGTAAAAACTCAGTGTTAATACTACAAATTGTTATATGATTTCTATTAAGTATTTAAATGCCTATTATATGCAAGAACCTTGGTTATGCTACATAACCCAAACTTATATTCATTACTGAAGATTTGCCTAATGAAGAAATAAAAAGCTATAAAGCTTTCTGTATCTTACCACCCAATTTCATGGTCTAAAGTAGCTAGAGACTTAGTTTGTGAACATAAAATTCAGCAATTTTTTTAATGTATCTTGAAACAATCACTTAAAGCTTTCTTGAATTAAAAAAATCAAATATTTGTAATACAGCTTATAAGAAGACATGCATGAATGAAATGCTAAATGACAAAAGGGGAGAGGAATTTTAAAAATATGTAAGTATTTTTATCAGTCAGAAATTTAAGTCAAGGCTTGTTATAGATATCATATGGAAAGGTAACTGAAAGTCTATAGTCCATATAAGTTAGACGCTTAACAGATATGCTTTATACTATTAAATTCTAACCTATATAGCCTGTAACTTGACTCTACTGAATCTATTTTTGGAAAATAAAAAAATTAGCTAAAATTCAGAAAGAAAAATAAGTCCAGATAAGTATCTATTTTTATTATCTAAAAATTGCTGTATATCCTAAGCCAAATGAAATTACCTCCCAATTAATTTATAATATATACTTAAGTTATTCTGATTTAATGTTTCAGACAAGTTCTAATACGCACAATATTTTGATACAGAAAAAAGTACTTGCCTTCATATGGTGTGTCTGGAGGTCCTGCTATTTCTCCTCTTAATTCTGTAAAATTCTCATCTACAAGATCTACTTTAATTTGATTTTTGCTCGTCTTAAAAATAAACAGAAAATAAATGTTAGTTATATCAGCAAGAAAAAAGCCTATTATAAAGTATTATCTATAAAAATTTTGAAGCCCCCTATTTCATTAGCTTGGTTATCTGCTCTAGTAAAAATAATAGTCTGTGTTTTTCTAGGACTTAACTAGCCAGTTTTAAGAATATTTAAAACAAAACAAAACAAAAAGTTTTCACTTCAATGTTTTCAATGAAATAAAACTACTTTGAACATAGTACAATGGCTTATTGACTTTAAAAGAATGTTTAGAGAAAAACAGCAGACATTTATATTTGCCAACTTCATGTACATTAGGTACAAAGGGATAAATCTATTCATTTGTAGACTAACACTGAGATACTATACCCCCAGGTTACATGGGCTCTATCCATATAAACAGAAAAATCAGGGTCAATAAAAGCTATTTAGGTTATAAGCTCACACTTGAAATAGTCACAACTCTAGATGTTTAGATTAACTGAAATATTATACCATCCACCCAGATGGTAAAAGCTCTAAGCATCTAATTAACTTCCCTTTCCATAAAAATTCCTGAAGCCTAATTGCCTCCCCAGAATTGTCTGATGCCTTCTTCAATTTGTTTTTCGACTTAGTTTACTTCAACGGCAACAGCCTACTTTCTTCCCCCCCCCCCCCCCGCCTCTTTTGAGATATAATAGAAAGCTTAATGAAATCAGATTTGTATGAAATCAAAACATTCTTCTTGGCTCCTAGCTCTCTGCCTCCCTGGCCAGCCTATGCGTCCTCAAAGCCATAACCAGTTTCTTTCTCTCTCTTGCTCTCTTCAGTCTCAGAGTCTGTCTCTGGATATCTCCACAGGTAACTGGTTGCCTGCAAAGAAGATATAGGCCACAGAGACCTGCTTCTGGGTGGCAACAGCCTACTTTCAAAACGGATTTTTATTTTAAATTTATATACCATCTATTTATTCTGCATGTTATACTACTTCTCAAAGTACTTTATTGAAGTATCACTTCAATCTCTCAATCCATTTGTTATCAGTTGATCAATGGTGATTCAGAAAACCCTACATTGGGATTCACATTAATATTCTCAAGTACCTGTCTGTAAATGGGTTCTCCATTTATATTTCTGGCTTATACTAGCATCTTACTGGTCTATATTTTTAATAATTTATCTTCCCCTTTGTTCAACTTTTAAAAATATAAAGCCTTAATATACAAGTTATGTTTTCTTTTTTTTTTGGTTAGGATTTCATATTTTTACCAAAGTAACACAATATTATCTACTCTTATGAAAATAAGCCTGGCAAGACCTCAAGACTAAATTTTTGCTTTTGAGCCTATCTTCTTAGTCTTGTTTCCTCTCCCCACCCCAATAGAAGCTACTATTTTTACTTTTTCTATACTAAACTATTTTAGTACAGAATGTTAATTACTGAAAAAACATACAATTTAAAACCTATATTTTAAAAGTTTCATGACTTTTAATTAATCTAATCTTTTAATAAAAGCATAAGATAAAAAACTTCATGCATTTTGCCGAAACCGGTTTGGCTCAGTGGACAGAGTATCGGCCTGCGGACTGAAAGGTCCCAGGTTCGATTCCGGTCAAGGGCATGTGCCTTGGTTGCGGGCACATCCCCAGTGGGGGGCTGTGAAGGAGGCAGCTGATCGATGATTCTCTCTCATCGATGTTTCTAACTATCTATCCCTCTCTCTTCCTCTCTGTAAAAAATCAATAAAATGTATTAAAAAAAAAACTTTATGCATTTCAAAATTAAACATCCTAATTATTTCTGGTTTGTTTGCCATCATTTTTTATACTTGAGATTAAAGTATTTCATATATTTCTGAAGATAATTTTATTCCCCAAACTAAAATTATAAATATGCATAATGAGAAATATCTGCCTGTGCTCTAAAAAAATCACTATCACCCTGGTATTTGTAGCAGAAGATTAAGTGTACAGTTTTATTTTTTTAAACAGTTTTATTTATTTATTTATTATTATTTTTCCCACCATTTTTTTAAGGAATTATATGTGTACATAGCTTACCATTGCCCCCCCACCTCCCATACATGCCCTCCCTCCCCAGAGTTTTGTGTCCATTGGTTGTACTAAGTGTACAGTTTTAGCAATTATAAAATATTGTGTCCAGTATGCACAGCAATTAATGTTAAAATGAAAATCAAAGGCATCAGACTTCCACACACCAATTTAAGGAGCCACAAGTATAACTATAGATTTCTGTTTCTCTCCGAAGATTTCTAAGTAAAATAAGAGTAGTCAGATCTTGCAAATCATTAATGCTTTCAAAGTTCTCTACTACTTTCCACAACATACCTTTACCAAAAAGAAGTAAATAACCAAAAATGTGAGGATACTGAAGGATAGGATTAAAATTTGGAGAAAGGGAGGAGGTAACAGAAATTTTAAAAGCTGCCTTCTAGATTGCCCCCAATTGTCTTGGTTAGTAAAATGGTAAATAAACATTATTAATTTTTATACTCTGTCTTTATTTTTGTCCTCATTACCCCAAATTATAATTGAGAAAATGGGTTTCTCACTCTATGAAAGATTTACTAAATTAGCTCAAGAAAATGCAACCACCATGATAAAATCTATTATATATACTAAGTATTCTATATGATCTAGAGTAGTCTTTATTTGCAGAGAAAATGGAGAATTAAAGACAGATTTTTCACAGTTTAATTAATTAAATTAATTAATTTTTCCATTATATAATTATCCTTTATTACCTCCACAGTTTAATTCAAACATCCAATTGTTCCACAATCCAGTACTTCGATTCTGTGCCCCCACAAACTAATTAAAATCCTACTTAAGACTGAGTTAAAAGGAAGACATGGAAAATGGCAAAAGATGACAAATAGAATTAGAAAAGGCATGACCTTTGGGGTCAGATAGATGTGAGATGAATCCTACTTCTGCCAATCTCTTGTGGTATTAATTCAGGTAAGTCACTTAACTTCTCTCAATTTTATTACTGTAAAATGAGAATACATCTCTCAGAATTACGTATTTGAGAATATCCTGGATAGTAACATTAATTACAAAAACCTTTGCTTTCAAAGCCTTATTTTAGAAAATGTACTCACAGTTGTTTCAATCTCATACGAATGTTAAGTTCTAAAAATAAACAACAGGCTACCTTTCCTGCATTCACTAAAGATGAGCACCTGTTATGTGCAGGCACAGGAAACAGTGCAGCAGTGAGGCAGGCTTTCTAGATGGCATGGCTTCATTCCAGCCTGAGAGTGAAACAGGCTGGCAGTGCCCCTACAAATAGTGTCCCTTTAGGTAAGCTGCTGCTCCTGGGGTCTTCCCAGCATGATCAGAGTCCTAAGCAGGGCAGGAACAGGGTCAGTTCTGCAGCTTACAGAGTTCACTCTGAGGCTGGGAGAGAGGTCTGACCGAGCAGGAGGAGCCTACCCCACCGTTTGCCTACCATTTCCAGCTGTCTTTCTGAGACTGTCTCTAAGGTGAGGCCCAGAGTTCATTCTGGAGGATCCTGCAGCCTCACTCTTCTACTTCACCATTGGCCACTTCCTTCCTTTTTTCCTTTGCACCCCAATTCATCCCCTTTTCCTGGCTCTAGCGAAGAATACTTTTAAAAGATCAAGTTTGAATTGAATGCAGAAAGCATATTTTAACCTGGCTGAGAGTGGTACGCCCCTGGGTACATGGGAGCCAACATCAGAAGGCAGTCCATCCTCCTTTTCAGAGAACTGCCTAGCACCGTGGTCTGCAAACTGCAGCTCTCGAGCCACATGCAGCTCTTTGGCCCCTTGGGTGTGGCTTTTCCACAAAATACCACGGCCTGGGCGAGTCTATTTTGAAAAAGTGGCATTAGAAGATTAAGTTTTAAAATTTTGGCTCTCAAAGGAAATTTCAGTTGTACTATTGATACTTGGCTTTGTTGACTACTGGAAAGATTAACCTAGTCCGAGTCACTCGCCCTGTGCCACCCAACTCAGCCCACACTGCCTGCAACCTGTAACTCATACCTTGCCTACTTTCCCATGCTCATAATTGTTAGTTTCCATGTAATCTTTGTCCTTCTACAATATAAGCAACTGGCTTATGGGGAGGGATAGAGCAATTTTGTGGATGACCTACTGCTCTTCCATATTGCCAGCATTATTGGAATAAATGCTCATATATGAAAACAAAACAAGACAAAAACACCAAAAACAAAACACAGAACAATGTGTTATTCATTTTAATGACTATAATAACCAGGGAGGCTAAATAAGTCTTTGGAAGAAAACTTGAAGAATTGTGCTTGGTATCATTGCACTACATTTTTTGAGAGGACAGCTGCAAAGTTGCTTTTCTATAATTTCTTCTCCCAACTCAGCTAAACACAAAGTGGGACCTCTAGTAGTCCTGATTTTTATAATTTTCCCTTGTGGCTCCAATGCATTTCTAACACATAAAAGGAAAAGAAATTAACAGAAGCTATACAGCTCCTACTAAACATTTTTAAAATAAACTATTGTTTAAGATATTACATAATGTATGCAAAATAGCACGGTGCCAGGGCAGGTCCTTAGTCACTGCAGCTGGTCCTGATGTCTGCCATGGCATTGCTCCACCTGGTTTTGCTGCTTTCCTGGGCCTGGAGCTGAAACACAGCTGAGGCCTACATGTCATCTCCAGGGGTTATTGCTTAAGGGAGTGGTCCTGCAAGGGCCTGTTGCTAGGTACCCAGGGCTCTCTGCCCTGGTGACTCTGCATTTGGCCCTTTGTTCCTGCCCCGCTCATGACTGTGAGAAATGCTCATCTGTCCAAATAACGGACTCGGGAGACAGAAATATGATGAAAACAAAACTTTTAATACGTTCTTGAGAGCGGTGTCTGGATGTATAGGCACATATGGAGTATCGATCACAGGCTTATCTAGTCCCTCCTCCAGTTTCCATAGGCTATTATGGGTCACCAGTTTCCTCATACATCGTTTCCTCATGCATCATCTAGGTCTTATTGTCTCCCATTGGGCCACTTTACAAAATTAGGCTAAGGCCTTTTCTAGTTGTCTCCACCTCCCCCCTGTCTAGTTGAGGCAGGAGCCTGGGGGTTTCCACCATGATGCTGGCTCATATCCACAGTTCTTTGTTCTTATATCCTCTTCCCTCCTCCCTACATTCTGTTTGCCCTGGAAAATTCAGTAAATGGTTCCATTAAAAGTTGACGGTGCTGAAGGTGGATCATAGAGGCTTATTTCCTACAATGCCTAATTGCCTACTACAATTGGAAGTAAAGCTTATAGGATTTAGTTATTACATACTAAAAGTGTATGATAAGGAAGAAACAAGGATCACTCTTACAGTTTTGGTTTTCAACTGGGTGGATGATCCTATATAATAAAAGGCTAAAATGCAAATCGAACAGCGGAACAACTGGTCTCTATGATGCTCACTGACCACCAGGGGACAGATGCTCGATGCAGGAGCTGCCCCCTGATGGTTAGTGTGTTCCCATAGGGGGAGTGCTGCTCAGCAGAAATCAGCCTCATGGTGGCAAGCGCAGTGGTGGTGGCAGGAGCCTCTCCTGCCTCTGCGGCAGTGCTAAGGATGTTTGGCTGCCGGCTTAGGCCCAATCCCCCACTGTCAGTGGAACACCCCCAAAGGCTGCTGGACTGTGAGAGGGTGCAGGCTGAGCTGAGGGACCCTCCTCCCCTGAGTGCATGGATTTCCTACACCGGGCCTCTAGTAGTATAATAAACTAAAATAAGGAAATAAGAAATTGAAGGGTCAGAGTTTGGGAAAAAGGGAAAACCAAATTCAAATTTAGATATGATGAAAAGAGGTATGAAATCTATAAAAATTCCAAGGGCCAAGTAGACTGTTGAAAACACAGATCTAGAGCTCAGGCGTATGTCTGGATCAAAACAACAACAACAACAACAATCAAGATCTGTTATTACTGGTACAAAAGGAAGGAAAATGTTTCAGAGACAGTAGCTAGCTAATGTTGCTGAGAAGTTAACAATGATAATAGCAGTTCATACTTACATAGCACTTTATAAGCAAAGCTCTAACTGATTTAAATGTAAT
This sequence comes from Vespertilio murinus, assembly GCA_963924515.1. Lineage (NCBI taxonomy): Eukaryota > Metazoa > Chordata > Mammalia > Chiroptera > Vespertilionidae > Vespertilio > Vespertilio murinus. Next base: position 22,046,158 of record OZ004704.1, on the reverse strand, counting down.
AACCCACTTAATCCTTGTAACAATCTCACATGTTTACCAACCAGGAAATAGAAATACAAAGAGGTCCATACAGATATTAGTGAAGCAAGGTTTCAAAAATGACTCACAAGCCCTAGCCTGTTTTGCTAAGTGGTTAGCCCACGGATTGAAGAGTCTCGGGTTCAATTCTGGTCAAGAGCACATACCTCGGCTGCAGGCTCGATCCCCAGTCCCAATCAGGGTGAATGTGGGAGGCAACCAATTGATGTGTCTTTCACATTGAAGTTTCTATCTCTCCCTCTCCCTTCCACTTTTTCTTTTTCTTTTTTTTAAAATATATTTTATTGACTTTTTACAGAGAGGAAGAGAGAGGGATAGAGAGTTAGAAACATCGATGAGAGAGAATCATCAATCAGCTGCCTCTTGCACACCCCCTACTGGGGATGTGCCCGCAACCAAGGTACATGCCCTTGACCAGAATCGAACCCGGGACCTTTTAGTCTGCAGGCCGACGCTTTATCCACTGAGCCAAACTGGTTTCGGCTTCCTTCCACTTTTTCTAAAATCAATGGGAAAAATATCCTTGGATGAGGATTAACAACAACAAAAAAGACTAGCAAGTCAATCTATTTCACTGACTCTAAAATACCACAAATTATAGTATGCCCTGCTATATGCCACTAAGAAAAAAACACCATCACTCACATTATCACACAATATTTTATCATTTAAAATTGCTACTTTACACTTAAAGAGACTTTAAATTTTACATACATTACACATAAGACTGCATTAAGAAAAAAAATAAGCAAAATAGTTATTTTGTTCATACACATAAAATACTTCCACAGGCATACATAAGAAACTGGCAAGAGTGGTTCCCTTAGGGTAGGAAAACTAAGAACTATGGACCTAGAGTAGATGGGAGAACATGGTGCTGTCTAAAAATGATTTCAGAGACATGTAACTTTTGCTGCAAAACACTTTATAAAGGCTGATGGACTGAGCAACAGGCAGATCTTTGCAAAGTGAGGGGGGGGAAGGTAAAAAGCATTCACTATAATTGGGTAGTCCATGAAAGGTGAGGGAATGGACACCATGATGAAAGAGAACTCTTCCAAATTTTGGCTATAAAAGAAAAGTGAGAAATAGGGCAGTAGTTGGAGAAAAAAGGAGAGTTTTATGGAAGGGGAGGGGGAGATTAAAAATAAGAATAGCAGAGATAATGTAATGAACAAGATAGAAAGGGTAAAGCCTACAATGAGAATGACTGGCCTTAGAGAACAAAACACTTCATCTATATCAAGAAAGGAGAAATAGATATACATAGGTCAACATAGCTGTATAGGTTTCTTGCTTTCCTATCCTTGATGAAGAACTCCTACCTTCAAATCTTAACTGTGACCCCAGCCACAATCATCTTTTAAGTGTACACACTGAGACAGATTATTTATGAACAGGATCTACACTTAATTCAGAACCTAGCACACTGTAGGAACTATATACTTTTCAGAACTGGCTTGAATCTAACTTGTAAAAATATACGTCCTCAGCCCAGTTGGCGTGGCTCAGCGGTTGAGTGCCAACCTATGAATCAAGAGGTTATGGCTCAATTACCAGTCAGGGCACATCCAAACCAGCTAAGACAAAAACCTAGCTGTTTTTGCTCAGTGGATAGAGCCATCAGCCTGTGAACTGAAGGGTTCAGGGTTCGATTCCAGTCAAGACACATGCCTGGGATGCAGGCTCAATCCCCATTAGGGGCGTGCAGCAGGCAGCCAATCAATGATAGTCTCTCATCATTGATGTTTCCTACCCCTCTCCATTCCTCTTTAAAATCGATATAAATGTATTCAAACATATATGGCTCAGAATAGAAATGTGCCTGTTTTAAGATTTTCTAATGTTCACAATTACATCAGTTATATGACAGCAACAATGACACTCATAGCCCACATTTGTACATTACTTCACCTCATCTTGTATGAGAGCAATCACCTTCCCTTTCCCTTTTTTTTTTTTTTTTTTTTTGGTTGAAGTTAAGTCTCACTTCTGATGGGGCCATCATAAAGCTACTGAAATCAAAATGCCTGACTTCAGCTTAGAAATGTAGACACACATAACAATGGAACAAAATAGGGAACCCAGACGTAGGCCCAGACTTAGTCAACTGACCTTTGACAAAGGAGTAATTTGATGGGGGGAAAAGGATAGCATTTTTAACAAATGGTGCTAGAACAACTGAACAAAGTAATCTTACATTAAACATTTTTTAAAACTGGAAAAATTCTTTTATTTTTTTAATCTTTATTGTTGAAAGTATTACAGGTGTCCCCCTTCCCTTTTTCCCCCCATTGATCCCTTTCACCCTCAACCATTCCCCCTAAAATGGTAAAATTCTTTTAAAAAATATATTTTTTTATTGATTTCAGAGAGGAAGGGAGATGGAAAGAGAGAAACATCAACCATGTGTGAAAACCACTGATTGTCTGCCTCATGCATGCCCCACATTGGGGTTTAAGCCCACAACTAGGGTATTTCCCCTGACCAAGAATTGAACCAGGACCTATCCTCTGGTTCATAGATCAGCGCTCAACCACTGAGCCTGCTGGGCTAAGCTGGCAAAATTCTTTTTTAATATATTTTATTGATTTTTTTAGAGAGGAAGAGAGAGGGACAGAGAGCTAGAAATATCGATGAGAGAGAACCATCGATCAGCTGTTTCCTGCACATCCCCTACTGGGGATGTGCCCGCAACCAAGGTACATGCCCCTGACCGGAATTGAACCTGGGACCTTTCAGTCCGCAGGCAGATGCTCTATCCACTGAGCCAAACCGGTTTCGGCGTGGCAAAATTCTTAATACCCAACACTGGTAAGGTCAGAGTGGTACCAATAAAGCTCATAAGACCTTTTCTTAAAGGTAATAATGCAAAAAAAAATTAACACCATAAATTTTCATACTCTTTAAACCAGTACTCCCACTCTCAGAATCTGCCTTAGAAACTCATTTCATTACATGTAGAAAAAAGTTATTATCACAATGGAAATTACAAACATTACATATGAAAAATAAGAATCTAAGTATCCAACAACTGAGGGATGCCAACAAGAATTATGATACAATTTAAAGGGACACAAGCAAAAATAAATGGGAGTAAACTTATGGTTTCCCATCCAGCATGTAAACACTTAGAAGCTGTCACTCCCACCCCACAGAAGAAGAAAAACGAACAAACTGGAAATCAACAACTTTTCTTAGATATTAATCACAGGGCAAATTGCCGAGACAGGTAGGCAAAAAAAGAGAATCAAACCTTGCCAGAACAAAAGCTTGCAAGCCTCTCTGCACGAACCATTCATTACCTGGTTAGGTAAATCTAAACTGTAATTGTTAAATTACAGTTGCTGGAGGCTCAGAAAGGATGAATTTGAGAATTTAAAAAATCCCATGGGCTTGCACACTTTTATGAATTTTTACTTCCAGGATTCCTTCAAGATTTTCACAGCTAAGATCAGAGAAAAATGCCCTCATTCTTCTGGCTGCGAGAGGGGGTAATTCACCATTTTGAAATAAGCCCAGAATATTATGTTCTTAAGAAAGACTACCCCAAAGAGAAACTATTTCACCAGAGCCTAACCAATTGGGGTTTTAACAGATCTAAGCAACCAGAGAGAAGAGAAATACCCAATTCTAGCCCCCTCTAGCTTCCCACTCTCATCTAAGAGGGGAGGGGACTGAGAAGCACTTGAAGATAAGAACTTAGAAGCACAGGCTCACTAAAGGACTGAGACCCAATTACGGGACTATAGGTTGATTCCCTTACCCCAAAGTCTTATCATTAGGACTCCAGTATAACAGGAGACCAAAATTCAAACACTTTCCTATCTCAGACCTTATTTAAGGTGTTTCTAAAGAACCAAAGTCAACAGAGGAGCCCTAGCTGGTTTGGCTCAGTGGACAGAGTGTCAGCATGCGGACTGAAGGGTTCTGGGTTTGATTCTAGTCAAGGGCACATACCCAGGTTGTGGGCTCGATCCCCCTTAAGGGGAGTGCAAGAGGCAGCCAATCAATGATTCTCTCTTACCATTGGTGTTTCTATCTTTTTCTCCCTCTCTCCTCCTCTCTGAAGTCAATAAAAATATATTTTTTAAAAGTCAACAGAGGAGACAAAAACAAGAACAATAAGATTTTAGCCTCTGATACCTATAGCTATAGCAAAACTCAGCCAATTCCATAGACAGATAAACATAAAAGTATCTCACTAAAGGCCTATTTACACCTCAGTTTCTTTTACCCAGTACATCATGTCTGGCTTTCAAAAAAATTACAAGGCATACTAAAAAAACACACACACAAAAAAATAAAGACTCTGGCTCATATATGGTAACAATGCTGAAATTAGACTAGAAATTTAAAACTATAATTAATATGCTAAGTACTCTAATGGAAAAAATTAATAACAATGTGCAAAAAAGATGGGTAATGCAAGCAGTGATGAAAGCTCTAAGAAAGAATATAAAAAGTAAATGCTAGGGGGGAAAAAAAACACTAACAGAAATGAAAATTGCCTTTGGTGTGCTCACTAGTAGGTGAATACAACGAATCATGAAACAGAAGAAATGTCAATAGAAACTTCCAAAAAGAAAATGCAAAGGAAGAACAAATGAAAAAGAACAGAACACCCAAAAGGTGTAACATACAAGAATACCTAATGGAGAAAAAAAAAAGGAAAATAAATATTTGAAGCAATAATGATTAAGAATTTCCATAATTAATAAACAGATCCAGGAAGCTCAAAAAAAGTACAAGTCAGGATAAATCCTCAAAAATCTATACCTAGAGACATTATATTAAATTTTTAATTAAAAAATTAAAAAACCAAGATAAAATCTTGAAAGAAGCCAGAGGAAAAGAACATTTTACATACAGAGGTGCAAAGATAAGAACTGCGCCCAGCTGACGTGGTTCAGTGGTTGAGCATCAACATATGAACCGGGAGATCACGGTTTGATTCCCAGTCAGAGCACATGCCTGAGTATGGGCTCAATTTCCCGTGTGGAGCATGCAGGAGGCAGGCAATCAATGATTCTCTCTCATCATTGATGTTTCTCCTTTTTCCTTCCTCTTTGAAATCAATTGTATATATATTTTTTAAAAAGATAAGAATTGAATGGGACTTCTCTTCAGAAAATATGGAAGCAAGACAAGAATGAAGAAGAATTTAGTGTTCAAAGAGCCTGGTCATGGCGGCTCAGTGGTTGAGTGTTGACCTATGTACCAGGAGGTCAAGTTCAATTCCGGATCAGGGCATATGCCCGGGATTGTAGGTTCAATCCCAGTAGGGAGTGTGCAAGAGGCAACCAATCAACATTCTCATCACTAATGTTTCTGTCTCTCTCCCCCTCTTCCTTCCTCTCTCTGAAATCAATAAAAGCATATTTATATAATGAAAATCTCCTAATGGGAGAAGATATTCGCCAATGATACATCCGATAAGGGATTGATATCTGAAATGTAACTCATACAACATAACACCCCCCCAAAAAAACCATAAAAGCAAAAACACAAACTAACAATTCGTTTAATAAATGGGCAGAGGATCTGAATAGACATTTCTCCAAAAAGAAAATACAGTAGCAAACAGACATATAAAAAAAATACTCAATGTCACTAAGCATCAGAGAAATGCAAATTAAAACCACAATGAGATATTATTACCTCACATCTGTAAAATGGCTATCATCCTATATAATAAAGGGCTAATATGCAAATTGTCCCCTCAGGTGTTTGACCGACTGAGAGTTCAACCACTTCCTATGGCATGCACTGACCACCAGGGAGCGGCAAGGAACGAAGGCCCGATTGGGCCGGAGGGAATCAATGGGTGGGGGAGGGAAGGAGGGGGACATATGTAATACTTTCAACAATAATTATTTTAAAAAATAAAATAAAGGTTGAATGAAAAAAAATAGTAAATAAAATAAAATTACTGGGTTATAGTATTTGAACTCTTCATACTTTTATAACCAAAGTACTTTCTAGAAAGGTGGTCGTAAATTATTGTAGTGCTGGCACTTCATGAGGCAGCCCATTTCATCATATTCTCATCATTAGCACAGTCTTTAAAAACACACACAAATAGCTCTAAGTGGTTTGGCTCAGTGGGTAGAGCATCAGACTTTGGGCTGAAAGGTTCCAGGTTTGATTCTGTTCATGGGCATATGCTTTGGTTGTATGCACAACCCCAGTGAGAGGTATGCAGGAGGCAGCTGATTGATGTTTCTCTCTCACTGATGTTTCTAACTCTGTATCCCTTTCCCTTCCTCTCAGTTAAAAAAAAAAAATCAATAAAATATATTTAAAAATAAATAAATGAATGAATGAATAAAAATAAAAACACACACAAATAGAAAAATCAACTCTCTATCTTTTTAGTGAGATTAGCCTCTATCTGTCCCAAGCAGCATTGCTGGGGGAAAACCCACATAACCATTCACTAATTGGTCTCATGTTCAAGTGAACACCATATGCAAATGGAATTTGACATGGCCCTATGTGTCTCTGTTCTTATTAAAGAATAATCCTTCCACCATGCCAGGAATACCACCACTCTATTCTTCTCAAGGACTTTGCACCTTCAATTATTCCTGCTCTATCAAAATGTCTCTCATCCACCAATATACAAACATTCACTATTATCTACCAGAAAAAATTTCTCAAGATCTTTATAGCCATATTCTTCTCCAGCTCCCCTTCTTCTCTGCTCTCCTGTCAAAGCAAACATCTTTTTTAAAGTTGATGTGACATGCTGGCCAGGTAGCTCAATTGGTTGGAGTGTCATATGACACCAAAAGGTTTCAGGTTCAATTCCCAGTCAGGACACATACCTAGATTGTGGGTTTGATCTTCAGTCAGGAGGTAATCAATCAATACCTCCCCTCCCTCTCTAAAAAAAATCAATAAAAATATATCCTCAGGTGAGGATTTTTTTAAAAATTGATAATGTGTTATAGTTGTACACTTGAAACCTGTATGGTTTGATTAACTAATGTCACCCCAATAAATTCAATTTTAAAATGTTTATTAAAAACAGAGTTGCCACCCTAACCAGTTTGGCTCAGTGGATAGAGCATTGGCCTGTGGACTGAAGGGTCCCAGGTTCTATTCCAGTCAAAGGCATGTACCTTGGTTGCAGGCATATCCCCAGTAGGGGGTGTGCAGGAGGCAGCTATCAATGTTTCTCTCTCACCGATGTTTCTAACTCTCTATTCCTCTCCCTTCCTCTCTGTAAAAAAAAAAAAAAAAAATCAATTTAAAATGTATTTTTAAAAAATCAATAAAAAATATATATATTTTTTTTTTTTTTTTTTAAAGAGTTGCCCTAGCCCAGTCGTGAGCAAACTATGGCCCACGGGCCGGATCCAGCCCGTTCAGCTGTTCTATCCAGCCCACGGAGCTGAAAGAGTGGAGGGTTCTCTTGCTCTCCCCTCCGCTCCTTCACCAGCAGCCCAAGATGAAAAGTGCCAGCATGGTCAGGTTGCTTTTGTTCCGGCCCTCCGGTCCAGATTAAGAACCCATTGTGGCCCTAGAGTCAAAAAGTTTGCCCACCCCTGCCCTAGCCAGTTTGGCTCAGTGGATAGAGTGTCCGCCTGTGGAATGAAAGGTCCCAGGTTTTATTCTGATCATGGGCACATGCCCAGGTTGCAGTAGGGGGCATGCAGGAGGCAGCCAATCAATAATTCTCTCTAAAAAATTGATGTTTCTATCTCTCTCTCTCATCCTCTCTGAAATCAATAAAAATATACTTTAAAAAGCACACACACAAAAAAACCACGGAATCGACCAGAATGTCAGTTCTGTAAGTACCTTACTTACTCTTAACCCACTCTAATGATATCCATTTTTACCATTCCAATAAAAATATTCCAGTCAAGGTCACCAATCACCACCATGCTGCAAATTCGAGTCATTTCTCCCATTTAGCAGCAAGACAAAGTTGGCCATTCTTGGAACGGTCTTCTCTTGGCTTCAATGACATCACTCTCTTCTGATTTTGCTCAGACATCACTAATAGTTCACTTTCCTTATGCTTTGTTAATTCTCGGTTCAACTTCAAAGTGTAGTAGGAGACCAGGGCAAATACCACGACTTAGACCCCCTTTCTTTTCAAACCAAATTGTCCTAGAGTTAAGTCAACTTGTCTAAGCTTTCAATATGCCATCTATATATCTAGGGTGCTCAACTCTCTTCTCAGACATGACTTCCAAACTCATCTCAGAAATAAGCATCATGATCTATCTAGTTGCTTAAGAGAAAACTAGGTGTTTTCCCAGTTTCTTCATATTTCCTCTGTACCACCAGCAAGCTCTGGTGACACTATGTACCTTTAAAACATTTTCCGAACACTTCTACTTCTCTTCAGCTCCCTATTCAACCCTAAAGCTAAGATACAATCATCTCTTGCCTGGCCTACCAAGAAAGGCTCCCCAAATTATGTTTCTGAGTTCATTCCTACTCCCTCACTCTCCCACTATACATGGCAAGCTGCCTACTCAATTTCCTTTCTTCTTCTTTCTTACTAACGAAACCCTGATTTTAATTGGGGAACAATGTATTCAGCTAAAAGAACATTTCCTAGCCTCTCTTAAACCAAGAAGAGGTTATGATACAGACCTGGATAAAAAATAAAAATAAAAAACAAAAACAGGTCAGTGAATGGGGCTTCTTTAAAGGGAGCAAACTCAGCTGGCATGCACCTTATCCCTTTCCCTTTCTGAAATTCAGACATGTCGTCTGGACTGCTGACAGCCATTTTGAGAATTTAAGGACAAGGGTCAAACTCCTAAGAATGATAAATTGGAAGTTAGAATTATCTATTAACACTGTAAAGCCCTTAATCAAGTAATTCAGAGATACTTCCCTCTAAACTTTTGTTTAAACCACTACTATTGTTTCTTTTGTTACACCCAGCCAAACTTAATTCCTAACGCTTAAATCCTTTTTCCTTACATTTTCAGTTTCTATTCATTGTCCCCACAGCAGCCAAAGTGGTCTTTTAAAAAACAATTTTTGTCCTTTGCTTTAAATCTTCAAATGGCTTCCAGTCATTTAAAATCCAAATTTCTTATTTTGGGCTTAGAAAATTTTATGTGATATGGCTCCTGCTTATATCTTCAACTTCATCTTGCACCATTCACTTCCCTTACTCCAGCCACAATAACCTCCTTTTGTTGATTAAACAAGCAAATTCTTTCTGACTTTAGGACCTTTACATTAACTGTTTCCTCTGACCTGGAATGATGATCTCTAGGCGCTTGGCCTTATAATTCACATCTTTACCTAAGACTGAAATCCCAGGAAAGGCCTTTTAATTTCATCTGTACAATATCATTATATTTCTCAGCGTTGCATTTATCACATATTTGTCTGTCTTCTCTTGCCCCACTCATCATCACAGCTACATGCATCCCTGAGGGTGCAAATACAGATAATTTTTTTCTTTAATATAGTTCCGTACTTTCCAAAATTCAATAATGAACAAACGCTTATTCTTTTTTCTTTTTAAAAAAAATACATTTTATTGATTTTTTTACAGAGAGGAAGGGAGAAGGATAGAGAGCTAGAAACATCGACCAGCTGCCTCTTGCACACTCCCTACTGGGGATGTGCCAGCAACCAAGGTACATGCCCTTGACAGGAATCAAACCTGGGACCTTTCAGTCTGCAGACCGATGCTCTATCCACTGAGCCAAACCGGTTTCGGCCGCTTATTCTTATATTCACAGAATTACTATTTATTTAAGAGGAAAAGGCAATTAGATGGCCCTTCAAAATCTTGACTGTATAATAGTTATGTTTTCTATATGCATATTAGAGTTGGTATCCTAATATATAACCAAGTTAATTCCATAATTTATCCTCCCAAGTGTCAGTTTAAGGGTCATTCCCAAGGAACTTTTTGCCGAGGTTAGGTTTCCCCACCCCAATAGTTCTCCTTACTTAAACTCAACAAACACACAAATAACTAGAGGCCCTGTGCACAAAATTCATGTGGGGTGGGATGGGTGGGAGGTTCCTCAGCCCAGCCTGCCAGCCTGATCACCCCTAACTACCCTCCCCTGCTACAGGCCTGATTGCCCCTAATTGCTCTCCCCTGCTGCCCTGCTATGTGGATTCTGGGTGCAGGTATCCAGCTCCCTCCTCCCTCCTGTCAAGAGTCTGGGGCATACCACAGGACACAAAGTCAAGTCCCTGCCCACCCATGAACGACACAAAATCGCTAGAGACTCAGACCCAGCTGGTCCTGCCCCCACTGGGAGAGACCTAGACCAGGCCAGCCCCACCCAGGTTAAACCCTGCCAGCTTGTCATGTCCCTGGCCAGCACTGGGCAGGGATGTAGCCTCCTGCTGATAGGTCGTTATGGTGTGACAACCATTTGCAATATTAGCCCTTTATTACTATAGACTAGAGGACAGGTGCACAAAATTCATGCACTGGGGGGAGGGAGTGATGGGTGGGTGGGGTGGGGTTTTTTCCCCCCCTAAGCCTGGCCTGCACCCTCTCCAATCCAGGAACCCTCAGGGGATGTCTGACTGCATCTAGCAATCTGGGATCACTGGCTCATAATTGCTAGCTTACCTGCCTGCCTGATTGCCCCGAACTGCTCCCCTGCTGGTCTGATCACCGTTAACTGCCTTTGCCTCGACCCTCACCCAGGACCCAGGATTCCCTCCTCCGGCCAGTCACAGGCACCCAGGACCCAGACCACCTTCCCCCAGGCCACAGCCGCAGGCACCCAGGGCCTTGGGGCAGGCGGCTTGGTGCCCAGGACTGTGGGGCAAGCTAATTGTCCCTCTCCCCGGACGCAGCCTGACTGGTCCCCATTCCTCTCTCGAGAGCTCATTGTGCCTGGCTGGTCCCCATTGGTCTCCCCAGTGTTGAGTATCTGGGCTGTTATGGGGCATGATGACTAATTGCATAATTAGCTCTTTATTATATAGGAGGATTAGCATCTCACTGCCTTCCCAAACCATAACTTACTGCACAATAGCATGGACCATGTCTATATTATTAACACAGGTAGCATTCAATAAATATTTGTTGAATAAAGAAAAATGTAAAATTAAACTAAAGAGTAAAACCATAGAAATACAAATAGCAGCATAAACAGGTTGGGGCAAAAGTAGGTTTATAGTTTTAAGTACAAAAACCAGTTTATTCTTGTACTATTTTCCAAGTGAACAACTGTAAACCTACTTTTGCCCTACCCCATATAATACTAAATAGATGCTCCTGAGGTCTTCAAAAGGGAAAATACAAAATAAAGCCAGGGGTTAGGGTAGGTATTTCCCAATTTTTGGCTTGGACATTATATTACCCCTATGCAGAACTTGACTAATTATCAGTACTTAAATTTAGAACAGAAACCCAACTTTACCAAGAGGCCACATTTATCAGCATAATCAACTCTCCTTCCTAGTCCCAAAGGCAAGATAAAAGGCATTACTTTCATAGTGGTTGGGGATGACCACCCAGGAGCTTAAGAAATCCTTAAAATCATTCAGGAAAACAAGTGCCTCTGACTTGCCTAGCAATGTGCTAAGCAATGAAGAATCAAAAATCAGTAAGGCCTTTGCCCTCAATGACTCACAGTTCCTATGGGCAGATGCAGATAAAGCATCTAAGTAAACACCTAAGGATATAATCAAAGTATTACCAAGCCCACAGATATAAAAAAAATTGTCTGACATATATAACCACCTAAAATCCCATCCAAATACCCAGTGACCTAATGATATCACTCTGATATACACCTAAAATCTTGCATGTGTGCACCAGCAAGAAACTGAAAATAACTGAATAGACAGACTCATAAACTGCAGTATTTTAAAATAAAGGAACTATTACTGAATGATATATAAGAAAAAATGAAGCCCAGCCCAGCCTACATGTCTCAGTGGTTGAACGCTGACCTATAAAACAGGAGGTCATGGTTCAATTTCCAGTCAGGGCACATGCCTAGGTTATTGGCTCAATCCCCAATGTATGTCATGCAGGAGGCAGCCAATCAATGATTCTCATCATTGATGTTTCTATTTCCTCCCTCTCCCTTCTTCTCTGGGATCAATAAGAATATTAAAAAAAGAAAAAGAAAAATGAAGCACAAAATGTTTTATCACTAAAAACCAATAGTATTAGGCAATCCACAATTTAGTGTGCCAGTTCTAAATAGGTTGGGTCACAGGAAACCAAGAAACCTAAAAGTAAAGCACCCACAGTCACCTGAACTCACATGAACTCAGAAAAAAGGCTACATATACTAGCTCTGCATTTATAATTACCAGGAAAATGTATAAACACACAAAAACTGAAAATAATTAACAAAATAACATAGGCTCCACCACTGAGAACACTGTTCAGGGCAAGGCATCTTTTTTAAATAGCTAAAAGTTGGAACTACATGCCATCTATAGAAAGAATTAAAAAACTGACATAAAATATTATATAGTTTAAATTGAAGAACTGAAACAATATGCATTGTCACAGAAAAAAAACCCTCAAAAAATACAATGCTAGGAAGAAATGTTGCAGGAGATGTAGATTATAATCATCCATAAAGTGGTTTTTAAGTTTTAAAACTTAAGTGTTTTTATACTAAAAAATACTGTTTATCAATAGTAAAAACAAAATACAAATAAATAGGAAGGATATACACCAACTTCACATAGTGGTTACTCCACCACAGTGGAGACTAGAAAAGGAAAAAGGTTGCAAAATGAGCTTTATCAGTACAGTATTTTTTATTGGGGCAGGGGGCTCAGTCCAGTTTGAATGAGATAGTTAAATTTGTTAAATCTGGATCATGGCTATAAAGGTGATCATATATTATTTTCTAAACTTAAGTGTAAAATGTTTCACATTTCTAAAAACCATCCTTAGAAATAATGGGCAGGAAGTAAGTAGAAATGATTGTACACTATTGTTTCCATCATAGTCAGTAAATGTTTTGGAGTCAAAGACCTTATTTCAAAAACCTTGTACCACCAACAAATTACTGAAATCTGAAAATTACTTTCTTCAGAACTGCAACTTCCTAATCTGTAAAAAGAACAATCTTATAAGGCTACCATATATATAAAATGTTAGATAACAGGCATTCAATTCAACTATAGTTAGTTATTTTATTTATTTTTAAAAAATATATTTTTATTGATATTTTACAGAGAGGAAGGGAGAGATAGCCAGAAACGTCGATGAGAGAGAAACATCGACCAGCTGCCTCCTGCACCCCCCTACCGGGGATGTGCCCGCAACCAATGTACATGCCCTTGGCCGGAATCGAACCCGGGACCTTTCAGTCCACAGACTGACGCTCTACCACTGAGCCAAACCGACCTCGGCATAGTTAGTTATTTTATTTTATTTTATTTATTTATTTTTAAATATATTTTATTGATATTTTACAGAGAGGAAGGGAGAGAGATAGAGAGCTAGAAACGTCGATGAGAGAGAAACATCGACCAGCTGCCTCTTGCACACCCCCTACTGGGGATGTGCCCGCAACCAAGGTACATGCCCTTGACCGGAATCGAACCTGGGACCTTTCAGTCCGCAGACCAACGCTCTACCACTGAGCCAAACCGGTCTCGGCCATAGTTAGTTATTTTAAATTTACAGTTAAAAATAATTAAAGAGAGAAAAAAAGATACAGATTTTATTTTTATACTACATAGGTTTTAAATGAAGTTCTCTTACATTTTCAGAATTGTATAATACCATGAATGTCAGAAGGATGTGACCACCACTTTCTAGTTTCAAGACACAGTTTAAAAATAGGGATTTTATAAAGGGATTCAAAATTACTTTACACACCATAGAATTAGAATCTCAATTCCTTGACCCAGTTCCCATTGATCAGAGCCACATGAAGAAATCCAAGGATGGGTGGAGATAGAAGAGGGTATAATAGTGGGGATGAATGTGATGGAAAAAAAAAAAATCCCATAATGCTATATTATCCAATAGACATCCAAATAATTTACTTGTCACTTAGATCACATTTTAACACGTTTTCTTCAATTTCGTCAAGGACATGTACGTTGCAGCCTCCACCAAGGACAGACCCTGGTCAGGGTGCATGCTGGAGGCAACCAATTGATGTATTTCTCTTCCCCTCTCTTTTCCACTCTCTCTAAAAGTATCAGTAGAGCCCTAGCTGATTTGGCTCAGCGAATAGAGCATTGGCTTTTGGACTCAAGGATCCCAGGTTCGATTCCAGTCAAGGGCACATGCCCGAGTTGTGGGCTCAATTCCCCAGTAAGGGGCATGCAGGAAGCAGCCAATCAATGATTCTCTCTCATTGATGTTTCTAATTCTCCCTCTCTCCTACTCTCTGAAATCAATAAAAAAATATTTTAAAAAATAAATTTTAAAAAATCACTGGAAACATGTTCTTGGATAAGGATTTAAAAAATAACAACAACATAAAGACTAACTAACACCTGGAGAACAAGGCCCACATTTAATTTCCTTTGTACTTTTTCCCCCTATTTTAAAAAAAATAAACCTTTATTGTTCATATTATTACAAATGTTCATTTTTCCCCTCCATTGCTCCCCTCTACCGGGTTCCCATCCCACCCTCTGCCCTTTCCCCATTCCCCCATTGTTCTCATCCATAGGTGCACAGTTTATGTTTAGTCTCTTCCTGCACCGTCCACTCCCCTTCCATACCTCTGATTCTATTATATTCAACAGTTAATATTGTTCATCATGTTTTTTAATTCCCTTAATTTTTAGATTCACTTGTTGATAGTTATGTATTTGTTGTTCATAATTTTTATCTTTATTTTCTTCCTCTTCCTAAAGAACCCCCTTCAGCAATTCATATAATTCTGGTTTGGCAGTGATGAACTCCTTTAGCTTTTTTTAATTTGTGAAGCACTTTATCTGGCCTTCGATTCTGAGTGATAGCTTTGCTGGGTAGAGTATTTTTGGCTGTAGGTTAGTGTTATTCATCATCTTGAATGTTTCTTGCCATTCCCGTCTGGCCTGCATGGTTTCTGTTGAGAAATCAGCTGATAATCGTATGGGTGCTCCTTTATAGGTAACTACCTGCTTTTGTCTTGCTGCTTTTAATATTCTCTGTCTTTTGCTCTTGGAATTTTAATTATGATGTGTCTTGGTGTGGTCCACTTTGGATTCCTTTTGTTTGGGGTTCTGTGCACTTCCTGGACTTGTAAGTCTATTTCTTTCCCCAGGTGGGGAAAGTTTTCTGTCACTATTTCTTTCAATATGTTTTCGGTATCTTGCTCTCTGTCATCTTCTGGGACCCCCCATTATTCTGATGTTGGTTCGCTTGAAGTTGTCCCAGAGGTTTCTTTTTTTTTTTTTAAATATATTTTATTGATATTTTACAGAGAGGAAGGGAGAGAGACAGAGAACTAGAAACGTCGATGAGAGAGAAACATCTACCAGCTGCCTACTGCACAACCCCCCCACCCACCCCACCCCCGGGGATGTGCCCGCAACCAATGTACATGCCCTTGACCAGAATCGAACCCGGGACCTTTCAGTCTGCAGACCAACGCTCTACCACTGAGCCAAACCGGTTTCGGCTGTCCCAGAGGTTTCTTACACTATCTTCAACTTTCTGGATTCTCTTTTCTTGCTTCTGCAGAGGAGTGTCCTCTGGCTGTTTGTGTCCCAAATCTTTGACTTGATTCTTGCAATCTTCCATTCTGTTTTTAGGACTCTGTATAATTTTTTTTTTTAATTTCAAACAATGTATTTTTTATTTCTAGTTGATCCCTTTTCATATCCTCATAGGTTTTATTTATTTTATCGGCCTTTTCTAGGAAATTCTTGAAAAATCTTATAACCGTGGTTTTGAACACTATATCCAGTCGCTTATTGTTCACCATTTCTTTTGTTTGTGATCTGTTTCCTTGTCTCAGCATTTTTGCTGTTTCCCTGAGTTGGTAGGGTGGCTTTGTGCATTAAGGTGTCCTATATGGTTCAGTGGGTCAGCCTCCCAGTTACCTGAGGTGGACACTCTTGGTGCACCCGTTTGTGGACTGTGTGTACAGCCTTGTTGTAGTTAAGTCTTGATTGTTGTTGGTATCACTGGGAGGAACTGACCTCCAGGCCAATTGGCTGTGAGGATCAGTTGTGTCTATGCCAAGAGACAGCCTTATTACACTAGACTTAGAAAACTGCAAAAGCCTCTGTGCAGAGCTTAGATGGGGCTGAGTTTTAGGGTGGAGCCTACAGCCTTGGCTTCCCGTTAGCCCCGCCCTATGAGGTTCCTGAGTCTCAGTGTTCCTCAGTGTCCTTTGGTACTTGCTGCAAGCACCTCTTAAGAGAAAGGTGCCCTAGAGTTCAGCCCACTATCAGACAGTCTAGTTTCTCCCCCAAATGAGCCCAGAATTGGGGTTCAGTACAGTTGAAAGTGCGATTAAGAGCAGTCCAGAGCTTATGTCTCCTTCCCAGTAGGGCAATCCAGTGGCTCAATCAACAGTCTGTCCTCTGCGCACAATGTGCGCGACTACAGGGCTCTGCCTTTCGCTGCTCCCTTGAGCTTCCACCTTACAGCCCAGATTCCCTCTGTGTGAGCCTGGGACCCCGGGGTTTCGCCCAGAACTGGGGTTCAGTGCAGTCAGAACTGGGGTTCAGCACAGTCCGGAGCTTTTAGCTCCTTCCCGCTAGGGAACGCCAGCCAGGCACTCAGCCGTCCCTCCTCTCTGGCTCCGTCCTCTCCCCAAGGGCGCACCATGTCTCTGTACCTTGGGCCTTTACAGCTCCTCTGGTTTTCCTTCTGGTTTTCTCTTTCCTTCTAGTTGTAGAATTTCCAGTCAGTCAACTTTCCTGTAGTTCTGGATAATGTCCACTTTGTATTTTAGTTGTATTTTCTGAAATTGTTGTGTGAGGCTGCAGTTAGGTGTTTACCTATGCCACCATCTTAGTTTCTCTCCTTTTTAAAAAATATTTTTATTGATTTTTCACAGAGAGGAAGGCAGAGGGATAGAGAGCTAGAAACATCAATGAGAGAGAAACATCGACCAGCTGCCTCCTGCACACCCCCCACCGGGAATGTGCCCGCAACCAATGTACATGCCCTTGACCGGAATCGAACCTGGGACCTTTCAGTTTCCAGACCGACAGACGCTCTATCCACTGAGCCAAACCGGTTGGGCTCCTTTGTACTTTCCTTAGACACTAGCCTCACAATGGCAAAGAAGCACTAAAACTCCACATTTTAAGCTTTTCCTTGAGGCAATTCACATAGAACTATCACTAAATCATTGAAAGGATCTTCAAGCTATCAATAAAACATTGAAGGAAACCTTTATGATACAAGAACAACAATAAGCAGAATATGAAAGGATAGTTAATTTTGACATCTTAACATTTATCCATTTACTGAATGTTTCATGTGTCCCAGGATTGCTCTAAACTAGGGGTAGGAACTTCTATCTGGGTGAGTTAATAAATGTTTGACCAAATACTAATTTTTAAGTTGAAATTTTGTATTACCTGCAATGAATGTTATAACTATCCAAATGGCCCTTGGCAGAAAAAAAGGTTCCTTACCCTTGCTCTAAGCACTGTAACAGCTCTCTTAATCTTCCTAACATTTTTACAGATAAAAAGGAAATGAGATACAGAGTGAATGCTGCAGATATTAAATAGAAAAGCCAGGACTCAAAGCAAATCTAATTCCAAAACTCATAATCTTTTTGAATAACATAAAATGCTTCATTTAGTAATTCTTTTAAACAGCGAAATATCATATACAACTTACTTGTTAAATTAGATTTTTTATTTTTTTATTTGTTGATAAGATATTACATATGTGTCCTTAGCTAAATTTACCATATTATGCTTAAATAGTTCTAGGCAAATTTAAGTTTTCACACCAAGAGAGAAAATCAAAATACACTTAAATACAATATTAAATATTAAACTGTCACTTGTACTTAAAAGTTTTATTGGCATTCAGCCTTTACAATATTATTTATAAAAAGGATAGTCCCATAAAGCAACCTTTATAATGACTGGAGTAGACTGGTATGCAAGAAGCATGGGTTCACCATTAACCAGATGTGTCAACTCTCCAGGCCTCAGTTTCCTGATCATAACAGATGAGGAGTTGGGCCTATATCTAAGGTATCTTTCAATTCTAATATTCAATGAATTTGAACACATTTTTGAATAAAGATATGACAGCTTTTAAAATTCTTCAAGACTGAAACAGTGACATAGTATACACTCCAGTCTATTCTTTTATTCAAACACTAGAGGCCCGGTGCACAAAATTCGTGCAGGGGGTGTGTGTCCCTCAGCCCAGCCTGTACCCGTTCCAATCTGGGATCCCTCTCACAATCCAGGACTGCTGGCTCCCAACTGTTCACCTAAGTATCTTCCTGATTGCCCCTAACGGCTTCTGCCTGCCAGCCTGATCACCACCTAACCACTGCCCTGCCAGCCTGATTAATGCCTAACTGCTCCCCTGCCAGCCCAATTTCCCCTAACTGCCCTCCCCTGCAGGCCTGATCACCCCTAACTGCCCTCCCCTGCAGGCTCAATCGCCTCCAACTGCCCTCCCTTGCAGGCCATCTTGTGTTCACATGGGGGCAGCCATCTTTGACCATATGGGAGCAGCCATCTTGTGTTGGGAATGATGATCAATTTGCATATTACTTTTATAGGACTAGAGGCCCAGTGCACGAAAAATTCGCACACTCAGGGGGGGTCCCTCTTGCAATCCGGGACCCCTCAGGTGATTTCCACTTGCAGGCTTAGGCCTGCTCCCCGGGGGATGGGGCCTAACCTAGCAGTTGGACATCCCTAGTACTGCTGAGGTGGGAGAGGCTCCTGCCACTGCGCTCGCAGCTATCAGCCTGACTTGTGGCTAAGTGGAACTCCCCTGTGGGAGAGCACTGACCACCAGAGGGCAGCTCCTGCATTAAGTATCTGCCCCCTGGTGGTCAGTGCACATGATAACGACCTGTTGACCTGTTGTTCTGCTGTTAGAGTCAATTAGCATATTACCCTTTTATTATATAGGATACTCAAAGCTTATCTGTGCTATAGAAGTCAAGAATATGACTGAGGAATGGTGTCCTATTGTGCTGGTAATATTCTGTTTTTTTATTTGAGTGCTGGTCACACTTCCTTTTATGTACATTTTTCTTTGATATGAAAAGATTCCCCCCACAAGAAAACAGTGAAAAAACTTAGAAAGATGTTCTAACTCCACAACTATGTTTGTGTACACAAAAACTGTGCAACCTTTCTGTTCTAAATATGTTAATGTGTTCCTTGCCTAATTTTGTCAATTTCTGCTCTCTAGTTCAAACTCAGATGCCTACAGAAGAAATTATCTATGTCTATATCCTACCTAATAGAGTAATATGCAAATTAACCATCACTCAGCTACACCCACAAGCCAATCAGTGCGAGTATGCAAATTCAGCTGTCAGGGCATGGAAGTGGTGGTGGCAGGAGCAAGGGCTGCAGTGGGAGGGACTGGGCAGGGGCATGAAGGATGGGCCAGAGACCCGCCCCTGTGCCCACCACAGCCTCAGAGCCCACAGTTCCTTTCAAGTGCATGAATTTGTGCAATGGGCCCCTAGTATATAGATAAAAGCCTAAGCAACTGGCCAACTGTTTGACCGGCAGCTATGACACACACTGACCACCAGGGGGCAGACACTTAACACAAGAGCTGCCAAACTGCGGTGACTTGGCAGCTGCGGTTTTCAGGTGATGTAACCAGAATCAGAGAGGAAGGAGCCTGATTCTGGGGTGCTTCACCCGAGACCCACCCTCTCGGCATCCGGGACCCCTTGGGGAATGTCACAGAGCCGGTTTTGGCCCAGTCCCCACAGGCCAGGCTGAGGAACCCCACTAGTGCATAAATCCATGCACCAGGCCTCTAGTTTACTTATAAATTAAATATTCCTGTAATTTCTTTGCAACTGTCTTCTGAAATTTGAAGTCAGTCTTAACTTTCCTTTAAAAACCTAGCTTAAAAACCTCTCTTCAGCCAAAACTGGTTTGGCTCAGTGGATAGAGCGTCAGCCTGCAGACTGAAGGGTCCCAGGTTTGATTCCAGTCAAGGGCATGTACCTTGGTTGTGGGCACATTCCCAGTAGGGGATATGCAAGAGGCAGCTGATCGATGATTCTCTCTCATCAATGTTTCTAACTTTCTATCCCTCACTCTTCCTCTCTGTAAAAAATCAATAGAATATATATATTTTTTTAAAACCTCTTCATATGCATACCCTCAGAACTCCCTATTTCCCAAAAAGGTCTTTTGGAATTGTGGTCAATATGCTCAATAACTACTGATAATATTTATGGAGAAATAAATATAGTCTATATAGAGAGGTGACATACTAGGGGACTCCAGATGCATCTAAATCTATGCCTGATGAATAGAGATGAAAGTCTTTATAATAGTAAAATAAAACAAGAAATGCACCCCAGTCAGCATTGCTCGGGCAGGCTTTAAATTTTTCTTTTTTACCCTATCTGTAAGCTTCCTTTGTTCAACCCACACCTAGAATCCCAAAAGGCACACTATTTATATAAGTTATTAAAAGCAGATACCAAGCTGCCATCTTGTGTCCCTGCATGTGTACGCTTATTCTGAGCTGGTCTGCCCAAGACTCCCTGAGTGCCAGCCCTAGTCCCCTGTGTGGCCCACTTCCTCTACAAGATGAAAGAAGCTCGTGATCTAAGAGAAACTGGCCAAACTGTAGGCACAGTGCACATTGGTGAGAAAGGAACTTCTCGTAGAAAGAAGGTAGTTCACAGAACAGCACAGCAGATGACAAAAAACTTTAGTTCTCCTTAAAGAAGATAAGGTAAACAATTTACTCTGGTAAATATGTTCACAAACCAAGGAACAGTGAGCCACTTTAACAACGCTAAAGTTCAGGCATCTCTAGTAGTGAACACTTGCACTATTACAGACCATGCGGAGACAAAACAGCTGACAGAAGTGCTACTCAGCATCTTAAACCATATTGGTGAAGACCATCTGACTAGTTTAGAGACTGGCTGAAGCTCTACCCAAACAATATGTGTAGGGAAAAGCACCCTTGCTACAAGAGAGAATAATGATTGAAGTTCCAGATCTTGTGCAGAATTTTTAAAACCCTCACCCAAAGATTGAGGATATTTTTCCATTCATTCATTCATTCATTTAAAATACATTTTTATTGCTTGAGAGGAAGGGAGAGGGAGAGAGAAAAAAAAAATCAACGATGAGAATTATTGACCAGCTGCCTCCTGCATGACCCCCGCCTACCTCCTTGACTGGAATTGAATCTGGGACCCTTCAGTCCACAGGCCAATGCTCTATCCACTGAACCAAACTGGCTAGGGCCATTGATTTTTTTTAGAGAATGGAAGGGAGGTCAGAGAGAGAGGGGGGACGGAGGGAGAGGGAGAGAGAAGTATGAATATAACAGACATATCAATTGGTTGCTTCCCACACATCCCCCAATAAGGGGCAGGGATTAAACCTGCAACTCAGGTACATGCCTTGACGGTAATCCAAACCTGTGACTCCAATGCACAGGCCAACATTCTAACCATTGACTACACTGGCCAGGGCCCATAGAGAGAGATATATATGGAAGAGAGAAAAACAACAATGTGAGAGAAACATCAATTGATTGCCTCCTATACACATCCCAACTGGGGTAGAACCACAACTGAAGTATGTGCCCTGATTCAGAATCAAAACCCGCAACCTTCTGGAGTATTGGACATGCTCCAACTACTGAGCCACCAG
The DNA here is from genome assembly GCA_963924515.1 of Vespertilio murinus. NCBI lineage: Eukaryota > Metazoa > Chordata > Mammalia > Chiroptera > Vespertilionidae > Vespertilio > Vespertilio murinus. The sequence continues at coordinate 22,024,366 of OZ004704.1, read as the reverse complement.
CCAGGGTTTATGGAGAATTTTGATCAGGCTTCCAAGAATGAAGCAAACAAAATTAAATTAAATTTAAAAAAAAAAATGAAGCAAATGCAACTGAGACAACTTCTGAAGATAAAAATTGAAGAAGTTACTGGGAAGTACTATTTTATATTATGACTGCTTTTTCAAATGTTGTTTATAGATGATAAAATCCAGATCTCTAATTTTTTTAAGCCCAAGCCCCATGGACACCACAGCTCTTTTTAGTTTTTGCTTATACACAAATCACTCTTTGCAGCTAATTAAGCTGAAAAGGCCTGGGAATAGTTTCAAGGAGGTTAATGAATAAAGTTAAAAAAACAAACCCAACCTTTTCTACTCAAAAATCTGTACAACTGGTTACATTGGTTTTTACCAGGGAATTTCACCTTTTTCTTTAAATCAAAAAGGAAAGTTTAGCCCTGGCCAGGTAGCTCAGTTGGTTGGAGCATTGTCCTGTACACCAAAAACATGGGGCATGTGCGGAGGCAATCAACTGATGTTTCCCTTTTACATGGAGTTTCTCTCTTTTCTCTCTCTAAAATCAATTAAAAAACATATCCTCGGGTAAGAATTTAAAAAAACACAGTGAATGCATACATAAGTAGAACAACAAAAATTGATGTTTCCTTCTAAAATAAAAACAACAACAAAAAAACCCTAAAAGTTCAGAGCTAGTAGTATCCATGTTATGTAATTTTTTATGCCTTTACTATTCATTCATTTTTTAGGTAAATTATTCTATACATCTTATATAGTTAATAGTTAATAGTCTTCAATGTTCTTCTAAAGAGTTCTGTCTAAAACAGTGGTTATCAATATTTTGTAATGTCTAAGGGCATTTAAAAAAATATATTTTATTAATTTTTCACAGAGGAAGGGAGAGGAATAGAGAGCTAGAAACATCGATGAGAGAGAATCATCGATCAGCTGCCTCCTGCACAGCCCGCACTGGGGATGTCCCCGCAACCAAGGCACATACCCTTGTCCGGAATTGAACCCAAGACCCCTCACTTCACAGGCCAACGCTCTATCCACTGAGCCAAACTGGTCTTGGCCTAAGGACATTTTTAATTGATACAACTGGTAAGAAAAAAAAAAGAAGAAGAAGATAGGGAGGTGGGGGGGAGAGCTGGCTGTGCTACTATCTAGAATAATAATCTAGATCAAATATGTTAAGTATATATTAAGTTATAACAGATATAAAGATCCACTTAATTGCTTAAGGAAAACTTATACAATAGCAGTATACATGAAATCAACTTGTTAATGCCATAGATTTAAATATTACTTATGAATATCCTAGAAAATGTTAGCAAAATAGTTACAATTTGAAAAAACTACCGATACCATCCATTAAGCACAAGAATAAGAGCTTCAAATTTTAAAATATTTTGAATGAAATGCAAGTAAATCTTTCAAATTAATTACAGTTATTTTAATGTTTAAACTAACAATTAAATTAGGTTGTGTTTAGCCCTGGCCAGTGTAGTAAGAGCATCGCCTGTGCACTGAAGGGTCTCGGGTTCCATTCTGGGTCAAGGGCACATACCTGGGTTGCAGGTACGTGCAATGATGGGGTCCCTTAGCCAGGCCTGCTCCCTCTCACAATCCAGGACGACTGTTTGTCAGAGAGCCAGTTTCGGCCCAATCCCCTCCCCCCCCCCAGGCTAAGGGACCCCACCCATGCACGAATCCGCACAAATCCGGGCCTCTAGTATAATATAAGCATAAGCAGACCTAGATCCTAATCCCAAAGCTATGTTTACAGACAAATAATTTAACTTCTCTGAATCTCAACTTCTACACCTACGAAATAAAAAAATCTAACTCAAAAACCAGTTGAGAATTAGCAAAAATTTATAAAATGGTACTGAAAACCACTCTACAAATGGTAATTAACAATAATTACAGTAAATATTAACCTATGAATACAAATTATAGGTTTGTCTTCACAATCAACTCACTTATGTAATTTGACTATAGAATAACTATAGAATGTACCTTAAAACAATTTTCCACTCCTAGCAACTTTGAAACATTACCTACAATTCTCAGATTTAAAAATTAGTATCTGACAAAGAATGACTTTTCAAACAGTCTTAAGGAAAAATGGCCTAGATGATGCTTTTACTATTTTATTTATTTTGACTAAATAACATATTCACATGACTCAAAATTCAACAGGGATCTTTTAATGCCTGTTGGCCCTTATACCAATTACCCTACGAAGAAGCAATTAATCTTACCAATTTCTCATTAATCCTTTCACTTATAAAAATATACACTTTTCCCACTTCTGATACAAATGGAATCCTCCTCCACCTATTCTGCACCTCACTTTTCACTTTTTTTTTCTTGATGTCTATATTTTTAATTAACAACACACTCCAAGAATGGCCACTTATAACTTCTTATGGCCAGAATTGACCAAACATTAGCATTCTTTACAAAGGCACTCAAAAGGCAAAAACAACACAAAATCCTTAAATCAACCCAGTATTCTTAGCAAAACAAGTATATGAAACCCAAACTTTAGTAAACTAGACATTTACATAGGTGACATAATGAAAAACTTGATTTCTTTTTTTTTTAAATATATTTTATTGATATTTTACAGAGTGGAAGGGAGAAAGATAGAGAGCTAGAAACAACGATGAGAGAGAAACATCGACCAGCTGCCTCCTGCACAACCCCTACTGGGGATGTGCCTGCAGCCAAGGTTCATGCCCTTGACCGGAATCGAACCCGGGACCTTTCAGTCCGCAGACCGACGCTCTACCACTGAACCAAAACGGTTTCGGCAAAACTTGATTTCTTAACCAGCCACTTAAGACTCTGCATTTTACATACTTAAAAAAAAAAAAAAAAAACAGTACATGGATAGCCTGGTTTTGCTCAGTGGATAGAGCGTTAGCCTGTGGACTGAAGAGTCCCAGGTTCGAATCCGATCAAGGGCACATGCCTGGGTTGCAGGCTCCAACCCCATTAGGGGTTGTGCAGGAGGCAGCCGATCAATGATTCTCTTTCATCATTGATGTTTTTCTCTCTCTCCTTCTCCCTTCTTCTCTAAAATCAATAAAAAGTTATAAAAACAAACAACAAAAGAGCACACACACATGGACTGTACTACAAGTCCTTCAGTGAGTTGAAAATAATTCACTTATAGAACTAGCCTTATACAGATGAAATAAAATATTGGTGCAAATAAAGCTATTTGTTGGTTATATTCCAAAATTAAGTTATCTGACTCTTAGAATAAGAATATCATGGTGAGCCGAAACCAGTTTGGCTCAGTGGATAGAGCGTCGGCCTGCAGAATGAAGGGTCCCAGGTTCGATTCCAGTCAAGGGCATGTGCCTTGGTTGCTGGCACATCCCCAGTGGGGGGTGTGCAAGAGGCAGCTGATTGATGTCTCTCTCTCTCTCATCGATGTTTCTAACTCTCTATCCCTCTCTTCCTCTCTGTAAAAAATCAATAAAATATATTAAAAATATATATATCATGGTGAAAAATTGAGAGCCCTTACTACTTTTAAGTAACAGAATATATAGATTACAAGTTTAATATTAAGATTTAGGCTTGTGCAATCTTATAGAAGAAATGTTTGGGCCTGTTGACAAAATATTAGCTGCAATCATTCATTACAAATATATATGTTAACTATCCTAGAATATGTTTTATTAAATAAAAAAATAAAGTCATTGTTTCACTGCATATCAGATGACTATTTCTGCACTGTACCACAAAAATACAAAGTCATCCTTCCATTCAGAATTTTGGCACTTGAACAGAGAGGTCAGAGTTCATACACATGCTCTGTAAAACTGATTATACTATATACTACTACATTCGATAAATATGCTTGTTTTTGTAATTTTTATATAGTTTTAAACTATTTTCTCCATGTCTAATTGGAAAGTTATGTGAACACCCCTATAGACTCAATAGCACAAATAAAACTCAAGTGCTATCAGATATACAGGGGTGGGCAAAAATAGTTTACCGTGTTCCTATGGAAAAAAGACATGCAGGTTATAATTATTACAACAGCTTTATTAACTCAAAAGAATGGCGCAGTAAACCTACTTTTGTCCACCCCTGTATGTATTTCAATTACTCATCACATACTTAGAATGCTGAATTTCACAAATCATCGAGATTTATAAAAATACCAAGAGAAAAATACGGAATAGCAATCATACATTCAATAATGGTAGCTGACAACTTGAAAAGAACAACCCTTTCAGTATCGCTTTCTAATCTTCCTTTGTTAAACTCCAAGAAGGAAAAACAACCTGGCATTCTTGAACTGGGTATGAAAAATTGTTACTGACACCAGCATGGTTTTGAGTCAAGTTACTAAAACATTTTGAGTTATCTTATATAAATAAATGTGGCCAACACCAGAGTGTCTAAATTCTGCAGGACTCAAGAGAGAAGCTTTAGACAAAAAAAAAAAAAAAAAAAAAAAAATTTAAGTCAATTCAGGTATGTGACGATACACCTACCCACTTAAAAAAAAAAGGAGCTATCACAACGTGTTCCCCAGGTGAAACCTCGTGTTTTAAATGGGGCTGTTTCGGGAGCAAGAACCAACAATGAGGGGCACATCACAATGAAGTTTCATGGCACAACACAGTCACAGAGGCATTGTCTTGGGAGAGGCCCTCGGATCAGTTACCCCTGTAACTTGTTATGTTTTGAAATAAGCTTATTATTATACACTCCACTCGCGCCGCCGGCCGCCCCCCCCCCCCGCCAGTTAAAAATACTTAAAATGCCTTCAATCCACCAAAACAACTTGCCTTTACCCAGTGAAAAGAAAAGCTTTACGTGTCAATAGAAAAAAAAAAAAAGGAGCCTGGGAGTTGGGGGGGTGTAAATGAAAATGAGATAATGGGATGACTAGCTCATCTCAGGTGAAAACCCCCTCCATCTCCCCATCGACAGCATCGCCGTGGGTCCCTCCTCCTCTCCCGACGCCCGACGAGGAGGGAGTCGCTCCGAACGCCCTCCTCCTCCTCCTCCTCCTCCTCCTCCTCCTCCTCCTCCTCCTCCTTTCATCCAGACCCAGGAATCCTCTCGGCTCCCTCCCCTCCCGGGGGGCCGGCGGGGGCCACGCAGGCCGTCACCCCGAGCACCCTGACAGAGAGTGTGCGGGCCTTCGGGCGCCGCGGCTCCCCGGATCCGGTTACCTCCCCTTCCCCCTTCCCCCTTCCCCGGCCCGCTTCCCGGGTTTTCTCGGGCTCGGCCTGCTCCCCGCTCGCCACCCTCCAGCCGGGGGCTCCCCCTGGGGCTCACACCCCGCCGACACGGACCCCTTTCCGCATCTATCCCCCAAAAAACCTATGTTCTCCTCCACACCGCCCACCCACCCGCGAGCCGGTCCATCCCAGGCCCCGGGAGGCGGGGAGGGAAGGCGGCGGCGTGAGAGGGGGTGGAGGCGGCGGCGGCGGCGGCGGCGGCTGGTTCCCCACAGGCAGAAGGGCGGCCCCGCGCGAAGGGGCACCCAGGGTGAGCCGGGGGGGTTCTTGGAAGGCGCCGCCGCCAGGGGGGAGCCCTCCCGCCCGGGGCTGAGGTGGGGGGGTGTCCCGGAGTTCATTCCTGACCTCCTCGCTCTTCAGCACCTCCTTGAACTCCCGCTTGATTCGCTGCACCGCGATGTTGGCCATGTCTCCGCCCGCAGCTGCCTCGTCCCCGCCTCCTCCGCCACCGCTACGACCACCGCCACCGCCGCCACCTCTTCCTCCGCCGCCTCCTCCCTCGGCGAGTCACCCCCGAGCACACGAGCGCCGCTGCCACTGCCACCCCGGCCGCCGCGCTCTCCTCAGGGTGGAATCACCTCCGCGCCGGGCCACCAAAATGGCGCCGGGGCCGCGCATGCGCACGACGCGGACCTGGCCCGGCGGCGCGGCCGCTCCCGTCTGCAGCGCCAGCCATAGGGCCCCGCCGCGAGCCGCGCGCCGCGCCGCGCCGCCGCCGCCGCCGCCGCCGCCGCCGCCGCGCCCCTCGGAGGGAGCCGCGGCCGCGAGGCTCCGCCCTGCGGGCGTCTGGGGCCCGGAGGGTGCGGCTTCCGCGCTGGCGGGCCTTGCGCGAGCCTCCCGCCCGGGCTGTCGCCTGCTCCTCCTCCTCCCCGCCTCAGACCGCGGCGGGGTTCGGTCGGGGCTTCCAGCCTCCAGCCTCCGGAGGAAGGCGGGCGTCCTCGGAGGATGGAGGCCGCCCGGCGGGTCCCCGCGGCCCCTCGAGGCCGGGAGCGCCGCCCGGGCTCAGCCAGACCCGCAGCCCGCCGGCTCCCGGCGCGGGGCTGCTGAGCTGAGGGTGTCCGGGCACACGGCCCCCCGCACCCAGCCTGGCCCATTTGCTCGCTGGGATGGGCCCAGGAAACCCATCGCGGGCCGCGTTGGTGCTGAAGCCATGACAGCGCCCCTGTTAGTGCCATCGCGCCAGGGCCTAGGAGTCATGGGATTAGGCATGTTCAGCGTTGGGACCCATCAGGCGGATTTGAGACCGGATGTTGACCTTTAACCTACCTAGGTTATACCCAGCCGTGGAACAAAAACCATCGTTTTCTGGGGTTTTTTTTTAAATACGTTTTTATTGATTTCAGAGAGGAAGGGAGAGGGAGAGAGAGAGAAGCATCAATGATGAGAATCACGGATCGTCTTCCGTCCTGCACGCCCCCACACCAGGGATGCCCCAATGGGGCATGTGCTCTGACCTGAGTGGAACTGGGAGCTCCTCATTCTTAAGTCGAGGCCCAACCACTGAGCCACCTGGCCAGGCTAAAACTATGGTTTCTAAACGTCAGTGTACATTCAGCATCCATGCAGACCTTGGTGTGTGTGTGTGTGTGTGTGTGTGTGTGTTGTGTTTTGTTTGTTGTCATTGTTTAAAAAGAGATTTGCTGGGCCCCCTCCCCAGAGTGAGGGATGAGCCTAACAATGTGCATTTGTGACAAGCCCCCAGATGCTGCTGCGCCTGCGGCTGGTTCAGGGACCACACTGTGAGCTAAGGCCTGTAAAAGTGAGAAATGCAGAAATAGATGATTCTTGGGGGAGAAGGGGCAGGTTTACCTCCGTAAGCCTACGGCCTCCAACAGTATCAGACTCTAGTAGGCACTCAATAAATAGTAAATGAATAAAGGAGTAAAGATAAGAGTAAAGTGTTTGAACAAGTAAGTTTGAAAGACAATGTGGAAATGGTTGCTAGGGTTTGCAATAAGTACTGCTGCTGAGAGGTACTTTGAGTAGAATATTTGGGATAAATAGTAAACTTTACTTAGAAGTTTACATTTCATTGCACTTTTTTCACCTAACCAATCAGTATAGTATCCTATTTTTTAAAAATCACAAATACACTCTTAGCAAAAATTACTAAGATTGTGGCAGCAAAAAAGGAGCAGCCACAGGAAGTCAATCATTCAGTAGTGGCACTAAATGATGGCAAAAAACACCCACCTTAGGAACCAAGAAGAGATGTTTCATTCCAGCTCTCCATGCCAGTTCTCTTGGTTAACTAACCTTGGTTTCCTCATCTGAAAAATAAGAAAACTGGATTTGATTATCTTTTTCAAGTTTTAAGAATTCAGAACTTGAAATCATCATCTGGAAACCTTTCCCTAAATAGACTAAAATAACTTATTTTAAACACACACACACACACACACACACACACACACAAAACACACACACACACACACACACACACACACACCAAAAAAGAAAAAGAAAACCACCTTCCAGCAGAGCCCCCTAGTGGTCCTAAGAGGAACCAACTATGTATGTGGGTCATGGTACAATGAATTATTCCTATAATGTAAATCATGCAATATTATGTGTATTTGTGCCAAAACAATAAGAATAATTATTTTGAAGTGTGAAAATTGTTTTTATTATTTTACATTTATCACCTTTATTCAGTCCCTGATCTTCAAAAACTGTGCAATGCTCAAATCATGAGGACTAGTTAGAAGGGTATTGTAATTTCTTTAATGGAAAGAGAGTTGGTAATTTTTAAATGCATATGATCATTGACTCTAAAATTCCACTTCCAAGTAGTCATTCCAGAGATAAGGCTACTACATATTAACTAATATGAGACAACCCTCAAAATATATATTAAAGGGGAAAATAGCACTATACTAAATGTAATTGTTTTATCTTGAATTGGACCCCAGAACTGAAAGGACATACTAGTGAAATCTGAATATGTCCTATAATTTAGTTAATAGTACTGTAGCAATGTTAATGTCTTAGTTTTGTTTGTTTGTTTTGTGAAGTCCAAATTTATTTCTGTTTAAGAATGCTCAAGAGCCCTCGCTGGTTTGACTCAGTGGATAAAACATCGCCTGCAGACTGAAGGCTCCCAGGTTTGATTCCAGTCAAGGGCCCGGGCCCAAGTTGTGGGCTTGATCCCCTGTGGGGGCATGCAGGAGGCAGCCAATTAATGATTCTCTCTCATCAGTAATATTTCTGCCTCTTTCTCCTTTCCCCCTTCCTCTCTGAAATCAATAAAAATATTTTTTTTAAATGCTCAAGAAACTTTAAAAAGGTCCAAAGGTCCAAAAGCCCAAAGTTGTCCAGGTTTAATTTAAGATCATCCCGAGTTGGTGTCCGTCCACTTCTCCTTTTGTGAGGCATCAGTTTGATTCGTGTTAATGAGACACCTTGATAATTCTAGTTGGATTGTGGCAACTTCTTGTGACTCCCAGTACCTGTCATAAATGCTCATTAGGCTGAAACCGGTTTGGCTCAGTGGATAGAGCGTCGGTCTGCGGACTGAAAGATCCCAGGTTCGATTCCGGTCAAGGGCATGTGCATTGGTTTCGGGTACATCCCCGGTGAGGAGTGTGCAGGAGGCAGCTGGTCGATGTTTCTCTCTCATCAACCTTTCTAGCTCTCTGTCCCTCTCCCTTCCTCTCTGTGGAAAATCAATAAAATATATTTTTAAAAATAAAAATAAAAATAAATGCTCATCAGGTGTGAACAATGAGAAACGTAATAATCAGAAATAGTCATGAGATGCCTACAGATTTTACTTGAATATCCTTTCTGTGTTGTTCTTCTTAACCAGGCCACGTGATTATTTGAGTAGCAGAGATCATGATGAGTGTCACCAGCAAAGACTGGTATTAAAGGGAGCTGTAATATTATTTTTTATTAAAATTTTTATTATTTAATATTAAATATATATTATTGCTTTTTTACAGAGAGGAAGGGAAAGGGATAGAGAGTTAGAAACATCAATGAGAGAGAATCATCAATCAGCTGCCTTCTGCACACCCCCTATTGGGGATTGAGCCCACAATCTGGGCATGTGCCCTGGGCCAGGATCGAACCTGGGACCCTTCAGTCCACAGGTTGACGCTCTCTCCACTGAGCCAAACGGGTTTCGGCAAAATAAAAATTTTAAATAAAATATTTCTTCCCTTTCCATATGTATCTGTATGAGGTTAGGTTTTCTTCATATACTTCAACCAGAACAACATATGCAGCAAATTGAATGCAAAGCCATACTTGAAGATCCAGTTGTGTTATATTAAGCCAGGCATTAAGGAGATTTTCTGGGGAAAATATAGTTATTTTTCACTAATAACATTTATGCAAATATGTAATGAATTTGTTTATAGTTCTTTTTTAAGAAATGTTCCAATAATTCCTCAGTTTTAATTTTTTAAAATTTTCACCCAAGGATATGATTATTTTTAAAAATATATTTTTATTGATTTCAGAGAGGAAGGGAGAAGGAAAGAGAGAGAAACAACAATGATGAGAGAGAATCATTGATCAGCTGCCTTCTGCACACCCCCTATTGGGGATCGAGCTCACAACCTGGGCATGTGCCCTGGGCCAGAATCGAACCTGGGACCCTTCAGTCCGCAGGTTGATGCTCTATCCATTGAGCCAAACCAGCTAACACAGGATATGATTGTTAATTTGATAGAGAGGAAGAGAGAGAGAGAGAGAAGAGAAACATTGATCAGTTGTTTTTCCCCCAAGCTCCCCGCCACCCGTTTCCCACCTCACCCTCTGTCCTCATCCATAGGTGTACGATTTTTGTCCAGTCTCTTCCCATACCCCCCATACAGACACCCCTTTCCCTCTGAGAATTATAAATCCACTCCCATTCTATGCCCCTGATTCTATTATATTCACCAGTTTATTCTGTTCCTCAGATTTTTAATTCATTTGACTTTTAGGTTCACTTGTTGATAGATATGTATTTGTTGTTCATAATTTTTATCTTTACTTTTTTCTTCTTCCTCTTCTTACAGAATACCTTTCAGCATTTCATATAATACTGGTTTGGTGGTGATGAACTCTTTTAGCTTTTTCTTATCTGTGAAGCTCTTTATCTGCCCTTCAATTCTGAATGATAACTTTGCTGGGTAGAGTAATCTTGGTTGTAGGTTCTTGCTATTCATCACTTTGGCTATTTCTTGCCACTCCCATATGACCTGCATAGTTGAGAAATCAGCTGATAATGATATGGGTGCTACCATGTAGGTAACTGTTTTTCTCTTGCTGCTTGTAAGATTATCTCTTTGTCTTTTGCCCTTGGCATTTTAATTATGATGTGTCTTGGTGTGGTCCTCTTTGGATTCCTTTTGTTGGGGGCTCTGTGTGCTTCCTGTACTTATAAGTTTATTTCTTTCACCAGGTGGGGGAAGTTTTCAGTCATTATTTCTTCAAATGGGTTTTCAGTATCTTGCTCTCTCTCTTCTTCTGGCACCTCCATAATTCCTGTGTTGGTATGCTTGAAGTTGTCCCAGAGGTTTCTTACACTATCTTCAACTTTCTGGACTCTCTTCTCTTCTTCCTTCTCCGGGGAAATATCCTTTGCCTCTTTGTATTCTAAACCTATGACTTGATTCTTGCATTCCTTCTGCATCATTTTCATGGTGCCCTCAAGCAACCAGCTTTTGCAATTCTCTATCTATGGCAGTGGTTCTCAGTGTTAGGTGACCCACAGGTTGAGAACTGCTAGCAGGGTCACCTAAGACCATTGGAAAACACAGATATTTACATTACGATTCATAACAGTAGCAAAATTACAGTTATGAAGTAGTAACGAAAATAATTTTATGGTTGGGGTCACCACAACATGAGGAACTGTATTAAAGGGTCGCAGCATTAGGGAGGTTGAGAACCACTCATCTATGGCATTCCTTTTTAGTGGGATGGGCTTGGCAAGATCATGAATCTTTTTTTTTTTTTAATCTGTCTTCTCACCAGTTGGTGACTGATGGCAGGTGAATGGGGAGTGCATTAAGTGAAATACATTTTTCTAACAATGTTTGGTCTAAACAATCAACTCACCAATAAATAAATGTTTTGTGATTCTGGTTTTTAAATTTCTAAAACAGGTGTAACAATGCTGTCTATATCCTATATAATAAAAGCCTAATATGCAAATTGTCCCCTCAACGGGAAAGTTTGCTTGCTATGATGTGTGCTTACCACCAGAGAGTGGTGTGGAACATGGTGCGCATCAGCAACACAGTGCAGGCAGTGGACAGCAGTGGAGGCACTGCCAGCCCCGATGGGCTCTGACAAGAGCGGGACTGCAGCAGGATGGTGGAGCAGGTGAGCAGGCAGCGCCTGGCTAAGGTGGGTACGAGTGGGGCTGAGGGAGCTGGACGGGGCCCAATCACCCCATCAATCACCCATTAGACTGCAACAAGCAGTGGTGGTGGGAGATGGGGCTGCCGCATAGCTCCCAAGACACTGAGGGACCTGGGTGGGGGCCTGATAACTCAGGCAGAGGGGGACAGGTGGGGGTGGGAGCCCAGGTGCTGCCCAGGGCCCAGAGGTCAGCTAGAACCTGCCCTTCCACACCAGAAGCTCACGCTTTGATTGCCGGCCAGGCCTAGGGACTGTACTCATGCACAGATTTCATGCACCTGGCCTCTAGTATTTAAACATGCCATATAAACATGGCAGGAGAACTGTAAAGAGTAAAAGTATTTTACTTTTTAGATGATTAGAAATGTTGCAAATACAAAATGTTACTGCAAACACTAGAAGGCACTATTACTCTACTGAGGCAGAAAACACATATAATACAAATTTCTTATATCTTAAACCCCTCCTTTTGTTCAGTTCCTATTCAAGAACAAAAAGTACAGCCAAAACCGGTTTGGCTCGGTGGATAGAGTGTCAGCCTGCGGACTGAAGGGTCCCGGGTTCGATTCTGGTCAAGAGCATGTACCTTGGTTGCCAGCCCATCCCCAGTGGGGGTGTGCAGGAGGCAGCTGGTCGATGTCTCTCTCTCATCGATGCTTCTAGCTCTGCATCCCTCTCTCCTTCCTCTCTGTGAAAAAATCAATAAAATATATATATTTTAAAAAAAGAACAAAAAGTACAGTATGAAAGATTTAAAAATGTACATTTCTACAATGTACTAAACAGTATTAAAAAGGGGGGAAGGAGGACTAGTGAGATAAAGTACACACTTGCAAAATGTAAATCCAATAAAAGGAAGACAGAAACAACAAAAAGAAAGCTGCAAAAGGTGACAAAGGAGGAAAGGAATAATGAGAGGAACATGAGGTCAAAGCAAGTTTCTTCCATACAACATAATATCTGGGAAATGTTTTCCACGTCATAGCTCTTTGTCATACTATGTTCAAAAATTCTAATTTCTTTTTTTTTTAAATATATATTTTATTGATATTTTACAGAGAGGAAGGGAGAGAGATAGAGAGCTAGAAACGTCGATGAGAGAGAAACATCGGCCAGCTGTCTCTTGCACACCCACTACTGGGGATGTGCCCACAACCAATGTACATGCCCTTGACCGGAATCGAACCCGGGACCTTTCAGTCCGCAGACCGACGCTCTACTGCTGAGCCAAACCGGCTTTGGCCAAAAATTCTAATTTCTAATTAGTAGCTCTCTAGGTCTGTGCTGGTCCGCCTTTTCAATTTCCTTACCTATCCCATTTCTTTCAACTGTACCTTACAAGTAATGCATAATGAAGATAATGGTGAGAGGAGTTTGTAGTTACCATGGGAATTCAAATAATGTTTTGATAGTACTGGTTGGTGGGAAGGAAAGTAGACAAATGTCCTACTTATCCTTCCTACTTCCCTAAATGACTGTGCCCCAACACTTGGTTTAGACTTACGAAGTAATGGAAGCGATTGTGAATGATGGAGAACTAGACTGGCCTGGACTAATTTTTGTTAGAGGCTTTTTAAAATTTTTTAATTTTAGAGACTTTAGGTTTCACAATAGCTTGAGATTAATTTCTTCCTGTTGCTGCTGCTGCTGCTGTGGTGATAGTGGTGGTGGTTTTGTTTTCTTTTTCTCTCTTTCTCTGAAGGAATGCCTTCTGCTCTTTTTAATTCTTGACAATGAAAGGAATCCAGGAGGAGGCAGTGCAGACCTCGCTGCTTAGGATTTGAGCTAGGTTTCAAGAGGAATCTTGAGGTTGACTTATAATATCCTATCTTTGAAATCAGCTGAAGAAAAGGAAATTGAAAATCATAGATTTGTTTAAATCAAATATTGTGCATTTAAGAGCCTAGGAAATCATGCTTCAGAGGAAATTTTACTAACTGAGCTTTGAGGACAAAGAAATAAAAATGACTCATTTAGCAAATTGAACATTAGTTTGGAGATTAAAACAACACCTGGGCCAAACAATCCTATATAATAAAGAGGTAATATGCAAATTGGCCATCCCCATGTGGTAGTCAAAGATGACAGCCACAAGATGGCCAGCAGGAAAGGGTAGCTGTAGGTGACCAGGCTAGCAGGGGAGGACAGTTGGGGGTGACCAAGCTGTCAGGGGAGGGCAGTTGGGGGTGATTGGGCCAGCAGGGGAGTGGTTAGGAGGTGATCAGACTGGCAGGCAGGCAAGCAGTTGGGAAACAGCAGTCCCGGACTGTGAGAGGGATGTCTGACTGCCGGTTTAGTCCTGATCCCTGTGGAATCCCTGTGGGATCGAGCCTACACTGGCAGTCAGACATCCCCCGAGGGGTTCCAGATTGGAGAGGGTCCAGGCTGGGCTGAGGGACACTCCCACCCAGTGCATGAATTTCATGCACCGAGGGCCTCTAGTTTCTCAATAATAAATCCTCTATCAAACTATGATCTCTCAGAGAATCATGCCTTATGTTAGGGTTGCCAGAAGAGGTACCCACTAAAAGGGGTAAAGAATTAATTTATTATGTCAGCTGGAAATCCAGATAGGCTGAGCCCCAAAATGGCACCGGAACCCTGGGATGGAGTCAGAGATTTTAAAGGACTCAAGGCAGGGCTTTTTCTGAGTGAAGAATTCTCAGGACAGGTCTGGATCCTGGGGAGGTCCAGAGGGGAAGGATAATGGTCTTAGCAAGTGCAGTGTGGTCTAAGCAAAAGAGAATGTCAGTTGCGAAGTGGTCTAAATATCAGTTCCCAGGGGAGGGAGTATTGATTCAATTATTTGATCAGACCTAACATTCCAGCCTTTTTGCTTTATGAAACAGGGAAGAAGGTTACATCTTCCATAGTTACTAGTACTTCCTGCTGAGGGGAGACCTCAGGATGGGGGATGGGGAGGGGCAGCAGGGTTAAGGGGGTGGACTTTGATTGTAGTCAGCTGGAACACTATAGATTCCTCATGGTTGGAGCGAGGGGTCGCAGTGGCATGATTTCCCCAAGAGACTGATTGGTGAAGGCTCAAAAGTGGTCCTGTTGAGTGAAGGGAGGTGAAAGCTGGTCCTGAGGCTGCCACAGCATCACTTGTCTGGTTTTGCTGCTTTTGTGTGCCTGAAGCTGAAATGCAACTGCAGCCTTTAGGGAGGAAAGATCAGGGGTCTAAGCTGTTTGACTAGTGATAGGAAAGGGGAGGATAGCTTATCCTGGGAGCGAGGTTCTTGTTTCCCCATTTTGCCCCGTGCTAGACATCCAGAGCTTTCTGCCCTGGTGAGTTTGGGTACCGGGCCCACCATCCTTGCTCTGAAAGTCAGAGGGACGATCAAGCCTAAGCAGAAAATGGGGTTGTGATGGTGTAGAGGGGTGGTATTTCCTGAGTACAAGTAGGGTTTGTAACCTGGTGGAAACAAACGGTTTTATAAAGTTTAGCATTATTGAGGCAAAAACTAGAACAATAAGAATTATGACAAATGGTCTGGTGGGAGGAAAGAGACAGTAGTTTGGAGGGTTGTAGTCTAATATACCAAAATGAGGTTTATTCTTTTGTCCGTAGAAGCAAGAAGACAAAGAGAATCCAGAAAGTTGAAGATAATGTAAGAAACCTCTGGGACAACTTCAAGCGAACCAAAATCAGAATTATGGGGGTCCCAGAAGAAGAGAGAGAGCAAGATACCGAAAACATATTGGAAGAAATAGTGACAGAAAACTTCCCCCACCTGGGAAAAGAATTAGACTTACAAGTCCAGGAAGTGCACAGAAACCCAAACAAAAGGAATACAAAGAGGACCACACCAAGACACATCATAACTAAAATTCCAAGAGCAAAAGACAAAGAGAGAATATTAAAAGCAGCAAGACAAAAGCAGGTAGTTAGCTATAAAGGAGCACCCATACAATTGTCAGCTAATTTCTCAACAGAAACCATGCAGGCCAGGGGGGAATGGCAAGAAATATTCAAGGTGATGAATAACAAACCTATAGCCAAAAATACTCTACCCAGCAAAGCTATCACTCAGAATCGAAAGCCAGATAAAGAGCTTCACAAATAAAAAAAAAGCTAAAGGAGTTCATCACTGCCAAACCAGAATTATATGAATTGCTGAAGGGGTTTTTTTAGGAAGAGGAAGAAAATAAAGATAAAAATTATGAACAACAAATATGTAACTATCAACAAGTGAATCTAAAAACCAAGGGAATTAAAAAATCTGATGAACAATATTAACTGGTGAATATAATAGAATCAGAAGTATGGAAGAGGAGTGTCGACTGATGATTCTCGGGGGAAAGGGGAGTGGGGGCTGCGTGAAGAGACTAAACATAAACTGTGCACCTATGGATGAGGACAGTGGGGGCTGGGGAAAGGCAGAGGGTGGGGTGGTAACCTGGTGGAGGGGAGCAATGGAAGGGGAAAAAATGAGGAACATTTGTAATAATATGAACAATAAAGATTTATTTAAAATTTTTTAAAAAGCCAAAAAACACACACCAAAAAATGCCACCTCATTGGCACTGAAGTATAAATATAACCAGTATCCATCTATTTTCTTTCAATTTTGACCATGATTTTCCCATCATTATACAATGTGTTACAGATAAAAAATAAATAAACGAATGAATGAATAAATAAATAAATATGTTCCACCTAAAATGCAGAGATTGCCAGACTAAATTTTTTAAAAAGCAAGACAAAAAAAAGTGCATTTTATTGATTTTTTTTCAGAGAGGGAGGGAGAAGGATAAAGAGTTAGAAACATTGATGAGAGAGAAATATCCATCAGCTGCCTTCTGCACACCACCCACTGGGGATGTGCCCACAACCAAAGTACATGCTGCTGACCAGAATCGAACCTGGGACCCTTCAGTCTGCATGCTGATGCTCTATCCACTGAGCCAAACCGGTTAGGGCACCTGTTTCATTTTTTAAAAGTCTGCCTCCCATAATGTCAAATTTAATGGTTCTCTTGTTACCTTTTTCCTCTCAGAACATAAGTTTACATGTATATATTTTCAATATAAGGAAGATAAAGACACAGAATCACCACTTTATCACACAAATCAATCTGTTGTTTTGCATTATTTTGTTTTTAATCTTCTCAAAATTTGTTTAGGCAGGGGTTGTTTTTGACTTATTGAAGGGGAGTGGGTGTCTATTAAAGTTCCCATCACACTAAGAAGCATCAAGACTTTTTTTTTCAAATATATTTTATTGATTTTTTACAGAGAGGAAGAGAGAGGGACAGAGAGCCAGAAACATCGATGAGAGAGAATCATTGATCAGCTGCCTCTTACACACCCCCACTGGGGACGTGCCCACAACCACGGTACATGCCCTTGACCAGGATAGAATCCAGGACCCCACAGTCCGTAGGCTGACGCTCTATCCATTGAGCAAACCGGTTTGGGCGCATCAAAACTTTTTTTAAAAATATATTTTATTGATTTTTCACAGAGAGGGAGGGAGAGGGATAGAGAGCTAGAAATGTTGATGAGAGAGAAACATTGACCAGCTGCCTCCTGCACATCCCCTACTGGGGATGTGCCCGCAACCAAAGTACATGTCCTTGACTGGAATCGAACCTGGGATCTTTCAGTCAGCAGGCCAATGCTCTATCCATTGAGCCAAACCGGTTTCGGCGCATCAAAACTTTTTGACTGGCTGGTTCTTTAATTAAGATTTAGCTGGGCTGAAGGCAGTGGTAATTGCTGCGGCAAGGAGAAGGTGGCAGGCATGGTGGGCCGCGGGGGGGGGGGGGAGGGGAGAGTTCTCTGTCCATTTTGTTCCCAGGAACTGCCAGCTGGTGGAAGAGGAAGTTAATGTCCCCAATAGGCGTGTTCTGATTACTGGTGCCACTGGGCTTCTTGGCAGAGCTGTGTACAAAGATTTTCATCAGAATAATTGGCGTGTCATTGGCTGTGGTTTTAGAAGAGCAAGACCAAAATGTGAACATGTTAATCTATTGGATGCGAATGTGGTTCATCACATCATTAATGATTTTCAGACCCATGTCATAGAACACTGTGCAGCAGAGAGGAGGCCAGCTGTTGTAGAAATTAAGCCAGATGTTGCTGCTCAACTTAATGTGGATGCTTCTGGGAATTTAGCAAAGGAAACAGCTGCAATTGGAGCATTTCTAATCTATATTAGCTCAGATTATGTTTTTGATGGAACAAATCCTTCTTATAGAGAGGAAGATATACCAAGTGCCTTAAATCTATGTTGCAAAACAAAATTAGAAGGAGAAAAGTCTCTTCTGGAGAACAATTTAGGAGCTGCTGTTTTGAGAATCCCTATTCTGTATGGAGAAGTTGAAAAGCTGGAGGAGAGTTCTGTGACCGTTATGTTTGATAAAGTGCAGTTCAGCACCAATTCAGTGAACATGGACCACTGGCAGCAGAGGTTCCCGTGCACGTCAAAGACGTAGTTTCCGTGTGTCCTCGGCTAGCAGAGAAGAGAATGCTGGACCCTTCAACTAAGGGAACTTTTCACTTGTCTGGAAATGAACAGATGACAAAGTATGAAACGGCATGTGCAATTGCAGACGCCTTCAGCCTCCCCAGCAGTCGCTTATGACCAATAACTGACAGTCCTGTCTTAGGAGCCCGAAGTCTTAAGAAAATTCTCAGCTTGACTGCTCCCCATTGGAGATCTTGGGCATTGGCTGGCAAACACCGATTTGAATTGAAATTAATCACTCTGGCCCTTCCTCATTGGTAAGAGATGGAGACAAATGGTCTTTCGTCGTGTGTGTGTGTGTGTGTGTGTGTGTGTGTGTGTGTGTGTGTTTTATGATAGAGTATGTGGCACTTTCTAAAGGAAATAGTTTTTCATGGCCAAGGCCGGTTTTGCTCAGTGGATAGAGCGTCGGCCTGCAGACTGAAAGGTCCCAGGTTCGGTTCCGGTCAAGGGCATGTACCTTGGTTGCAGGCGCATTCCCAGTGGGGGGTGTGCAGGAGGCAGCTGATTGATGACTCTCTCATCAATGTTTCTAAATATCTCTCTCTCTTCCTCGCTGTAAAAAAAATAAATAAAATATATTTTTAAAAATAAGAAATAGTTTTTCATGAATGCTCTTTAGTTGTGACTTAGGATCTTTCAGGTAAATGATGCACTAGCCGAAACCAGTTTGGCTCAGTGGATAGAGCGTCAGCCTGCGGACTGAAAGGTCCCAGGTTCGATTCTGGTCAAGGGCATGTATCTTGGTTGCGGGCACATCCCCAATAGGGGATGTGCAAGAGGCAGCTGATCGATGTTTCTCTCTCATCGATGTTTCTAACTCTCTATCCCTCTCCCTTCCTCTCTGAAAAATCAATAAAAAATATTTAAAAATAAATAAATAAAATAAATGATGCACTAGTGAAATCGTGTCAAGAAACTGAGGTCAATAATGCCTTGCTTGATGCAATGATGTTTCTTTTTATCATTTTGTTTGTGCTGGCTTACTTTGCTGTTTGAATGTACTAGATTATGACTGAGGGAGTGGGGATGAAATGAATTGTTCATTCCTCTAAACCTCTACATTTTCAGGACTATTGCAACTGTTGACCCTTTTCTGTTTTAAAGTGTTAAATATTAAGAAAAACATTGGTGTTCATTATTTGCTTTGCATTCTCTTTTCTGCTAGCTGGTGATACACAGATGAAAATGTTTGAAGAAATAAAGTTTATTTTTTGAAACATAAATGTGGTTTTCATGCTTGAGGTATTTCTACATGTAATGTATATTGTCACTCCTGCAGCTCCATGCCTCCTGCATGTGTAACAGTGTATGGTGAACACTTGAAAGAGAATGTGCGTATGTGTCTGTATTTTTAAATACATATAAAACTGTTGTTTTCACTCTGTCACCAGGTGATATTTCATATATATGGCTATACTGATAATAATGGGCCTTGTAAGTCTTTTGACCATTCATAAATAATAATAAATGTGTATTGCTGGCATGAAAAAAAAAGTGTTAGCACCATTGCCCTGGTTGGTTTGGCTCAGTGGATAGACTCTAGAGCTTTGGCCTGGTCCAGTTTAAATCCAATCAAGGGCACATGCCCAGGTGGTGGGCTTGATCCCTGGTGGGGTGTGTGCAGGAGGCAGCCTTTCAATGATTCTCATTGATGTTTCTGTCTCTCTCTCCCTCTCCCTTCTTCTCTGAAATCAATAAAAAATATATATATTTTTAAAAAAGGTTTAGCACCATGCCCAGCTGGAGTGGCTCAGTGGTTGAGTGTCCACCCATGAACCAGAAGGTCACAATTCGATTCCCAGTCAGGGTACATGCCTGGTTGCAGGCTGGATCCCCAGTAGGGGACATGCAGGAGGTAGCCCATCAATGATTCTCTCTCATCATTGATGTTTCTATCCCTCTCTCCCCCTCCCTTCTTCTCTCTGAAATCATTAAAAACATATTTTTTTAAAAAAATTTAGCATCATGTTAATACAATACAATGTACAATTAACACTGAATGATAATGATGAAAATATAAAAGTGGAAATGTATAGTGGATGAGTGGATTAAAAAACTATGGTACATCTGCGCAATGGAATACTATGCTGCTGTATAAAAGAAAGAATGCAACAGCATGGAGGCATCTGGAGAGCATTATGCTAAGTGGCATAAGCCAG
This sequence comes from Vespertilio murinus, assembly GCA_963924515.1. Lineage (NCBI taxonomy): Eukaryota > Metazoa > Chordata > Mammalia > Chiroptera > Vespertilionidae > Vespertilio > Vespertilio murinus. Next base: position 22,004,090 of record OZ004704.1, on the reverse strand, counting down.
TCAGAGAAAGAAAAATATTTCATGATCTTACTCATTTGTGGAATATAATGAACAACACAAATTGATGAACAAAAATAGATACAGAGACATAAAAGCATCCAACAAACCATCAAACCTCAGAGGGAAGGCAGAGGATGGTGAGGAGAGGGGGCATAAGAGATTAACCAAAGGATTTGTATGCATGCATATAAGCATAACGAATCCACACAGAGAGAGTAGGGGATGAGGGCCTGTATGTGTGTGTGGTGGAGGGAGGGGGCAAAAGCAGGAGCGGAGTGGAGAGGTCAATTGAGGGGGGAAATGGAGACATATGTAATACTTAAACAATAAAAAATTTTTTTTAATTAAAATAATAATAATAATAAATTAAAAAAGAAAGTGGAAATGTAGTTGGTGCTGCAATTGCCAGAGAGACAGAATACATTTTCTATTATGAATTCTTTGACCTTTTGGTGCTTAGTCTAATACAGTGGTTGGCAAACTCATAAGTCAACAGGGCCAAATATCAACAGTACGACAATTGAAATTTCTTTTGAGAGCCAAATTTTTCAAACTTAAACTTCTTCTCACTCCACTTCTTCAAAATAGGCTCTCCCAGGCCGTGGTATTTTGTGGAAGAGCCACACTCAAGGGGCCAAAGAGCCGCATGTGGCTCGCGAGCTGCAGTTTGCTGACCATGGGTCTAATGGACTGCTTTTTTATTTTCAGAAATTCTTTCTCCATTACTGCAGTAGCCACTCTTCTCGGGTCATTAAACAATGGCTTGTGGAGATTAGTTTTAGAGGACAGTGATTTGAAACTGAAGGCAGAAAACTGGAGTGACTTTATGTTCCTTAGGTTCCTCATCGATAACAAGGTAAAAATAGTGTTATCTACTGCTCTATGGTGAGAATTACACAATACTTGACATACCACAGAAGTTGACACATCAAAAATGCTCAGCTATTGATGGCTAATGACTATTAGGTATTGTCTCTGATGATCTATCTCCTCTGCTTACAAGTAATTGGTGGACAGAGTCATCCATAATTTAATGTTAGCGCTGCTTGTGTGATTTCCAGTATTTGGGTGGAGAACTATTTATCAAAGCCAAGAACGGTGTGTTCTGTTTCTGTCATGTTTACCCAGTCACTAAATAACCACAGTGTCTGTCTCTGGCGTTATATTACTCAGTAGTTCTATGACTTAATTGTTGAAAATGATATCTATTCCTAAATTATGTACATAGTGTCATTCTCCCAATAGAAAAAGCAGGACTCCACCCATATATGTCACTCTACTCAGAAACTTTTATCCTACTAGGTTTTGTTCCTGGTTCAAATACAATTACTTTGGTTTCTATAATTTTAGGGTAAGATTTCTTTGCTCTTACACTATGCCAAATACTATCTCTTTTTCATTTTTATCTGCTAGATCCATCTGATCTTATACTCTCTCAAAACTTTTGCTCTAGCTCTAATCACTTATATTTAAGAACTAACAATTCTTCTGAGGGAAGTTTCACTTTCCTGCTTTTTCCCATTTCAATTCACATGGGATGCTACAAAGTATTTCATCAAACATACCAATTTATTCATGAATGCTTCTCTTAAATTTCCCCACTGTCTCATTTATTCATGGACCATGATGCTTTTATCTTGGAGTTAGGGGATACTCTAGGATTACATGTTTAAATATAATAAAAATAATTTCTTGTACTCTCACCATATTCTTGGCTAACCATACTGTGATATCATAATAGCTAAAAGTTTAGCCAAGTATTTTCATTTCAAATGTGTTGAGGATGGTTCTAATTCAAACTGGAGCAGTTATATTTACTCTCTTTTTAAAACATTTTTAAAAATTTTATTGGGGGGGCATTAGTCAACATGAATATATAGGTTTCATGTGGGAATTACTAATTTATAAAACCTGTATGTAGGCCCATGTGCCCACAACTCAAAGTCAAATCTCCTGTCATCTCATATTTTCTCTGCCACCCCCGCCCTCTGGCAACCAACTGCTCTGCTGTTTGTGTTCATAAGTTTCAGTTTTATATTCTACATACGAGTTAAATCATATAGTTCTTAGCTTTTTCTGTTTGACTTATTCCACTTTGCATAATGTTGTCAAGGTCCATCCGTGTTGTTGTAAATGATATTATGTCATCCTTTCTTATGGTCGGGTAATATACACGATATATATACCACATCCATTGTGTATACGGTATATACCACATCTTCTTTATCCAGTCTTCCATCGTAGGGCACTTTGGCTGTTTCCAACTCTTGGCCATTGACTCTCTTTTTAAGGAGTGGAGTTCTGGATTAGATATATTCTGCTTATTATTTTTTTCTCCCCAATTAGGTAATATTACATTGCTTTGTCATCCTTTTTTAAAATAAAAAAAATATTTTTGTTAATCCTTACCCAGGAATATTATTTTCATTGATTTTTCTTTTTTTAAAATTCCTTATTGTTGAAGTATTACATATGTCTCCTTTTCCCCTCATTGACCTCTCCCCACCCACTCCTGCCCCCCAGCACATACCCCCATCCCCTATTGTCTGTGTCCATTGGTCATGCTCATATGCATGGATACAAGTCCTTTGGTTGGTCTCTTACCCACTCCCCAACCCTCCCTTTGAGGTTTGATGGTCAGTTGGATGCTTCTGTGTCTCTGGATCTATTTTTGTCCATCTTGGAGTTAGGGGATCACTCATTCCACAAATGAGTGAGATTATGTGATATTTATCTTTCATTGATTTATTTCACTTAGCATAATGGGTACCTTCTGTAGGACCCCTACAAGGGATCAAGCCAGCAAGCCGGGCATGTGCCCTTGACTGGAATCAAACTCAGACCAGCACTCTGTCCACTGAGCCACACCAGCTAGGGCATCAGCCCATTTCTAATTACAGGGGGTCAGATTGGAAAAGTAGAGAAAATGGGGCTATCTTGTTCACTAGGCAACAACAAACAAACATCTGCACAGTTAGCTCCGATGTGGTGAAGACCTAATTTCTGGTTCATCCATTGATGTCTTCTATGTCCTCATATGATAGAGAGCTAATAGTTTTAATTTCTGATTAGGTAACATGTCTATGCAAAATTCACGCATCGCCGGGACTGGGTTGGCTCAGTGGATAGAGCGTCGGCCTGCAGACTGAAAGGTCCCAGGTTCTATTCCGGTCAAGGGCATGTACCTTGGTTGTGGGTACATCCCCAGTGGGGGGTGTGCAAGAGGCAGCTGATCAATGATTCTCTCTCATCGATGTTTCTAGCTCTCTATCCCTCTCTCTTCCTCTTTGTGAAAAATCAATAAAATATATATTTTTAAAAATTCACGCATCACTTAACACCTAAACTTATTTTCATCATACTTACTTAATGTCTACCAGAATTATGTCATCTCATGACCTAAATTTGAATAGTCACGGTTTTAGTTTGCTTTCAATTCTGAAAGATCTCCAGGAAGTAAGCTATATTTGTTTTTGTTTTTTTAATTATGAGTCCTAGCCAGTGTGTCTCTGTTGGTTGGGCATCATTCCATGCACCAAAAAGATCTCCAGTTTGATTCTCAGTTGCGGCATATGCCTGGGTTTTGGGCTTGATCCCTGGTTGGGTGTGCAAGAGGCAGATGATTAATGTTTCTCTCACATTGACATTTCTCTCTCTCTCTCTCTCCCTCCATCTCTCTCTTCCTCCCTCCTTCCCTTTCAAATCAATTTAAAAAAATACAGATTTTGTATCATAGAAAACCACACTAGCCCTAGCTGGTTTGGCTCAGTGGATAAAGGGTGGGTCTGTGGAGTGAAGGGTCCCAGGTTTGATTCTAATCAAGTGCACATGCCTGGGTTTTGGGCTTGATCCCCAGTAAAAGGTGTGCAGGGAGGCAACTGATCAATGATTGGTCTCTCATCATTGATGTTTCTATCTCTCCCTTCCTCTCTGAAATTAATAAAAATATATTTAAAAATAAATAAATGCACACTAGAAACATGTGATCTTATTAACCAATGTCAACCCATACATTTAATAAATAAATAAGAAAACTTTTGGTATCAGGAGAAAAAAAAAGTTTCACAATCTTCCTAGGACTCCTGCTGGTGCCCAGATGTCTTCAGTCATCAATCACTTCTTGCTCCTCCCATTTCCCCCTTCCCTTGATATAAAAGAAACCTAAATTCTGTACTTCCTAAGGTTGGTTTTTTAGATTACTAGTTTGCCATCTTTTTTGGCTTGCTGACTTTCCAAATAAAGTCACTTCTCTACCCGCAAAAAAGAAATTACAACTATTAAAAATATGAGGTATCCCTAGCCATTATGGCTTCAGTGTTTCCCAAACTTTTGACACATGTGTACCCCTTCTATAATTTTCATAATGCTGAGTACCCCTCGTCAAAAAAAAGTATTTTAATAACAATTAAAATATATTTATTTTTTATTTTTTTGGTACACACACAAAATAATAATAAATGAAAAATAAAATTATTCATAATAAAATATAAATAAAAGTTATATTATAAATAACATTTATTTGGATCAATGAGAAGGATGAAATTGACTTGACTCATGAGAACGTAGAATTAGGTGCAGCTAAGCACAGTGCAGTGCATATCCCCACCAAACTCCGGTGCAACGCGTACCCCCACCAAACTCTTCCTGTACCCCTGGGGGTATGCATACCACACTTTGTGAAACACTGGCGTAGTGGATAGAGCACTGGCCTGCAGATTGAAGGGTCCCAGGTTTGATTCAGGTCAAGGGCACATGCTCAGGTTACTGGCTCAATATCTGGTAGGGGGCGAACAGGAGGCAGCCAGTCAATGATTTTCTCATTATTGATGTTTCTATCTCTTCCTCTCTGAAGTCAATAAAAAAAATATAAAAAAATATAATTTTACTCCATATATATATATATATATATATATATATATATATATGGAGTAAAATAGTCTTTTCAATAAATTAAGCCTCACACATTGCTGGTGGGAATATAAAGCGATACTTTGGAAGTTTGGCAGTTTCTTAAAATTTAAATATATATCATATGACCCAACCATTCCATTCCTAGGCATTTACCCAAGAAACATGAAAGTATATATTCATACAAAGGCTTATGCACAAATGTTCTTGGCAGCTCTATTTTTAATAGCCCAAACTAGAAACCCAAAGGTTTCTAATGAATAAACAAAGGGCAGAAATACAATAGAATGCTACACAGCAATAAAAAGTTATAAACTATTGATATATAAAACAGGAACAAATCTCAAAATATGTATGCTGAGTGAAAGAAGCTAGACAAAAAGCAGTACATATTGTATGGGTACATTTATATGAAAATCTAGAAAATATAGTCTATAGCTATATAAACTAAGATTAGTGATTGCCTGGGGAGGAGGCGGCAGAATGAACAGGACCAAGGGATTACAGAAATAACACTTGGGTGTGATAAATTAGTAATAGTTTCATGGATGTATACAGAAGTTAATATTTGTCAAATTGTACTCTTTAAACTTTTGCAGTTTAAGTTAGCTTTACTTCTCTAAGATTATTTTTAAAATTCTAGATCTTTGCCCTAGTTGTTTTTGCTCAGTGGTTAGTGTTGTCCCATGGATTGAAAAGTTGTGGGTTTAATCCCATCAAGGGCAAGTACCTCGGTTGCATGCGCCATCTCCAGCCCTGGGCATGCGGGAAGCAACCAATTGATGTGTCTCTCTCACATAGATGTTTCTCTCTGTCTCTCCCCTTCCCTTCCACTTTATCTAAAAATCAATGGGAGAGCCCTAACTGGTTTGGCTCAGTGGATAGAGAGAGAGTCAGCCTGCAGACTGAAGGGTCCCAGGTTCGATTCCAGTCAAGGGCATGTACTTTGGTTGTGGGCACATCCTCAATGGGAGGTGTGCAGGAGGCACCTGATCAATGTTTCTCTCTCATTGATGTTTCTAACACTATATCCCTCTCCCTTCCTCTTTGTTAAAGATCAATATATATTTTTAAAATATATTTTATTGATTTTTTACAGAGAGGAAGGGAGAGGGATAGAAAGCCAGAAACATCGATTAGCTGCCTCCTGCACACCCCCCCACTGGGAATGTGCCTGCAACCAAGGTACATGCCCTTGACCAGAATCAAACCTGGGACCCTTCAGTCCCCAGGCCGACACTCTATCCACTGAGCCGAACTGGTTTTGGCAAAGAGCAATATATTTTTTTAAAAAATAACAAAAATCAATGGGAGAAAAAAAATATTGATATTTTGCATAGATGGAGACACACTTTGGTGAAAAAATGGTAGTTTTAGTGTGCCTCACTCTTTATACAACAGATTTATGAAAACTTGTATTAAACTAAATATGGAAAAACAAGGTAACTTTTAAAAGTATACATATTTTTTATTGATTTCAGAGAGGGAGGGTGGGAGAGATAGAAACATCAATGATGAGAGTGATCGGCTGCCTCCTACATGCCCCACACTGCTAGATCAAGCCCGCAATGTGGGCATTTGTCCTGACCAGGAATTTCCTGATTCATAGGTCAACACTCAACCACTGAGCCACGCTGGCTGGGCAACAGGTAGCATTTTTAAAATATCAAGGACACTCCTAATTTATGCAGAGAATTCTTTCTTCTTGCAAAATTTAAAAATGTACATATAAATTATTTTTAAATATTTTTTATTGATTTTTTTATAGGGAGGAAGGGAGAGGGTTAGAGAGCTAGAAACATCAATATGAGAGAAACATCTATCAGCAGCCCACTGGGAATGTGCCCACAACCAAGGTACATGCCTTTGACCAGAATTAAAGCTAGGACCTTTCAGTCCGATGCTCTATCCACTGAGCCAAACCATTCAGGGCCAAATTAATTTTTAAGTATGTACATTTCTATGAGATTTTATGCATGCATAGATCCTTATAACCACAGACAAGCTACAAAATAACTGAACACCTAAAAGAATTTCTCCTGCAGCTTCTTTGAATTTAGACCCTTTTCCACTCCTATTTTTGGCACTCACTGATCTGTATGAATTCTGTCTATATTTACACTTTTCTTTAGATGTCATATAAATGTAATCAGACAGTGTACTGTATAGTCTTTTGATATTGGATTCTTTCATTTAACATAATGCCTTTGTAATTCATCTATGTTGTTTTATCAATAATCCATTCCTGTTAATTACTGCATATTCCATTGTATGAATGAACCACAATTTATTTGTCCATTTATCTATTGAATATTTGGATACTTTCCAGTTTTGGACAATTATCCTATTTAATAAAAGGGGAATAATGCTAACTGACCGCCTCATCCTCACAAAAGATGACAGTACCCACAGCCAATAAGGAGGGGGTATGCTAATTGACTGTCATGCCCTCAAAGATGGTGGTGCCCACAGCCACAAGATGGCAGTACCCAGTCCCCTCAGCCCTGCCAGGGTGGCAGGTCCACTGCACAGCTGGGCACTGTGCACCCACCTCCAGAGTTCCCTAGTCCTCTCAGCCCCCCAGCCTCCCAGGGTCGGCCTAAGGCACAGGAAAGCCTCAAATGGCAGCTGCCCAGCCGATGCCCAAGGTGCAGACAAGCTTTGATGGCGGCTGCCCAACCACCCAGTGCCCCCCGAGGTTCAGGTAACCAGGGCCAGCTGACGCTTGCACTGCCAGCAGTGGCAGCAGCAGAGGTATGATGAGGCATCACCTTCCCCTGATCGCCAGGTCACCTCCCATCCCTGAGGGCTCCTGGACTGTGAGAGGGGGCAGGCTGGCCTGAGGGACAACCCCCCCCCTGCTCCAGTGCATGAATTTTCATGCACCGGGCTTCTAGTGTATAATAATGTAAATATACAGAGAATTATTTTACACTACAAATTCTTTTTGTGGTGTAATCATTTTTTTAATAGTTTTATAAAATTTCATTTTTAATTATTATATTTAATCCTCACCTGAAGCTATTTTGTTAATTGATTTCAGAAAGGGAGGAGGATAGGGAGAGGGAGGGAGAAACATCAACCAGTTGCCTTCTGTTTGCATTCTGACCTGGGATCAAACCTGAAACCTGGGTATATGCCCTCACTGGAAATTGAACCCACCACCTTTTTTTTTCTTTTCTTTTTCCCCCTATATTATTTAATACTAGTGGCCCGGTGCACTAAATGCATGCACATTAAAAGGGAATTAATTAGAGGAAATATTTTAATATTGCTATTTGTCAGGGACACAGGCAGGCAGTTTTTAGTATATGAAACTTCCTTTGAGCAGGCACCTTTGTATGAATGGCACAATGAATGCCTAAGAAATATCTGCCTCGTATGACAAAAAGGAACTTGTTGGCAGTGTTGTCATGGTAGATGATTAACAGATTTCTAGGGGTGAGGGCAACAGATTTCTAGGGGCGAGGGCAAATGTTACTTAATTTGTAACATTTGTCAATTTCCATGGTGTAAAATATTCCTACCATGGCAATTTCAAGCTACCAAGTTGGGAACTGGAAGTTGGGAACAGATGGGCACAGTGGACGCTTGTAAAGAAGGAGCATGAGTTAGCTCCAGCACACTGTTATTGATAACGTAAGTTTAAAAGGTGCACGGAAAGAATAGAGACTGATTCTATAGAATCAGAAATTCAGTGTTATAACATGTATTTTCCAAAACACTGTTGGGAATCTCTAAAACTTCTGATTCGGTTACTGAACTTTAGACATAATGTAATATATTAAACACTGTATATATGTAGTTCAGAGAGGAAGGGAGAGGGAGAGATAGAAATATCAATGATGAGAGAATTACCGATGGGCTGTTTCCTGCATGCCCCCTGCTGGGGATTGAGCCCACAACCTGGGCATGTACCATTGAGTCGAACCTAGGATCCTTCAGTCCCCAGGCCAACACTCTATCCACTGAGCCAAACTGGCTAGGGCAACAATGAATACTTTATTTTTTATTTTTTGGAGAAAAATAAACTTTTTATTTTGTGTACTATTTATACGTTAACTATAAGTCATAGTACTAAAAACTTTCAAACATTGACAAGAAAGGCTGAAAATTTTTTTTATCTTCCTTAGATTCTCTTGAAATTCTGCTAGGCATTCAAGATGAGGAGCACTATCTGGCACTTCATAGTCCCTTGCTTCAATTAGATGCAGGCAAAACATATGGGCTATCAGGATGCTTAGGGTCAATATTCGTGAATATAAACTGCAATTTATCAACATAAATTTTTCAAATTTCTAGTCCAAGTCGATCTTTAAATATGTCTATAGACTTCTGTAACCTTTGTAACCTCTCTTCACTTTTTTTTTTTTTAGCAGTGGAAATAGTTTCCTTCTTCCTAGCATATTCTTCCTTAAGATCCTGGATATTTGTAAGTCAGTACTTCCAAATCCTGCTTTTTGCTATTTACTTCACCAATCAACTTAAACAAGTTATCTTTTTTTTTTTTTCTTGAATAAGCTTATTGTGCCTGCAGATCTGATTTTGATATTCTAGATCAGCCATGGGCAAACTACGGCCCGCGGGCCGATGCTGTTCTATCTGGCTTGCGGAGCTGAAAGAGCGGAGGGTTCTCTTGCTCTCCCCTCCACTCCTTCACCAGCAGCCCAAGATGAGAGTGCCAGCATGGTCAGGTTGCTTTTGTTCTGGCCCTCCAGTCCAGCTTAAGAACCCATTGTGGCTCTCGAGTCAAAAAGTTTGCCCACCCCTGTTCTAGATACATCTGAACCATTCACTCTTCTTCCTTCAATTTCACAGACAGCTTTTCTGATGTTCTTATAGGTATCTCTTAGTCCCACCATCTGACAGGATGTGTCGTTGACATTGCTTTGGAATTTATTCCAAAATTCATTTATGTTTTTATACAACAGTGCCTGCTCATCCTATACCTTTTTGTAAGTTCATGTCTTGTGTGGGCCCTACCGCCCTCCCCACACAAGACGTGAACTGACCCCAGCTAACCACCAGGCTGCAGACCTCCTATAGAGGAGTGAAAAGCAAGGTTAAATAAATTTTAAAATATCATAAATATGTTTTTGAGGAAATATATTATGGATCAATTTTTAGTAATGTAAAAAGAAAAGCATGATCCTATATAATAAAAGCCTAAATATGCTAAGTGTCCAACTGTTCAATTGACCGTTAAACCAGTTGCTTTGACACACACTGACCACCAGGGGGAAGACACTCTGACTGGTAAGTTAGCTTGCTGCTGGGGTCCGGCCGATTGGTATTAGTCGAAACAGGCCAGACACACCCTGGAGCCCTCCCGCAGTCCCTCCCCAACTCCAATCATGTACCAGTGGTGTCTCTGGGCCTAGCTTATGCCCTCTTGCAATTTGGGATCCCTCAGGGGATATAGGAGAGCTGGTTTTGGCCTGATCCCCACAGGCAAGGCTGAGGGAACACACTGGTGCACAAATCCATGCACCAGGCCTCTAGTTTGTGTATAAAATTGGTCAAGGGCTTTAAGAATGCTAAGTCCCTCCAACTCCCAGAAAGTGAATCTTCATTCAATCATAGTTCCTTTCCTCTTATTTGTGGATGGTTTAGCAAAGGGCATGTGAGACAATCTGGCCAAAAAGACATGAGGGAAAGTCTTCTGGAGATACATGGGAAAGGTTTATCCTGGTCTTAAAAAGTGATGTCCAAAAGGAAAGAGTCTCCATTACTTCTCTTTGAATGTTGTGTGAGGGTGAGATTCATAGAGTAATAGCAATCAGAACAAAACTGAGGGCAGAAACTAACATGCTAAGGAGGACAGAGACTTGTCATTGTGAACCATTGCGTTATGCACCCTTAGCACCATTCTGCCTTTAGATAATGAAGTAATGTCTGAGATGATAAGTGATGTGAAAAAGACTAAAACAAGGTAAATGGTGAAAGACTGATGGAGGAGGTGCTAGTTTATATGGATGGCTAGAAAAGTTCTTGATAAGATGATGTTTGATACTCAAAGGAAGCAAGGGAGAAGATTAGGTAAGATATCTGGAGGAGGTGCAAAGGCCCTGAGGTAGAAGTATGCCTAGTCTATATATATAAAAGGCTAAATGTTCGTCCATCTGACCGGTAGCTATGATGCACACTGACCACCAGGGGGCAGATGCTCAACACAGGAGCTGCCATGATGTGCACTGGCCATTTATATATATATAAAAGGCTAATATGCAAAGTGTCCCTTTGGGAGTTTGATCGGGAGACCAGGAGTTCACTTGCTCATTATGACACATGCTGACCACCAGGAGGCAGCACAGAATAAAGGGTCAGCAACCAGGCCTAGGAACCCTACCCATGAATGAATTTCATGTACTGGACCTCTAATTTAAAAATAAATGGCACTGTGGACCTGGTATCAACAAACCAACACTCAGCTTCCCCCAAATGGGACACAGGCCCCGCCACAATCCTAGAGTGACACCCCACCAAATCGCAGCCAATGCTGCCAAGACCCCATTGTGCAAAATGCAGCCCATAGCCCAGCCCAGACCTGAAATGGTGGCTGTGGGCGCCAGGTAAAGATGTCCCATAGCAACATCCAGCTTCCTCTCCCTAGCAACTAGCCTCCTTGGAATTTCTTCAGCCTAGGAACCTGACTTGCTTTATAGCCAGGTGCAAACATTTTACAGTTTAACCAAAATATTTCTTCTAATTAATTTCCTTTCAATGTGCACAAATCTGTGCATCTGGACACTAGTAAATAATAATAAGGAACCATTTTTAAAAACTATCAATACATGGTCAATCTATTGATAATGGTCCATCTTCTTTCATCTAAACCACTGTTTCCGAAACTGGTTTGGCTCAGTGGATAGAGCGTCAGCCTGCGGACTGAAGGGTCCTGGGTTCGATTCCGGTCAAGGGCATGTACCTTGGTTGCGGGCATATCCCCATTGGGGGGTGTGCAGGAGGCAGCTGGTCAATAGCTCTCTCTCTCATTGATGTTTCTAACTCTATCTCTCTCCCTTCCTCTCTATTAAAAAATCAATAAAATAGCCGAGGTCGGTTTGGCTCAGTGGTAGAGCGTCGGTCTGCGGACTGAGAGGTCCCGGGTTCGATTCCGGCCAAGGGCATGTGCATTGGTTGCGGGCACATCCCCAGTAGGGGGTGTGCAGGAGGCAGCTGGTCGATGTTTCTCTCTCATCGACGTTTCTGGCTCTCTATCTCTCTCCCTTCCTCTCTGTAAAATATCAATAAAATATATTTTAAAAAAAATAAAAATAAAAATAAAAAATCAATAAAATATATTTAAAAAATAAAAAAATAAACCACTGTCCATTTTCCCAACATAGCATCATATTTCATTTGTAATATTTTATTGTTTCTCTAAAAACTCTTTTAAACATAGCCATAATAATGTTACCATACAGAAAAAAAAATTAACAGAAATTTTTTAATATCATCAAATATCCAGTTAGTGTCCACCTTCTTGATTGTCTTATACTTTTCTTAACACATTTTTAATTGATTTCAGAGAGGTAGGGAGAGAAGGAGAGAGAGAGAGAGAGAAATTGATGATTCTCTCTCATCAATGATCAGCTGCCTCCTGCACACCCCCTACTGGGGATTAAGCCTGCAACCCAGGCATGTGCCCTTGACCAAAATCAAACCCAGGACCCTTCAGTCCACCGGCTGCTCTATCCACTGAGTCAAACCAGCTAGGGCTTAGTCTTATAATTTTTGAAAGTTTTTCAAATAGAGATCTAAATAAAATCTATAAATTATGATTGGTTCAATTGATTTATTTTACAAAAGTTTTTTGTGCCCAAAGGTATTTAACATTTTTTTAGTATTAAAAAATTCAAATTAATATACAAAAATAGAGAAAATAGTGCAACAGAACTTAGCTTCAACAATATAACCTACAATCACATCCACTGCTTCTACTACTGGATGTGAGGCAAATCCTAGGATTTATCATTTCAGCTTTTAATATATCACTATATACCTCTAAACATAAGATTTTTAAAAAATTTAACAACTGGAGTTTCTTTTGCTGCTTGAACTGGAGATAATATATAGTTGGTGTGGGTATGCATTGCATGTGCATTTGTGTGTGTGTATGTGTGGTGATGGAGCAGTTATCTAGGGCTCTGATATACCATGTAGGCCCACCTGCCTCCAGAGTCCCCCATTCCCTTCAGCCCCCCAGCGGCACAGGCAAACCTCAGATGGTGGCTGCCCAGTCGTCCAGGGAAGTCTGAGGCTCAAGTAACAAGGGCCAGCCGAGGCTTGCGCTGCTGGCAGTGGCAGCAGCAGAGGTGTGATGGGGCATAGCCTTCCCCTGAGCACTGGATCACCCCCCCTCCCCATCCCTGAGGAATCCCGGACTATGAGAGGGGGTAGGCCGGGCTGAGGGACCCCCCCCCCCCGCCAGTGCATGAATTTTCTTTTCTTTTTTTATATTTTATTAAGGTATTATCTGTGTACATAGCTTACCAGTGCATGAATTTTCATGCACCAGGCCTCTAGTTCTATATAATGCCTGATTGGGATTATAGGGTCAACCCAATCAAGGTAGTTCACACACAGGCTGGTCAATTCATGCTTGGCTGGCTATTGGGGAGGCTTTTGTTGCTCTCCACAAGGGACTCTCCCTTGGGGGCTGTTTGAGTGGAGTGACATAGAGACTATCTTCCCCCAGAGCAAGCAATCAGTGTCTTTATGACCTAGTTTCAGAAGTCACACACCTTCAGCTGTCTTCTACAGGTCAGTGTGCCCCTGATTCAAAGGGCTGGAGGAGACTACAGAGGCACCTTAGAAGCTGAGCCACCGGGGATCCTAACATCTTGATTTCTCCAGTCATTTATAAAGCAAGTACTGATAATTTTGCAATAACCTGTACAAGTCTAGTTTTATACCATACTGCTTTCTTAAACAGAACTGTGTTGTCAAACACATATGTGCACACGGTGCACTTAGGCAAACAAGACTTTCTGTTCCACAGATTAAAGGCTCTCTGCTGCAGGGTCAGCCCATGAACTTCATCGGGGCACGAGATTCCACTTCAAACTCTCTGAATTGAAGTCAAGTTCAAGAATTGCAGATTAAGGGCCTAAATGCTTGACTTGTATTTTGAATCTGTTATTTAACTAGGAAACACTTTTGAGTTTTACCAGAAACCTTTAATTTTCTAGTAACATTTACCTGTGTTCAAGCATTTGAATTAAAAAGCTCCCGCAGATTATACTAATTTTCTCAAGTTGACTCAGCTAGTTGAGATGATTAACCACATGGCTGAGGTAGAAGTCTGGATAGGCAGGCGCAAAAGCCACCAAGTCAGAGTGAGAAAGACAGCCCACTCTCACTTCTCCCGCAGGACAGGCAAAGAGGCACCTTTGTGAAATCTTTCTCGGAACTCCACTTTCACCTCTGGTTCTATTTTAAGTTTGTCAACACATGGACCTTAAAAAAAAAAAAAGAGTAGCCCTAATTTTTGCCAAATTGGGAGATTTCCTGGGCCCCAAAAGTTTAGCAGTGAGACTCAGGCCAGAGTGGGAAGCACCGACTTGGTCCTAAAAAAGACGATTTTTTTACTTCACAAATAGTATCCTTGCCGAAGCCGGTTTGGCTCAGTGGTAGAGCACCGGTCTGCGGACTAAAAGGTCCCAGGTTCGATTCCAGTCAGGGGCATGTACATTGGTTGCGGGCACATCCTCGGTAGGGGGTGTGCAAGAGGCAGCTGGTAGATGTTTCTCTCTCATAGACGTTTCTAGCTCTCTATCTCTCTCCTTTTCTCTCTGTAAAATATCAAATATATATATATATATATATATATATATATATATATATACAAATAGTATCCTTATTCCAGCACCTAAGGGTCAAAGTAACACAGGCTAAGGCTGGCTGCCTGACAATCTTAGATGGTTTCATTTTAAGTGAAATAGGATCCTGTTTTGGACCTCACAGCTTTCCTCTTCCAGTCCTCTCTCTACCGGTCGTCTTTTGTGACATCTCTCTTTCAATACTCCTTTTGAGCTTAATTGTAGCCAGCTTCCCCGGGTGGAAAACACGAGGAAAGGGTAAAGGGGATCGATAGCTGCCACATTCAACGTCCTTTTTGTATCCGAGACAAAATCCTCTATGTCCCCTTTTCCCCTGGCCCCGCGTTTTGGTCAGAAACAATAGTGGTACCCGGTGTCTCAGCGGACGCGACCCTTCCTCCACCTCTCCCCGCGCCATTCTAAACCTAAAGGCTCCTCCAGGCGGGGCCAGCCATCCGTTTTAGGCAATAGTCCATCTCGGACAAACCAGATGGCGATGTGTGTGTGTGTGTGTGTGTGTGTGTGGGGTGGGGGGGGGACAGTCCGACACCCGCAAGGCCTCGCCCCACTCCACCGGAACTGCAACTGCCACGACCCGCCCCACGAATCTCGCGCGACGCCCCGCGCCCCGTCGCGCGCCCGTCCCCGCCTCCCCCGACGCACTGCGCAGGCGCGGCGTCCGCGCACGCTCCGCAAAGGCCCCCGGCGGCGGCGGCGGGGTCTCGAGCCGCTGCCATCTGTTGCGCCGCCTCCGCCCCCCGCGGGAGCGCGCAGATCCGGGTCTCGTGGCTGATAGTGACGTGGTCCGCCGCACCAAAACAGAGGAGGGGAGGAAGCCCGAGGCCGGGAGCCGCCGCCGCCGCCGCCGCCGCCGCCGCCGCCGCCGCCGCCGCCGCGTTCCGGAAGCCCCAGGCGGTCTTTCTGCCGAGCCGAGCTCCGGGCCCCCGTCCTCCCCGCCCCGTCGGTTGTTTTCTGGGCGGGTGAGTGTCTCTCCTGCGGCGGCCCCTCCTCTCCTCACCCCGGCTTTTCCTGGCGGGGGGTCCTCGGGCTCTCGCGGACGGCGGCGGCTACGACCGAGCGGGACTGCTGCCCCGGGTCGGGGGTTCCCGCCCGCCCGGCCGGGCTGGCCAGGCTGCCCGGGTCCCCCCCGCCTCCCTCGCGATGAGCGAAGGCAGAGAGAGCCTGCAATGTGGCTTTTTCTGCAAGGAAACCGTAGTCGGGGCTTGGCAGGAAAGTGGACGGTAGCCCCGGGTGGTTTTATTTTTTAGGGCGAGACAGTTAACCCGGGGGGGAGGCGTTTACTCCATGGAGTCCAAGAAGAGAGGGAGTCGTTACGTAGCTGGGCAGGAGAAACCCACAAATCCTGAGATTCACACTATTTCATTTACCTCATAGTGGTTGTCAGCCCTGGCCAGGTTTAAGGAAGGCACTGAGATGCGTCCTTTGTTGTGATCCATGAGACAGGAAAGCTGCCTTCCAGAAAGCGGGAGCTTTTTATAACCTGTGTTGTGTTGCGAATTTAAAGGATTCCCACCCCCCGTTTGTTCAGTAAGTGGAGCCGGAGCTGACAGTAAAGAGGCAGCACGGATTGTGGGCGATGAACTGATGACAGAGTACCCCAAGTCCCGCGTTGCCGTTGAAAGCCGAAGTTTTCCAAAGTGGCTGTTTGTATGCGAAACGTGAAGAGTGTAGCCCAGGGGCAGATGATTGTTGGTTCGCTGGAGAGAGTCAACGGGGTGGTTTTGGTAGTCCTGGTTTGCAAAACCGAAGCTGTGGCCTTAATACCTTGGCGTTTGCATCAAGAGAGTGTCGGATGAGCTTGACGCACATACGAACCTGTGTTTGTTGGAGAGAGACCGTCCAGTCCTGGGGCGTTATTGTCAGGAGTCGTTGGCAGCGCTGCCCACAGTAACTAACTTGGAGGGCAGTGACTGTCCCAGCTGTTTCAGTCCTCAGTAAATGTCTGAGCTGGTTTTAGTCTTGAGAAGCCTTCGGAAGCTTTCTCGCTGCCCATTTCTGTGGAGGAGGCTGAAAGCCTGGGTTCCACTCCGGGGATGACTGGCCACGAAGATCCCTCCAGCGTGGCCTGCTGCCAGCCGGGCCACCATCCGTGGCCACCCTCCCCCAAGACGCCGAGGAGGCCTGAAGACCAAACCAAACCTCCTTTTTGTCCTAACTTGGTTTTTAAAAAGAACAGTCCCCCCCCCCCCCGCCCCCCAACTCATTAATTGAGGTATTTCTTTGGTAAACAATAAGAAAGAAAAACAGAAGTATGTGCTAATTGATTGTCCCTTATCAAATCCGGGAAGCAGTTCTTAATGAATATAGACTACTAATCAATTAGTATGTGCTAATTGATTGTCCCTTATCAAATCCGGGAAGTGTTCTTAATGAATGTAGACTACTACCTTGTAGAGCTACTTATGTGGACCTCTTCTTAACAAATTTCTTCCACCTGCGAGCGCAGTTGAGATCTTTTTTCGTTCTTTTTTAAAAAAAAGTTGATTGTAGAGAGAGGAAAGGAGAGGGAGCAGGTGAAGGAGGGAGAGAGAAACATCGAGATCCTGGATGGGATGTGCCCGGCCAGGAATCGAACCCATGGCCTTTTGGTGCTCTGGAGCAGAGTGGACAGCCGGTGGTCCGTGAGGTCTGAAAGGTTGGCCACTGCTGCTCCGGAGAATGCTCAACCATCTGAGCCACACTGGCCAGGGCTGAAATCTTTTTTCTTAACACCACATGTGGAGTCCTGTTGAATTAGTTGTTTTCTTGCAGTTCTTTTTTTTAACCTTTTTATTATTCTATTGCGTAACTGAGTATTTTTTGCTTACACAAAATAGTTTGTGATAATTGGGGGAAAGTATTGATTGAAGCATATAAACAAAGAAAAAGAAAAAATAATCAATACTCCTGCCACCACCAGTGTCAGCTGTGGTTTATATCCTTTCAGACTTCTTTTTTGGCATTTATACATATATCTAAAAATTTTATTTGTTGATTTCAGAGATTGAGAGGAAGAGAGAAAGTGAGAGAAACTTCGATTTGTTGTTCCACTTATCTGTGCCTACATTGGTTGCTTGTTCTATGTGCCCTGACTGGGGATTGAACCCACATCCTTGGCATATCAGGGCGATGCTCTAACCAACTGAGCTATCCAGCCAGGGTGGAATTTATATATTTTATACAAAAATGGTTTATAAGAAAAGCGGTCACCTGCTTTTTAGGATATGGACTTTTGGACCTTAACTTTTAAGGACTGTTCACTGTATGTTTGCCAGACTATAACCATAAAAATGATGGTTTTAAAAGATTTCCTTCCAGATATTTATGGTGATACAAGATTTAAGAAATTGGTATGCGTTGTGTGGCAAAGTAAGGCTTTTCTAGTTTAACTGTCGGAAGAGCAGGCACAGAATAACTTGAGTTGACAATGTGGAAGTTTCAAAAGTGTTTGCTATTTTAGCGATTGGATTCAGGGTAGAGGTTTAGTTCTATTTCATAGTCACAGTATGCTCCCAGTGCTGACCAGCTGTCCAGGCCTTCAGCAGTAAGATCCTGAAAGGTTTACTTTATGAATCATGCTAACTATGCTTTATTGACATTGAATCTTGGATGTGTGCTTTATGGGTGGTGCCAAACGAGAAGGAAATGTCCACTTCACCTCAGCTTCAAAGGATCAGTACATCCTGTGAAGTACCCTAAATACGCTGCTAACCCTTTTGGCTTCCATTAGTCATAAATTTACCTAAAACCTTTAAACCTCTGTTTTCATTCTGTATCTCTTGGGTAAAATCGGTCCCAGATGCTAACTACTCATTATCTGATTAATTCTTTTTCTTTGATTTGCCTTAAGTTATAGTGTTTAATATATATTCTAGGTTTATCCACTTCTTCCCACCTTTACTGCCACCACCTTGGCCAACTGTCACCATCTCCGACCTGGCCTTCTGCAGTAACATGCTGGTCTCCCTGCTTCCACTTGGGCTTATTACAGTCTAGAGAAGATCTTAAAATGTAGATTAGGTTTTGTTGCCCCTTTGTGGCAAGCCTCCCATCACATTCAGAATAAAATCCAAACTCCTTACTAAAGCTTGCCGGGCACTGCCTGTTTGGCGCTAGGTCCGTGTGACGGAGCCTGGCCACATCTGCTCTAGCCGCATTAGCCTTGTTCCTGGAACTAGCCAGGCATGCTCCTGCCTTAGGGCGTTTGCACTTGCTCGTACCCTGTGGCTTCACTGCTCTTATCCCAGATCTTGCTGCTAATTCCATGAAATAATTCAGCTCTCAGTTCAGATGTTGCCTCTTCAAGGAGATTGCATTGCATTGACTTCTCTTGTTTTCTGCATAATATTTGTCGCTACTTGGAATTTCCTTTTTTTAAAAATATATTCAGTCTCCCACACTAGAGATTAAACTCTGAAAATGGGGACATGTCTTGTCTTTTCACTGCATGGTAGGTACTCAGTGAACGTTGGTTGAATGAATGAATTTGGTGAATATGTCTGCATTCCTCTTGATGTACTGTTCCATTTGAATGTTTGTTTCTATAGTTGGGCACATATCAGTAGAAACTGAATTTAGGTAAAGAACAGTTTGGCAGTTTGAAAGCCATTCTGAAAGAGGGCTGAAAATTATTTGCGCCTGACATTAAAAAAACAATTACCTGTCTGAATAGCAATAATAATGTCATTTACTATTTATGGAGTATATATGTCAGTCCCTTTATTTCCTTTATATTGTTTACCTGGCATGTCAAACCTCCAAGTCAGATATTGTTATCCCTAATTTACACTGGAGGAGACAGACTCTGGGTATTTAGGTAAATTGCCCAAGGTAAAGCTACTAGTTGGGATTCAAGCCCAATTTTCCCTTGACACGATGTTCATGTACCTTATATTACAGCAGAATTGACCGGTTTTTTTGACTTACAGAATCACGGAAGTTGTATTAAATAAATCTACCTGTTTTATTTAGCTATCCAAATATGCTAGTAGCACTACTTTCATGAATTGTTTTGTTCTATTTAAATTTAAATTGGCTACGCATTTCTAATAGCCCTTCCCCTACCATTTTATTTTTATTTTTAAATATATTTTTGATTTTTTACAGAGAGGAAGAGAGAGGGATAGAGAGTTAGAAACATCGATGAGAGAGAAACATCTACCAGCCGCCTCTTGCACACCCCACCACCGGGGATGTGCCAGCAACCAAGGTACATGCCCTTAACCAGAATCGAACCTGGGACCTTTCAGTCCGAAGCTGATGCTCTATCCACTGAGCCAAACCGGTTTCAGCCTCCCCCACCATTTTAAACAAAAGACATGTTTGTTATTGAAAAGCTACAAAGGATAGTAATATATAAAGCCAACAATAACAAAATACAATCCATTCATTCAAAAGTCATCTCTATATATTTCTTTGCAGTGTTTTATTTTTTTAAAATTCATCTATGATGTAAATGAGATATATTCACTTAGGTTTGTAACCTAATTTCTTGTTTGTTTAACTTAAATTTAAAAAAAATATATTTTATTGATATTTTACAGAGAGGAAGGGAGAGAGAGAGCTAGAAACGTTGATGAGAGAGAAACATCAACCAGCTGCCTCCTGCACACCCCCTACTGGGGATGTGCCCGCAACAAAGGTACATGCCCTTGACTGGAATCGAACCCGGGACCTTTCAGTCTGCAGACTGACGCTCTACCACTGAGCCAAACCGGTTTCGGCTTGTTTGTTTAACTTAATGAGTTTTATATCATGGCCTTAGAAACTTTCTAAACTTGATTTTAACTGGCCATATTTTATAAGATATTTTGAATAAACTGGTTAATTTTTGAGATTAATGTAGTTTCTAATTTTCACTATTATACTAGTAAATATTGTGCTGCACCATGGTAGTTTTAAATAGTTAATCCAAGCTCTAAATAATTAGAGCAACCAGTCTAATTACAAAATAAGTCATATTTAAAACAATGTAGTGATTTGAAGTGTGGTGATTTTAATAGTAATTTAACAAGTGGACATAGCACACATATATTTGCAATACCTAGAAGTTGCCTCTGAGGAGAGGAGAGTACCCTTTACTTTTGCAGTTTTATTATTTTTAAAAATCTTTCTGCATTTGAATTTTAAAACTGTAAATGTGTATTACTTTTAAAATAAAACTCTTTGGAAAAATGCTAACATTTTTAGGTATATAGTAGTGTTTATATTTTGTTTATAACATTTTTAACTTCAGTGCATTTGTTCTGGGGAAAGTTACCTTCTTGTTGCTTATTTTCATATTGACTTTTCATTTCCTTTTTTTAAACTTAGGTCAATGCATTGCAGTGAGTCTCAGCTTTGTAAAAATACAGGATGAAGCTGGTTTTTACTTGACTGCACTCATTGAGAAGTGCAACAGGTGCAGCACTTTCCAAAATTTGACAGCTAATAAAGATTCTTTAAATCAAGTTAGGGATTCAGTAAGCATCTTCATGGTATATGTCCCAGACCTAGAGATCAGTGTTCTGGCTGCTAACTTTTTTAGTTTACAATATACTTTTCAAAAAACAAGTTAATTTAACGTATTATGTATTTTTTTGCTTTGTTACTCTTAGCAAAGGTAATGTGGAAGAGACTGACTTGTTTGGCATTTTGAAATCTTTGGTGTTGAAGTTTCTAGGCTGCAGCATGAGTGAGAGGATGTAAGTTACATGAGTTGGGAGAGCAGTAGCCGTAATTCCTTCTGCTTAAAAAGTCATGTAGGCAAGCAAGTGAATGAGAATGATACTGAGAATAGATTCTACTCTAATACACCTGAATGATGTAAGTCAGGCATAGACTTGTAACATTACTTGTACCTCACAGTTTCAGAAGACACTTGTACTTTGTAATACAGCTGTTGAAAAGTGCTTTCTTAACATTTATAAGCAATTTATATACACTGTGATTTGTGATAGTATGGAACTTTTATATAACCTTCTGTTGACCTTTTCTGTTTCTACTTTACTAAACATAGACCCTGAGTTTAAATGTTGCAGTTCAGAGTATCTCTACTAAGTACTCTTTTATTTTTTTATTTTATGAAATGCATATGTAATTTTCTTTTCTTTTTTTGACTACTGAATACACGAGGAGAAATTTAGAAGACATTCTCTGAATATGAAACTTTGGGTTACATTCTCTGAATATGAAACTTTTGGATTATGATATTGAATGTAAGCAAAGATGATTCAATTGAAAAGTTTTATTTTATTTAGCTACTTATAACACATGCTTACTCCTGGACCTTGAGAGAATGTTGGGGATTGTACAGGAGCAAGGAACAGCCGGGAAAGGATAGGGAGTTTTTAGGTGAGAGACCAAGATTCAGAACAGAGACTTCTTTCTTCCCTTTCTCTTTTATGCCCAAGAGTGATAGCCGAGCCCCCGGGGGAATAAACGCTCTAAAGCCGTATACAGAGAGCTTGGCTGAGGGTTGAAGATACATTTCAAATCTAAGGGCTTAGAGTTGAATTGGCCCAGAGCATTTTACACTTTAGAAAGCACTCTTACAAATTCTCACTTGATCCTTGCAACAACCCTTTACAATGAATAGTTTCAGTTAACACTCCGATTTTATAGTTAGAGAAACCGAAGTCACAGAGAGACTTTATCCGTTCTCAGTAGTAGTGCCACAACTTGAATCACTTACCTAAGATGTATTCTTTCTGCTGCCCCGTGTTATTTTAGCAAGTGTTCCCTAAGGTAGTTCCTAGAGTACGATCAAATACTGCTGAGGAAAAAAGGGGCCACCGAGGAAAGAAAGAAACGTCTCAGCCATAGGAAAGGAGGGCCATGGTAACGGGGTTTCTAGAAGAGTGGCGGAAACGCCCCGGTGGACCTTTGGTAGAGGCTTGTGCCGCGGAGACATGGAGGAATTAAGGAGCTGACAACGTTCTTGATGACCTTGAAGAGTTACTCAGACTTAATAGCAATGTGAGAAGGTTGAGAGAAATAGTTCCCCTTTTCTTTGAACTTGAACTTTCTCCAGACAGATTATCACAGAAGTCATTTGTGGCATTTATTTTGGCTAATGATATTGCTATATAATTATATTATCATATGAGTTAACTGGAATTAAGAATCTTGTACTTAAGAGTATTTCTACTACTCTGGCGCTCTTGGAGGAAGGAAGGGGCTTTTTTATTTTTTCTATTTCCTCCCCATAACTCTTTTTGCCGGTTACTTAGCCCCCTGAGGACTTACTAGCACTGTCCTTTTCAGGAAAGGAGAAGTGAGAGAAGACATGGGTTTGAATCCCGCCTCTGCCGCGTGGCTTTGGGAAATCACTGAAGCTTTATGAGCACCAGTTCTTTCCTCCTCAAATGAGAGGCTGAGAACTGAAGCATCCCCACAGTTCTAATAGTACCAATTGTGAAGTTGTCATTTGTAGAATCTGAATAAATGAAGACTTGACATCCTCTAATCTACATGTGACCTACACAGTGAAACCTGGCACAGGCTTTCTGGTTACGCAGACCTTATTTCTTCTATACATTCCCCCACTTCTCTGTGGAAAGAAAACATTTTGTGGTCTTTTTTGTTGTTGTTGCTAATCCTCACCCAAGGATATTTTTCCATTGATTTTTAGGGAGAGTGGAAGAGAGAGGGAAAGACAGAGAGAAACACCGACGTGCAAGAAACACATTGACTGGTTGCCTCCTACACGAGCCCTGACCAGGGCCCTAGGCCAGGGAGAAGCCTGTAACCAAAGTATGTGTCCTTGACTGGAATTGATCCTGTGACCCTTTGGTCTGTAGGCTGACACTCCATCCACTGAGCCAAACTGGCTAGGACTGTTGTCTTTTTTTTTTAAGCTTGCTCCAGTCTCTTCCTCTTTAATAATGTGTCCTCTGAAAGAGTGTCTTTAAGCTTTTTGTTATCCTGTAAAAAAAAATTATATTTTGTTAATCCTCACCCAAGGATATTTTCCCATTGATTTTTAAAGATAGTGAAAGGGAGGGGGGGGAGACAGAGACATTGAGGTGAGAGAGACACATCTGGTCACCCTCCACACACACACACCCTTCCGGGACCAGGGATAGAGCTTGCAGCCGAGGCACGTGCCCTTGACTAGAATCGAACCCAGAACCCTTCAGTCTGCAGGCCAGCACTCTGTCCACTGAGCAGAACTGGCTAGGGCCTGTAATAATATTTTAAGTTAATTTCAGAAGTGGTTTTCACTATATTTTTCTCTTATAAGTAGCTACTTATAGATGGAACAATGTACGGTCACTTTAATGGATCAGTAGAGGGAATATATAAGACATTTATAACTATAATTGCTTGGCTATTAATTTGAATTTTTTTAAAATGTCATGATAGAATTCAGAGAGTTCTTAAGCACAGAGAATTGTGATATTTAGGGTATATAATGGAGTTTATTTCAACATTTAAATTTTTAAAATTTTTAACTTCTCCCATATGTAGCTTTAGTACAGTTTTTAACAAATAATAATTGCTTGATTTGACTTTGAATCTGTATCCTTTTCTTGCCCATCAGAGATGTAAATATGGTTTAAGAGCATCAGTTCTTTCCTCCAAATTAAATTAAATATGGTTTAATTTCTGTATTGCTCTCAAGTTATATTGAGAGCAATACAGAAATTATAAGGCCTCATAAAATATTGTATGTGGGTGAATTTGAGCTCCTTATTACATTGAGATGCTGGGTCATTTGATAAAAGTAATCCCAACTCTATGTTAGTATATAGTACCCTATATAATAAAGAGGTAATATGCAAATTGACCATCACACCAACACACAAGATGGCTGCCCCCATGTGGATACAAGATAGCCACCATAAGATGGCCAGCAGGGGAGGGCAGGTGTGGGAAATCAGGCTAGCAGGAGAGGGCAGTTGGGGCAACCAGACCTGCAGGGAAGGGCAGCTGGGCAGAACCAGGCCTGAAAGAGAGTGCAGTTGGGGGCAATCGGGCTGGCAGGAGAGTGGTTAGGGGGTAATCAGGCTGGCAGGCAGAAGCGGTTAGAGGCAATCAGCAGGCAGGTGAGCATATGGGAGCCAGCAGTTCTGGATTGTGAGAGGGATGTCTGACTGCCCTCTAAGGGTCCCAGATTGGAGAGGGTACAGGCTGGGCTGTGGGACACCCCCCGGCATGCACAAATTTCTTGCACTGGACCTCTAGTAATATAATGTTGAAATTAATAGACCAATAGTTTGTTTTCCCTGTTTAATATGCAAGGTAGCCAGAGTTTTGGGATGGCCCTGATCATTTGGTTGATCACTTTTTAAATTGGCTACTGGATAAAATCTTAGTGTCAAATCTATTTCTAGAAAACATTATTTTTAGAGATGAGTAGTTACCTCTGCAATGTAATTTAGAATAAGGTTAAAGAATAGAAAGCAGCCGAAACCAGTTTGGCTCAGTGGTAGAGTGTCTGCGGACTGAAGGGTCCCGGGTTTGATTCCGGTCAAGGGCATGTACATTGGTTTTGGGCACGTCCCCAGTAGGGGGTGTGCAGGAGGCAGCTGGTTGATGTTTCTCTCTCATCGACGTTTCTAGCTCTCTATCTCTCTCCCTTCCTCTCTGTAAAATATCAATAAATTATATTAGAAAAACAAAAAGCAAAACAAAACAAACAAACAAAGAATAGAGAGCAAACGCAAGTGTAGGCTCCCTGAATGTCCTGGGGCAGTTCCAGCAATTTCTGACATATGACTCACTTTTGTGGTTTTACATCTCAGGAGCTCTAATCAGTAGAATTGATGCTTTTTCTAGAAATGCTTTTTTTAAAAAAAAATATTTTATTGTTATTTTACAGAGAGGAAGGGAGAGAGAGAGTTAGAAACATTGATGAGAGAGAAACATTGACCAGCTGCCTCCTGCACATCCCCTACCGGGGGTGTGCTGCAACCAATGTACATGCCCTTGATTGGAATTGAACCCGGGACCCCCCCAGTCCGCATACCGACGCTCTACCACTGAGCCAAACTGGTTTCGGCTAGAAATGCTTTTTCTGAGTTCCCCATTTCACTGGCCAGCATCTCTATTTTTTACCTTATAAAAACAATGGAAAAAATATCAGGTGAGGATTAATAAAAACATCTAATTTTTCTGCATTCAAAATTTTTTTTCTGATTATAGGAGTTAATGTATGATCACTATATGATACTAGAGGCCCTATGCATGAAATTAGTGCAAGAGTAGGCCTTCCCCCCCCCCCCCCCCGGCTGCTGGCAGGCACCCAGGACCCGGGCCTCCCTCGCAGCCCTGACTTTGTCCAATCTAATTAGCATATTATGCTTTTATTATTATTTTTTAAAATATACTGTATTTGCCGGCGTATAAGACGATTTTTTGGCCCTGAAAATACCGTATTTGCCGGCGTATAAGACGACCCCCTAACATTTCCACTCAAAATACAGAGTTTGTTATATACTCGCCGTATAAGACTACCCCCAACTTGGAGGCATATTTTTCAGGGCCAAAAAATCATCTTATACGCCGGCAAATACGGTATATTTTATTGATTTTTTTACAGAGAGGAAGAGAGAGGGAAAGAGAGCTAGAAACA
Organism: Vespertilio murinus; assembly: GCA_963924515.1. Lineage (NCBI taxonomy): Eukaryota > Metazoa > Chordata > Mammalia > Chiroptera > Vespertilionidae > Vespertilio > Vespertilio murinus. The sequence continues at coordinate 21,977,801 of OZ004704.1, read as the reverse complement.
TCGATGAGAGAGAATCATTGATCAGCTGCCTCCTGCACACCCCCTCATGAGGATGTGCCCACAACCAAGGTACATGCCCTTGACCGGAACCAAACCTGGGACCTTTCAGTCCGAAGGCTGACACTGTCCACTGCTGCTGCTGCCTCTGCCAGCTGCTGTGGCTGCCTGCCCTTGGCCCTCGCAGTCACTGCGGCTTTGTCCAGAAGGACATTCGACTGTCCAGTCTTATTAGCATATTATGCTTTTATTATTATAGATTAGGTCATCTGGAGACCAGATGGGCTGAGCCCCCAAATGGCGCCAGCACCCAGGGTCAGGGAGTCAGAGATTTTAAAGGACTTCAGGCAGGCTTTTTCAAGGGCGGAGAATTCTCTGGGTGGGTCCGAATTCTGGGCAAGTCCAGAGGGGAAGGTACTGGTCTTAGCAAATGGAATGTGGTCTAAGTGAAAGGGAATGTTGGTTGTGAAATGATCTAAAGGTCAGTTTCCTGGGGCCGGGGGTGTCAGTTCAATTATTTGATCAGACCTATTCCAGCCTTTTGATTTTATGGAATAGGATCAGAAGTCATTTCTTCCGTACTTCTGTTGAGGGGGGTCATTGAGATCATAAGCCGATGGATTTTGATTGTAATTGGCTGGAGCACTGTATAGATTCCTCATGGTTGAAGTGAGGGATTGTAGCAACATGATTTCCCTCAGAGACTGGTAAAGGTTCAAAAGTGGTCAAATTTATATTCTTTAGCCACTAGTCCCATGAATTTGATTAATGTTCTCTAATCTTTGTGGCTCTTTCTGTTAATTTTTGGGTGGCATCCCTGACTAGGCCAGACTGAAAAAACTGTCATGAACCACATGATCAAGCAAGGTACCAGGCTTTTTCTTGCAAGTGGCTTTTGATTGGCTTCAGTCAGTTTTGAGAGTGCTTTCTTGTGGTGCCCTGAATCCAGGCACATTTTTTTCAGGCATGACATTCTAGTCAAAATCTTGGTTAATAAAACCACACTTGGAAAGTGGTCTTACTGAATTCATGCAAAGAAATGAATTGACAGGATTCACTCATTAAGAATTGCCAAATTCTAGAGGGATAAGGTAGGGAGAAAAATACATAATTTATTAAACTTTTAATATACCAAAATAAGGTTTATTCTCTTAACTTTATTTGTACTTGGGTGTGGTTGGCAAATGGTACTATTTGGATTTCTATAATCTGGCTCCCTGATTTAAGCTATTTACCCTATGGTTGGGGAGGAAAAATGCAAACCATTTACTCTCTTTTTGTTGTTGATAATCCTCACCAGAAGATATTTTTCCCATTTATTTTTAGAGAGAGTGGAAGGAAGGGAGACAGAGAGAGGGAAACATTGATGTGAGAGAAAGATATCCATTGGTTGCCTCCTGCATGGCCCTGACTTGGGGCCGGGGATTAAGCCTGCAAATAAAGTACATGCTTTTGACTGGAATCGAACCCAGGACCCTTTGGTCCACAGGATGACACTGTATCCACTGAGCCAGAACGGCTAGGGTCAAACCATAAATCTCCTAAATGTCCTTGGTTTAGGGAAGATAGTATTTACTAGATGATTGCAGACTGCTTGGCATCTAGATTTGCGTGATGGCTGCAAACTGCTGTTTAATTTTCTCAGTTTCCCTATTCTGCTTGTCCTGTCTTACTGGCCTGTGTCATTTATATTACTTCCTTTTAACATTTCTCCCTAAAAACCCATTATTTTCATAAACCTTTTTACAACTTTCACAAAGTTTCTTACAATTTTAATGTACTTCCTTTTTCCTTTATAATGTATATCTATGCCTCATGCCTTCTATTACCAAGCCCATATAATTTTTTCCAATTTAATTATAATTCTTAACCCTTAAAAACCTTAATTCTCCAATGATAACCTAAAAGTAAATATCCAGCATTTCTTAGATTGACACTTATGAATGCACTCATTTTCAAGAAACACACGTTCAACAAAGCACATTACATTAACAGTTCCAAATCTACTTTATGGATTTTCTTTAACAAAAGGTAAAACTAAGCGAACTTAAAACTTGCTATATTTAGATGTATGTGATTTAACCCAGCAATACTTCAAAGCTTTTAAGTTACTAAAGACTTTGGAAAATTATGTATAGGCATATGAGGCTGGAGAAAAGGTCGGGTGGGGGTGGGGGAGAAGCAGGCACCACAGACTGTTCTAGGACTGTAGTTTCCAGGTTACCAGCTACTTGGATTTAAAACTGCCAGCTGAAACTGGTTTGGCTCAGTGGATAGAGCGTCGGTCTGCAGAATGAAGGGTTCCAGGTTCGATCCCATTCAAGGGCATGTACTTTGGTTGTGGGCACATCCCTGGTGGAGGCTGTGCAGAAGGCAGCTGGTCGATGTTTCTCTCTCATGGATGTTTCTAGCTCTCTATCCCTCTCCCTTTCTCTCTGTAAAAAATCAATAAAATATATTAAAAAATAATAAAACTGCCACATTTTCCTTAGAGTCCCTTCCTCATGCATCATAGAGGGGCCTTTCGAGAAGATCAAGTTGGAAACCCAGAAGAGAAAGTACCAGTGAGTCCAAGAAAGGAAAATATATGTTGTCTAGAGGAGAGGACAGTCATGGAGGAGATAAGGCGTTTATGGCTGAGTTAATGGTGTGGCTTTGTGGGTGAGAGTGAAATGAGCTGGTGACTGTGGTTTGGGACAGCGGCTTTATGGGGGAATACACGTAGCCCTGCTGGGCACTGGGATAGAATGAGAAAAGAGTGGATAATGGGGGTAGTTAGTAAGATGCAGTGTAGAGGTGAAGTGGTTAATGGCTGTGAGACTAATCTGCCTACCCCAGAGGGCAGAATAATTGGCCCCAGTGTCAGTTAAAAAGGAGATTAGCTTACCTGCCACCACAATCATTACCTGAGGCTCTGTCCTAGTGATGTGAGTCTGCACGGCCAGCTTCAGTCTTTCGTGGCCATTCCCAGGAGACCCGGAGGGTGGCTGTGCGGGACTGGCTGAGGCCTGGCCTGGAGAGGCCAGACTGTAGTCTGATTTGCAGTGGCCTCCCTTCCACACCGTGGGCAGGGCCCGGGGGGGGGGGGGGTCCTCCGGTGTGGGCAGGCCTCGGCCCTGTGTTCCTCCTCGTCCCGTTTGAAGCCCAGGCCTGCAGGAGGCTCAGCCCTCCCGTGGCGGGGGGACCGGCACTTCCTTTGGGCTTGAGAGAGTAGTGGCTGGGAGCTGAAAGGCCTTCTCCTGGCCTCAGTCTTGGCCTGGTCTTGCCTTTGTTTTGGGATTTGGGTCTCCTCATCTCTACTATTAAAGACCTTAAAGGCCAGATTACAAGGTCTCCTTGAGGTGTTTGTGGACCTGTGTCTATGTTTCTAAGTTTGTGGTGTATGTCAGGGGCTGGCTGAGATATAAAATGGTGTTCAGAAGAAGGGTTCCCCCTGGGAAGGTGGAGTCTAAGGTGGTAAATTTCTGCGAGGCCTCTGTGAGATGGGAGAGGGAGAGAGTTGGGTTTTTGTCAGAACCTTGAGTAATCTTGTTAAATCTGTCTTAGTTGGCTGTCTTAGAGGCAGCCTTTTTGAGGCTGGCAGTGAAGCAGGCGATCATTTGGCTACGGAGCCCGTGCGCTGGAGGACTGACCTGATAGTCCGATCTCAGGTCAGTTTGGGGCACCGCGCCAGCACCAGCCTGATTTGCCACCATGTCCTGTCTGTGGAGGGTGTCGGCATGGTCCTGAGCTGCCAGCCTGAGGTGCTCCTCCTCCTCGGGTTAGAGAGGAGACAGGATGATGTAGTGGTTATGCCAGGTCAGGTCATAGGGTGGGGTCAAGAACTCACATTCCTTAGTAAAGGTGGTCAGGTCAGTGGAAAAAGACCCAAGACAGCTCTCAGTCTGTTCGAGGTGGGGCATGGAAAATGTGAACTCAGACAATACCCTGGCCCCGGCTACCTCTCGGGAGGGGAGGACGGGGCTGGGGGCGGGGTTGCCTGGAATGAGTCAGAGGGTGTGCGGTAAGGAGGCTGAGGAGGTGGAGTCCGAAGACAGCGGGGCAGTCGGAGGAAGGATGAGGTGGATTTGGGGGACCCATAGGGGACCAGCGAACAGGTGATTGGAAAGGTCAAAGGGAGGGATGAGGGACCTAACAGTTCGGAGAAGGAAGGATCAGAAGCCTCCGGCATTGGCAGAAGGGGGCTTTGAGTGGAGAAGTGGTAAGGGTAATTACAGTCTCTATAGGATTTGGTTAGTAGAACAAGTCTGACAGAGAGAAGGATGATTGCAGAGTGTATAGGATCTCTGACCATTTCTCATTGCGGTGACAGAAATTGTCTAAGTCCCAGAGACTGTTAAATTGTAAGTTCCATTCTCGGGCCAGTGTGAGTCATTGTCTAATTTATATTGTGGCCAGGCAGTATTATAATAGAAGATAAGGTGCTTTGGCGGGACCTCTGTGGAAAGGCCGAGGGTGTTAAGATTACGGAGGAGCCTAACCGGTGTGGCTCAGTGGATAGACGTCAGCCTTCGGACTGAAGGGTCCCAGGTTCAATTCCAGTCAAGGGCACGTACCTTGGTTTCGGGCACATCCCCAGTGGGGTGTGCAGGAGACAGCTGGTCGATGTTTATCATCAATGTTTCTAACTCTATCCCTCTCCCTTCCTCTCCGTAAAAAATCAAAATCTATTAAAAAAAACAAAAACAAAAACGGAGGCGACATCCCAGAGAAGCGTTTTTTGGGGAAAGGAGTGACGGAAAAACAATTTGCCAAGGCGTAAATTAGGAAGATGATGTGTGCAACAAAGGGAGACCGGGAAGCCAGAAGGGCGTCCCCGCCATCTAGTGCAGGCCTGGGCAAACTATGGCCCGTATCCAGCCCGTTCGGCTGTTCTATCCGGCCCGCGGAGCCGAAAGAGCAGAGGGTTCTCTTGCTCTCCCCTCCGCTCCTTCACCGGCAGCCCAAGATGAGAGTGCCAGCATGGTCAGGTTGCTTTTGTTCCGGCCCTCCGGTCCAGTTTAAGAGCCCATTGTGGCCCTCGAGTCAAAAAGTTTGCCCACCCCTGGTCTAGTCAGACTCCAGAGAGAGAGGAAAACAGTCTGACCCAGAGGCTGGACTGGAGAGGGTTTCTGGCTTAGCATTAGGCCTTTGTTTGAGACGGAAAACAGCAAGTCAGAAGGTGACCCAATGCTACTTCTTCCTGGAGATGAAATGAACTAGTGGTGAGTGCAGGGGAGAGGGATCAGCAATGGGAAGGAGGGTTCCCCATTCCACACCCTCCTCGGCTGGTTCGGAGGGCTATAAGGGAGGGAGGCCTAATCAAAGTTGGCGGTCATGTCACCTGAGTTGGATTTGGAGGCAAGCCCAGGTTGAGCAGCTGCTGCCTACTGCTCTCTGAGTACAAATTCGGGGTGACCGAAACCTGGGTTTTGGCTCCTTTTCTCCGTGAAATGGCACCAGCACCCAGGAACTGGGGAGTCAGAGATTTTAATGGACTCCAGGCAGGCTTTTTCTGGCTGGCTTCTGGGCAGGTCCAGAGGGGAAAGATACTGCTCTTAGCAAATGGAATGTGGTCTAAGTGAAAGGGAATGTTGGTTGCGAAATGATATAAAAGGTCAGTTTCCACCCTATCCGGTTTGGCTCAGTTGAATACAGCATCGGCCTATGGACTGAAGGGTTCTGGGTTTGATTCTGGTCAAGGGCACATGCCCAGGTTGTGGGCTCGATCCCTGGTAGAGGGCATGCAGGAGGCAGCCAACCAATGATTCCCTTTCATCATTGATGTTTCTAGCTCTCTCTTTCTCTCCTTTCCTCTGAAATCAATAAAGGTCAGTTTTCCAGGGAAGGAGTTATTGATTTGATTATTTGGTCAGACCTAACACTTTGAAAATAGATTTTGCAAAAAATGATTACATCAGATTTAGGGCAAAGGCCGACTTCGGAAGTTTCCATTGTGTGGTCTGTTTATGTTTGGTCATTTCTCATTGATGATGAGATTTGGTACATTTTATTACACATGCACTTAGAGAATTTAGAAGATATCTACTTTACCATATTACCTCTAGCCAACAAATTGAGTTAGGAATGAGGGTCAGATAGAGGGTTAAGGTAATTTATCATATTCTGTTCAAGGGAAAATTTAAATAACTATTTGTCCCTTCTGGTAGGGGGAACAGTAAGCTTACTTTAAAAGAAGTTGTTCTTGCCAGGTGCGGTGGCGGCCTGTAGTCCGAGCTGCTCGGAAGGCTGAGGCTGGCGGATCGCCTGAGCCCGGGAGTTCTGGGCTGTAGTGCGCTCTGCCCAACTGGCGTCTGCCCTAAGTTTGGCACCAATGTGGTGACCTCCGGGAGGGGGGACCACCAGGTTGCCTAAGGAAGGGTGAATGGGAACAACTCAGAGCTCCCGTGCTGATCAGCAGTGGGAGCGCACTGCAGCCTGGGCAACATAGTGAGACCTTGCCTCTAAGAGAGAGAGAGAGAGAGAGAGAGAGAGAGAGAGAGAGAGAGAGAGAGAGAGAGAGAGAGAGGAAAGAAGTTCTTTAAAAAAGTTAATAGGTATAGTTTAGATGTAAATGTTGTGCAGTGAAATGTTTCATTACTACTTCTGTGTCCTAACCCCTTTCCAGAGGCAATTCTAAATTATTTTTAAATACTAAATCCTTGACGAAACTGGTTTGGCTCAGTGGTAGAGCGTTGGTCTGCGGACTGAAAGGTCACGGGTTCGATTCCGGTCAGGGGCATGTACATTGGTTGCGGGCACATCCCCTGGTGGGGGGTGTGCAAGAGGCAGCTGGTCGGTGTTTCTCTCATCGACGTTTCTAGCTTTCCATCTCGCTCCCTTCCTCTCTGTAAAATATCAATAAAATATATATATTTAAAAATTAAAATAAATAAATAAATAAATAAATAAATACTAAATCCTTAATGTTTTAGACCATTTGCAAGCTTCTCTCCATAGATAAAAATTTATGTTTAAGTTTTCATGTGTGGAAGTTTGGGCATCAACCTTTAGTATTTACTTTGTGTAGAATCTTTTGTTTACATGTATAAATGTTTGCATATATTTATAAATTTACATGCTCATTATGTAAATAAAGGGTGGGGAAAAAGTAAGTCGAGTTGTTAATATGGAAATAATTAACAATAGTTAATAAATAGCAATACAAGAATAAACTGTTTTGTATACTCACAATTGTAAACCTACTTTTACCACCCCCTATATATAATTTGATTCATAAAGTGAAATGTAGTATAGTCAATTAAGAAAACAAGGAGAAAAACATCATCTGATTACCTTAACAGAATCAGTATAATCATTTTAATGTAGAATAATTAATAAAAGAAAAATGTAGGTTTAAATTTTGGGCATCTAGTAATTCTACATATTTTCTCCCTTAACCACAAGAATTTCACATCAGGCATACTGGATCTCTGACTCATTGCTTATGATGGAAATGAATTTCTTAGTAATATTGCTCTTGGAACCCGGAACAGGGAACTAACCTTTATTGAAGAGAGGAAACTAGAGATTGGAAAAAATTTAGACAGTCTGCAGCCATTTGCTACAGAACACTTTGTTGTATTTCCCTATAAAAGCAAATGAGAGAGAGTGTCCCACTTGAAATTCAAATATGGAAGAAAAAAAAATCTGAGAAACAGAATAAACTGGTGAATATAATAGAATCAGGGGCAAAGAAAGGGAGTGGACTGATAATTATCAGGGGGATAAGGGGTTGGGGGGTGCAGTAAGAGACTAGATTAAAATCGTATAACCATGGATGAGGACAATGGGGGGGGAGGGGGAAAGGGCAGAGGATGGGATGGGAACTGGGTGGTAGGGAGCTTTGAGGGAGAAAAAGGAGAAACAAGTGTAATAATCTGAGCAATAAAGATTTATTAAAAAAAAAAATATATATATATATATATACACACATTTTAAAATGAAGACAACCTGCTGAAACCGGTTTAGCTCAGTGGATAGAGCATCAGCCTGCAGAATGAAAGGTCCCAGGTTCGATTCCGGTCAAGGGCACATACCTTGGTTACGGGCACATCCCCATTGGGGAATATGTAGGATGCAGCTAATCGATGTTTCTTTCTCATCATTGATGTTTCTAACTTTCTATCCCCCTCCCTTAAAAAAAAATAAAGAAAAAATAATAAAATAAAATAAAATAAAATAAAGACAACCTCTCAATGGCCATTCAAAGATATGGAGCTTTCTCATTCAAAACTGAAAAATAAAGTTTGAAATTAAAAATAAATAAATAAATAAATAAATAAATAAATAAAAACAAAAAATTACAGAAAGTGAAAACACTGTCCAAACAATATTTTATATTATCATCATTATTTTTATTTGCCCTGTTGGGATTTAGCTGTATTTTTCTGTGGTTTGCAATTGTCTTAACTCTTTAGCTAATAATAGTCTGAAAAGATAGTTAAGTAAAAAGTTATGTGAAAAGAGACACTCATTAATCTGGTTTTGGCGCCATCTAGAAGGAAGGGAAGAAAATAACCTATAAAAAGTTCTCAATTTTATTATAATAATGGATTAATATTCAATAATATAAAGAGCTAAAAATCAGTGAAACAAAAGGAATTTCAGAAATAAGAAATAAAAATACCAATAAACTTGAAAGCTGTACGGTCTTATTAGACTTAAGAAATAAAGTCAATGAAATATATTTTTTTATCCTGACATTCTGGCAAAAGCTTTTTTAAAAAATTGATTTTAGAAGGGTGGGGAGAGACAGAGAGAAAGCCTGACTGGAGATCGAACCTGCAACCTTGGCACATGGGGATGGCACTCTAACCAACTGATCCACCCAGCCAGGGTATACGGTAATTTTTTTTTTAGTATATTCATATATAATTGCACTATTAGTGATACTGAATGCAGTTACTATGCTGTACAATTTGTAATTTATACTATGTGCTGTTGATAGAATTAAAATTGCTAAAGACGTTTAGTAAACGCCTTTACATCTTGAGATTTAATTTTGTTTGTATTCTGTTGTACAGAAATATGGGCACATAAACTTTTCTATAACATTATATTAACAAAACATTGGAAAGGTCCTAAGTAATCTCTACTAAAGATTTGCTAAAATTGTATGTATATGTTTTGGAGTATTAAAAAGAATGAGAGGTAGAGCTTTATGTATTGAAAGGTCTCTAAAGCTTTTTACGTTAGGAAAAAGCAAGTTGCAGAACATGTATAATATAAACTCATAAAACCCACCAGGATGATACATGCGTATTATGAGGCTGTAATTACATATGAATCACCTGGTATTATTCAGAACAGACTGCTAACTAAGGTGGTACCTCTGGGGAAAGGGAGAAAAATTGAGAGAGGAATGGGAAGGTTGGCATTTTTATTTTACTCTGTGTGCTTTGGGAGATACCACTGATTCCAAGTGATCTGATGAAGATATTCATCACTGATAATGTGGCTATCTTACTCTTTCCTACTAGGAGGGTTTGGCCTAATCTTACTCTTTCCTACTAGGAGGGTTTGGAATTAAGAACCACTTTTAAGAAGTTTATTTCCCAAGGAATCAATTCTCTATATAAGCATGTCGTTCCATGGCATCATTCTAGGAAGCACACTGTAACCAAACGATAGTATCTGTTTCTTCACTCCTTCCAAAGTTGTAAGCAGACAATTAAATTTGATTCCCTAGAGATGACATAAAGTAAATTAAACCCACCCAGCATGAGCTGAAGTGTTTAAGGTTCTAACAGCAGACACTAACTTGGTTAACAACGTTGGAAAATTCCCTTAGCGCGTATAGGAACTGGATGACTCCACTGACATATTACAGCCGAACTCTACCAGGAGAGGTTTGTTAGTTGTAGTGGATGGAGAAAATGAGCCGGACCTGAGGGATATGGGGAATAATTGTATTTGTCCACTCAACACACAGAGTGCACTCTTTTACTACTTTCCTGGGTAGAGAGTTGTTTAGGAGTGGATGGTGTGAGAGATTTAAATGTATCCACTTATTTTGTGCTTTATAGTCACCTATAAACTGTTGCTTAATCTAGGCCCAGATTGGTATCACACATATTAATTATAATGGGAAAATAATGGTACATAAGTTAGATGCTTATTGTGGAAATTTTCAAAGTAAAATTATGTAGGAATATATATATTTATACCTATTAACTTGAATAATTATCAACAGTTTCATCTTTTTTTTTTTCATCTGTGCCTATATTTACTTCACTACTTCCTCTCCTGGATTTTTTAAATTTTGAATTTTTTTCAGTGCACGTTTCATATTTTTATGACTTAGGCCTTTTCTAACTGATGGTTTTCTTCAAGGGTCAAGCCCATGCCTATGGTATTATTTAACACTAGAGGCCCAGTGCACGAAATTCATTCAAGAGTAGGCCTTCCTTCCCCTGACTGCCGGCACTGGGCACTGGCTTCCCTCTGGCCCCCAGCACTTGGGCACCCGGGGCCCGGGCTTCATAGGGCTTCATCCGGAAAGACATCCAGAAAGATGTCCGGTCTAATTAGCTTATTACACTTTTATTATTGTAAATTGTTCTCACATTAGGGATGTATGTTGGGGAGGTGAACACTCCTCTGAAAGGCTAAAGTATTGTTTTTATTATTTATTTAAATTGACTTTAGAGAACGAGGAAGGGAGAGGGAGAGAAATACTGATGTGAGAGAAACATCAGTCGGCTGCCTCCTGTGCATGAGAAACATCGATTGTCTCCTGTACCTGCCAACTGAGCCACACAGGCCAGGGAAGAATCATTGTTTTAGATTACTTTCTGTCCAGAGCCTCTTCTAGGCTGATTTACTGGGATTCTGATGAACTCAGTTCTGTCTTGCCCTGGATAGAGTAGCTTCATGATGTCTCTGGGCATCAAGGGATTTAAATGTGGGGTGGGATTGGTTAAGTTTTTTGCTTAGCTGCTGGTGTGCTGAGATCCTACCCAAAAGAACTCTTTCCACTCTATTTTTTAAAGTATTATTAAGTGGAAACTCTTAATTGAAAGCTGAATAATACTTAATACAAAAAATTCTATAGAAGAATAACACTGTTGAGGAATGTCTTATTTATTAATATATTTTCTTATTTTACTGGAAAGGCTAATTAAAACTGATGTATACTTTAAAATTCTAGTTAATTTAAGTGCTCCTGGCATAAATAGACACAGAGAAAATAAACCTTGGCAAAAATCAGTAAATATTTATTCATGGCTGTGGCTTACTCAATGAGGGAGGCATTTACAGACAGACTGATGACTAAGATAGGTTCCTGCCCTTAAATGATGTGGGTTTAAAAAAAATTTTTTTTAATGAGTGATAACACATCTCCCTTGCTTTATAAAAGTCAGTTTGCTAGTACAGTAATTCCTCACTTAATATCATTGATGGGTTCTTGGAAACTGTGACTGTCAGTGATGTATGAAAAAACCAGTTTTCCATAGGCTAACATATAGATAAGAGTTACGTTCCTATGGCATATTTCTGGTCACAGAAACATGGCCAAACTGCTATATAAAGACCCAAAACACTTCTAATATTAAACATTGAAATAAAAGTGAGCTGTACAGACATTTAAGAAAGATAAATAGCCCTGGCTGGTTTGCCTCAATGGTTTACCATCGGCCTGTGGACTGAAGGATCCTGGGTTCGATTCTAGTCAAGGGCACATGGCTCAATCCCAAGTAGGGGGCGCACAGGAGGCAGCCGAGCAATGATTCTCTTTCATCATCGATGTTTTTATGATGTTTCTCTTTCCCCCTCTCTTCCTCTCTGATATCAATAAAAATATATATATTTTTAAAAGATGAATAAAAACAAATAGGATAATTTTCTTTTCTAGCCTGCTTATTCTACTTCAGGATGGCAGGTGGTCAGAGCTTCTCCCCATAGCTCAGGGCAAGGCTGGAACTCACCCTGGACAGGACACCTTTCCATCTCTCTCTCTCTCTCTCTTTCTCTCTCTCAGGCTGGGAAAATGTAGACACTCCAGTTCACATGACATGCACATCTTTGGGAGGAACTTGAAGACTTGGGGGGAACTTGAAGACTCCACACAGACAGTGGGTCCTGCTGGGGATCAATTTTTTTCTTCTCATCAACATTATAACAAAACTGTTATTGGAGGACCTACTATACTTTCTTAGCATTTCTGTGTTCAGAGGCTCCAGAACTGTGTATTAAGTCCTTTGGTATTTAAATTTCATTTAAAAATCTTAGTAAAAATATATTTTAATTTTAACTGACATTTTATTGGCCTAGGGAAGCACAGATAGGGAGGAAGGAAGGACCAGTATTTGTAAGTGGACACTTGCTATGTCATACCAGCAGTCTGAGCCCTTTCCCCCCTCACGGACAATTTGAAAAGACAGTTGAGAAACAAGCTTTCAAGGGTAACTTCATGTATAAGGGTGGATTATATTTACTTTCAGGGTTTTTTGTGTTCGATATATATAGTCAGTTCACTAACATGAAGGGTAATCAGTTTTCAAAGAAAGGTGTGGACACAGAGAGGCCTCAGACAGAAGTAGGAAGTAGTCAGAATTGATATTTGGTGTTTCCTACTTCTGGAGAGTTAGGCTTTTCAGCTCAGGTTATCTCTAACGCCACTTACCCTTTCAATCCCTACCTCCCCTTACCTCAGAAAACAGATGGGGAGTAGGTTGCCCTAATTGTTCTACAATTGATTTCATCTCAGTATTAATATTTCCCCAAGTCATCACATAGAAATCTGCCTCATACTTTTCAGCAGCTGTAAAGGATGTAGTACTTATACTATCACTTATGTAATCAGAACTACGGGGATGAACACTTTGAATTATCATTAATTTTTTTTTCTATTGATTTGAGAGAGAGAGAAAGTTCTATTTGGTTTTTCACTTATTTATGCATTCATTGATTCTCGTATGCGCCCTGGCCAAGATTTGAACCCATAACCATGGTGTAACGGGATGACATTCTAACTGAATGAGCTACCTGGCATATAATTCATGTAAGATTAGTACTGAATTCATAGATACAGGTTATTAATAAATATGAACTAAAAAGGACTATTTTGAATTGTACAATATATGAAATTTTCATAGCTCAAGAAAAAGTAACTCTGAATGGTAGTCTTACAATATTTTTTCCTTCTTCTAGATTTAAACAGTCAAGTTAAATCAAGCTGGGTAATCATGGCAGAAGGAGGATTCGATCCCTGTGAATGTGTTTGCTCTCATGAGCATGCGATGAGAAGGCTGATCAATCTGGTGAGATGAACATGGCAGTCCTATTCAGAACTGAACTGTACTGCGTCTGCTCTGTTTTTGTGAAAAAGTTATGGAAAAATTTTCATCTGATGGTCACTAAAATTATTTCATAATTGAAATTCCACAGTAATTTAAGTTATGGTTAAAATATTTACCAGCAGTTACTTTATTAAAGATAAAAACAAATTTCTCTATGTTAGTGAAATTCCCCATCATAGTTGGGTGACATTCTGTCTATAGTCATTAGCTATATAGAGCTTGTTTACCTGATAAATTGCTGTGGAGTCAGTTTCTGTTAATGATATAGTTCAAATCCTACTTCAAATGACATGAGAATAAACATCTCTCTGCAATGCATTTCAAAATCCAAATTGTTTAACAGAGGCAGATTTCTGACCAACATACTTTGTTTGGATAGTAGTCTATAGACTTTGAAGGAGATTTGAATTCTGGTGTTTTTAAGATTTTCCTGATCTATAAGCTTAAATATGGGCTATTTATACATTATACTTTATACTTTTTATGTACAAAAGGAGAAATTTAACCATTAATAACAATAGAACATATTATTATGTTATACATTATACATTTAACATTATAACATTTTGTTGTTTTAGAATACTTTTGTACAGTGGTATATTGTCATTGGCCAGTTAAAGGCAGGCACCAACATTTGCTCAAATATTTGAATTATTGGTAGTTAATAAGGTTTTCTGCTGACTCGGTGTCTATATATATAGTGATCAGAAGTATATTTCTTGTAAATGATATTTCTTTTAGAATCAGCATATACTGAGACATATGATCCTCAAGAATGCCTTAGAGGGAAAGCAATAAACAAAGAACTTATAAATTAAATCTTACTCTTGTGGATATAGAAATATAATGGCAATGTAATATCTATGATAATTTGATATAAAAATAGATGAGTCTGAGGAAAGAATACTTTAAAAATATTTTCTCCTGTGTATTTATGAAATTAAAGAGCTGATAATTTTTATTTCTAAATTTAAATATAAGGCAAAAATTTTTTTCAAGTTACTGTGAGAATAGGAACAACTTTTAGGTCATCTTTTATTCTGTTCTTCCAACCCAATAGCTAATGCAGAAACAAATCTCTTAAGCTCAAAACATAACCAGAATATAGCCATTTCTCACACCTCCAATGCAACATCCTGGTCTAATCTATAATCACCTCTTGCCTGGATTATTAAAATTAGCCTCTTTATAGTATCTTGCCATATCCCATTCCCCTCAGATTCAGTCTCACTACAGCAGCCAAAGTGATTTATTTTTGATAAATGATAAAGGAGCCGGGAAAAGCTGTCTCAAAATAATGTGATACTTTAAAGCTCACACAAAATATAATTCAAAGCCAAAACAATGATATGGAACATGGGAATTATATTGACAAAAACAAAACAAAACACCCAATTCATCAAAAAAGATATAAACCTTTATGTCCTGAACAGCAGAGAATGCAAAATCTACTAGAAATATAAAAAGAAGTGTTTTAGAAGTGTCTGAGAAATGCCAGTGAAAGCCATAGGGATGCCTTTGGAGGTTAGAGAGAGAGGTGTGCAGGCCAGTCAATGTAAGTGCATCGAAGAGGTTCCATATATCTTAGACTCCTAAGAGTTACATTGGGGAGAGTTTGAAGGAAGTTGGGTACTATTTTAAGTCCATAGAAAGCATCTAATGTAGGTTTTCCTTTCACAAAGGAGGAAACTGAGATAAGAGAGGTTAAGTCACTTTTCCAGGTGTTGGAGTAACTAGAGGGTGCAGGAGATGCTCAGTCTGACAGCCTAGCTCTAGCCCTGCCTGCTTCAGTACCATGTGCTCCACTGCTGTTGATCTCCTTCAGGTATTTAAAAAGCACTATATTTGAAGTCAGGGCTGAGGGGAAATAGGGGACATCTATAATACTTTCAACAACAAAGATAAATTTAAAAATAAGTAAATAAATAAGTCCTGGGATGGAAAGAAAGAAAAAAGGGGAAGGGGAAAGGAAAGAAAGGAGGAGAAAGACTCTTCATTACATTTTTATGTTTAAAAACTTAATATGCCCTAGTCCAATGGTTGGCAAACTCATTAGTCAACAGAGCCAAATATCAACAGTAGAACCATTGAAATTTCTTTTGAGAGCCAAATTTTTTAAACTTAAACTTCTTCTAACGCCACTTCTTCAAAATAGACTCACTGAGGCCGTGGTATTTTGTGGAAGAGCCACACTCAAGGGGCCAAAGAGCTGCATGTGGCTCGAGAGCCACAGTTTGCTGACCATGGCCCTGGCCGATTTGGCTCAATGAATAGAACTTTGGACTGCGGACTGAAGGGTCCTAGGTGTGATTTGCAAGTTCGATCCCTGGCTCTAGTAGAGGCATGTGCAAGAGGCAACCGGTCAATGTTTCTATCATATTGATGTTTCTTTCTCAATTTCTCCCCTACCTTTCCACTTTCTAAATATCAAGGGAAAAATATCCTCGGATGTGGTTTAACAACAAACAAACAAACAAACAAACAACAACAACAACAACAACAAAACAGAACAAAAAGCTGTGTGAATGTATTGTCTATTCAAATAATTAATTTAAATAAAATTTGCCAAAATCAGTTTGGCTCAGTGGATAGAACGTTGGCCTGCGGACTGAAGGGTCCCAGGAGATTCTGGTCAAGGGCATGTACCTTGGTTGCGGGCATATCCCCAGTAGGGGGTGTGCAAGAGGCAGTTGATCGATGATTCTCTCTCATCAGTGTTTCTAGCTCTCTGTCCCTCTCTCTTCCTCTCTGTAAAAAATCAATAAAATATATTTTAAATATAAACAAAACTTTGTAAGCACCTTCAAAGGTATTAAAAGCAGTACAGTTATATACAAAATTTGTAATTATAGACTTTTTCATTGGAGAATAAAATTTTGAATGTACTCTTAGGTGATTTGAAAAGAAAATACAATATTTTAAGTGTTTGGCTTTTCAATAATTCTAATAAGATTTTCTTCTCTTTCACCTTCTTTTGATTTCTAAACTGGTAGAATTTTTTTCTCATCAGAGTGTAAAACATACATATAAAAATAGAAAAAATGTGTATGTCTCCTAAGGCTCAATGATACAAATAGCAACTCAGACTATTCTCTACTGCCTTATCAGTACTTATGTACATTTTGATCACTTAGTTAAGCTGTGCAACAAAGAATACAAATCTGATTTTCATTTAAAATATATATATATATATATTGATTTTTTTTTTTAGAGAGGGGGACAGAGAGCTAGAAACATCGATGAGAGAGAATCATCGATCAGCCGCCTCCTGCACACCCCTCACTGGGGATGTGCCCCCAACCAAGGCACATGCCCTTGACTGGAATCGAACCCGGGACCCTTCAGTCCGCAGGCCAACGCTTTATCCACTGAGCCAAACTGGTCTCGGTTGATTTTCATTCATTTTATTGTCTATCTGCAATATGGACTTTACAGTAAATGGTAGTATCTCTTACTATATTTATAGGAATGTTTTAAAATGATACATTATAAACAGCATTTAAGTTCAAGGTTGATAACACTGCAGTACAAAAAATGCCCAATTTGGGGTGCTGGTGACAAAGCTTTATTTACTCTCTTGGCATGACTCCTTCCTGTGATTTAATTTCATCCCTGAGTTACACAAGTGTTAAACTGTTCTTAATGCAGTAGTATTTTGCCAGGTGCATCTATGTTTCTGTTTGTCTCAGGAATGCTCAAAAACGTTAAAAATGGAGGTATTGCCCAGCAAGCATGGCTCAGTGGTTGAGCATCGACCTATGAACCAGGAGGTCATGGTTCAATTCCCTGTCAGGGCACATGCCTGGGTTGTGGGTTTGGGCTCAGTCCCCAGTGTGGGGCGTTAGTCATGCCAACTGGGCTAGTTTTGTTTTAGATTATTCATATTTCCTTAAACCATAAAAAATGCCTGGAGAGCCAAGACCGGTTTTGCTCAGTGGATAGAGCGTCGGCCTGCGGACTGAAAGGTCCCGGGTTTGATTCCGGTCAAGGGCATGTACCTTGGTTGCGGGCACATCCCCAGTAGGGGTGCTGCAAGAGGCAGCTGATCGATGATTCTCTCTCATCGATGTTTCTAACTCTCTGTCCCTCTCTCTTCCTCTCTGTAAAAAATCAATAAAAATATATATTTTTTAAAATGCCCGGAGAGGAGCTTTTTTCTTTATCTTATTGTTTCCATTGAAGCCATTTGTAAACTTATTCTGGCTTCATTTTTAAAATATATATATATATATTATTGATTTTCCACAGAGAGGAAGGGAGAGGGATAGAGAACTAGAAACGTCAATGAGAGAGAAACATCGACCAGCTGCCTCCTGCACACCCCCTACTTGGGATGTTCCCGCAACCAATGTACATGCCCTTGACCGGAATCGAACCTGTGACCTTTTAGTCCGCAGGCCGATGCTCTATCCACTCTATCCACTGAGCCAAACTGGTTTCAGCTGGCTTCTTTTTTTTTCTGCTCCCTTGCCACCACATGTTCCTTCTCATGTTTTCCTAACTGTTCTCTTAGTATATAGTTTCTTCTATAATGATAGGTGTTTCAGAAAGAGAACAGATGGATTTAGAAATGTGAACTTGAATTATGCTCTGTTTTTCCTATTCTGTGTTGTAATGTAAGATTTGGAATGCAGATAATCCTTTATTTTTGCTTGTTTGTTTTGAGCTCTGTATTTCAGCTCTAATCTAAGTAGTGTAATTTAAACTTTTACACCTTTAATTTACTTAAGTGTGTTTCCGTATTAAGTATATAAGTGTGTGATCTGAAAGATCCTTGGTCAGATTCCGCTATATGGCCTGACAGCCCTGTTAATTGTGACTAATGTTTTCTGTACTTAAAGAAGTCACATTAAGACCTATTGGCTTTTACCTGGAAGAAAATGTGGGCCTGAAAATCTTCTTAAGAAACCTCTCTATCCAGCAAATACATCTAACTACTAGTATATTTTAATCTTTGTAAAATATAAGAATTGATATAAACCATATATGAATATGTTCTTTTGAAAAAAAGCAACCAATGTATTAAAAGTAAGACTGAACTCCTCTGTCACTTCTCCAAATCTGGCTTATTCCCTACTTGCCTAGATGAATTTGATATGCATTTTCCCAGATCTTTCTAACAAATATATATTTTTATACTTTCCCACAATTCACTAATAGTATTTAGCATTTTCTTTATTGCTACAAAGTCTTTTTAATCATATGATCAGCTTACAAGCTTTATTTTAGTTGGTAAAGGAAATTTTATTGGATTTCTTTTTAAAATCTTAATGTTTTTATTATTTTTTAAAAAAATATACTTTATTGATTTTACACAGAGAGGAATTGAGAGGGATAGAGAGTTAGACACATCGATGAGAGAGAAACATCGACCAGCCGCCTCTTGCACATCCCCTACTGGGGATGTGCCCACAACCAAGGTACATGCCCTTGACCGGAACTGAACCCAGGACCTTTCAGTTCACAGGCTGACGCTCTATCCACTGAGCCAAACCGGTTTCGGCAATCTTAATGTTTTTAATCACCTCATCCAGGCACTGGAAGACTTAGGTAGTCTTCTGTGGTAGAGTCTGTTTTATTTAAAAGACAAAATAACTATTGTATGTCTTTATGGTACAAAATTCACACAGTGCTAAATGTAGAAAGGGAAAGACAAAAAATCTCCCTGAGCTCCCCAACTCTTTATTGCCACTTTATCAAATTTGAACTATTTTCTTTTATATTGTTCCAGTCATTATGGCTGTATAAAAAATTATCCCAAAACTTAATGGCATAAAACTACCTTTTATGAAGTTCCCAAACTGTGTGTCTGGAGTTCATACAGAGCACAGTGGAGATGGTTTATCTGCTGTACAGTATCTGGATTGTTAGCCAGAAGACTCAAGCTGGGAGCCGGAAACATCTGGAGGCTTTTGCTCACTCTGTCTGGCCATTGATACTGTTGGGCAGCTAACCCTACTTAGTACTGTCAGCAGAAACACCTATGTGTGGTCCTTTCAAGTGGCTGCGTGGCTTCATCACAGCATTGTGGCTTTGTTCCAAAGAGGATGGGGGAGGAGGAGAAGCAGGCAGCAGCTGGAAAGTTGTTATGAGTTAGCCTACGTCACATACATACAACACTTCTGCTAAACTCTTGGTTATAACAGTCACAAGCTTGCTCCTAGGTTCAAGAGCAGGGGAAATAGACTTCATTTCTTTCTTTTTTAAAAAATATATTTTATTGATTTTACACAGAGAGGAATTGAGAGGGAGAGAGAGTTAGAAACATCGATGAGAGAGAAACATCGACCAGCTGCCTCTTGCACATCCCTCACTGGGGATTTGCCCACAACTAAGGTACATGCCCTTGAACGGAATCGAACCCGGGACCTTTCAGGCCGCAGGCCGACGCTCTGTCCACTGAGCCAAACCGGTTTCGGCTAGACTTAATTTCTTGATGGGGAGTGGCAAGATTCTGGAAGACTGTGTGACTGGTAATAGTGCTGTGGCTATTTTTAGAAAATATAACCTGCCACATATGTCTTTCTAGAAATTTGTTTTAATAGGAGGGATTACTGTATAGTATGTATACATTTCTGCAACTCCCTCCCCCCCGACTTTATATATCTTTCCATATTAGCAATAGCTTAGTTCAGGCAGTTTATAAACAGAAATGTATTTCTCATAGTTCTGAGTTAGAAGTTCAATATCAGGGTGCCGGCCTGGTTGTGTTCTGGTGAGAGCCCTCTTCGGGGACGCAGACGGACATTTTATTGTTGCATCTTCATGTGGTGGAAAGAGGGCGAGCGAGCATTCTGGGGGCTCTTTTATAAAACCACTAATCCCACTCATGATGGCTCCACCCTCATGACCTAATCACCACTGAAAGTCCCCGTCTCCCAATAGGGGGTTAGCATTTCAACATACAAATTCTGAGGAGACCACACATTCAGTCCAAAACTGCAATTCAAAGTCAGGCTCATTTTTAGAATTTGTTTTTTGTGTATGTGTGTCTTTTTTCTTGGCCTTTCTTTTAATAACACATAAAATATGTGAATATCTAAATTACTATCACATGAAATGTTACAGAAATATGGAGCAGAATGTCTAAGTCCCTCTCCCTATGGCCCACACCCCCTCCCTCCATTCTGCCTCATGACCTCAATTGCTTGCTTTGGCTGGAGGTTACATTAAGTTTGTGGACTTTCATATGCCTATCTATTTATGTATATGTCTTTATACATAATAAAAACAAACTATACATACGGGTATAGCATATAAATTATACTGTTATCTTATTAGTGCCCATGAATTGTGTGATGATTTTTGGCTCAGTAAATTAACTCAAATTCAGATAGTGTTATGTAGGATTAGGAAAAGTATGTGCATATCATATGGTCAAAGCAGCCCAGCCTATTAGTGTTAGACATTAAAAAAATATTTTCAAAATGTTCAGTCTTGCCTTTACCTGATTATTTGAAGTCTTGAGGCTTAAATGTGAGTAGATTATTGTGATACATCAAAATCATGTTTGTTAATGTTGTAGGAAAATACGTAAAGATGCTGCTTAATCATTAAGGATTAAATGTGCTCAGAAATATTAGGTTTTATCTGATCTCCCAGTTGAAACACTGAATTTCTGCAGTGATGTGATTATGCAGAAATACTTGAATTGAATGTACTTTGTTATTTCTTTAAAATTCCCCTCCTAAAAAAGGGCTTCACTAGCCAGTTTGACTCAGTGGATAAAGCATCAGCCTGTGGACTAAAGGTTCCTGGGTTCGATTTGGGTCAAGGGCACGTGCCCGATTTCGGGCTCTGTCCCCAGTAGGGGGCATGCAGAAGGCAGCCTGTCAGTGATGCTTTCTGTCCTCTCCTTCTCCCTTCCTCTCTAAAATGTGTGTGTGTGTGTGTGTGTGTGTGTGTGTGTGTATATATATATATATATATATATATATAGCTTCTATTTTGAATGGCACACATAGAGCAGCCTCATAATAAATAAATAAATAAAAAATTCCCCCCTATTGTCCTAGCCAGTTTGGCTCAGTGGATAGAGTGTCGGCCTGGGGACTGTAGGGTTCAATTCTGGAACCTCGGTTACAGGTTCCCTGGCCCTGGTCAGAGTATGTGCAGAAGACAACCGGTTTGATGTGTCTCTCTTACATCATCACATTGATGTTTCTCTGTTTCTCCCTCTCCCTTCCACTCTCTCTCAAATGAGTGGGTGAGGATTAATCAAAAAATAAAAATAAAATTCCCCTGTAATTGCAGAAAATGTATCAAAACTTAAAATGCACATACCTTTATTCTAGCAATTTTTATATTCCTTATCCTAAAAGATTAGTGAAGTGTGTAAGAATGTATTTATAGGAACATTCACTATAGCATTGTTTTTCTTTTTCTTTTTAAATATATTTTTTATTGATTTCAGAGAGGAAGGGAGAGAGAGAGAAGGAAACATCAATGATGAGAGAAAATTATTGCTCAGCTGCCTTCTGCACACCCCCCAACTGGGTATGGGGCCCAGAACCCGGACATATGCCCTGACCAGGAATTGAACTGTGGCATCCTGGTTCATAGGTTGATGCTCAACCACTGAGCCACGCCAGTTGGGCAGCCTTATTTTTCATATACAACTTTGGAAATTATGCAATTAAATGGAATACTGTGCAGCATTAAAAGTTGTGTAGAATTGGGTTTGGGCATTAAAAGATTTGCAACTAGTTGCTGAGTATGACAAAAAGGTAGCAAAATAGCATGAAGTTTTCTATTTTGTAAAATTATGTGTACATGCAAATATATTACAAAATGTATGTCAATTGGGGGGAAAGGAGACATATATAAAACTTTAGACAATAAAAAAAAAATGGCTGGAACACATTTAACCAAAATGTTAACAAAATGGTTATCATTAGATGGTGAAATTTTGTCTATTTTGCTTATTGCTCTATTCTGACTAACTACTAGAACATACTGAGCAACATCAGAATATAGGGGGAAAAATTTTAAGTCACTGTTTTGTTTTAATATGTTTTTATTTCAGAGAGAAAGAGAGAGAGAGAGAGACATCAATGATGAGAATCATCGATTGCTGCCTCCTGCACACCTTCTACCAGGGATTAAGTCCGCAATCCGGCATGTGCCTTGATTGGGAATTGAACTGTGACCTCCTGGTTCATTGGTCAATTCTCAACTACTGAGCCACAATGGCTGGCCTGTTTTTTATTTAAGAGACTTTATTTTTTATTTTCAATCTGAGGCTCTCTACCACATCTTCAGATCCATAATGTAGACTCTATTTATATGGCTATGTTTCCTAAACCCCAAATTGAAACCCATGACCTGACATTGATGACCATTTAGAACAAGCATGCCCAACTCAAAGGCTAAGACAGGCCAAATAAACAAGGATTAAGTTTATGTGGGCCTCACCTCAAAAAAACAAAAGCTTCAATTTTCATAGAAAAGTAGGTTTATTTCAGTAGAGACATGCTGAATACAAAGATCTAAAATAAACAAGTAATCATTAACATAAAATAATGGAACATTTTATTTATTTATTAAAAATATTTTATTGATTTTTCACAGAGAGGAAGGGAAAGGGGATAGAAACTAGAAACATTGATGAGAAATATCAATCAGCTGCCTCTTGCACACCCCCTAGAAGTACCACTAGGTACACTCCAGAAGCCAGTGTACCTAGTGGTCAGTGTGAGACACAGATTTCAACTCCTCAACATTCATAAGTGACACATTCAAGAGGCAGACTCAGGGAGCACCAAAGCCCCACTGAAACAAGTCCTGCACCAAAGCATGTCTTCAGCGCAGCAGTTCTTTCATTATAAACACAGTGGGTCCCCACAGCCAGTTGGCCTGAAAGTCAATTCCTCCCAATGTACCAACAGCAATCAAGGCTTAACTACACCAAGACTTTGCACTCAGCCCACAAAGGGGTGTACCAAGACCGTCAACCTCAGATGATTGAGGAGGCAGAACTACTGGCCCCGTCAGTCACGTACGACACAAAGTTGCTCCATCAACACAAGGAGGCAGCCAAAATGCGAAGACACAGAAACATGTCATGAAAAAAAGAAATGGAGGAAAGCAAACTATTGGACGACATAGAGTTCAAAACCACATTATAAGGTTACTCGAGAATCTTCTAAAAACCACTGAGAAACTTGATGAGCTCTTCAAGGACCTAGTGAGAATGACAAAAAATGGAAAAGGACCGGTCAGAAATTAAGCATACTGTCTGAAATAAAGAATATACAGAAACTCAACTGTAGATCAATGCACCCCAAGAATCAAACCAAAGATCTGAAATATGAGGAAACAGAAAACCACACCAAGACACATTATAATCAAAATGCAAGGGCAAAAGACAAGGAGAGAATCTTATAAGCAGCAAGAGAAAAACAGTTACCTACAAGGGAATACCCATACGACTGTCAGCTGATTTCTCAACAGAAACTATGCAGGACAGAGGGGAGTGGCAAGAAATATTCAAAGTGATGAACAGCAAGAACCTACAACCAATATTACTCTACCCAGCAAAGCTATCATTCAGAAATGAAGATCAGATAAAGAGCTTCACAGATAAGAAAAAGCTTAAAGGAGTTCATCACCACCAAACCAGGATTGCATGAAATGCTGAAGGATATTCTTTATTTTTTTTTATTTTATTTTAAAAAATATATTTTATTTTTTACAGAGAGAAAGGAGGAAGGATAGAGAGCTAGAAACATCAATGAGAGAGAATCATCGACCAGCTGCCTCCTGCACACCCCCCACCGGGGATGTGCCAGCCACCAATGTTCATGCCCTTGACTGGAATCGAACCCGGGACCTTTCAGTCCGAAGATAGACGCTCTATCTACTGAGCCAGACCGGATTTTGGCAGGATATTTTTTAAGAAGAGAAAGATGAAAAAGGTAAGGATAAAAATTATGAATAACAGACATCAAATACATACTTACCAACAAGTGAAGCTAAAAATCAAGTGAATAAAAAGTCTGAAGAACAGAATAGACTGGTGAATATAATGGAATCAGGGACATAGAAAGGGAGTAGACTGTCAATTCTCAGGGGAAGGGGGTTTGAGGGGTCTGGGCAGAGACTGGACAAAAGTCTTACACCTATGGATGAAGACAGTGGGGTGGAGTAAGGGCATGGATGAGGTGGGAAATCAGGTGAAGGGGAGCAATTGGTGGGTGGGGGGAGAGGAACACCTGTAATAATTTGAACAATAAAGATTTACTTTAAAAAATTAAGCTACAGTCGAAACTGGTTTGGCTCAGTGGATAGAGTGTCGGTCTGGGGACCGGAAGGTCCCGGGTTCGATTCCGGTCAAGGGCATGTACATTCGTTGTGGGCACATCCCCGGTGGGGGGTGTACAGGAGGCGGCTGGTTGATGTTTCTCTCTCATTGACGTTTCTAGCTCTCTATCTCTCTCCCTTCCTCTCTGTAAAAAATCAATAAAATATACTTTTTTTAAAATTAAGCTACAAAATTTTTATTAAAACGTTTCTTACTGTTATATTGTCTGGGCCACAAAAATATTCGTGCTGCAAGTTTGACAAGTTTGACTTAAATATTTTAAACTGAGCACACATTTTCCATCTTCATTTTCAAAAATAGCTTGATTTTAAACTGGCAATGAATTGAGTTGTTGCAAATAAAGTTGACACATGAATTTCCGAGGAATTTGGAAACAAATAGCAAATAGACTTTTAAAATATGAAAACCTTATTTTAGCAAAATGCACATAGAAGGCACTTGTTAAATTTTTTTCAGATAGGCCCCGGCTGGGTAGCTTAGTTGGTTAGAGTGTCAGTGCACCAAGGTTGAGGGTCCAATGACTATTTAGGACACATACGAGAATCAACCAATAAACGCATAAATAAGTGGAACAACAAGTTGGTAGTTTCTCTCCCTTCTTTCTCTCTCTCAAATACATTAAAAAAATTTAAAAAGTATATTTGTTAGATAAATGGATACTTTTCTGTATTTATATTTTGAGGCAATCCAAAGGAATCTTACACTCAGATATTTTCAAACCCACGTTATGACTGAGCTGTGTGAGGTCTGGTCAGAGAGAACATTGACTAGGACACTTATTCATTGATTTCAAAGAACTTTTTTGTTGTTGGTTTTGGAGTTTAGTTTAAAAAAATATTAGTGATAATTTTGAGCAGATTTATTTGCACAAACAGGCAGGGCTTCCCTCCCCCCGTCCCTCCACCCCCTTTCCTGGATCTAGTCCATAAAAGTAAAATGTTTCTTCATCCATGGATAACCAAGTTTTATTTTTATTTTTTCCCCACACAATTTTTATTTTTATTCAACTGTAAGCAAATAGAATTAACACAACTCCATTTAGCAACTCCAGACTGGCTTTTGTTACACCAAGGAAGAGTGATAAACTTAACAGACACCAGACTAACGGATTTCATATAACCCCTCACCCAGCCCTGCAGCTTAACAGGAAAGGGTCTCCAGATTGCTTTTCCAGTACTGCTCTTCAGAGGATATGCCTTTAAAGTCTGGGTTGTTATTCTTGTATTGTTAATGATGTGATGACCACATCCTGGTACCAAAATAGCCCCCAAAATGGAGTTCAAATTTGATCACAACATAAATTCAGGGTGTGTGACCCTCTACAATGATAAAGGACAGGCAGAAGGAAAAGTCCCCCTACTGCTCTATCTGCTCAGGTCTGGCCTGTGAGAGTGGGGACAGGGAAGAGGAGAAATCAACATGAATCACTGAACTTGAGAACACTGCTTGGGGCCCCTGGGGCGATGTCGGTGTCCTGGCTTCCCCCTCCTCCCCAGCGTAGAGCTTGGGCACGTAGTCATCCCGTTCCGCCTGGTTACACTT
This sequence comes from Vespertilio murinus, assembly GCA_963924515.1. Lineage (NCBI taxonomy): Eukaryota > Metazoa > Chordata > Mammalia > Chiroptera > Vespertilionidae > Vespertilio > Vespertilio murinus. The sequence continues at coordinate 21,951,656 of OZ004704.1, read as the reverse complement.
GCCGGCCACTGGGGGCCCGAGGCCATACTTTTTGCAGAAAGATGCCACGTTGAAGTTGCCTCGGTGGTCTCCAGATCGGTTGCTGAGAATGGGCTTGTCACACCTCAGCGGTTTGGCCTGCTCGCAAACAGCCAGACATAGGGGTGAAGGCCTGTGCCCTTAGGAGGCCCAGAGCCCACATGATCAGGGAGGACCGTGCCACTGCTGAGGTCGTTGCCCTTCATGTTGGCCACCAGGAAATGGCGCCATTCCCTAAATTTGGGGTCCTTTCTGCTTGGAACCCCTGGGTCTGTCAAGACCAGGGTAGTTTACTTGAATCAAGGCCATCCCATGAAATACAGAGGGCCGGTTCTTAACCTGGCTGGGCGTCAGCACTGTGCTCAGCTCGTCCACCTCCGCCCGGAGTATTTGACCTGCAGTGGGCGCTTCAGCCTCTCGCCCACCTCCTGCAGGATCAAGGACCACTGGCTGAGGTCCACCGGCATCGCGGGGCCGAGCGGGAAACCGCCAGAGAGAAGCCAGGGAACCGGGGACAGGCCAACAAGGCCTAATTTCATCACCTCCTGAGGCCATGAATTCATTCGTTCTCATTTATGGTTTTGTTGTTGTTGTTTTGGAATGGGGTTAAAAATTTTTAAGGTGAAGCAAACTCAATTTAAATGAATATTGAAGTAAAATTTAGTTACTGTGGACCAGTACCACATGACAGGGAAACGGGACTTTGAAAAGTTAGAAATTTAATTCTGCACAAATAAAAATTATTTCATTCTCCTGTGAGAGTCTCAAAAAATTCCTTTTCTCCGGATATCATAAGAATCCCACCCTCAGCAGCAACCTGGGGAAATAAACCTCTCTTCTTCCCCCTCTCCCTCTTCCCCCTCTCCCTCTTCCCCCTCTCCCTCTCCCCCTATCCCTTTCCCCCTCCCCCTCTCCCTACCCCCTCTCTCTTCCTCTTCCCCTCCTCTCCCCTCCCCTCCCCTCCGCCTCCCCTCCCCCTCTCCCTCTCCAACACTTTGGAAAGTCTAATGACAAATGGGTATGCATTTCTTAATCCCTTAACTTAAATAGGTGAGTTGTAGTAGATCACAGTATATTTAAAAATTACTTTAAAAAATTAAAAATTAAGTAGGAAAAATCCCCTCAAACAGAACAGCCCCTCAGTGTGTTCTACATTTGTATCTGATTTTGAAGATATGATATACACCGTGGGAGCATTCATTAAAATACAAATCATGACCATTCTAAGTAGCGTTCATTTTTGGTTAAGTCCAATGGCTAACGTTCCTTTCTTCTTACTCATTGTAGTTGCGGCAGTCCCAGTCCTACTGCACAGACACCGAATGTCTTCAGGAACGTGAGTAACGAGGGGACAGGAGGAGGCTTGGCATTGAGGGCAGAATTAGAGGCCAGATGACTGGGCATATCTGTCAGAAATTATTCTTAGTTTGGTCTTTAAGAAAATGGTCTTCAGTAATGTATTGCTACTTAAATATTTCATCTCTAACTGGAAAAAAATTGTGTGGTTTTTGTTGATTTGTTTTGTTTTGTTTTTGCCTTGAAAACAAATCCTGTTCATTGAAGAAAATTCACAAAGAAGAAGAAAGAAAAGGAAAAATGTCCAGAATACTAAAAGATAACCACTGTTGACTAACTTGGTATAAACCCTGCCGGGTCTTTTTCTTGGCGAATATGTGTGTAACAGGGCACTTCTGGCTGGTTGCACTGGAACATTGAGGCTGCCTGCACAAACCCTCGCTCTTTCCTTAGCATCTATTTTTATCCATTGGCAGCTCCGAGAACTTCTGAGAAAAGGAGGAGGCCATTCTTTCCCAAGGTTTGGAAGCTTTGGGAGCCTGGACAGTCATTCCTTTGGTTCTGACATTAGCATTCTCAAGAGGAACGAGCATTAGGGAGGTTTCCGTCTGTCTTGATGCTCAGGGGTGACAGTACAGTGAGAATCAGCAGCAAGGCGGGTCCTGCGTGGGAATGCAGCTGACAGACGTGGTGGCTATTATGTTAAATACTTTTCTTTCAGGACAGAAATAACTTGAAGGATACTTTGGGGAAACTGATACTAACATTTAAGTCAGTCCGGTCTTGTGCTATATTAATCCAACACTTAAAGTAGGGAAGTGTGACATTCACAGGAGGGGACCTGGCACAGGTAGGTTTCATATACTCTTTTAAAAAGGGGATCACTTTGTATTGTTTTTCACTACTGTATTATGAAAATATCAGTATACTAGAGGCCCGGTTCACGAAATTTGTGCACAGAGCGGGGGTGTCCCTCAGCCCAGCTGCACCCTCTCCAATCTGGACCCCTCAAGGGATGTCTGACTGCCCATGTAGGCCCCATCCAATCCAGGACTGCTGTCTCCCAACTGCTCACCTGCCTGCCTTCCTGATTGCCCCTAACCACTTCTGCCTGCCAGCCTGATCACCCCCTAACCACTCCACTGCCAGCCTGATTGATGCCTAACTGCTCCCCTGCCAGACTGTTTGCCCCCAACTTCCCTCCTCTGCCGGCCTGGTCACCCCTAACTGCCCTCCCCTGCTTGCCTGGTCTCTCTCAACTGCCTTTCTTTGCAGGCCTGGTGCCTTCCAACTGCCCTCCGCTGCTGGCCATCTTGTGGTGGCCATCTTGTGTCCACATAGGGGCAGGATCTTAGACCACATGGGGGCAGCCATCTTATGTGTTGGAGTGATGGTCAATCTGCATATTACTCTTTTATTAGATAGGATATCTATATTAAAAATACCAACTGCTCTGGCCGGTGTTTTCTATGGTTAGAGCATCAACCCATGCACCTAAGGGTCACAGGTTGCAGATTTGATCTCCAGCCCTGGTTGGGAGGCAGCCAGTAGATGTGTGTTTCTCTCTCTCTTTCTCCTCCTCCCTCCCTCCTTTTTGCCCTCGCTAAAAATCAGGGGAGCTGAAACCGGTTTGGCTCAGTGGACAGCGCATCAGCCTGCAGACTGAAAGGTCACAGGTTCGATTCCTATCAAGGGCATGTACCTTGGTCGCGGGCACATCCCCAGTAGGTGGTGTACTGGTGGCAGCTGATTGATGTTTCTCTCTCATTGATGTTTCTACTCTCTCTTCCTCTCTGTAAAAAAATCAATAAAATATATTTTAAAAAATAAAAATAAAATAAAAATCGGGGAAAATATTCTCAATTGAGGAATAACTTTTTTTGCTCTTATAAGCAATACTTAAACATCCTTTATAAGCACATTTTAGGGCTTTTGACATAATGCTAAATTGCATTTATTTATAGGCTAGTTGTTTATATTTAACATCTCTGAAGCTGGGCTCCACTTTATTATGTATATGAAGTAAAAAAAAAATCACAGTAAAGTACCTTTATAAAGGGGTTTGTTATTACATGAGTAATTGTTGTTCTTGCGGTATATATTGATTGGGTGTTTCATCAAATTCTATAAATATAACAACTTATAGGAGCTGGTAGAATGCCTCATCCAAAGTGAAAATTTTGTCAAAACGTAGTGCACTGGTGCAACAGAGTAAATATTTTATGCCTCTGTACAACAGGTAATGGTACTGTGCAGATGTGTTAAGTTGTTAGGATGATGAGTGGTGGTTCTCTCACTTCACCCTTCTTTATGTTGCTTCTTAAATAACATTTATTAATCTGTATTATGTCTTATGATAAGCAACTCAGTTTTTTGACTCAGCAGGTAAAGCTAAAACTTGTTCTTCTAGTTGGAAATAATCCTACTGAACTTACAGGGAAACTAGTGTTTATTACATTTGTGGTATTTGTGACCTTTGAGCCAGCCCCACCTGTAAACAGATACACTCTTATTTCTGTGAGTGAAATTTTCACTTCCCTAATTTACTTTATTTTGTAACAAGCTCCCTTTCCTTCAGGAGTTTATTTTTTTATTTAGTTTTTATATATAATTTTTATTGATTTCAGAGAGGAAGGGAGACAGAGAGATAGAAACATCAATGATCAGAGAGAATCATTGATTAGCTGTCTCCTGCATGCCCCCCCACTGGGGGAATTGAACCTGCAACCCAGGCATGTGCCCCTGGCCAAACAGAACCAGGACCCTTTAGTCCATAGACCGATGCTCTATCCACTGAGTCAAATCTGCAAGGGCTACTTCCTTAATTTAAATATAAAGGCAAATTCTAGTCCTTGAATATTAATTTGGTCATATTTACCAGTTTTTCCCTACCAGTTCTTTTAGCACTTATTGGAATTCCTTTCTTTCTTTTTTTTTTTTTTTATTAAATTATTATCTGTGTACATATATTACCATTGCCCCCCCCCCCAAAAAAAGACAAAACATTCCCTCCCTCCCCAGAGTTTTGTGTCCATTGGTTATACTTATATGCATGTGTACAAGTCCTTCGGTTGATCTCTTATTTCCCTCATATTTCCCTCCCCTCCCCCTTGTAATTAGACAGTCTGCTTGTTGCTTTACTGTCGCTATATTTAACTTATGGTTCATCAGTTTATAATGTTCTTTATTATTCATAAATGAGTGAAGTCATATGGTGTTTCTCTTTCATTGACTGGCTTATTTCACTCAGCATGATATTCTCCAGTTCCATCCAGGTTGCTGCAAATGATGAGAATTCCTTCTTTTTTATGGCAGCATAGTATTCCATTGTGTAGATGTACCATAGTTTTCTGATCCAATCATCTGCTGACGGGCACCTAGACTGTTTCCAAATCCTAGCTATTGTAAATTGTGCTGCTATGAATAAAGGGGTGCATAAATCCTTTCTGATTGGTGCTCCTATTTTCTTGGGATATATTCCTAGTAGTGGGATTACTGGGTCAAATGGGAGTTCCATTTTCAGTTTTTTGAGGAAACTCCATACTGTTCTCCACAGTGGTTGTACCAGTCTGCATTCCCACCAGCAGTGCACGAGGGTTCCTTTTTCTCCACAACCTCGCCAACATTTGTCGTTTGTTGATTTGTTAATGTTGGCCATTCTGACAGGTGTGAGATGATATCGCATTGTTGTTTTGATTTGCATCTCTCGGATAAGTAGTGACTTTGAACAGTTTTTCATGTGCCTCTTGGCTTTCCTTCTGTCTTCTTTTGAGAAGATTCTATTTAGTTCCATTGCCCATTTTTTAATTGGCTCATTTATTTTCCTTTTACTGAGTTGAATAAGCTGTTTGTAGATATTGGAGATTAAACCTTTATCAGTAATATCGTTTGCAAATATGTTCTCCCATGCAGTGGGCTTTCTTGTTGTTTTGTTGATGGTTTCTTTTGCTGTGAAAAAACTTTTTATTTTGATATAGTCCCATTTGTTTATTTTCTCTTTAGCTTCCATTGCCCAAGGGGCAGTATCAGTGAAGAAGTTCTTTTGGCATATATCTGAGATTTTGCTGCCTGTGGATGCCTCTAGTATTTTTATGGTTTCCCGTCTTATGTTTAAGTCCTGTAACCATTTCGAATTCATTTTTGTGTATGGAGTAAGTTGGTGCTCTAGTTTCATTCTTTTGCAAGTATCTGTCCAATTTTCCAACACCATTTACTGAAGAGACTGTCTTGACTCCATTGTATGCTCGTGCCTCCTTTGTCAAATATTAATTGAGCATATTGATTTGGGTTGATATCTGGATTCTCTATTCTATTCCATTGATCTATATGTCTGTTCTTGTGCCAGTACCAGGCTGTTTTGAGGACAGTGGCTTTGTAATACAGTTTGAAATCTGGTATGGAGATCCCTCCTACTTTACTCTTCTTTCTCAGGATTGCTGATGCTATTCAAGGTCTTTTATTGTTCCAAATGAATTTTTGGAGAGTTCTTTCTAGGTCAGTGAAATATGCCGTTGGTATTTTGATGGGGAGTGCATTGAACCTATAGATTGCTTTGGGAAGTATGGACATTTTGATGATGTTGATTCTACCAATCCATGAGCATGGTATGTTCTTCCATCTGTTTACATCTTCCTCTATTTCTTTTTTCAGTGTTGTGTAGTTTTCCGTATATAGGTCTTTTATCTCCTTAGTTAAATTTATTCCCAGGTATCTTAATTTTCTTGGAGCGATGGTAAATGGGATTGCTTTTTTGGTCTCTGTTTCTGTAAATTCATTGTTGGTGTACAGGAATGCCATCGATTTCCTGGCGTTAATTTTGTATCCAGCTACATTGCCAAATTCATTTATTAAGTCTATTAGTTTTTTGATGGAGTCTTTTGGGTTTTTTATGTACAATATCATGTCATCTGCAAATAAGGATAACTTTACTTCTTCTTTTCCGATTTGGATGCCTTTTATTTCCTCTTCTTGTCTAATTGCAACGGCAAGTACTTCCAGTACAATGTCAAACAGGAGTGGTGAGAGTGGGCATCCCTGTCTTGTTCCTGTTTTAAGAGGGAATGGCTTTAGTTTTTGCCCATTGAGTATGATGTTGGCTGTGGGTTTATCATATATAGCTTTTATTATGTTGAGGTATGATCCTTGTACTCCCACCTTGTTGAGAGTTTTTATCAGGAAAGGGTGTTGGATTTTATCAAATGCTTTTTCTGCATCAATTGATATGACCATATGATTTTTATCTTTCAATTTGTTTATGTGATGTATCACGTTTATTGATTTGCGGATATTGTACCATCCTTGCATTCCTGGAATAAAACCTACTTGGTCATGGTGTATGATCTTCCTGATGTACTGCTGGAGCCGATTTGCTAGGATTTTGTTGAGTATTTTGGCATCTATGTTCATGAGGGATATTGGCCTGTAATTCTCTTTCATTGAGTTGTCTTTATCTGGTTTTGGTATTAGGGTGATGCTGGCTTCATAAAAGGAGTTTGGAAGTGTTCCTTCCTCTTGAATTTTTTGGAATAGTCTGAGGAGGATAGGCTTTATTTCTTCCTTGAATGTTTGGTAAAACTCTCCTGTGAAGCCATCTGGCCCTGGGCTTTTGTTTGCTGGCAGCTTTTTGATGACTGTTTCAATTTCTTCCCAAGTAACTGGTCTGTTGAGATTTTTAGATTCTTCCTGATTAAGTTTTGGAAGGTTGTATTTTTCTAGGAATATGTCCATTTCTTCCAGGTTGTGCAATTTGTTGGAATAGAGTTGCTCATAGTATTTTGTAACAATCCTTTGTATTTCGGTGGGGTCTGTTGTTATTTCACCTCTTTCATTTCTGATTTTGTTTATTTGGGTCCTCTCTCTTTGTTTCTTGGTTAGCCTGGCTAGAGGTTTATCAATCTTGTTTATCCGTTCAAAGAACCAGCTCTTGGTTTTGTTGATCTTGTGTATTGTTTCTTTGGTCTCTATGTCGTTTATCTCTGCTCTGATTTTTATTATTTCTTTCCTTCTGCTTACAGTGGGCTTTTCTTTTTGCTCTTTTTCTAACTCTTTGAGTTTTAGAGTTAGATAATCTGTTACCTTTTTTCCTAGTTTTTTGCAATAGGCTTGTAGAGATATGAACTTCCCTCTCAAGACTGCTTTTGCTGTGTCCCATAGATTTTGGATTGTTGTGTCTTCATTGTCATTTGTTGCCAGGAAGTTTTTAATTTCTTCCTTGATTTCTTTGGTAATCCAGTCCTCGTTTAATAGCATGCTGTTTAGTCTCCATGTGTTTGATTTCTTTGGATTATTTTTATTGTAGTTAATTTCCAGTTTTATGCCACTATGATCTGAAAAGATGCTTGATATGATTTCTATCTTCTTGAATTTGAAGAGACTTTGCCTATGTCCCAACATGTGGTCTATCTTTGAAAATGTCCCATGTGCACTTGAGAAGAATGTGTATTCTGTGGCTTTGGGGTGGAATGTTCTGAAGATGTCGATTAATTCCATCTGGTCTAGTGAGTCATTTAGGATTGATATTTCTTTGCTGATTTTTTGTTTGGGTGATTTGTCCAAATGTGACAGTGGGGTATTAAAATCTCCTACTATGATTGTATTACAATCAATCTCTCCCTTCATGTCCTCCAGCAGTTTTTTTATGTATTTGGGTGCTCCCACATTGGGTGCATATATGTTTACCAGGGTTATTTCTTCTTGTTGGATTGCTCCCTTTAGTATAATGAAGTGGCCTTCATTATCTCTTTTTATGTCCTTCACCTTGAAATCTAATTTGTCTGATATAAGTATTGCTACCCCAGCCTTTTTTTCATTTCCGTTCGCCTGGAAAATCTTTTTCCATCCCTTCACCCTCAGCCTGTGTGCATCTTTTTTTCTGAAATGTGTTTCTTGTAGACAGCAGATGTATGAGTTTTGCTTTCTTATCCAATCTGTTACCCTATGTCTTTTGATTGGAGCATTTAAACCATTTACATTTAAAGTAATTATTGATAGGTAGGTATTTGATGCCATTTTTATTCTATCCCCCTGTGTTCCTTCTTCGCTTCCTATTTCTTTATTTTTACAGTAGACCCTTTAGCATATCTTGCATTGCTGGCTTGTTGGAGATAAATTCCTTTAGTCTGTTTTTGTCAGTGAAGCTCCTGATTACACCTTCAATTTTGATTGACAGCCTTGCAGGGTACAGTATTCTTGGGTTCATACCCTTCCTTTGCATGACTTTGTATATGTCATCCCATTCCCTTCTGGCCTGATGAGTTTCTGTTGAGAAATCAGTTGCTAATCTGATGGGGGTTCCTTTATATGTAACTTTTTGTCTCTCTCTGGCTGCTTTTAAGATTCTGGTTTTGTCAATGTTTTTTGCCAGCTTAATTATAATGTGTCTGGGTGTTGATCTTTGGGAGTTCATTTTGTTGGGGACTCTTCGAGCATCTTGGATTTGTGTCGGTTTTTTCTTCTCTATCTCAGGAAAGTTTTCTGTCATTATTTCTTGAAATACTTTTTCCATATCTTGCTCAGTTTCCTTTCCTTCTGGGACCCCTATTATTCTAATATTGTTTTGTTTTGTATTGTCCCAAAGCTCCCGTAGGCTCTCCTCCTGTTTTTTTATTTTTTTTTTCTAGCAGCTTCTCTAATTGGGTATTTTTTTCCATCTTGTCTTCTAGCTCACTGATGCGGTCCTCTGCTTCTTCTAGTCTACTCTTGATGCTTTCTATTGAGTTCTTCATAGAAGTGATGTCATTTTTCATTTCTTCTTGGGTCGCCTTCATTTCCTCTTGGTTCTTCTTCAGATCCTCTTGGTTCTTCTTCAGATCCTCTTGGTTTTTCTTCATTTCCTCTTGGGTCTTATTCATATTGTCAAATTTGTCTTCCATTCTTTTTAGCCATCCCATGATCATTACTCTGAATTCTTGTTCTGGTAGGTTGCTTGCCTCTAAATCATTTACTTCCTTTTCTGGTGATGTCTGATTTTCTTTCATAGGTGGGGTGTTTCTTAGCCTCCCCATGATCTTTCTGTTTTAAGATGCCTGTATATGTAGTTCTCTCTCTCCTGCTTAGATTTAAAGGTACAAAATACAACACAACCAGGTACAACACACAAGGCACTGAACAGAAAAGTGTTTGCAATATTAATATCCTTCAATAAAGATGACTAGGACCCAGCTAACAAAATCATACAATCAAATACAAAGAATAAGCGAACCAATCTTACAGAAAAGCATACAACTTTGATATAGTTAGCATTTAACATACAACTACAAAGGGGTGGAGAGAAGGATTTTTTGTTGTTGTGGGTTTTTTTTTTTTTTTTTAGGATAGCGACAAGGTAGGTGTGAGTTGGCTTGGAGTAGGGGGTTGGGAGCCAGATATACACAGGAAGGGTGAAATTTTAGGAGAGGGCAAATAGAAAAAAATAGGGAAAATCTAGAGCAATAAAGAGTTAAGATAAGCAGGACATCAAAGGGAAAGGGTTAGGAAAAGAGTGATGGCCTAAAGGTAGGGATGAGTTAGAATAGAGCGTTGGAGAAGGAAAGGTATAAATAGTCTGTTGAATAGTACTCCCAAAGGGGAAAAAAAGAGAAAAGAAAAAAAAATTTTTAAAAAGTATATAATATGGCACTTAAAAGATAATGATAAAAATAAACAAAAGAAAATAAGATAAAAAAGATAAAACGAGCAAACTACTAGTAGTAATAATATTGATTACATATAAAAGTGAGTTAATTAAAAAGGTAAAATCAAGTGAGGAAAGATGAAAAAAAAATATCTTCTTAAGTAAACTTTGCAACTAATGTAGCTTAAAAAAAAAACAGAAAAAAATTAACCAATTAGAAAATCAAAATCAAAAATTAAATAAAGTTTGCAGTAATGAAGGTCATTCACTTCCTCTGTTGCTCCGTCTAGCTCACCAGTTCCCAGTCTGGGCTTTAATAACAATTCCCAGTGTTTCTTCCGTGTTGTAATGTGGTCTTGTTTTTTGAAGCAGTTCTAGAGTCCATATGCACTGCAGCCTCTAGGTGGCGGTGCCTACTGGTGGCAGAGAGCCAGGCCTCCTGGGCTCCTCCTATTTTTGTTTTTTTTTTCTTTCCCCCTGTGTCCGGGATCTATGGAGGGGTGGGGGTTGGGCAAGAGGAGCCGACCACGTTCGCCTGCACCTCCCTCTGAGTCCGATTCAGACGATTCAGACATACTGCTCCTTAGGGGCCCCCACCGCAGTCAGGGGTGGCTCCAGCCCAGTTCTGGGTTTCCTACAAACACAGACCCCTCTGCGAGCGTGCGAAAGCTGCCAGCGCCAGCTGCGGCTTGGGGGAGATGCGCGCCGCTGGGGATATGCGAGCCGGGCAGAAACTTACCGATTCTTCACCCTGGGGTAGAGCACTCCCTCCAATCCAAGCGTTCGCGCTGACTGTGGTCGGCGTCCAGGGGCGAACAGCCACTCGGTGGTCTTTACAGCCTGGCTATTCTGTCCTTTAATCCAAATCTCCTCCCGTCAAGATGGCGCGATTTCCCCGTCTTCTCCCCTAGCTCGCTCCGGGAGAGGATCGGGTTGCGGGTGTTCAATTGTCAGGGACTCCCCAATCAGGCGCCCCCCAGTTTCTCCAGGTGCTCGCCTCTCTCTTGGCTTGTCGACAGGCACTCCCAGCGAGACCCTCGGGTGCTCTCTCCTTCCTCTTCGAGATCCGGGTCAGAACTATGGAATTCCTTTCTGAAAGCCGTATTTTTAATAGTTAAACAGTTGTTTCCGCTGGGTATTGGAATCACTTTCCTATTTGTTCTAAATTTTCTCTAGTGAGCTCTTGCTGTTTTCATAAGATATACCGTATTTGCCGGCGTATAAGACGATTTTTTGGCCCTGAAAAATATGCCTCCAAGTGGGGGGTAGTCTTATACGGCGAGTATATAACAAACTCTGTATTTTGAGTGGAAATGTTAGGGGGTCGTCTTATACGCCCAGTCTCTTATACGCCGGCAAATACGGTATTTTTCAGGGCCAAAAAATCGTCTTATACGCCGGCAAATACGGTAAATCAAGGGTTCCCATTACTCCCCTCCTGAGGTTCAATAATTTGTCAAAATGCCTCATAGAACATGGGTAAACAGGTAATTTACTATTACTGGTTTATTATAGAGAATACAACTCAGGAGCAGCCAAAAGGAAAAGATGCATAGTCAAGGAAGGGTGAGGGAAGTGGGGGGTTTGCAGAACTCCTATGTCTTCTTCTGGTGTGTTCTTCTCCCAGCACATTGATGTGCACACCAGCCAGCAAGCTCTCTAATCCCCATTGTTTTATGGAGGTTCCATTGTGTAGGCAGGAAGGATTAAATCACTGGCCACTGGTGATTAACTTCTACCCTCCTTGGAGGTCAGGGAGTGTAGCTGAAAGTTCCAACCCTCTAATCACCTAGTCTAAACACTAGGCAACTAGCCCCCATCCTGACGCTAAGGGCCCACCAAGAGTTAGCTCATTAGCATAAACTCAGGTATCCGTGTTTCCCCGAAAATAAGACATCCTTCGAAAATAAGACCTACTTCATGGAAACATAATACATCCCCTGAAAATAAGACCTAGCGCATCTTTGGGAGCAAAAATTAATATAAGACACTGTCTTATTTTTGGGGAAACAGGGTATAGTTGAAAGAGATTAATTGTGACTAACAAAAGATTTTCCTATCACCCCTATCACTCTGGAAGTTCCAAGGTTTTGGAACTCTGTTCCAGGAATCAGGATGAAAGCCAAATATACATTTTGAATTATATCATAATATCACAGTACCTATTACAACTACCATGTAGAATTTCATATTTGAGATGATGTGGTTGAATAGGGAACTCATTAATTCGTATGGGAGCAGAATCTAGTTGCAGTCTGTTAACGGATCTGGTTGCTGCGCAATTCTTTATATTGAGCTAAATTTCACTTTATTGTGATGTACACCCACGGTTTTGCTCTCTAGAATACTATAGAACAAATCTGCTCACTCTTCGGAAAGACTGCCTATCAGATAGAGATGTAGGGAAACCAGTTCTATCACTTACTGTTGAATTAAAGCAGCTTGAAAATGGGTAGCTGTACTGAGGATAATGTAATTACTGCACACCAGCTATTTTCAACCATTCCATCTCATGGCACACATAAACTAATTACTAAAATTACACGGTACATCAAAAAAATGTATTTTTTTGCCATTCTGACAAAAAATAGGTATAATTTTGATTCATACTGGATGGCTATTGTTTGTTGTGTTGACACTTATCATTTTTTTTATTTTATTTGACAATCTAAGGGAATAGAGGTCAGTAGCCCTGACTAAATAGTCAGGTATTGCATGTTTTAAAAGTTCTTGCAACACACCAGTTAAAAATTGCTGCTGTATATAATCCCCAAAATTATAGGCTTAATGCCTATTGGTGCTTTGTCCACTTTCATTGTTCTAGTTCTACTTTTCCCAGTGGAAACTTATAAAATTCTACAGAAATAATCCCTCAAACTCTGCACCTCATAGAGCTTCCTTCTCTACTCTTTCATCTACCTGTGTTCAGCTAAGTTAATAGCTTCTTTGTGAATATTGTATTTGGCATTGTTTTTTCTTCTTATTGTTATTTTAATTCTTATGAAACTGGCCAGCCAGTGGGTCTGGGCTGCCCTTCACTCCTTGAGCTAATTAAACTGAAACAGGGTTGAGTCATTTATGAGCATTTATTCCAACACTGCCAGCAGTATGAGAGAGCAGCAGATCATCCACAAAAATCTGCTCTTGCCCGCCTGGTATGCTCAGTGGTTGAGCATCAACCTATGAACCCAGGAGATCAAAGTGTGATTTCCACTAGGGGCACATGCATGGGTTGTGGGCTTGATCCCCAGTCTGGGGCATGCAGGAGGCAGCCTATCGGTGATTCCCTCTCATCAGATGCTTCTGTCTTTCTCCCTCTCCCTTTCTTTCTGAGATCAATTTAAAAAATATATATTTTATTGATTTTTAGAGAGGAAGGGAGAGAGAGAAATATCAACGATGAGAGAGAATCACTGATATTCAGCTTTCTGCATGCCCACCACTGGGGACCAAGCCCTCAACCCAGGCATGTGCCCCTGGTGGATGCTCTGTCCATTGAGCCAAACTAGCCAGGGCCTGAAATCAATTTTTAACAAAACATGTTCTACCCCTTCCCATAAGCCAGCTGTTTATATTGGGTAGAAGGACAAAGATTACATGGGAAAGTCGGAATTACAGGCATGGGGAAGCGTGGCGACCTGCTCAGCTGGGTTCAGGATCTGAAGGAGGGGCCAAAGCACAAACGAAAACACTAGACAAGAAATATGACTTATTAAGGGGTGGGGGTCAGATGGTGTCTCTTTCATGAAGAACCTCTGGCCGGTGGGCTTTTTGTTTACTTGAATATACATTTGCTCTATAGGCATATCAAAGGCAAAGTATGGTAAACAGTAAAAGGATTATCAGGTTAGGGAACTGCCTTGAGCTACCACTATCTCAACAATCTGGTGCTAGTGTCAGCCCTGCCAATGCCCAAGGTTCATCAGCCTTCTGAATTCCTTGATGCACTCTCATGATAGTATCAACAGTGGGTGGCTTCCCACAGGGAAGTAGGCAAGGTATAATAGTTATAGTTTATAGGCCGTGTGGGCTGGGGTGGCAAAGGGCAGGCAAAGGGTGGTGCCTCTAGATCCAGATTGTTTCAGCAACAAGGTTGTTAACCTCCCCATGATGATGGGCAGTTCTCAGAAAAGGAGGATGGGCTGAATTCTGATGTTGGCTGGAATACAACTCTCAGCCAGGTTAGAATGTGTGCTTTCTCTTATCAGAAGAGACAATCACAGTTAACAGAGCATGATTAGTATTTCTTATAAGTATAGCTAGTCCCCACTATTTTATTTCTGCCCCTAACACTGACCCGAGGACATGATTAGAGAGAGAGAGAGAGAGAGACCGATCAGCTGCCTTCTCATGCACCACAGCCTGGGATTGAACTCATAACCCAGGCTTGTGCCCTGACGAACTGGCAACCCTTCCGTGCACAGAATGACACTCAACCAACTGAGCCACTGTCGCCGGACAGGCATCATATTTATACTCATGTTTGCTTTTATCCAAGATTTAACCCTTAATGAAAACAGAACACTATATTTTGGTGTACAAAGTCCTTTTGTATTTTTATGATTTGACATATTTCCAGACCATAGAGTAAAAAGCATTTGCCCTCTTTTTAAAAAGTTTATTTTATTTTATTTTTGCTGAAAGGCATATGAATCAGTATGTAGTGAGTTTCTTTCTGGGCCAACAGTTATTTTGAGACCCAATTTCAATGTCAAACAGTTCCTTATGTGTGTATGTCAGCAATGATATTTCAGTTCTGGATGGTGGACAAAGGGTGGTAATGCAGGTCCAACCCTCTCTGGTTTGGTCCTGGGCAACCTGCAGTGATACACAGCTGCTGTCTGCTATTATGGCGAGGCATCGTCAGCGTCTTCCATCTCTGGACTGTTTCTCTTCTGTCTTCATGGCTGGAGTAGTCCTGTCAATTCCTCTCTGTTGCCAGAATCCATATGGTCTCGGAGTTGTTTTCTGAAAATATACAAACATATTCTCGAACAAAAGTTAATAAAGGAATATTTTCTATAAATTTGACTTGGGATACTTTTTCATTTTTTGCCCAAATGATTTTCCTCTGGCTTGTTTTGACACCATGTGTGTTTTTAATGGTGTCTTTGCTATTAGCATTATAATTTTCTAAAGTACAAATTTTCTAGATGTAATTTACTTACAGGGTATTTTTTCCTTACATGATATTCTTCTACTTTCCCCCTTTTTTGATTTAAATATTAGGAGGCTTTTGAAAATTTTATAATGTAGTCTTGATAGCTTTTAAATTTTAATTTTTTGCACTATAATATGACTGCTTTAGGTTCATTTCTTGCTGTGAGATTTTTATCATGAGATGAAGTACCAATAAAAATTTTAGTTAGCACTTTAGGAACAACTTTTTGTCAAGTGCAATTAATTTTTCTAGAATATTCGCTTATTTCAATTAGCCAATTTAAATTAGCCTGAAAACTTGTCTACTATTTTACTGTCAAATTCATTAATCTAAATGGATTTCTCCACCCCTTGTCTAAATGTTCCACCCCTTGTCTAGAGGCATAATGTAAATATTAGTGGAAAGGATTATTTGCCTTCTTGAGTAGTCCCTGAGCAATCCTGATGGTAGGCTGGATTTAGATATCAAAAACCCACTTCCCCACACCATGGGTACAAGACAAAGAAGTCTTGTAGTGAGAGGGCAGCTGCTGTCAGCCAAGTCTTTGTCTTTTATCCAGGTTCCAATTAGAGCTGGGCTTGGGAAGTTAAACAGCCATGGGGACCCGAGACTCCCTCCGCAGGGGTGTGGATTCAGACTCCTGCAAAGTTGGGGGAGTGAGGGTCTGTGCCCCACCTCAGTTGACCCCCAAGTTGTCTCCTGATAGCCCTTCTTCGACTGTGCCTGTGTTAGGTTGTTCCTTCCCTGAGGAAGGTTACCAGTCTCTGGCTAACCAGCCATCCTCTGGAGCCACGCAGGGCGATGTGAGGTTCAGTTCTGTCTCCTTGGTATTCTATGCCCCTGTGGCCTCCACGTCCAGCTCCTGCCTTAGGATCTCCTCACCTGCTGGCAGGGCCCCAGCCCTGATCACATATCTTGAGGAACCCGTGTTTCTTCTCCAGGGAGGGCCCAGCTCGCCCCACTGTAAAAAGTTTATTTTAGAGGTAAGAGAAAGGAAGAGTCAGAGAGAAAAAGAGAGAGAAATTGATTTCTTGTTCCACTTATTTATGCATTCATTATTTGCTTCCTATATGAGCCCTGACTGGAGATAGAAGCCAAAACCTTAGAGTATCAGGACAATGCTCCAACCAACTGAGCTAGCTACCCAACCAGGGCTAAAAGTATTTATCCTCTTTTTGTTGTTAATACTTACCCGACGATATTTTTTCCATTGATTTTTAGAGAGAGTGGAAGGGGGAGAAGAGACAGAGAGAACCACATCAGTTGGTTGCCTCCCACAGCCCCAGCTAGGCAGAGATTGAGGTTTGTGCCCTTGACTGGAATCGAACCCACGACCCAGTCTTGGCCAACAATAACCATTGAGCAAAAAGACTATGGCTATTTACCCTCTTAAGGCAAATAATTTCCAAGCAGTGAGGGAACAGATTTTATAACCTCCACTTGATTGCACCTCTTATTATTTATTATTGGCCCAGTGCGTGGATTCATACACATTGAAAATAAATTAGAAGAAAAATTCGTGTGGTAATTACATTACTGCACGATCGACAATGACAGATCAAAACACATAAATGCAATAGATGCCAGCGAGAGCTTTATGTGTATTGCACATGTGCAAGTCAACGTCTATTTTTAAATTGCCAGTGCACATCGTATGTACTGGTCGGTTGGATGGATGGATGGCCGGTCACTTAGCCTTTTATATATATAGATATGTGCCTAACGGTTATAACAATGAAAACCACAGTGGCCAGATCATTTAAAGGTCCATTTATTTCTCCATACTGACCTTAAAAGAACTGCTCCTGACATTTGTTTGTATTATCTGCATACAGTGTCAGGGAGTTTGAATAGCATACCTGTTCTGAGACTTCATAAAGTGAAAAGTTGTCTTCCTATTCATTCTCCCATCTACCCAGACCAAATCTCTAAGTATTATTAGCCTTCTACATCTTTCTAGAATTTCTTATACATGTACAAGTAAAATATGTTTTTGGACACACTGTTCTGCTTTTTTTTCCTGTCAGAAAAATAGTATATCTTATGGAAATTTTTTTTGCAGCTTTCAAATATTTTATTGTACAGATATACCATAATTTATTAATCATACACTCTTACTGGACATTTAGTTCATTTTAGTTTTTCCTTAATAACCTTGCACTATAGGCCCATGTGAAAGTAAATTCTAGAGCGAATCTTAATTTTGTGGGACTGCTATAAATGAAAAACATTGACTATGATCAAGAGATTTTACAGCTGGTTCTTCTGTTATCCTTTATTCCTAGGATGGTCTTTCAGTTAGTGGAAAATAAGAGAAATGATCTTATTAAATCTTGGAGGTTAGAAAAAACTATATCCATTTAGCTTTTTAAATGGAGAAATTCGAGTGCATACTACTACCCTTTAGAGCAGGGGTGGGGAACCTTTTTTCTGCCAAGGGCCATTTGTGTATTTATGACATCATCCATGGGCCATACAAAATTATCGACTTAAAAATTAGCCTGTTATATTTGGTCAGACATTTAATTAACTCACCCCTAATGCCTTGGCAGGGACAGACCGCATGATTTCATGAGTCTTATACTGTCTGAGGGCAGAATGTTCTCCGCCCCTTGTCTAGAGGCATCCTTCACTTCTTTTTCTTCCTCCTCCTGCCACCATTCTAGCCAGTCACCAAGTGTACTTCTTCCATCCTAATACCATTAGTAGTTGACCCTTTCCATTCCCACTCCATCATCTTATCTAGGCTAGTTATTCCCACTAGGATCCATCTGCACTCAGTCTTTTCTGTGCTGTAGTTGACCTTAATACTGACAATGGCTAATGTTTATTGAATACCTACTGTGTACCAGGCCACAGTGCTAACTGTCTTTCATGTACTAATCATTTCAACCTTCACAACTCTCCGAGATGATGGTAGTATTTCCATTTCACAGCTAAAGAAACTGATGCATAGATCACATAGCTAAGAGATGGTTTCAATTCTTAAAAAGTTAATATCTTAATTAGGAGAAATATGAAGCCATTTCTTTAAACTAGAAATGCTCTACTAGTCCAGAGAAGAAAGGAAAGAGTGGTCAGAGAATATGGAGATTTTTTACAGGAGAGAAGGATGTACGATATAGGAGAATAGAGCTTATGATAAGAACATGTCAGATAGGAAAAATAATGAGTAGCCCAAGGCTGAGTTTGCAAAGTTGGCAAATGCTGTCAGCCAAACTAGTATTGAACTATTGCATCAGATTCATTTGGAAAGCTTTGAAAACATCGTTGGTTCCTAACCCCACCCCGAGTTGCTTCCGAATTAGATGAAGTGAATTAGAATCTGTGGTGGTGATTTTGTTGCAGGTTATCCTGATGCACAGGCAGACTAGGAGCCACTGGCTAAAGAGAAGGTATAGGGTTGACAAAGGATGCTTTTTCTGAGAAATGATGAGTTAATATTTATGAATGGGCCAAATATTAGGAAGGGCCAGGCTGGAAGAGTTCAGAGTGAAGCAACAGAGTGAGTCACTGGGTTGGTCAGCAGAGATGTAAGAGCAGATTTTTCTGGCAGCAAAAGGCAGAAGGAAAGGCTGCATAGGAACCAAGCTCTGAGACAGTGACAGGGAACTAAGAGTCATATTATCCTATGAGAGTTTTAAGGAGTGGGCCTTTTGTCAGGGCTGTTTGGTCCAGAAATATGAATTGGTTCAACTCTGAAGCTTCAGAATTTTCTACTTACAAAGAATATAAAAAAGTAAAAGATCCATTTTTCAAATTGAATATAATAAGAATTGGCATTGGAGTTATGCTTCTGGTTTATACAATTAATCTAATATTTTATTTCTGAGAGGGGCACAATAAGAGGTGGTAATGTACAGCTATCTTTGGCTAACTTTAAATTTAGTTTCACTTAACAGGTAGTTATAAACTTTCTTATAAAAATTATTTTTAAATCTGTATTTTCCAACTTGACTACCTATAATTCTAACTATTTTCAGAGGCCTGCCTCACTATGTGATATTGTCAGATTATAACATAGCAAAGAGGTCAGGAGCACAGGTTCTGAAATGAGAACATTGGATTTAAGTCCCAGCTTGGCCACATACCACCTATATGACATTGGGATTTAATCCCTCTTTTCCCCAGTTTCCTCATCTAGAAAATGAAGATATGATAGTACCTGCCATAAAATAAAATTATTAAATGGATTAAGAGATAATGCTTGGTTTAAAGTAACCACTGAAATTTTTGCTATTTAGAAATGAAATAATAAATAGTATTTCCTTTTAAAAAAATCACTATTGGAACAGTATATAGCACAGAATTAGAGGAGGCAAGAGTAGTGTGGGGAGATCTGTTGAATAGGCCAGACAAGAAGTGAAGGTTGCCAAAACCAGTTTGGCTCAGTGGTAGAGCGTCGGTCTGCGGACTGAAAGGTCCCAGGTTCGATTCCTGTCAAAGGCATATACATTGGTTGCGGGCACATCCCCGGTAGGGGGTGTGCAAGAGGCAGCTGGTCGATATTTCTCTCTCATCGATGTTTCTAGCTCTCTATCTCTCTCCCTTCTTCTCTGTAAAATATCAATAAAATATATTTTTTTAAAAAGAAGAAGTGAAGGTAGCTAGAGCAAGTGTGGGAGTAGAGCTAGAACTGGACAGATTTGAGTGCTATTAAGGTAGTAAAATTGACAGAAAATTCATGATGTGTTAAGTATAAGATAATTGAGAGAGAACAAAAAATGTTTTCATAGGTTTCTGGCCAAGGCAGCTGAATAAATGGAGACCTAGTTTGGTGGGACCTGGAAGGTGGAACAGGGGAAATACTTGTTATTTTAATTTGGGACATTGAGTATGTTAAGTGTGAGGTGGGATTTAGTCATCTGTGTTTTAAGAAGCTGCTGAATGGTTCTAATGTATACCACAGGTTAAGAATATTTGATGGCAGTGTCATAGGCGATCTTTGGAAAAGCTGTTCAAATGAACCAGAGCTGTGATGGGAGGTAGTGGAATGTAGACAGTTCTTTAGATATTAGCTCAGGAAAACGGGTTAAGGTAGGGAAAATGAAGATTTTGTTGTTGTTAAGATGGATAAAGTTGATCACAATTAAGTGATTATGGCTGCAGTAGAGAAGGGGGTGTTAAATACCCGAGAAGATAGTGGATCTTCTGTAAGAGCAATGGGATCCAAATCTCAAGTGGAGAAAATTGGTTTTAATGATAAAAAAGGCACATTTATATATATTAGTATAATAGGAGGGAACCAAGGAAAAGATATGTATATAGAAAAAACCCTGCTGATTCATTTTGTGAATAATGCAATTTTGGTGACTGAATACTATGTTAGCTGTTTCAGGAGAAATGATTGGAGTAGGAACAGATCGAGGCTATATTCTATCCAGCCTGCTCTTGGGCTAGCTCAACCCTTTGCCTGGCTTTGTTACCTTTGGTCACTCATCCTTTGGTCACTAATCCTTTGGTCACTCATCCTTTGGTCACTCATCCTTTGGCCTCCGCAGTGCCACCCATCATGGCCTTCACTTTCTTGGGAGTGAGTCCTGGGCCCACGGACCCCACTGCAATGCATCTTGCAAGAATTTATTTTACTTTTTCCTGAGGCAAGGAGAATAAAACCAAACCGTTATACCCTTGACAGCCTATTTTAATTATTAAATAGAGATATTATGCTTAGAAATTCAATCTTCTCTAATTTTCATTTATGATCATTTAATTTTTATTTATTTTTATTTTTATTTTAAAATATATTTATTGATATTTTACAGAGAGGAAGGGAGAGAGATAGAGAGCTAGAAACGTCAATGAGAGAGAAACATCGACCAGCTGCCTCTTGCACACCCCCTACCGGGGATGTGCCCGCAACCAATGTACATGCCCTTGACTGGAATCGAACCCGGGACCTTTCAGTCCGCAGACTGATGTTCTACCACTAAGCCAAACCGGTTTCGGCTCATTTAATTTTTAATGTAGTTCAGTAAAAAAATGTTTCATTTACTAGAAGTTTTTGAAGCTCATACCATGGGCCAGGCACTGTGGTAGGTGCTTGTTATTTTGAATGAAATAAAATATGGCTGCCTCAAGGAGAGAGAAAATTTTATATATATATGTTAGAGGCCCAGTGCATAAGATTCATGCACTCGGGGTGGGGGTTGGGGGGCCCCTCAGCTTGGCCTGCACCCTCTCATAGTCTGGGAGCCCTCGGGAGGTGTCTGGCATCCTTCGCACTGCCATGGAGATGGGAGAAGCCCTGCCACCGCTGCTGTGCTTCCCAGCCCTGAGCCCAGTTCAGGGCTTCTGGCTGAGCAGCTCTCCCCTGTGAAAGTGCACTGACCACCAAGGGGCAGTTCCTGCATTGAGTGTCTTCCCCCTGGTGGTCAGTGTGTGTCATAGCAATCGGTTGTTCTGCTGTTTGGTCAATATGCATACCCCTGTTTCCCCAAAAATAAGACAGTGTCTTATATTAATTTTTGCTCCCAAAGATGCACGAGGTCTTATTTTCAGGGGATGTCTTATGTTTCCATGCAGTAGGTCTTATTTTCGGGGTAATATGGTATTAGCCTTTTATTATATAGGATACACACACACACACACACAGACACACACCTGACATTCCTTCTTTTTAGATGTGGAATACTTTATTGTTGTTTTAATTTTTTTATTGATTTCAGAGAGGAAGGGAGAGGGGGAGAGAGACAAACATCAATGATGAGAGGAATCGTTGGTCGGCAGCCTCCTGCACGCCCCCTACTGGGGATCGAGCACACAACCCAGGCATGTGCCCTTGACCGGAATCGAACCTGGGACCTTTCAGTCCTCAGGCTGACGCTCTGTCCACTGAGCCAAACCAGATAGGGCTGACATTTCTTTTGATAAATCCATAGACTTTAAAATATCTAGATCTGAATCCAACTTTTTTGCAAAAAAAGAGGCCAGATATCTCTCTGTTTGAGAATATCATTAAAGGGATCTTCAATCTATACATTATACAACTCAGATGTTCCTTTTCCCTTAAGCTTAGTGTTTTTTCTTGCTGCTTCTGTAATAAAATGCAGAATTCCTCCTTCCCCAAAAGTAAGTGTCTTTATTGTATATCAGGTCATTTTAACCTGGGTTCTGTAGATTTCAATATATCTGGATTAATGGCTCTGTGGGACCATGAACTTTCCACAGTTATATGCAAAATTGTTGAATGTGTATACATGGATTTTTACAGTGAAGAGAGTCCCATTAATTTTTATCAAAGGATTCTATTATCCCCAAGATATCAAGAGCTACACTATTAAAATCTTCATTTAAAGGTTTTGGCTTTTGACTATTTTTTACCATTTACCATTTAGATTTCTCACAGGAGGAAAGGGAAATTTAAAATGTAATACTTCGTAATTTTACTTCTCTAAATCATGACTACAGTTTTGTATATTATTACAGTTTTTGAAGTTAACATTTAAACATAATTGTTTTTACATTTATCTAACAATATTAAAATCATGCTCCAGTTTTGTTACAAATATATATATATTTTTTGTCTTTAGTACCCGGACCCTCTGGTGATAATGGCATCAGTATTACCATGATCTTAATGGCCTGGATGGTAATTGCATTGATCTTGTTTCTACTGAGACCTCCTAATCTTCGAGGATCCAATCTAACTGGGAAGCCAACCAGTCCTCATAATGTAAGTGCTATGGATTAGAAACCCATTTGAAGAGGGAGGGGGTGGAGTATGGCCGAAAAAGGGGGAGGAGTTTGTTTTGACTGATTTAGCAAAAGGATTATTTAATTCTTTTTTTTTTTTAATGAATCTTTATTGTTCAGATTATTACAGGTGTTCCTCTTCCCTTCCCCATATTTCCCCTTCACCTGATCCCCAACCCCACCCCATGCCCTTACCCCCGACACTCTCTTCATCCCGTGTAAGATGTTTTGTCCAATCTCTTCCGGCACCCCTCAGACTCCTTTCCCCCTGTGAATTGTTAGTCTAATCCCTTTCTATGTCCCTGATTCTATGGTATTCACCAGATTTTTTTTTATTCTCTTGATTTTTAGATTCACTTGTTGCTAGGTATGCATTTGATGCCTTTTTGTTGTTCATAGTTTTTTACCTTTACCTTTTTCTTCTTCTTCCCCTTCTTAATGAATACCCTTCAACATTTCATGTAATCCTGGTTTGGTGTTGATGAACTCCTTTAACTTTTTCTTGTCTGTGAAGCTCTTTGTCTGACCTTCAATTCTGAATGATAGCTTTGCTGGTTAGAGTAATCTTGGTTGTAGCTTCTTGTTGTTCATAATTTTGAATATTTCTTGCCACTCCCTTCTGTCCTGTATAGTTTCTGTTGAGAAATTAGCTGACAGTCAAGTCATATGGGTATTCCCTTGTAGGTAAATAGTTGTTTTTCTCTTGCTGCTCCTAAGATTTTTCTCTTTGTCTTTTGCTCTTGGCATTTTAATTATGATGTGTCTTGGTGTGTTCCTCTTTGGATTCCTCTTGTTTGAGGTCCTATGCACTTCTGTGAACTTGTAGGTCTATTTCTTTCACCAGGTAGGGAAAGTTAGAGTCTCAGGGCGTCACTAGGCTGGGGCGTGGCCAACAGCGATGACTGCCTGTCCACTGCCTCTCAGATGGCATCCTCGCGTCACCAAGTCTCCCCACGTCTCGAGCCACAGCACAGCCAACAATCACAGCTATGCAAGCAAGCCAGCCTCACTTTCCGACCCGATGGCAGACAGTCTAGCCTCTCCCCAGAAACTGGATTTCAGAGAGATCGGTAGCTTGTCTCTCTTCGGGATGAAGGAAGCACCTTCCTTTGCCAGCCGGGATCTGCCGCTGCCAGCCTATATCGCGTCCACACCCCCGCCCCCACCTCAGTTTTTCAGCGCTTGTGTCCTGGATTCTCCTCTTTCTCTTTTAGTCTAGTTGTAGGGTTTCCTCTCAGCCAGTGTTCCCTTGGTTTTTGGGAGATAGACGTTTGTTTTATAGTGTATTTTTAGTTTAAGTTCTCCCTTTGTCATACTAGTAAATCTTGCAACCTCAAATGGCTTAGTGTTCATAGTGTTTACATACAGAGATAAGCATAGTAGCCCAAAAATAATTTTAAAATGAATTACAATTTTTACTCACGAGAAACATTAAAAATGATTAAGCCTATGATAATCTATAGCAATATTTCTCAGATCTCAGTCCTCTTCCCCAGTTCTACCCACCTCTCAGTTGATTCTTTTTAAAAATATATATATTTTATTGATTTTTTACAGAGAGGAAGGGAGAGGGATAGAAAGTTAGAAACATCGATGAGAGAGAAACATCGATTAACTGCCTCCTGCACATCTCCCACTGGGGATGTGCCTGCAACCAAGGTACATGCCCTTGACCGGAATCAAACCCGGGACCCTTGAGTCCGCAGGCTGGCGCTCTATCCACTGAGCCAAACCGGTTTCAGCTCAGTTGATTATTTGATTGTCATGTTTCCAGCTCCTTGAATTCTCTTACTCGCTACATCGAAATGGTTTTCTCCACACTCCATTTTCTCCCTTCTATTCTACCAATTAAATACAGTAAAGACACTGAGTCTATCTGGCTAAATCCTGTTTTCCCATCCTATTTCTCTCAAACTCATTTTTCTGGTTCTACATCACAATAGACCAGCTGAGCTGGCAAAAGCAGAGGTAGGAATCGCCCATCTTGATAAATTTTAATAGTCATGATTACAACCATTTTTAGAATTTTCTATATGAAAAACATCATCATGTTTTCTCACAGGAGGAAAGGAAATTGAAAATGTAATACTTCATAATTATACTTCTTCTAGAATCCTACCCAGGACAGAGTTCTTGGTACTGTCTTTGATAGAATCTCCATTAAAGTGTTCCTTCTAATCATTTTCAGAACCAGCATTTATTTATTATAACTTTTTTCATTTGATTTGGATATTATCTCTTTTAAAATATTTCTGTGAAGGGTTCATTTGTTGAACATCAAATTATCCTTCTTCAATCTTCACCATGTGAAATTCCTAAAATAATTGCTTCTTTTCCTTAATCTCATGTTGTTAATATAAGAAAGAAGGTCAGTTAACCTAAGTTCTTATGTAAGAGAAAGTAAGTGTGCAATGTTAATTGGCCAGTGCTTTGTTTTTTTTTAAGATTCAACATTTAGATATATAGCATGCTGACTTCAGTTAAGAACGTCTCATTAGCACTAAAGCCTTAAATTTATTTTTGTTTTTGTCTTGGAGGGGGGATTAGCTATTAAATAGCTGTTTGGATTAATTGCTTTCTCCTTACCCCCTTTTCTTACTTTCTATATACATTTTTATTTTATATAAAAAAATCTACCTCCTCATTGTTTGGAGCTAAAGAAATTAATATAATAAACTAATTTAGAAGCCATTAAAAATGACAAGATTACAGCTCCCTGAGCCTTAGGTCATTGTTAGCAGCAATAGTCCCACTGGTCTAAGCAGCAAGAAAACATATCGAATAATTCCAAGTAGAAAAATTGATCACCTCTCCTCCGGCCTCATGCATGTCAGAGTAAATAAATGGAATCTTCCTGAAGATTCCTGAAGTGCTGATATTCTCTTTATAGTTCAGGTGCTTTCTATTGCAAGTTACAAAAGTCAGCTCACCCTGCTTTAAATAAGTGCTTTATTGGTTTACACATCAGAAAATCCAGAGGTAGAGTCAGTGTTTAGAAAATTTAACCGTGCCATCAGAGACAGTTCTTTCATCATACCGTCAGCTCCATTCCAAGATGGGCTCCCTCTGTACTCATTAGATGGCTGCCAGTGGCACCTGGAGCCATGTGCCTCCTCATTGACATTCTGCAGTGAGAAACAAGTTCATTTTGTACTGTACTCAGTCCATCACCTTAGCAAGAGAGAAGAGACTACCTTTATTGGTTTAAATAGCACCTCTGGAGCTGTTTAGGAGAGCAGTTTCATCCAAAACATATCACTGTTAAACGATTTTCCTTTCTTCCATAGCACAGGGAAGAATGAGACAAACATTGGTGAAATACTGGTAATCTAGTGTTCCCTTGTGCAAAACTGTATGAAAAATCCTAGTAAGGATGTGATTTGAGAGGGGAAATTGGGGGATACTGCTGCTCAGTTCTTACTAAGTGTGTTAGATTGGTTGCACTGGGATTTAAGAAGTCATTTCTATAATTTCTCTCTAATACAGGGACAAGATCCACCAGCCCCTCCTGTGGACTAACTTTGTGATATGGGGAAGTGAAAATACTTAACACCTTGCACGACCAAATGAACGAAGATGACCAGAGTACTCTTAACCCCATTAGAACTGTTCTTCCTTTTGCATCTGTAATATGGGATGGTATTGTTTTCATGAGCTTCTAGAAATTTCATTTGCAAGCTTATTATTTTTGCTTCCTGTGTTATCACCATTCCTATTCACGGTGTATTTGAGTAAATAATTATATTTTTTAAAAATAACATGGGTTTTTTTGGTTACCCTACACTCAAACATTCCATTCACTCTATTTGTAACTGTGATCACAATTTTGGTGATGATTTCTGGCCTGATTGAAGGAAATTTAAGATCTCTGCATTTAAATATTTTAAATAGTTTCGATAGATTTTAAGGTTGCTTTTTTCATAGGCTATTTATAAAATTATTTGGGGTTGTCTGAGGTTGTATGAAAGAAAATTAGAACCACACTATGTTTCTACTTACCTTAGTAGTTTATTTGTGTGTGCGTAGCAGTTCTTGGGACTGTGGCAGCCTTTGGAATATTTTACAAGTTACAGCTGAAATCTGCATCATCCATTACAACTGGCTTATGTGACTAGAAAAGGAGAAGAAATTATATAACTGTTTACTAAGGTTTTTATTCCCATAAAAATGTCTAATATTAAAACTTTAAATAAACATGATTTAAATATGGTAGATGATTTTCAGTCCATTATATGACATTTGAAGCCACTGTATATTAATTGACCTTACAAGGTTCATGAAAGGAAGAAAATAGTTAATTCTTTTTGCCTTTGCCAGGTATAATCTATTCAGTAATAATTTAATCTGTAATTTATTTCTTAAATGGGTGCCTCTCAGAAAGCTTCCTTTCTGTTCAAACACTTCGCTGTTAAATGAAACTCTTAAAGCTAACTGTATTGGGAGCCTGTTCTGCTTACTGACTTGAATGCTATTTGCTTATTTACTCTGTTTTCCTTTGAAGAAAAATATTTGAGTATTTTGTTGTCCTTCTGGCTTTTAAAAATATTTAATGAATTTTTGGTTTACTCCAAGGGAAAAGGAGAAAAATGAGGAACAATCAAGGATCTTTTTCTTACCCTATATCTCATTCTTATTTGGTAATGGAATGGATTGGGGTGGGGAAATATAGGCAAAATTTTGAACTGTACGAAAAGTAAAAGGTGGTATTGTTTTTGGTTAGTTTGAAAGAAAATGAATACAAATGGCATTTAAAAAAGGCATCACCTATGTGGTTATGGAATTTTTTTTCTAGCAAGTGATTACAGATGATTTATTGGGGCTAGAAGAAATTTGGCTATTAATGTAAGGAGTTTCCCCCCTAGACCTGTCTAGCTTTTCACTGTATTGATCTGAGAAATTGTATGAATTGAATAAACTTCTCAAAATTGTTGTACTGTTTAAGAGTCTCTGATATAGTTGTGTGATACTCTTAGGGCATTTCTCCCCACCCCCGCTTTATTATGATTATATTCTGGGCCATAAACATTGTAAGGGCTTCATTTCATTGTGTAATCCAATATTGACTGCTTGCATTCCTCCCGTGCATCTTGGCTTTGTGCTCAACTTCTTGGAGTAGTATGACCTATTCTTAATTATTTGTCTAATTAAGGGTACTGTAACACAGGTAAGTCAAGTCCTGGATGAAGAAATACCATAGACAAGGTTTTTCCTCTGGCTGTGACATACTGGAAGCCTTCCCAGCTCTATAGCTACTATCGTATTTAAAGCAGACAGTCAGGAATGGCGTAAGATGGAGCTAAATGCCTATAAGCATTCCTGTTTCTGCCCTTGCCCCCCTGAACTTTGAAGGCTTCCATGTATATCCTAAGTCTGTTTAGTAAACTGCTAGAAATCCTGGCAGAGATCCTGATGGGTTCACTAAGTCAGTGGCTCACAAATAATTGAGAATTGGCTTTGGTAGAAGATGTGGCTGTGACATGGAAACAATGTCTAGTGTCAGAGACCTAGAAATCTGGATTCTTACTCCTAGTTTTTCATTTCTGTCACATGCACTTAATTGACATTTCATCTAGAATGTTAACCTTTTCCTGTATGGATTATCTATTAGTAACAAAAGTTTTTAGTCGAGTATTTAGTCTTGGTTTTTTTCCTTGTAAAATTATCTGCAGTCCTAAAAAAACATAGTGTGCTACTACATCTAAAGTATTCCTGTTAACCTAACTAGTAACTTCCATTCTTTTTAATTCTTAAAGCTTCCACATGTGGCCTTTTTATTAAGCACACTCTTATTCATTACTTGGCTTGTAAACTGAATTATGGCTACAAGCATTTTTAAATAATCTGGAGAATAAAAAAAAATAAATCTTCACATTTTAATCACTGCGGGCTCTTAAACATTCCACAAATGCCATTCAGAATTTATTTTTAGTCATTTAATGTTTCTTTATGCAAAATAACACTGTTTTTTTTGTTTTCCATTTGGAAAAAAAGTTAACATTGGAACCATGTCTAGTAAAAGATTTTATCCTATAGATATCCAAGCACTGTTCCCTGGTCAGCAAGTCATATTTTAAACAACTTGTAGAGGTTTTCTGAAGTAATATTAAGTTCAGCTATTCCATAGTTACCTTTAGTGTCTTTGTGTGGTATGTGATATGATAGTGTTTATGGAATTATCAAATTCTTACATTTTCAAAGGAACATTGGAAATTTATCATTCTGAGTGACAGTCTGTCACTCGAAATGAGTTAAGTGCTAAACTTTGACCAGCTCAGCTTAAGACACAAAATAGCAACTTGAAGGAGAAATGGGAGTTTACAGCTAATGAGTTAAATTTTTGTTGTTAAATTAATAGGTTTTGTTTTAACATAATCCCAAATGAAAAATCATGTATTTGTTGCCATGTCTGATGATTACTTTGTTAAAAGGAAAGTGGTCATATGCTATGCTAAATGTTAATTGCTGTTTTTAAATGTTTAATCATGCCAAACAAATCATGTCTGTGCCATCCAGAGTTTATTGTAATCTCTTACTGAGTACTTGGATTGGGATAAAGGGCTTGTACTATGCACTTTTTATTAATGAATAAATAGAAAATGTTAGTAACACTCATTGTTTTCTGTTTGGCTTTTGTTGGAAGAGAACCAAGTACTTCTGCTTAGTAAAATGTTAACATCCTTTATTAAAGTTTTTTTTTATTAAGGTATTATATGGATACATATCTTACCATTGCTCCCCCCACCCCACTCCCATACATGCCCTCATCGCCCTCCCCCAGCATTTTGCTTCCATTGGTTATGCTTATGTGCATGCATACAAGTCCTTCAGTTGATCTTTTATCTCCCCCACCTCTCCTTAACCTTCCCGCTGTACTTTGACAGTCTGTAAACAGTTTCTTTGTAAGCCTTTTTACCCCTAACTAAAGACTTTCCTGCCTTAGCCAGTTTGGTTCAGTGGATAGAGCATTGGCCTGAGGACTAAAGGGTCCTGGGTTTGATTCCCATGAAGGACACATGCCTGGTTTTAGGCTCAATCCCTGTAGAGGGTGTTCAGGAGGCAGCTGATCAATGATTCCCTCTCATCATTGATGTTTCTATTTCTCCCTCTCCCTCTCTGAAGTCAATCAAAAATATACATATTTTTTAAAAAGACGTTCCTAAAAAACTTTAGTTTATAAAAAATACATTAACATATAATAGCATTATGGGGCTTTAAAATTAATCCAGCAAGTACAATTTTTGTGTTTACAACATATAGAACAAATCTAACAATAGGGCCTGCACCACCAATAAATGGGTTAAGATTTATCTTTGCAAATGTTCTCAGTCGTCATTTTTATCTAACAACCTTAAAGACTACACTTTACTCTATTTTGTCTCCCATTGCACCTTTGTCAACATTCTCTTACTTTCCCATTTTTGCTAGCAATAGCCTATTGAAAGCTGACAGTCTCAAATTTCAGTCAAGCATGATTCTGTTAGCCAAAGCCAAATCAGAAAATACCAGTCTTAATAAAATCTTGGGCTAAAGTAGCATTGAAAATCACGGACTTGAGGTGGTGAACACACAATCTATAATCATAAAGGGATAATATGCTAATTAGATTGGACATCATTCCAGTTGTCCTTCCTGATGAAACGGGCCAAAGGGATGCCAGCCTGGGTCCTGGGTGCCAGAGGGAAGCTGGTGCTGGCAGCCAGGGAAAAGAAGGCCTACTCTTACACAGATTTTCATGCATTGGTCTGTATATATAAAAGCTTAAGCAGCCAAATGACCAACCAATTGCTGTGACATGCACTGACCACCAGGGGACAGACATGCAATGAAGGAGTTGCTCCCTGATCGTCAGGGCACTTCCACAGCAGGAGTGCCGCTCAGCTGACTGACACATCCTAGTGGTCCACCAGCCCCTCAGTAGTTCTACATGTCCAATTTTTGGAGAACGGGCCAGGCACTGATGGACAGGTGCTGTTGGCATGATTCCAATAGAACCGCAGGCCTCCTGGAACTTGGCCAGTAGGAGTATGCAGGAGGGAGTTGATCGATGCTTCTCTCTCACTGATGTTTCTGACTATCCCTCTCCCTCCTCTCAATTAAAAAATTAAATATGTTTTTAAATAAATAAAATATTAAATATTGTAAAATAACAATAAACCCAATACATATTAATATAATAAAATGCTTTAACTAAAAAAAAAAAAAAAAAAAAAAAAAAGATAACCATTTTCCAAAATGAGAACTTAGAAGAGTGGCACTGCTTTACATTTTGAAAATCTCTTTAATGGCTGGCTTAATAGAAAAAAAGCTGGGTTATCATTTTTACTTCCACATTTATTTTAATACAATCTTAGGGTAAAGCCATTACGTGACAGCAAGATCATAATGCAGAAACTACAAGAGATTTTGCAGGAATTGCAAACAAGACTTGGATAGCTCCAAAGCATTAAGATAATTGTAACACCAGCTGCTGTCCAGAATGCTAGAGTCAGTGTGATTAGACCGCTTGGAAAATAAAAGATTTGTGAGACCCTTCAGTCCACAGGCCGACGCTTTATCCACTGAGCCAAACCGGTTTCAGCTATATTGATATTTTTAATATATTGAAAACTGCACCATTTTGAATCACACACTGGGCTCCTGGGCTCTATATAGTCAGCCAGCTAGTAGGAGGTGCTGGAGCAGATTTCTGCTGGCATTATTTAAATAAATGCTCATATTGCCGAAACCGGTTTGGCTCAGTGGATAGAGCATCAGCCTGCAGACTGAAAGGTCTCAGGTTCGATTCCGGTCAAGGGCATGTACATTGGTTGCGGGCACATCCCCAGGAGGGTGTGTGCAAGAGGCAGCTGGTTGATGTTTTCTCTCGTCGATGTTTCTAGTTCTCTATCCCTTTCCCTTCCTCTCTGTAAAAAATCAATAAAATATATATTTTTAAAAAATAAAAATAAATAAGTGGTCATATAATTCAACCCTGTCTCTGCTTAATTGGCTCAAGTAGTGATAGGCATCCCGGACCCATTTGTTGTCCAGTATCATTTGTTGGCGACTCTGGTGGGATTACAAGTGGGGGAGTCCTCTGAGGTGAGTACTGGGGATCCCACTTGCTGTCGGGACTGAGGGTTCCGGGGGCTGAAATTCGGGACTCTATGTGCAGTGTGGCCAGGAATTTTCCTATGGAGTGCTACTCTCAGCCCTGGCAATTCCCATCCTTTCGCTTAAGTTAAATTAGGCATTTATGTATGACCTGAGAAGCACTGGCTGCCTCTCATCTGGGCTTCTTTGTGAGGCACTGGAAGCGCTTCCTGTGTACAGCACCAGAGGCCTTCCCTGCCCTCTTCTGAGCGAGCCTGATCAGCTCTGCATTGCAAGAGACATTGCTTTGTTTCAGTGAGGTTTAAAATTTTTTATTTATTTTTTATAAACACAGGACATGCTGAGGTTTCTGTGGCTGGGCAGATAAGAAGCACAGTGTAAAGCTCTTGTCTGTGGGTTGTGCGTGCCTGTAAATGTTGGACCTAAGAGTGTCTCTGGATTGTTGTTTTGTGTCTGTT
Source organism: Vespertilio murinus (assembly GCA_963924515.1). NCBI lineage: Eukaryota > Metazoa > Chordata > Mammalia > Chiroptera > Vespertilionidae > Vespertilio > Vespertilio murinus. Next base: position 21,919,324 of record OZ004704.1, on the reverse strand, counting down.
GTTTGGTTTGTTTTAACGATGAGGGCATATCCCACTTTGCGGGGGTCCCCAGCTGCTTATGGTGGGCTGACCCCGTGGCAGGGATTGCAGGGACTTCCCAGTTGCTGCTAAGAGTTAGTAATCTTGGGGACCCTCCCTGCCTCTCTCTCAAGGCATTCGCCGTCTTAAACACCTAGCTATAGTGAGAGATCGTGTCTGTCTGTAATGCAACTTTGGCTACAGGTGTTCGCTGCTCAGCTTTCTTCTCTTTTGGAGGTTTAGTTTGTTCTTCACCATTTTAAGAACACAGGAAACCCTGTGTCTCTGCTGTTTGGGCTCTGCACCACTCGGGCCAAAGGTCACTTGCTGTGCTTGGGTTAGTGTGAGATCAGATTCTAAGGCTAATGTCCCGGTCTCCCCTTTTGAGATTGCTCACTTATTTACTTTAGGGGCTGTTTTTGTTTTGAAGAAGGATAAAATCTCCTGTTATATGTAAGATTTCATATTGTGAAATCATAAGGATTCTACTCAGAAATAAAAATATGAGAAATAAACCTTCTCCCTCCACCCCCTTTCTCCAGCCCCCTAAAAACTGCCACGGTCACGTTATCCCTGTTACAAAATCTGCCAAGAAAATGCCTTGCGTAATAATTGGCTTTAAAAATCTCTTAAAGGCTGAAACCGGTTTGGCTCAGTGGATAGAGTCTGTGAACTGAAAGGTCCCAGGTTGGATTCCGGTCAAGGGCATATATTCATTGGTTGGGGGCACATCCCTGTTAGGGGGTGTGCAGGAGGCGGCTGGTGGATGATTCTCTCTCATCGATGTTTCTAGCTCTTTATCCTTCTCCCTTCCTTTCTGTAAATATCAATATAATATATATTTTTTAAATCTCATAAAGTTGTAAGATATAATAAATAAGTGTAATGAAAAAACGCCGAAACCGGTTTGGCTCAGTGGTAGAGCGTCGGTCTGCGGACTGAAAGGTCCCGGGTTCGATTCCGGTCTAGGGCATGTACATTGGCTGCGGGCACATCCCCGGTGGGGAGTGTGCAAGAGGCGGCTGGTCGATGTTTCTCTCTCCTCCACATTTCTAGCTCTCTATCTCTCTCTCCCTTCCTCTCTATAAAAATATCAATAAAATATATTTAAAAAAAAAAAGAAAAAAAGAAAATGAAGGGTTCCAAAAAAGCTTTTCATTAATAAGTATATATAACACCTACACATAGTTTTCCAAAGTCCTCGGTAACTTGAAACTTTGGAGTTTTGCTAGATTTAATAGTAAAAATTATTAAATAACTATGTATTCTGAAATAACAGGATACTGAAATATTAATCAGAGTTTGCCTACTTTTGGCTTCTTATTACAGAGAATCTAGAGGATGGATTTAAATCTGTTAATGGATGTCTTGTATTTTATTTGAAAGATATCTCTTAAAAATGTGAATGCAATGCTAATCTGAAGAATGTAAATTACTCGTCACCAAAAAGGCCAAGGTTTCTAAGAATTAAGAATCCTAATTAAATTGGAAGAAATTGTATGGTTTGGGTAACTCAGAGTTGAAAATAGGTGGTGCTAAAGTTCTGAATGAGTTAATAAAAAACTGAAAGGAACTAGGGAAATCGCAGAGGGTCTGTGCAAGTTGAAAAAAATTATATGGAGGGAAGAAGAAAAAAAGCAACATATAGGTAAACTGAACAATACTTGGGAAGCAAAAGTTCTATACATTATTGAGGTGGTTATATATTACTAGAGCCCCGGTGCATGAAATTCTTGCATGGACAGGGTCCCCAAGCCTGGCCAGTGACCAGGGCCCAGTGGGGCCTTCGGGCTGCCAGCTGGGGCTTTCCTTTATTCAGTTCTGGTCAGGGCATGTACCTTGGTTGTGGGCACATCCCCAGTGCGGGGTGTGCAGGAGGCAGCTGATTGATTTTTTTTCTTAAATATATTTTATTGATTTTTTACAGAAAGGAAGAGAGGGGAATAGAGAGCTAGAAACATCAGTGAGAGAGAATCATTGATCAGCTGCCCCTTGCATACCCCTACTAGGGATGTGCCCGCAACCAAGGTACATGCCCTTGACTGGAATCGAACCTGGGACCTTTCAGTCCGTAGACCAATGCTCTACCACTGAGCCAAACTGGTTTCGGCTGATTGATCTTTCGAACTCTCTATCCTTCTCCCTTCTTCTCTGTAAAAAATTAAATATATATATATATTTTTAAAAATTACTATATTGCCAAATAAAAAATTAGTAAGAAGACTGGTGGTGTTTGACTTTTTAAAAATCCTCACCTGAGGATATTTTTTCCATTGACTTTGAGAGTGGAAATGAGAGAGAAAGAGAAACTTTGATGTGAGGGAAACACATTGATTGGCTGCCTCCTGCGCACCTGACTGGGGCTAGGAAGGAACCTGCAACCTAGGTACGTACCCTGGACCGGGAAATGAACCCATGACCCTTTGAATGCTCTAACCAGTGAGCACAGCAGCCAGGTCGTGCTTGACAGTTTTGTAAATCTGTAAGTGTGTATTCAATATATTACAATGTCAATGAGCCTCTAGCAAATTCCAATCTATGTTTGTAACAGGATGAGAGTGAATAAAGCAATGTTTTTGATGCCTTGGATCCCTTGAAAGGGTCTCAAAGACTGTCAGCGCATCTTGAGAATGACTATCCTAGATCCAAAGGTCCCTTCTAGCTAATATTGATATTCTGATTTAATTTCTGAGATTTTACTGATTACTGTGAAGATTGTGATTATTATAAAAATACTAACAAAAATGTAAAGTAATTAATAGGTAGAAAAATGTTGAAATCATAAGGGGAAGAATCGAAAAGTACATTACTTTATTTTTCATTAGCCAACTGTAATAGGTAACAAATCTATATGCCAACTTAAAAATGATACCCTCTATTATAGTATTACATGCATTACAATTATTTGTGTTCATTTCTCTCTCCTACTAGCCTGTGAATTTGGAAGAAGGAATTGGATCTTGATTCATTTTGCATTTTTGGTTTCTAGGATAATCTCTAATGCACTAAATATTTGATGGATGATAGAATTTAACTGCATAGAGTTTACAACACCTACCGTATTTGCCGGCGTATAAGACGGCCCTTTGGCCCTGAAAAATATGCCTCCAAGTGGGGGGTAGTTTTATACGGCGAGTATATAACAAACTCTGTATTTTTAGTGGAAATGTTAGGGGGTCATCTTATACGCCCAGTCGTTTTATACGCCGGCAAATACGGTATGTATATTATCACACTTTATACAAATCACAGCAAATTATTTTATTTAGTCAACATTCAACAGCTTTTTAAAATTTTATTTTTAAATATATTTTATTGTTTTTTACAGAGAGAAAGAGAGAGAGGGATAGAGTTAGAAATATTGATGAGAGAGAATCATGGATCAGCTGCCTCCTGCACACCCCCTACTGGGGATGTGCCTGCAACCAAGGTACATGCCCCTGACCGGAATCGAACTCGGGATTCTTCAGTCCGCAGGCCGATGCTCTATCCACTGAGCCAAACCGGTTTCAGCTCAACAGCTTTTTAAAAGTCGTTATCATGATCCTATCAAGAAATATATCAACTATGCAATATTTTAAGGTCTTTATAATCTTCTAATTGATTTCATGACATGTAAAAATGCTTTGACTTCTAGTACAGATTGATACCTGATATAATTATTTTTAAAAAAATACATTTTTATTGATTTCAGAGAGGAAGGGGAGAGGGAGAGATGGAAACATCAATGGTGAGATTCATTGATTGGCTGCCTCCTGCACGCCCCCTACAGGGGATGGAGCCCACAACCTGGGCAGGTGCCCTGATTCGAATCAAAACCCAGACCCTTCAGTCCGCAGGCCGAGGCTCTATCCACTGGGCCAAACCGGCTAGGGCACCTGATATAATTCTTAATGAGGGAAACCAAATGTCATGACTGCTTAGACTTGAGGTTTAAATGACCTTGGGATGGTCACCAGGGAAACAGATCTGCCTTCCACATTACAAATGGGCGGGCAGGCTCCATATGTTAATTTTACTCTCCCTCATGCACGGGTCTTACATGTTGCATATTCTGCTAAGTATCATGCACAGACGCCCCAGATCCTGGATTCGGCGGGAGTGTCCACTCTACAAAACATCTCTCAAGGGCGCGGGTGTCCCGCTTCTCCTCCCCAGGGATGGGGCGGGGGCACTCCGTGGTCCAGTCACCACCGGACTCAGCCTCCTCCAGACGTCAGGCTTCTCCTTCCCAGAAGCGGCGGCTCGGGCCGGATCTGACTCAACCTTAGGCCGCAAGCCCGCAGGGCGCGGCGGGCCCGGAGGGCGTGGGAGGGGAGTCCGCCGCCGGCCGCGTCTGACCCTCCATCGAGCGGGCCCGCGGACAAGGCCGGCCCTCGGGGCTCCTGGGGAGACCGGAAGGGGGCCCCGGACCTTCCGGTCCCCTCGCGCTGCAACGGGATCCGTCTCCCCCCGCAACCCCGAAGCATGCCTGGCCTGGTGCGCATGCGGCAGCACCTCGGCGCGGACCGTTAGCCGACACCCGGTGACCACACCGCTGACCGGGAGGGAAGCGGGGCGCCACGGAGATGCCAGCGCCTCACACAACCACGGCGCCGACGCGCCCGGGGCCCCGCCCAGCAGCCCGAGGGGACCGCCGCGCACGCAGCTCCGCCCACAGCTGTTCGCGGCAGGGGCGGGGCCGCCGACCTGGCCAGAGCCGATTGGCCCAGGCTCGGCGGGGGCGTGGCCTGACCCTCCCCAGCCCCGCCCGGCCCCAGAACCCCCGCAGGAAATAGGGGCGGGGCGGGCCCACACGGGCGGGGCGGGCCCCGGCCTGGTGTGGCGGGAGGAGGGAGGAGCAGGCTCCGGGCGGAGAGGGGAGTCCGGGAGGGCCTGGCAGCGGGGGAATGAAGCCTCCGCCTTCTCGGGCAGCAGCCTTTAAATACGGGCCCGGGCCCGGGACTGCCGTTGCAGGGAGCGGAGACCTGGCGGAGCGGCTGCCGTGCGGCCCGGAGGGAGGAGCTGTCCGAGCCGAGGGCACCGGAGTGGAAGCCGCGCTCGGCGCTTGGAAGTGGGTAAGCGCCTTTCCCGGGTGGCCCGCCGCCCCGGCGGGATGCTCGGGGTCCCGCGTGTGCGGGGAGCCGGGCTGGGGTGTGTGTGTGTGTGTGTGTGTGTGTGTGTGTGTGTGTGTGCACGCTGCTCCAGGGTCCCTCCCAGAGCTCAGTCCCGGGCTTTCTGTGTTCAAGCCCCCCGCCGCCTCCTCCTGCTCTAGGCTCTGGGCGGGAATCGCCTTTTGGATCCGCTGCCCTAGGATGGCATTCCTTGGGCTTTTTATCCCAGGCTTTTATCGCGAGTCTTGCAGGCGCATCTCTCTCTGCTTTTTCTCACTTTCTGAGTTGAAGTGAAGGAGATTTCCCCGGCCTTCCCCAGAAAGCCGGGCGCCCCCCCCCAAGGAAGCAGCCCTCTGGTTGGGGACCCCATTTTGGTCTCAGAATCAGGCATGCATGGTCTTTTGTTGGCGTGAAGTCTGCTTACCTGGGGGATGCTGCTTTCTTCCCCACATCGGCTCTTCTTTAAGAAAGTAAGGAGAAAACGAAGTCGGAAAGCCCCTTTGAGGGCGAAATCCTAAGACATTCTCTTGTGGCATCTTGCATGGGCTGTCCTGGAATGCATTGTGGCCGCTACATCATGTACATTGTTTTATTCCATGTCAGGGGAGGCCTGTGATGGGTGCTTTAGGAGATCATGTTTGCGTGATTCCTTGATAAATTATACACCTCTTAAATAGGAAGGTAATGGAGTAGGGTTGAGAATTCTGGAATCTAGAAAAGAGGGATTCTCTGGCTGGGAGCTTTTTATGGGTATATGCACAGAGGAGGGCTGTCCATTGATTGCCCTGGAAGACACAGTGAGCCTTTGAGTTTCTTCAAATCCCCTAAGAAATAGAGAACAGTAGTCTGGTGTGTTACCTCCGGGGGGTTCTGGAAGTGAAAGCGCTTACTGTCTGCTCTGAGATGTGCTTGTTAATACCCAGCGTCTAGTTAGACGTAGGTGGTAGACAGTCCTGCTCGGAAGGACCACATTTCTTCTCTGACCACTGTACTTCTTTCTCTAACATAAAATCTATAACTGAGAATCTATTCCATCCAGTCTCTCACTCTATACACAGCAAAAGGAACCCTTTAGATATAACATTAGCACTCTCTCTCTTTTTTAAAATATATTTTATTGACTTCTTACAGAAAGGAAGAGAGGGGGATAGAGAGTTAGAAACATGGATCAGCTGCCTCCTGCACTCCTCCCTCCACCGGGGATGTGCCCACAACCAATGTACATGCCCTTGATAGGAATCGAACCCGGGACCTTTCAGTCTGCAGACCGACGCTCTATCCACTGAGCAAAACCGGTTTCAGCAACATTAGCACTCTCTCTCTCTCACTGATGAGTATTTTTCCTGGGTCAGGCATCGGTTAGTATATAACTTTTTTTAAAAAATATATTTTTTATTGATATTTTACAGAGAGGAAGGGAGAAAGATAGAGAGCTAGAAACGTCAATGGGAGAGAAACATCGACCAGCTGCCTCCTGCACACCCCTTACTGGGGATGTGCCCGCAACCAATGTACATGCCCTTGACTGGAATCGGACCCGGGACCCTTCAGTCCGCAGACCGACGCTCTACTACTGAGCCAAACCGGTTTTGGCAGTATATAACTTTTGAAAATAACTAAAATGATTTGTGAAGTTGACATATCCAGCTACAGTTAGTCCAGTGCTCTGTGCAGAGTATACTGAAGAGGGGGGGAGGCAGAGGGATTATATGTAGTTTAGATTGTAGGAGGACCTTCCCTATCTCTTAGCCACATATTCTGGGTAGAAATATTGAGCTCAATTTGTAAAATTTTAAAATGAAAAGTAGTTTTGGAGTCACCTGGTTTGTGGTGACTTTCCCAAAATACAGAGGTAAAAAACTCATTTCAAACTAATTTATAAAGCAAACATTCCCATTTCCCTGACAGCCCCTGTAGGGAGGGTCAGAAGGTACAAAAAAAGTAGAAATAGGAAATGGAATCAGAAGACATCTGTGTCCGGGCAAGCATATCACTAACACTGTCTCAAGCTCCCTGTTAAAGCTTGTTGAAAATTTTATTGAAATTTCCAAAGATAATTTATTTGGATTTGCACAGATTATACATCTAACGTCTCCCGTGATTTTCCCGTTGTCGTTTACACCACACTTCTTATGAAATAGCAATGTAGGGATCCCAGAAACATGTGTAATTCTATAATACAGGTCCACCTGCTATCAATCGTTTACTCCATCTGTTGTACGCGAGGCAGGCTGAACGCAGCCTTGCAGTCAAGGTGGCTAAGAAATAACTGGGAAGACATACTGAAGTTCTATCTAAGGAGGAGAAGATGATAGTTTTCTGGGCAGTCTCTGCAAAAATACTATGAAATAATAGTCTTCATTTATAAAGGTAGACCCTCATGGAGAGTTATTCATTCAATTAATATATATTGAGAGCCTACTGTTCTAGGTATCGAGGCGAACAGTAACATATAAGAACTGGGAGTACCTTATTAAACTATGAACATATATATATATATATATATATATATATATATATATATATAAAATTATTTTTTTATTGATATTTTAAAGAAAGGAAGGGAGAGAGAGAGAGAGCTAGAAACGTCAATGAGAGAGAAACATCGACCAGCTGCCTCCTACTGGGGATGTGCCCGCAACCAGGGTACATGCCCCTGACCGGAATCAAACCTGGGACCTTTCAGTGCAGGCCAACGCTCTATCCACTGAGCCAAACCGGTTTCGGCGAAACTATGAACTTCTTGAGCTCAAGTTGCCTCATGGTCACATTCAATCCATGTTTATTATTATTATTATTATTTGCTTTTATCAGCATTTATTTTATGCTGGATTTACTCTCCGGCCAAAAGTTTTTGTTTCTTCTGGGTTATCTTTTTCTTCTGTGCGACCTCCTCTTCTCGTTTAGGAACCATCAGCTCTTTTTCAGTCGGATCCTCTCCATGTGGCAGGGAGAGCTGTGTGGGTTAATCTGCCCAGGAGATCTGTAAGTTCTATGCTGCGTTTTAGGAACTTTGTTCACCGGGATGTGCTCAGTGACCTGAGACTCTTACACCTAAACTCTCAAGTTCAGCATTACTTTCTGCATTTCTAAGCATGTGCAGCCAGCGCCTGTTTTGCTTGAGGTTGAGGGCATAGGATTCCCTATTAACCTCTCAACTATGGAATTAAGCGGTAACCCAAAGAAATTCTCTGGTCCAAAACCACTTTGAGATGACACTTTTTATGTATTCTAGATTTATTGGTTTTACTTGAGAGGTTGGCTCCCTGTCCAGCAAGGGTGTTACAGTGTAGTAGTTTTTCAGGTTCATTACACTGAAGGACTTGATCTTCAGCCTTACATATCTTGGAAGGTAGTTCCATCCCCCCCCTCCCCCCCCCCCCCCCCCGTGAACCCAAAGTTACTGAGGCTTTAAATGTTAACTTATGATGATTAAGCTCGTAAGGGACTGATGAATACACTAGAATGGGACTTTGCGATTACAGAGTAGAGAAATTTTATTTCAATGCTTGGAATACGTGTGTCTCAAATCCAGGCCATCGCTTTCTAGTATTATGGTTCCTGGAAATCTGAATTCATAAGGCAGCATGGAATCAGAACAAAGAATTTTGGGGAATATGCCATCCAAGCATTGGGAAAGCCTGCGTAGCCGCCCAGGGCCGCCTAAGGCCCAGGTAACCAGGTCCGGCTGAGGCTTGCGCTGCCGGCAGTAGCAGTAGCAGTGGAGGTGTGACGGGGGCGTCGCCTTCTCCTGATCACTGGGTTGCCTCTTGTCCCTGAGGGCTCCCAGACTGTGAGAGGGGGCAGGCTGGGCTGAGGGACACCCTCCCCCCTTTCCAGTGCATGAATTTTCGTGCAGGAGGCCTCTAGTATTTATTGTTTTACTAAAATTTTGTTTCTTTATACAGTTTTAAAAAGTCATTAGAGATTAGACTCTATGGGTTGATATCTGCTATTTATGACTACTAAAGATCAATTTATAAGCCAGGGTTAATTGTTAATAATACAGACAAGGATATTTTATGGTTTGGTCAGCTCATTCGTTTCCATTAGGGAAATCTACCCAGAGAACCAGTGAGGATTAGGGATATACTTGCCCGGCATGGTAATTAGATCAGCCTTCTCTGATCCATGTAGGAATGTACAGAAAGTTATTGAACTCTCTGATGATCATTTTTCTTTTCTTTGGAATCCATGAATTAGATGTCTGAGGTCTTGACAAGGAGTAAAATTCTAAGAATTTGATCAGTTTGATAGTTTTTGTCCTCACTATAATGAATAAACTGACTTTCTTATGTATAAATTAGCCCTTCATAGTTTTGATTAGTGTAAATCATTTTAACTAATGGTTTTTGAAAATCTGCCAAGACCTTGCCAGTGTGATTTAGTGGTCAAGAGCATCAGCCTGTGCACAGAAGGGTTGTTGGTTCAATTCCCAGTGGTCAAGGGCAGATTTGATCTTTGGCCCATTGGGGCATATGTGGGAGGCAACAAATCGATATGTCTCTATCACATCGATGTTTCTCTCCCTCTCTCTTTCTCTCTCTTTCCCTCCCTCCCTTCTACTCTCTCTAAAAAGCAATGGAAAAAATATCCTCAGATGAGGATTAAAAAAAAAAATCTGTGTTACAGCTTTGGTTACAGACATTTTTTTCTTTTAACATCATGGTTTCTGATTAAATTTGAATTTAAGATCATTGTCAAATACCTAAAAGTAATCTGCTGCAGCCAGATTGAGTAGAGAGTATAATCTCAGAGGCCAATTCTGGACTAGAGAACTAATCTTACTATCGCCGTGTTTGTCTAAACCGGTCTCAGGGCTGACCTTTGTGTACCACCAGCATTTATTTAAGCAGGAATTGCACTTGTATTTTCACCCTTGAACTTTACCTCCACAATCAAAGTTGTTCTAGTGTGTTAAGAGGCCTACGTAAGGTTTTATTTTGCTTCTTGACTTTCTAAATATTTGGTCATTATAATCTGTGTGGCTCTTTCCCAGCAATACCAGTTATTGTAATTTTTTCCTTATGTTTCATAGTAGTGCAGCTGAGAACAAGTTTGGTCATCCGATTGGAATGTTATTTTTTTTATCACTATTTTCATCATTCTTAATGAGTGTGAATGTAGGAAATCTTTCCAGATATGGCACCTTGACAATTTTTATTTTGTGATGTATGTGCAATTGTGATTTTAAGTTTTCTGTCTTCACTAGTAGAACAGTCCTACTGTTTCTCTTCTAGTACAATCATGTTTGAAATCAAGAAGATCTGTTGCATCGGTGCGGGCTATGTTGGAGGACCCACGTGTAGTGTCATCGCTCAGATGTGCCCTGAAATCAGGGTGACGGTCGTTGATGTCAATGAGTCAAGAATCAATGCATGGAACTCTCCTACGCTCCCCATTTACGAGGTAAACCATATCATACAACTCTCTGTTCTGGTGTTCTCTGCTTTCTTACTGGTTTTGTGAAATAACTTGCTATTGATGTAAAAAAATCTACGATCGAAACTGATGGAAATTAAGTGAAAAAATTTAGATATACAGTGTTGGTGGCATTATAATTACAATTATGTCAAGTATGACCAGGAAAATGACTGGAAAGAAGTAAATTAGAATATTAATAATGGCTATATTAGTGCAGTGAGTTTATGGGTAATCTTTTTCTCTACTTTTTAATTTTACTATGGCTACCATAATATAATAGTAAAATTTAAAAAATGGTATTCAGTAAAAACAAAACTATGGATGTTTATAATATTCATATAAGTCTGTTATAGTTCTTAGATTATTGCACTTATATCAGATAAACCTTGGATTGGTGCCTTTCATATTTAGTGTTTAGTATCACAAGTTTGTTTAATTGGAATTTCAAAATTTCTGAATTTAGAGAATTTATAGTTAAGAAAACATGCTTTTAACTATTTTATTAAGCTCTCTGCATCCTTTTTAAAAATTTATTTCAGCCGAAACCGGTTTTGCTCAGTGGATAGAGCATCGGCCTGCAGACTGAAAGGTCCCAGGTTCGATTCCTGTCAAGGGCATGTACCCTGGTTTCGGGCACATCCCCAGTAGGGGGTGTGCAAGAGGCAGCTGATCAATGTTTCTCTCTCACTGATGTTTCTAATTTCTATCCCTCTCTCTTCCTTTCTGTAAAAAATCAATAAAATATATTAAAAAATTATTTCATTGTAAGTGAATTCATGATATGATTTTGAAGCCCAACAGGGAAGCATTGGAAAATTTGATGGTAGCATTTTCTATTCAGTATTTTTATATATAAATACGGGGGGTGGGGGACAATAAAGAAAAAATGGCAATAAATATATACCTATCAATAACCACTTAAATATCAATGGCTTAAATGCTCCAATCAAAAGACATAGGGTAGTTAAATGGGTAAGAAAACAAGACCCATATATAATGCTATCTGTAAGAGACTCACCTCAGAACTAAAGACATACACAGACTGAAAACAAAGGGCTGGAAAAAGATATATGTTTTCTATATTTTATGTTATTTTGTTTTATTTGTTTGTTTGTTTGTTTGTGGGTTTTTGTTTTGTTTTATTTTCGTGGGCGCCGGGACCAATGATCACCAGTTGCCCAAGTACCAAAAAACTATGTTTCCGGAATCTCTTTATGTCGATTCCGCATGTAGAACAATCAAGCTGCTGTGCGTGTGCTACTCACTTCAGAAGCCCCCCCCCTTTTTTTTTTATTTCTTAATTTTAGAGAGATGTAGGGAGGGAGAGAGAGGAAAGAGAGAAAGAAACATCTATGTGTTTTTCTACTAATTTATGCACTCACTGGTTGCTTGTTGTATGTGCCCTGACCAGGGACTGGGATTGGACCTGTAACCTTGGCATATCAGGATGATACTGGAACCAACTGAGCTAGCGAGCCAGGGCAGAAAAAGATATTTCATGCAAATGAACAATACTTATATCAGACAAAATGGACTTTATAACAAAGACTATAATAAGAGACAAAGACATTACATAATGATAAAGGGATAATCGAGCAAGAGGATATAGCCATTGTAAACATTTATGTCCCCAACATAGAAGCACCTAACTATATAAAGCAAATCATGATGTTATGTGTAGGAAGATAAACCAAATACCAGAAGAGTTTTAATAGTGCAAACCTATACAGATATATGTCTTGGTTACGAGTGACAAACACAGTGAAGAGCACATAGTAAGTGTTCAATAAATGGTTGCTGAATCAACAGATAAGCTGTCAACTATAACAAATACAGGAGAAATAAGGGCTGAGACATATTCATTAAATTTTGTATAACGGAGAGGATTATAACTTTTGCAGGAATAATTACAAAGGATAGGAGCTTGAGGGTGAAAGAGTGTAGAAAAAAAAGTAAGACTCTTAAGTTTAATTTAGAAAGGGGGGTGGTCACCAAGGAGAGGCACAGGGTAAAGGCAATGATTTTATTTATATTTGATGATTGAGCACATTACTAAACTAAAATAGACAAATCACATAGAGAAGGAATAGTCAAAAGCGTAAGAAGGAAGGGCTAATTGATGGAATAATGTAGGCAGAAAGAGCTGAAGGATGCACTCAAATGCACAAATGGAGGGATTAGCCTTGAAAACTTCTTGGAGACTGAAGGAAGCAAACAAGTATGAGAAACATATAGACAGTTTTGTTGGTGGGGACATGAACTAAAGATGACTGATATTGGTCATCTTTCTTGCCTGGAAGTGAGAGGTAAAATAGTCTGAAGAAGATGAAGGGGTAGTGTTGGGTCGAGGACTGTGAATAGAAGGCTCAGAGCAGTGCAGGTGCTCCCGTTTTATGAATGGAGTTACGTCCAGATAAACCCTTTGTGAGTCAGAACTATTTTGAGCCAAAGATGCACTTAATATACCTGATCTACCGAACATCATAACTTAGCAAAGCCTGTTTTCAACATGCTCAGAACACTTACGTTAGCTTACAGTTGGACCATTATCTCGAGTTCTAGCTCAAGAGTAATTGCCTTCCTTTTCTCACCAGAAACAGTAGACACTGATGTTTTGTAGACTTGATGGGATGCAAAACATAATATCCAAAAACATTGGCAACACATTACACTATAGGTATCTCTCATGATCACTGCTGCTGAACAGAATCATGAGAAAGTATGATACTGTGTATTGCTAGTCTGGGAAGACATCAAAATTGAAACTACAGTTTCTACTGGATGCATATCGCTTTCCCATTGTTGTTAAGTCAAAAAATTGTAAAGTGAGGTTCTGGCCAGGTAGTTCTGTTGGTGAGGGCATTGTATGGATAAGCCAAGGTTGCGTGTTTGAACCCCGGTCAGGGCACATAAAAAATCAGCCAATGAATGCATAAATAAGTGGAACAACAAATCAGTGTTTCTCTCTTTCTCTTTCTCTCTAAGAAAAAGATTTACCAGACCACAATGAAACCCAACTAAATATACTTAAGGCCCAGGAGTTTGTGTTTACTGTGGTTCTTTCTAATCTTATAGGCTTATATTTTATGGATAAAAACTATATTAATAAAAAAGTAGCCATTTGTATTCCATGAGAAAGAAACAGTAATGATTTATAATATAAAATGTGGTAATAAGTTACTTAAGTTTAATGTGGTAATAAGTTACTTAAGTTTTTACTCAGAAAATAATGAGGTAGATACTGTTAATATTTAACAATTAAAACATTTTGTTTTGTGTTACCATATTTATTGCATAGTCTGCCTTTTTCATTAACATTGTTCATTAAAATAATTTAATAACTACTTTTTAAATTTATGTTTTATTGATTCCTTAATTTGACAAAAGATAATAACTACTTTTAATTTTATTTTTATTGATTTCAGAGAGAAAGGGAGAAGGAGAGAGAGAGAAACATCAATGATGAAAGAATCATTGATCAGCTGTCTCCTGCACACCCCCTACTGGGGATGGAGCCCCAAACACCGGCATGTGCCCTTGACTGGAATCGAACCCAGAACCATTCAATCCGCAGGCCAATGCTCTGTCCACTGAGCCAAACCAATGCCAGCTAAGGCATTAATAACTACTTTTTTTTTTTTTTAAAGAATAATTTGTTTTTCTTTTTCTGAGTAAAATTAAAAATAATTTTACCCTATGAAAGGATTTGAGGTTTTTTTTTTCATAAAAAGTATTATATAAAGTCTAATTACTAATTGTGATAATTATGTAATGACTCTAATAAGAGGTAGAATCTATATTATTAATTGCTTTTGCATCACTTATGAAGATCTACAAATATCCCATTGATTTTAGCAGAGTAATGTAGTTGTTAATTTTGAGATCTTATTGAAACTTAGTATAAATTTTTCATTGCCCTAGCTGGTTTTGCTGAGTTTGTAGAACATCAGTCCTTCAGTAGACTGTAAGGTCTCGGGTTCGGATCTGGTTTAGGACACATACCTGGGTTGCTTACTCAGTCCCCGGCCCCAGTTGGGAGGCAACCAATCCATGTGTCTTTTTCACATTGATGTTTCTCTCTCTCTGTCTCTCCCTCTTCCATTCTGTCTAAATGATCAATGTAAAAATATCATTGGGTGAGGATTAACAAATAAACAAACAAAAAGCCCTGGCCTGTGTGGCTCAATTGGTTGAGCATCATCCTATGCACTGAAAGGTCACTGACTTGATTCCTGGTCAGGGCTCATACCCAGTTGCAGGTTCAGTCCCCAGTCCAGGTCTGCACCAGAGACAACCAATCCATATGTCTCCCTTACTTCTTTCTCTCTTTCTCTCTCCCCCCTACCACCCCCCTCACTCCCATCCCTGTGTGCAGGTTCTGCCTTCCTCTCTCAATAAAGTCAATTAAAAAAACATATCAAAGTATTCTGCATTGCCCTAATTTTAGGTTAACTTAAATATAGTATTAGGAGATTATACATAGGACTAAATTAAATTCCTCTGCAAAATCCTATAACCTTTCCGTCTGATTTTCCAGAATCTAGTCAAAATCACCAAGGAAATGTTACTATGATTGATGACACTATATTCATGGTTGTAGTGGTTCATGTATTTTGTTGGTCCTAGTATATATTTTAGTCAAACTAATGGAAATTGAATTTACATTTAATACTTTCTCTAATTGCTTATGTTCAAAGGCCTCTGAACCATGAAAAAAAGTAAATTGCTTTTGGATATAACTCTAAACCTGAAGCCCTGAAGTGGCTTTTTACTTTGCTATATACATACCGTATTTGCCGGCGTATAAGACGATTTTTTGGCCCTGAAAAATATGCCTCCAAGTGGGGGGTAGTCTTATACGGCGAGTATATAACAAACTCTGTATTTTGGGTGGAAATGTTAGGGGGTCGTCTTATACGCCCAGTCTCTTATACGCCGGCAAATACGGTATTTTTCAGGGCCAAAAAATCATCTTATACGCCGGCAAATACGGTAGGTAGTTTTATCCATAATATTGTGGGCATTGTTTGAACCTCTCTCCCAAGAAAAGAAAGTTTCAGTGGTTTAGGTCTGTTTCCCCCCCCCCCCCCATTTTTATTATAGAAAATTTCAAATGTACTTAAAAGCAGAGAGAATAGGGTAATGAATCCCCATAAGCCCGTCACCCTGTTTCAACAATTTATCAACATGGCCCAGTCCCCCTCCCAAATACCACCATTCTGATTATTTATAACTTAATCTATACTTATTATGTATCTCTAAAATAATTGTTTTTTAAATGTAAGCACATCACTGTTATTACTGTTAAAGTTTTAAACAATTCTTAATATCAAGAATTCTTATACATGTTCTTCCTCCCATAGTTTATTTGAGTCGGGTGCAAGTAAGATCTGGACATCTCAACAGATTCGTGTCACTTAAGTGTCTTTCAAGACCACAATATTTTAATCTCTCTTCCTCTCTCGGTTTTTCTCTTTAGTTTATTTGTTGAAGAAACCAAGTTGTTTAACCTGTAGATATTTTTAGTCTGAATTTTGCTTATTGGACTCGTCTGATCAGACTTAGTTCTGATTTTTTTTTTTTTGCAGGGTGCGGGCAGGAATACTTGCTTAATATTCCTCACATTACTATATGTCCTGTTAAACTATGAGAAAAGTAACAATTTTCATTAGAAGTATTTCTTATAGTATAATTTAGAAAAAATATATTCATGTATGTGTAAATAGTGACTGTTTCAAAACCAGTTGTATGGCCTAAATTCTTGGGGATAAAAACTTATATTCATAATGACAATGTGAAATCAAATGTTTGCTTGAAATCACAGGAGACATTGAATTTCCTGATAATTGTGTTGATACTCAGAGTTAATTATTAACTCATGAAATAATCAGGTACATGGTAAACAATGACACAGCATTAAAATAAGTTGCTGCTTTATTTTTTAAAATTTTATTAATTTTTACTTGATAAAGCTTTCCACATGATTCAAGTACATTAAATTGGCTAAATTTAAAAATAGTTCCTTTATGAGAGAACAAACTTTGAAAACATTCCAGGCTATGGATGAGGACAATGGAGGCAGGGGGTAGGTAAGGGCAGAGGGTGGGGTGGGAACTGGGTGGAAGGGAGCTATGGGAGGAAAAAGGAGAAACAATTGTAATAATCTGAGCAATAAAGATTTATTAAATTAGAAAAAAAAAGAAAAAAAAGAAAACATTTCAAGGCCTGTGAACTGTCTCAAAGTTATCCTCATTTAAAGTCTTGAAATTTAACTTGGAAAGACCATCAAACATATATATTTGTTTGATGGTCTTTTATGTTATATGCTTTTTTATTTATTTATTTTAAATTTTTCATATTGATTAAGGTATCACATATTTGTCCTCAATCCCCCATTCCAATTAAGCTGCTGCTTTAATTGTGGGAGGTTTAATTTGCTTTATTGAATAATGTTAAATAATGTATACTTTATGACCTTTAATATATGATCTTTGATATTTGTACACAGGTATTATTTGAGAGTGAGTCTTCTAGACCTTTTACTTACAATATAAACTTCTCCTTTTAAAAAAATTATATATATATATTTCTTTTGATTTCAGAGAGGAAGGGAGGAGAGAAAGATAGAAATATCAATGATGAGAGAGAATCATTGACAGGCTGCCTCCTGCACGTCCCCAGTGCCCCCTCCTGGGGATCGAGCCCACAACCCGGGCAGGTGCCCTTGGACAGAATCGAACCTGGGACCCTTCAGTCCACAGCCTGACGCTCTGTCCACTGCCAAGCCAGCAAAGACAACTTCTGTTTCTTTGACACATGTAGCTCTATACTCTTGGGTTATCTCATACAACTGGTTAATAGTATGTACAGCTCCTTTTTTCTTTTTTCTTTTTAGCCAGGACTAAAAGAAGTGGTAGAAGCCTGTCGAGGAAAAAATCTATTTTTTTCTACCGACATCGATGATGCCATTAAAGAAGCCGATCTTGTATTTATTTCTGTAAGTATTTTCCTTCGCTGTGTGTGTTTTAATGTAGTATTCTTGACTATGCACAAGTTTCATTTTATTTTAATAGTCCATGCATTGTGGTAAGCCACAGCATTGCTTAGGATAGCATTATCCAGTTGAAATTTGGTTGTCACTGACTTTGTCTAACTCCTCGCCAAATCTATAATCATTTGGTCAAATATGTCATTAGATCATTGAACAAATAAATTCAGAGAAAGTTCTAGTCTGAGATCTGGAATTAGGAAGTGCTGGTCATGTGGGAGCACATATGGAGATAGTATTTTATTTCATCATTTTCCCCCTTTCGGTTGGTGAAGGTGAGGTAAAGAGAATCAGATAAAGTTTGCTTGCAAAACATATAGGCATCTCCTATCTAGATGAATTATGTTCCAAAACTCATTTTAAATTCGTTTGGAACTTGGCATCTGTTGGTTAGATTGCCAGGCTAGCCTACAGACACCTTCAGCTCATAGTATGGCTAAGCTGCTGCACCTTTGTAATAAAAAATAATAATAATAGATTCAATGCTTGGGAGTAAACTCTGATAATCCAGTATTTGAGCCAAGATAACTTATTTCTTGCTGTCGTGGTGACCATCTGCTCACATATTCTCTGTGTGTGGGTATAGTTATCACCAGTCGGTATCTGAGTTAGGATGTTATATGACTCAAGACCGTTAGGGCCTTACAGAAGAAAGGTGAAGCCAGTGGCGGGAGTTCTGACTGGGTCCCCCGAGACAAAGGGAAGAAATGCCATGAGGTCCATCTACCCTCTATGCCAGGCATGGGCAAACTATGGCCCGCGGGCCGGATCCGGCCCGTTCGGCTGTTCTATCCGGCCCGCGTGGAGCTGAAAGAGCGGGCCATATCCTTTTATGTAATGATGTTTACTTTGAATTTAAATTATCTCACAAACACTCCATCCATGTTTTTGTTCCGGCCTTCCGGTCCAGTTTAAGAACCCATTGTGGCCCTCGAGTCAAAAAGTTTGCCCACCCCTGCTCTATGCATACTGTTAATGACTGAAAGTTACAGAAGGGCTATTTTCTGACTGGTGAGACAAAAGCAGCACTAAAGATATGTGAACCCCAGAAAAAAATGGTAATGAAGCCAAACTCTCACCCTTTTTGGCCTTTTTAATTACTTCGGAGAACTTGGTGGGCATCTATGACTCACCTACCCATCCTGTACTTAAGCTTGCAGAAGGGAAACCCTCTGATCATCTCCCCTCTCTGGCGTGTTTCGTCTCATCCCATTAGCCAGCCATCATTTTTCTTCTGTACACCACTGCACCATGGCTTCATGACTAATTTTTTCCCTAAGTTCCATACATATAAACAGCTTTTCCTTCCTGCTTTTCACTCCTCAACTCGGTCCTCAAATTTTTATTTATTTTGGCTTGATTTCTTTAGCCACCCATTAGGTTATAAGCTTATCAAGAGAAGAAAATTGGCACTTCTTCCTACTGGGTCAGAAATTATTCCTGTATAGAATTTTATAATTTTCAGTGTTCTTCCATTTTTTTTCTTCTTGTACTTTCATTTTTATCAGAGTGGTATAAAACTTGCGTGTTCGATTTTAAAGAGTGTTATCCTGATGAGGTCATTGAGGCAAAGGTAGCCATATGTCCCCAAGGTTATATAACAGAGCTAAGCCAAAACTAAGTGTCTGGACTCTGGGCTCAGGATTTATTTTTCTTTCTCTTTGATAGTATTTGTCTGCGTAGTATTGTGTGTGCTGAAAATGTTAAATAATTCTTAGCTTTAATGAGCCAAGAAGGTATTTGTGAATGATACTGTAAACATTTTTAAAAGCTATTGATATTGGACTATAAAGGAGAGTAAGAAAGGAATTTAAAGACCATCCTATATAATAAAGAGGTAATATGCAAATTGAGCATCACACCCTCACAAGATGGCTGCATATGACCAGACCTGAAGGGTGGTTAGTGAGGGATGATCAAATGACTGAACAAGCAGACTGAGTGGGGTAACCAGGTCAATCAAACAACTGAACAGCAGGGACAATCAAACAACTGAACAGCAGGCTGTGTGGGGTGACTAGGCTGGCGGGGGAAGGGAGGTTGTAAGGGGCTACCACGCTGGCAGGGGGACAGTTGGGAGTGACTAGGCCAGCAGGGGGTGGTAGTTCTCAACAAAAATTTACTGAATTCTCCAGAAGCTTCAAGCTATTCCTTCTGGTGATTATATTTATAAAATGTATTTTAAAAAAAATATATTTTATTGATTTTTTTCAGAGAGGAAGAGAGAGGGATAGAGAGTTAGAAACATCAATGAGAGAGAATCATCGATCCGCTGCCTCTTGCACACCACCTACTGGGGATATGCCCGCAACCAAGGTACATGCCCTTGCCCGGAATCGAACCTGGGACCTTTCAGTCCGCAGGCTGACACTCTATCCACTGAGCCAAACCGGTCTTGGCTAAAATGTATTGTTTTTGAAGAGCAAATGAGGGTTGAAGTCAGGGCTACTAGTGACAGTTAACTTCCCACTTGACTAGGTAATTGATGGTACACAGCCTATCCTGAAATCACTGAGTGTCTCACAGACAATCTGATCTTAATCTTGGTTACTTTCACCAGGTGAACACTCCGACAAAAACCTTCGGAATGGGGAAGGGCCGTGCCGCAGATCTGAAGTACATTGAAGCCTGTGCCAGACGCATTGTACAAAACTCACATGGGTACAAAATTGTGACCGAGAAAAGCACGGTTCCTGTGAGGGCAGCAGAAAGTATTCGTCAAATATTTGATGCAAACACAAAACCCAACCTGAACCTACAGGTATAAAAAAAAGGAAGCATTAGAATCTGGTTCTTCTTGTGTGAATATTGATGTCTTACATTTGTTCACAGTTAATTCTAGCTTAAAACTTTCTTTGTCTTGGGATTCTAGGTTCTGTCCAACCCTGAGTTCTTGGCAGAAGGAACGGCCATCAAGGACCTCAAGAACCCAGACAGAGTACTGATTGGAGGGGATGAAACCCCCGAGGGGCAGAGGGCTGTGCAGGCACTGTGCGCTGTGTATCAGCACTGGGTTCCCAAGGAAAGGATCCTCACCACTAATACTTGGTCTTCAGAACTTTCCAAACTGGTTGGTGCATCGCATTCAACTCTCCATTAATTTAAAGCCACGGATTTATTTTTCTTATAAACTGTTTAGGTTACACAGCTACTTTCTTAATATTAGCAAAAGGTATCCTTTTGAAGATAATATTCTTATACAATATGAAATAATTTTCACAGGGGGATTAAATATCCCCCCTTATATAAAATAATCTGGAAAATTCTATCATTTTAATTAAATTTAAGAAAATGGAGGGTAGAATAAAACAGTATTTTTTAAAGTCATTCCCTTCTTTTACCCTCTTTCAGAATCATCTTTTTTCTAATTAAAACATTTTCCCTTACCATCCTATTACCTCCTCAAATCGAGGCGATCAGTAACTTTTATATCTCCCTCAGTAATTTGCATCAACACAATGAAATATAATCCAGATGTATAAAATTGCTATTTTAGCTTATCATAGTTTTCCTTTTTTTACTTTTTAAGGCAGCAAATGCTTTCCTTGCCCAGAGAATCAGCAGCATTAACTCCATAAGTGCCCTTTGCGAAGCAACAGGAGCTGATGTGGAAGAGGTGGCAACGGCCATTGGCATGGACCAGAGAATTGGAAACAAGTTTCTGAAAGCCAGTGTTGGTGAGCTTCAGCACATACAGTGGGTTCCTTTAGTTGGGCCTGTAAATTTAAGGAAGTCTCGCCCAGCTGGCATGGCTCAGTGTTTGAGTGTCGCCCTATGAACCAAGAGATCACGGTTCGATTCCCAGTCAGGGAACACGCCTGTGTTGCGGGAGGCAATTGATCAAGGATTCTTTTTTTTTTTTTTTTTAATATATTTTATTGATTTTTCACAGAGAGGAAGGGAGAGAGATAGAGTTAGAAACATTGATGAGAGAGAAACATCGACCAGCTGCCTCCTGCACACCCCCCACCGGGGATGTGCCTGCAGCCAATGTACATGCCCTTGGCCGGAATCGAACCTGGGACCCTTGAGTCCGTAGGCCGACGCTCTATCCACTGAGCCAAACCGGTTTCTGCTGATCGAGGATTCTTATCATTGGTGTTTTTCTCTCTCCCTTTCCCTCTCTGAAATCAGTAAAAATCTATTTAAAAAAAAAAAAATTTAAGGAAGTTTAACTTAATGCCCTTAAAATAATCATCCCACTATACACATGTAGCCTTCAGCCTATCAGAAGCTTATTTTTTTTTATAATATACTAGAGGCTCAGTGCATGAAATTCGTGCACTCAGGGTCGGGGGTCCCTCAGCCTGGCCTGCACCATCTCACAGTCTGGAAGCCTGCTGGTATCTTCTTTATGGAGATAACTGAGGTTCAGGGAAATTTTGCAACTTGCTCAAAGCCATACAGCTAATGAGTGGCCAGGTGTTTCTGACTCCAGAGTTCATGACAACCCTCACTGTAGAATAGGGGTGGGAAAAATATAGCCCTCAGGTCAAATCCTGCCCACAGTTTATTTTTGTAAATAAAGTTTTATTGGAATATAGGAACACCCATTTGATTACATATAGTTTGTGCTTGTTTCTGAGCTACAAAGGCAGAGGTGAAGAATTGTGTCACTGCTGGGCGGTACCCTCAGTGGTTAGAACATCAGCCTGTGGACTGAAGAGTCACGAGGTCCATTCCTGTTCAATGGCATGTGCAGGAGGCAGCCAACCCATATGTCTCTCCCACTTTGATATTTCTCTCGGTCTCTCCCTCTTCCTTCCATTCTCTCTAAAAATCAACGGAAACAATATTGTTGGGTAAGGATTAACAACAACAAAAAATACCAGAGACTATATGGCATACAAAGACTTAAATATTTGCTACTGGCTCATAAAAGTTTGCCAGCCCTGTGCTAAAGTTAGATATGTGGGGCAGTGATACTAGATGACTGAGAAAAAGAATAGGAAATATGGAAATAATAAAACTTCAGCTAGAAAGTTATTTGGGGTTTATTTCTAGAATTGATTAGTTGCCAGCAAATTTCACACAATTTGTAAACCCACTGATTTTCCAATATTCAAATTTTAGTATTTGAAATCCTAGCGTGGGATTTTATGACCAATTAGTCATGATTCAGTGTTGTGGTGTCCTAATGAAAATGTTGTCGTTTTCTTTTTCCTTTGTTTAGGCTTTGGTGGGAGCTGCTTTCAGAAGGATGTTCTGAATTTGGTTTATCTTTGTGAGGCTCTGAATCTGCCTGAAGTAGCTCATTATTGGCAACAGGTATTAATCTTTATGGTCAACAACTGATGACTAACTTCTAATTAAAAATGTCACCCTTTGATAGGATTTATTTATTCCAGGAACTCAACTATTATTATATTCAGTTTTTAAATTTTAGAATTATTTACTAGGTTTCGGTGTTTTTGTCTCTTACTCATCAACTGTGATAGAAGTTTCTGATAAAGCAGTATTTCTTCTAATTTTATAACTAAATTTGCTCCTCGAGTAAAGCAAGAACTTACTCTAAATTGTAATTATTAAATCCATAAAATCAAAATAAAGGAAGGACCTTATTATAATGATTTCATGTGGCTGATATTTGTTTTATCCCTTTGGCTAAAATTACAGACCTTCTCAAATTTGAAATAGAGTTAACATTTATTACTCTGTGTCAGACTCTTTTTAAAAAATATATATTTTTAAATTTATTTTAGAGAGGAAGGAGAGAGATAGAAACATAAATGATGAGAGAGAACCATTGATCGGCTGCCTCCTGTACATTCCACACTGGGGATCTAGCCTGCAACCCCAGGCATGTGGCATGACTGGGAATTGAACCAGTGACCTCATGGTTCATAGGTCGACACTCAACCACTGAGCCACGCCAACTGGGCCATACTTTCTTTTTGAAGTGCTTTGTTTAGTCCTCATCACTAATAGTATTCTTCATTTATAATGAGGAAGTTAAAACTTATGATGTTACGTAATTTATCCAAGATACCAGCCGATATATGTACCTTTCCCAAATATTTCCCCCCCAAGTTTGTAGTTTTTCAGATTTCAACAGTGGGTAGGAATATAAGGAAATGCATATTTTAACAAATGGAAATCTATACTCAACCCCACACGATAGCTTTATGTTACTGTCCATTGTGGAGCAAATGAAGATAAAAGCTTGATTTTCCAACTCTTAGGGCTCATTTTCCGTTCTCAGGATAGTCACTGGAAGCTTAGAGCTTTAAAAAAAGAACCACACACAGAGAGAAAAGTAGTCTCTTTCCTTACGTTCATTTGGTCACCAACATGAAGTCTTATTTATAAACTCTTAGGAGAGAAGCAAATAGGTGATCAGAGACTTTTACCCATAACCTTTAGTTAAAGACTGCCAAATGCTCATGGTGTTATGTTTCACCCAGAGGCAACTGTAACTGTACAATGTTTGACCTTCCTCCGTCCGCTTTCTGTTCACACTCAGTTGTGGTGAGGGGTGTGAGTAAGCATATGAGGAAGCACTTTGGGATTTGAGGGCTTATAGCCCCGCTTCCACAGGGTTTGGAGACGTTAGCTAACGAGGACACTGCTTCTGTGTGCTTATTTAGGCTGGCCTCATAGCTGGACCTCAAATGGAGCTGAAACTTAGCTGTGTTCTCCATCTTTACATCCATCCCAGCCTG
Source organism: Vespertilio murinus (assembly GCA_963924515.1). Classification (NCBI taxonomy): domain Eukaryota; kingdom Metazoa; phylum Chordata; class Mammalia; order Chiroptera; family Vespertilionidae; genus Vespertilio; species Vespertilio murinus. The sequence goes on along the minus strand of OZ004704.1, from coordinate 21,895,079 downwards.
ATGCATGGAAAGATAAGCCATATGAAAAATAAAAATTTTAGTATGGTTTTAAGGACGGGAGAAGGGATCTTTTTTTTTTAATCTATAGATACTAAAGCAGTTGACTAATCTTTGTCTCCTGTTGATTTAGAAGGCTTGGATTCATACAACAGTATGCATCATAAAACTAAGCAATGTATGGCACAAGCTCTACCTCTTTAACCACTGCATATAATTTCAGGTCATAGATATAAATGACTACCAGCGAAGGCGGTTTGCTTCCCGGATTATAGATGGTCTGTTTAATACGGTGACTGATAAGAAGATAGCTATTTTGGGGTTTGCATTCAAAAAGGACACGGGTGACACAAGGTATTAGTTCTTTAATTATTTCAGTCCCTTTGAGAGTTAACTCCTTATCTTATCCTGGTGTTTGACCGGTGGATGAGTGTGTAAAACACTGTGTATATAGTATAAAGAATAAAAATAAAGTAAGCATCCATCTCTTCATGAGATATAGAATCTTACCTGTACAGAGTGGGCAAAGGTAGGTTTACAGTTGTTCATCCTATCTAATAAAAGAGTAACATGAAGATTGACCATCACTCCAACACACAATATGGCTGCCCCCATGTGGACACAAGATGGCCAGCAGGGGAGGGCAATTGGGAGGGACCAGGCCTGCAAACGAGGGCAGTTGGGAGGCAATCAAGCCTGCAGGGGAGGGCAGTTAGGTGTGACCAGGCCGGCAGAGGAGGGAAGTTGGGGGCAAACGGGCTGGCAGAGGAGCAGTTAGACATCAATCAGGCTAGTGTGTGAGTGGTTATGGGATGATCAGGCTGGCAGGCAGAAGTGTTTAGGGGAAATCAGGAAGGCAGGCAGGCAGGCTGGCAGGCGAGCAGTTGGGAGCCAGCAGTCCTGGATTGTGAGAGGGAAGTTTGTCTGCCCTCAAGGGGTCCCAGATTGGAGAGGGAGCAGGCTGGGCTGAGGGACACACACACCCCTGCACGAATTTCGTGCACCGGGCCTCTAATATGGAAAATCATACAATAATTAATAAGGATAAAATGGGGGGAAATTGAGTAAAACAGAAAAAAACAACTCATGGACACAGACAACAGTGTGGTAATTGCCAGAGGGAAAAGCAGTGGAGAGACATGCAGGACAGTGTAGGGGGGATAAATGATGATAGACAAAGACTTGACTTGGGATGATAAACACAGAATACAGTGCATAGTAATGTGTTGTAGAATTGTGCACTTGAAACCTGTGTAATTTTTTTAACCAGTGTCACCTCAAAAAATTCATTAAAAAGGAAAAAAATAATATAAGAATAAACTCTGTTTCTTGTACTCACAATTGTAAACTTTTGTCCCACCCTCTATATTAAATGCCTAAGATATTAAAATATATACCATTTAAAAAGCTTAACACTGGGTGTTTCTTTTTTTAATCAGAGAATCTTCTAGTATATATATTAGCAAATATTTGATGGATGAAGGTGCACACCTCCATATATATGATCCAAAAGTACCAAGGGAACAAATAGTTGTGGATCTGTCTCATCCAGGAGTCTCAGAGGATGACCAAGGTAAGGCTTTGAGTGTCATGAATCTCATTGAGTGTGGTCCCAAAATTTGTTTGTTCTCCAGAAACCTTTGTTCAGTTTCTGTCATTGGTAGGCCCTGTTTCACCATCATTTCTCTAATGGAACCCTTAGGCCCTGGCCAGTTGGCTAAGTGGTTAGAGCAGTTTTATTCCTGGTCAAGGGTGTATATCTTGGTTACAGGTTTGATCCCCAGCTCTGGTCAGGGGCTCCTGCAGGAGGCATTTGATATGTCTCTCTCACACTGATGTCTCTATCTATCTATCTATCTATCTATCTATCTATCTCTATCTCTATTTCTCCCTTCCTCTGTCCCCTCCTCCCTTGCACTCTCTATAAAAATCAATGGAAAAATAGCTGAAACCGGTTTGGCTCAGTGGTAGAGCGTCGATCTGAGGACTGAAAGGTCCCAGGTTCGATTCCGGTCATGTATATTGGTTGCGGGCACATCCCTGGTCGGGGGTGTGCAGGAGGCGGCTGGTTGATGTTTCTCTCTCATCGACGTTTCTAACTCTCTATCTCTCTCCCTTCCTCTCTGTAAAATATCAATAAAATATATTTTTTTAAAAATCAATGGAAAAATGAAAAAAGAGACCTTAGGCATTGTTTTGTCAACTTCAGTTTGAAGTAATGATTGTGGGTTACCCTCATGATTTTTCCTACGTATTCTAAAAAGCCCCAGAGGCTCCCAGGAGATGCTTCTGGGCCATCACTGGGGTGCTTCATGGCCACCTCATTCCCCTCCCTCACTTCACCCAGACCATTCCATGTCTTTCAGGCCCTCAGCTCCTCTGCAAATCCTAGTGTTAAAATGCAGTTTCAAATAACTCCTTTCCTATTGCCAATTTTTTGTTGTTGTCACAGTGTCCCAACTTGTGACCATTTCTAAGGATCCCTACGAAGCGTGTGATGGCGCCCATGCTGTTGTCATCTGCACCGAGTGGGACATGTTTAAGGTGAGGCGGTGGAACGGTGCCGGGGGACGGTTCAGCGGTGTCCTCGTGCCGGCAGGGGTTGAACGTGTGCCCACGGGTGTATTCTGACCGCTCCTTGGTCCGTCTCCGCAGGAGTTAGACTACGAGCGCATTCACAAGAGAATGCTGAAGCCGGCCTTCATCTTCGACGGCCGGCGGGTCCTGGACGGGCTCCACCAGGAACTGCAGACCATCGGCTTCCAGGTGAGCTCGCCCAGGCTGGAGTGCCTCGTTTGGCCATTTACTTTCCACTGGTGTTGCATTTTAGGATTTTAATATTTTCTCATTTACAATAACATGACTCTAGGGCAGTTCTCTGGGAAGTCTCTAAGGGATTTTTGTAACTATTCTATTCCCTCCTTAAATTTGTGATCTCTAGCCCAAAGCCAGTTTGGCTCAGTTGATAGAGCATCAGCCTGCGGACTGAAGGAGTCCTGGGTTCGATTCTGGTCCAGGGCACATGCCCGGGTTGCAGGCTCGATCCCCAGTGGGGGGTGCGCAGGAGGCAGCCAACCAATGATTCTCTCTCATCGATGTTGCTGTCTCCCTCTCCCTTCTCTCTGAAATCAATACAATATATTTTTTAAAATTTATGATCTAAAGTTCATTTAGTCTTGGTCTCCCTTACATACCCTGTTTCCCCGAAAATAAGACAATGTCTTATATTAATTTTTGCTCCCAAAGATGCCCTAGGACTTATTTTCAGGGGATGTATTATGTTTCCATGAAGTAGGTCTTATTTTTAGAGGATGTCTTATTTTCAGGAAAACACGGTAGTAGCTAAAGTCATAAGTTGCCCATCATGCAGGGACAAAACTTGCCCTGCCTGACCTGGTAAAGACCATGAAAAGTCATAAAAAAATTTTTTTCATGTAACTGCCACGGCTGCTTTGCTAAGCTGTGTGCAGCACACCGACCCCGCGGAGGCCAGGTCTTTACTCTACACAAATGGCTTGGGAACCGCGGAATGCAGTATCGTTGCCGCGTGTTGGGATAGGAGCCCGTGCCCTCTGAATTCTGAAGCTGTCCCAGTGCTGAGAGGTCTGAGGGGACGTGGGAGCTTCAGCGGTCTGGCCTCTGCTTCTTCAGTTTGTCACTTAGCCGTGGAATGCTGAGAGCTGACAGAAACCTCTGCCCAGAACAGTGCGTTCACAAAATTCATCTATTTCAGTTCCAGCAGGCGTCCCAAAAGATTAATAAGAAGGAGCCACTTTCCGTTTCCTCACAGCAGTGTATGGGAGGCGGCGGCCAGGGTGGGGAGCGGGGCGGGGAAGAAATGTGCCGGGAGATTGCTGTCAGCAGAGGCCCCGAGCAGCGTGGAAGGGACAGAGTTCAGAGCTGCCTGTGCTGAGAAGGCCTCATCTCCTGTTCAGAATATCAGATCTGGTTCTCTTAACCTTCACGGAATTGTTGAGGATCTTTGTTATTGTGTTCATTTCTCATTCATGAGATTCACTTGCAGCAAGAATCAGATGGCAGTCTTGTCTGTTAACATTGCATCAGGGAGCCGGGACCCGTTTGGCTCAGTGGCTAGAGCGTCGGTCTGCGGATTGAAAGGTCCCGGGTTCGATTCCGGTCAAGGGCATGTACTTTGGTTGTGGGCACATCCCCAGTAGGGGGTGTGCAAGAGGCAGCTGATCGATGATTTTTTCTCATTGATGTTTTAACTCTCTATCCCTCTCTCTTCCTCTCTGTGAAAAATCAATAAAATATATTAAAAAACAAAAAACAAAAGAACCCACAAAAAACATTGCATCAGGGACCTTGGGGAGTCTTCTACTCCACCCCTCCTTACTGAATAGCAACATGATTTCCCAGTCCTTACTGAACTCAGCAGTGCTATTTTTTAAAGATTATTTGCAAGGCATAGACAGATTTTCTCTCATTCTTGTTGAACTCATGTAAGGGAGAAGATATGTAAAAGGTATATATTTCAAATAAGTTTTAGTTCATATAAGTTAACTTTTCCTAATAAGCATTTTATTTATTTTGAAATATGTTTTTATTTATTTCCAAGAGGAAGGGAGAGGGAGAGAGACAGAAATATCAATGAGAAGAGAGAATATCGATCAGCTGCCTCCTGCACACCCCCCACTGGGGATCGAGCCCACAACTTATGTGTCCCCAACTGGGATCGAGCCCAGGACCCTTCAGTCCACAGGCTGATGCTCTATCCGCTGAGCCAATCTGGCCAGGGCTCCTAATAAAAACATACACTTACCCCTCAGAGGCCAGGTCTTTATTCCCGACTGGGAATCACACCATGACCTCCTGGTTCACAGGTCCATGCTCAACTATTAAGGCACACTGGCTGGGCAAACTTAAGACTATTAAAGAAGCAGTGTCTTGCCGAGACCAGTTTGGCTCAGTGGATAGAGCGTCGGCCTGCGGACTGGAAGGTCCCAGGTTCGATTCTGGTCAAGGGCTTGTACCTTGGTTGTGGGCACATCCCTAGTAGGGGGTGTGCAAGAGGCAGCTGATGGATGATTCTCTCTCATCGATGTTTCTAACTCTCTATTTCTCTATCTTCCTCTCTGTAAATAATCAATAAAATATATATATTTAAAAAAAAAGCAGTGTCTTTAATGATGATTTTGAATATGTGGAAAGGAGTTCAAAATGGAATATCCAAAATACAATTTGACTTTATCCATTGAAGGTTGACGCATATGATAAACACTGTATTGAGCACATTATCTAATTTAATTGTTACCACAGCCCTTTGAGGCAGGTGGTAGTAATAACGTTTATAAATGAGGAAGAAAGACCTAGAGAGCTTAGGTAACGTAGCAGGATTCCAACTGGGCCCTCCAAACTCTAGAGCCCGAACTCCCCAAAACTATGCTACCCCGTTTCCCCGAAAATAAGACAGTGTCTTATATTAATTTTTGCCCCCAAAGATGCGCTAGGTCTTATTTTCAGGGGATGCGTTATGTTTCCATGAAGTAGGTCTTATTTTCGGAGGATGTCTTATTTTCAGGGAAACACGGGATTAGGGCTTCTGCAAGCTTTTTCGAATAAGGGAAGTGGACATGAAAACAGAGTATGAGAGAGAATGTGAATTAACTGGTGTCTTAATTGCTTCCGTATGTGCTGTCATAACAAAAGCAATATATGATTCTCTGCTCTGTTTGAGGGGGATCTGGTGTTGGGACTGGCCGGAGTGAGAGTATCTAGATATAGTAACGAAGGACTTGAGAAACATAAAACATAGGCAAGGAACCAAAGATTTTTCAGAGTGACTCAGACAACTTGGAAAACATTTTCTGCTTTCCCCTTGTTATACTTTACATTTATGTGTTATACTTGCTGTTAGTTTTCTTTCTAAAATCTCTTCCTGTTTTTTTCTAGATCGAAACAATTGGGAAGAAGGTGTCTTCAAAGAGATTTCCATATGCTCCCTCTGGTGAAATCCCAAAGTTTAGTCTTCAGGATCCACCGAACAAGAAACCCAGAGTCTAAACCTTGTCATTTTTACTTGTTAACTTTTTTGGTACTTCAGGATAGGAAATATCTATCTGATATCTAATGGTAAATGAACCAAGTGTTTTTAAGGAAAAGAAAACTATTTTTTTAATGATCAATTTATATTAGCTCTGTGAGAAGCAGTGTATCTGGTAATTATGAACCTAGAATATTTTTTACATATTTTTATAATACTGTTACCTCAGTGGTTGGATGAGTGGCAGATGATCATGTTGGCTTTAATGGTGTCGATTTCTGTAAAGCAAAATTTAAACCAAACACTTTTTACTTTACAAACTACCCGTAGGCCGCATTTTAATGTCATAAAGGGAAAGGCACTCTTCAGTTTTTCTGATTGACGGTTTGATTTGATTTTAAGTCATAAAATTGCTATGTTAATTACTGGGCAGTTGCCCCGTTAACCTTTCAGAAAGTGCCGTGGAGACTTAGAGGTCTGGCTTCATTGGGTAAGGTGCTTTCCACACCATTTCTTGTCTCCATGACCGTTTCTGAGGAGGAGGATGCAGTGGACAGAATGGGGCCTTTTGTGCTTCTTTTTATTTTGCTTCCAATATTTTTCCTGTGCTTCTGTGTTAGAAATAACCCTTTTGTCTAATGAGCTGTGTCACTGATTTTTAAGCCCCAAAGGTCATCACTGCTTATTTTTAATCCAAATAAGACTAAAAAGCCTTTTTTTAAAAAAAATATTTTTATTGATTTTTTACAGAGAGGAAGGGAGAGAGAGAGAGAGAGAGAGAGAGAGAGAGAGAGAGAGCTAGAATCGTCGATGAGAGAGAAACATCGGCCAGCTGCCTCTTGCACACCCCCTAACAGGGATGTGCCCGCAACCAAGGTACATGCCCTTGGCCGGAATCGAACCTGGGACCTTTCAGTCCGCAGACCGACGCTCTACCACTGAGCCAAACCGGTTTCGGCAAGCCTTTTTTTTTTTTTTTTTTTTTTTTTAACATGAAGAGAACATCAGTGGTGTAATCTATATAATTTCCCTTCACTTCTTGTTTTTCCTCATTGATGATTATTTTTTTAGTTCTAGAGCCAAAAATATTTGTTATCTTGACTTTGCATTTTTATTTTTATTATTTGTTGCAATTTTCCTACTTTTTTCTTTAAGTAAGAAAACGGATATAATCTCATGTATAAACTTAAAGACGTAGATTTTACAAATTATGGGTAGTTTAATTCTAAAATAAGAATTTTTGTATGTGTTTCCACCTGCTTTTTTTTTATGTCTCATACTGACTTATGATTGATTGTTTTCTCTTCTGTTTTATTGTTGAAATGTATCAGATGTCCATTTGATGCTTATGAGAGTACAGAGTTAAACAAGATACAGGCCTTATCCCTGAGGAATTAATGCTGTTCAGTAAGAACACAGAGATAAATATAGAGATAAGGACAGACATCTGTACAGATTTCAAATACATAAATAAAATATTCTGCATAAACAACTGTGTAGGGTATTTTTGTCACAATGCAAGTAACTAATGAGTTACGACAGTCTGACATTAGAAAGGAAAAATATCACTCCTTTTTTGAGAAAAAGCCATTACATCATACTTGCAGATGATGTGGGAAAGGGAGGGATGGTAGCAAATAGACCAGATGTCAGCAAACTATAGCCCATGAGCCAAATCTGGCCAGCCCCTTGTGAGCTATGAATGTTTTTGACATTTTTACATAATTACATTTCGAATGGTTGTGTAAGTCTCCAAGTTTGCCCCTTAGTCCGAGAAGCCTAAAATATTTGCTGTCTGGCTCTTCAATAAAAAGCTTGTAGACTCCTGAAAGAAACAAACAGCAGAATGTTTGAACATAAGACAAGCCAACCCTAGCTGATTTGGCTCAGTGGATAGACCATCGGCTTGTGGACTGAAAAAGGCACATACCTCAGTTGCAGGTTTTAAACCCTGGTTGGGGCATGCGCAGGAGGCAACCAATCTATGTCTCTCTCTCTCTCTCTCTCCCCTCCTCTCTCTCTCTCTCTCAAAAACAAAAACAATCAGCCCTCACAAGATTTGAAAGTGAGGATGAGCTTACTTATTAGAATTTGCTTTACATTTTTGCTTGAAAATATGATTCTTAATAATTCTATATTCTAGTAAAGGGATTATAACCCAAAAATGTCTTACTAAAGCAGATAGAATCAGGCACTCATTTTTAGTGGTAGCATACTTCAATGCCTATAATTGGTTATTTTATTTATTTTTTAAAAAAATATATTTTATTGATTTCTTACAGAGAGGAAGGTAGAGGGACAGAGAGTTAGAAACATCGAAGAGAGAGAATCATCGATCAGCTGCCTCCTGCACACCCGCCACTGGGGATGTGCCCGCAACCAAGGTACATGCCCTTGACCGGAATCGAACCTGGGACCTTTCAGTCCGCAGGCCAATACTTTATCCACTGAGCCAAACCAGTTTCGGCTAATTGGTTATTTTTAAAGTGTGTAAAATACTGTCCTTGTTGGTTTGACTCAGTGATTGGAACATCGGCCTTTGAGGGATCTTCGGTTTGGTTTGGGTCAGTTGCAGGTTCAATCCTTGCCCAGTCGGGGTGTGGGAGGGAACCAATCAGTGTGTCTCTCTAGCACTGATGTTTCTGTTTCCCCCCCCTCCCTTCTACTCTCTCTCAAAATTAATGGAAAAAAATACTCAGGCAAGAATTAACAAACAAACAAAAAGTGTAAAATACTGATTAAAAGGTAAGAGAATTGAGGAAAATGGGCAATAGATGGTTTATAGAACCTTGTAAACTTGATGTCTGTGGAGGGGAGGAAAAAACCCAAAGCAACTGGGGAGGAAACTTAGCACAGCTATTTGAGAACTTCGTGTGAAAAATTGCAAGAATGTGTTTAGCCTTTTCTTCCCCTAATAAAATTAAAGACCACTAAAAAAGAGTGATACATGGTTTTTCTTTTTCTTTTTTTTAATATAATAAATCTTTATTGTTCAGATTATTTAGTAGGATCTATAAAGAAAGTGAATCATGCCCTTACCCTCTGCCACCTTCTTCATCCATAGGTGTAAGATTTTTGTGTTTCTATTTTTCTTAGCTAGTATTTTTGGTAGGGCCAATATATATTGGTGAGGTCACTAGCTAATCATTAAAATAAAATCATACATAAAAGTGGTTTTAAAAAATCATTCAAATACATACAGAAGAGTATATAAAAAAGTAAAATCTCTCTCCCACAAGGTGCTCTCTAGAAATTATCTGATATTTCACTTAAGACTTCCAACTCTAACCTGGCCTGTGTGGCTCAGTGGTTGAGCATCAATCTATGAACCAGGAGATCACAGTTCAAGCACATGCCCAGGTTGTGGGCTTGATTCCCCAGTAGGAGGCGTGCAGGAGGCAGCCGGTCAATGATTATCTCTCATTGATGTTTCTATCTCTCTCCCTCTCCTTTCAATATATATTTCAATTAGCAACAATCGCATCTTGGATAAACCTAATTAGTTATGATGTGCCACTGTGCAAAGCTGAAATCAATAAAAAATATATTTAAAGATTTCTGGCCTTAAATTTTAACACATTATCTGCTAGCATGTGATACCTTTGCTGTTACCTGCAAACCTTATTTTCCTCATCTAGAAAATAGAGGTAATTAATCTCTAACTCAAAAATTGTGATAAGCCATAGTTCAGTGGTCTGCAAACTCATTAGTCAACAGAGCCAAATATCAACAGTACAATGATTGAAATTTTTTTGAGAGACAAATTTTTTAAACTTCTTCTAACACCACTTCTTCAAAATAGACTCGTCCAGGCTGTGGTATTTTGTGGAAGAGCCACACTCAAGGGGCCAAAGAGCCGCATGTGGCTCATGAGCCGCAGTTTGCCGACCAAGGCCCTAGTTGGTTTGACTCCGTGGATAGAGCGTCAGCCTGCGAATTGAAGGGCTCCGGGTTCGATTCTAGTCAAGGGCACATATCCGGGTTTCGGACTCAATCCCCAGAGGGGGCGTGCAGGAGGAAGCCGATCAATGATCCTCTCTAATCATTGATGTTTCCATCTCCCTCTCCCTTCCTCTGAATTCAATAAAAAAATAAAAAACAGCCGAAACCAGTTTGGCTCAATGGATAGAGTGTCGGCCTGCAGACTGAAAGGTCCCAGGTTCGATTCCAGTCGGGGCATGTACTAGAGGCAACTGATGGATGTTTGTCTCATGTCTCCCTTCCTCAATCTAAATCAATCAAAAATAAAAACTATCCTTGGTTGAAGATTTTAAAAAATGATAAGAAAAGAGAAAAATCCAGCTCAAACCTCCCCCTACAGCATCCTATAGTAAAGTTTTATTTTTAAACTGGTAGGGTCCCCAGCAGCTGCCAGCTGGGACCCCCTCCCATCCCCCAGCCACCTGCCGCCACTGGGGCCTCCCTCTCTCCCTTCCCCAGGCTGGCCCTGCTCCCTGGTCCATCTCCTGGACAAACTGCTGGTCAAGGGGACAATTTGCATACTATACTTTTATTATATAGGATTTAATTTATTGGAGTGACATTGGTTTGCAAAATCATACAGGTTTCACATGTACAACTCAATAAAACATCATCTGCACATTGCATCTTGGGCTCATTGCTCCAGGCAGTCTCTTTCCATCCCCATTTTCCCTCACTTTGCCCACCTCCACCTCGTCCCCACCCTCCTTCCCCTCTGGCCATCACTGCACTATTGTCTGTGTCTATATGTTCTGTGTATGTTTTTGGCTAATCCCTCCACCTTCATCCATCCAGTCCCCCCTCGCTCTGAGATCTGTCAGTCTGTTCCCTGTGTCCATGCCTGTTTCTGTTTTGTTGGTCAGTTTATTTCGTTCATTGGATTCCACATATAAGTGAGATCAGATGGTACTGACTTTCTCTGGCTGGCTGATAGCTCCTGACCCCAGCTTCCAGCTGGCTGTAGCGTGGCTTCACACTCAGCATGCATGGGGAGCCTTCCACCCAAAAGGCAGAGACCAAGACAAAGGAAGCAGACAATGCTCAATGCAGAAAACTCCAACTTAAAAAAAATTAGCTATCTTTAGAGAGAAAATAAATACTGCAGCTAGGAAACAAGAACAGGATGCTATTTTTAAAATATGGAATAATCAAAGAGCTCTTGAAAATGTAAATGAGGTGGCCAAAATTTTAGCAAGAGAACCCTTGCCGTATGAAATCGCCATGGAAGCCGGATGTAAAATACATTACAACGGCATATCATTAGCATAAATGTATGTGGAAGTGTGGCTCTGAGCTGCCGGGAATCCCCCGGGGGCAAAGGACCACTCACCCCCCTCAGCTGCTGCTGCTGCTCCTGCTGTTTTGCTCTACTTACATTTTGAATTTTTCTTTGGGGTGTTTTCCCCATTTTTTTCTGCCTATGGCCACTGGGCTCACGTTTCTTAACGTAATAATACCTCTAAAGTTAAGATGCTTTCAGCTTCAGGGAAGAGAAACTCCTTATTTAAACCAGTTTCACTCATATATAAAGACATTTATTACCTCGCCAAACAGGAAGTGGGTTTCAGGGGGTGGTTTCTCAGTTGGAAAGGGGCTCATTTTCTTTAGAAACAAAACAAAACACAACAATGTGCATTTATCACTCATTTTTCTTAAAAACACGATCTGCGCTACATAAATAAAAAGAGCAGACATACTGAAACGGTCACATAACAAATTGAAATACACAGAAGAACACTGATGTATTTATTAACGGGTGCTGCACAATCAGGAATTTTTGTAGAGACCTCCTGCTGTGACTGTGCCTTTAAGTTACTGTTTTGTTGTTAATTGTCACCGGAGGATATTTTTCTATTGATTTTTAGAGAGTGGGAGGGAGGGGGAAAACAGAGAGAGAGAGACATCAATGTGAGAGAAACACATCTATGGGTTACCTCCCAGACTTGCCCTGACCAGGATGTGGGGTTAAGCCTGCAACCAAGGTACATGCCCTTGACTGGAATAGAACCTGGGACCTTTCAGTCCTCGGGGCGATGTTCTATCCACTGGGCCAACCTGGCTAGGGCTAAATGTACTTCTTATTAATGCATTGTTGTTTAGGAAGGTTAAAGCTCTACCCTGGCCTCTTAAAACTCAAGCCTGTATGCCTGTTACAGGTGTACAAGGGAGTATACCTTTACAGCATACGTCCACCGCATCCAAATGTCCAGCAAGACCCAGGCATTAGCTCATGTATTTTAATCATGGTATAATGCTTAGTTATGCCATTGTAATTATTTTACATTGGATCCCATTAAATTTCATTTGACAAAAAGATTCTTCTGCTAAAATGTCTTATTCCGATTCGCTTCCATTGTGCAAACTTAGGAAGCACCAGAGTCTAATCTATTATTCCTGTGAAAAATAGATTTTAGGGAGGATAGTTGACAGAGATGTTTACATTTAAAGTGATGGAGTTAATTTTACCCAGCGAAATTTAGTAGGATCTATAAAGAAAGTGAATCAAAGTATGTTTGACTCCTGTGAGTGCAAGAAAAATGTACTACTTTACAAAGTTATGCATTATTTTTTGAAAAGTGCCAGTTCACATATTTTAAAATTCAAAACAGAACTGGCTATTCACATTATGCATTTTACAATATTGCCACCTAAAGACTTCCTTTGTGTAGAAGGAAAACGAGATTCAGAGTCAAAGTTCCTGGTACTTAGAAAAGAAATTCCTTACTCGGATCACTACTATTATTATACATAAAACCATCTCATCAGAGCAGTGTGAGGAATAAAAGGGATAGTGCATGTAGATAGCAAACTGCCCTTCGATTACATTTCTCTGTCTTGGACAATATTTTGGTCTTGGTTTCTCAGAGGCCCTAAACAAGTAATCAATACAAAACTATTTTGCTGAACTAAAATGGTCACACATTAGTAAAAACCAACACTCGAAATCTTAAGCCTTTCTAAATCGTTCCAATGACGTTACACTGTGCTGTGAAGAGCATATCTAATTATATATAATCTGATCAGAGCCTCCAGTTATATTGCCTTTTTCATCACAGCGTGTTATGTATCAGAAATGCAATGCATCGATGATGCCCAAGTAACAGAGGCCCAAGGTTTGTAGAAGTTTTCAATGTATTATTAAATTATGCTGTAAAAACAGTAAACTCTTACCAGGATGTTTTATGATTACATCACAGCAAGCAACTGTCTTTTGGGACAAAAAAAGATATGCTGAAAGGCAAATAAGTTGCTATAATGAAATATGCACAGCTTATTGACATTTTTCTTAAAACAAAAACCAGGGGTTCATCCAGAGAAGCACAGGCATTCTGCCGCCACCTCTGCTGGCAAATGGAATCCGGTTCTAAAAACTCCTGTGGTCTTGGATGTCTTGTTACGGGTTACGGGGCTTTTGTTTTTCTTTTAGCCACTAAATTTTTCAGGAAAAATTCACCTAGGTAGGAAAAATGAAAAGAGATTAATATCAGTTTAAAGTCAACGTCTGAATAATTACACTTCAGTGTTTCCCTTTAAAAGAGATTTTTGTGTTTGTTGGCATTTCTCTCTTCTCAATGGCAATAATACCTCCTATATCTTTGGCTCTTCCCCCAACAATGATTAGTCATTATTCTTTTAAAAAAATGTTTTTATGAACACTACAATCTCTACTATTATTCTAGTTTTTTTCTCTTTATTATATTTTTCCATCACCATTTATCTCCCTTTACCCTCTCCCACCTCCACCCCCCTTCCTCTCCCCTGCAATCACCATACTGTTGCCTGTTCTTTTTCTTTTTTGTTCAATCCCTCCATCTCCCCCAACCCGCCCCCCCCCAAAGCTGTCTGCCTGCTCTCTCACTCTGAGTCTGCCTCTATTTTGCTTGTTAGTTCAGTTTGCTCATTAAATTCCACATGTGAAATAATTTACTATTATTCTTTCTAGTAACTCAGTATTATAAAGCATGATCTACTGTATCTATGGGTCTTCTATACATTTATTCCACACAATGTGCACGTTCTAGTCCTCACCACTGACAAAGGTAATGCTGTTGGCACACTCCATTTCAGAGAGCAATTCTGCTACATGATCACCTAGATGTGGTGTTTATGAAACAGACCTCGTTTCAGTTGAGCAGACTCATCTGATGGAATCTCTTCAGCTCATTCCCCTCTAGGGAAGCAAGAGCTCTTCCTTTATAATGGCTTCTTCTCCACCCCCAACGTGTGTCTATCTCGGTGACAGCACAGCTCCAGGCTGACTGGCAGAGTTCGGAGCTGCAGGTCTGATTTTATGAGGAGTCTGATCGAGTCTCTTTGTCATCTAAATATACGAGTAGAATTGCAGCCAGCCCGTATACAATCACAAAGAATCCTAAAGCTCATAAGCTAGCCAAGTAATGAAGAGAATAATCCTTGCGGCTCCACACCTGTATCTAAATCTGATACGAGTGAAACCAACATTATCATCAGCTCTAAATGCAGGGTCTGAATAACCAGAGTTTTATTTTCTACTGCTAATTTAAAAAGCATTAAAATGTTCATAATTCACTTTCTTATAAATGTTAGAAAATTTCCTTAAAAACATACACATGTACACAAAACCAAAACAACAAAATAAAAACTCCTTTCAAATGACAGTACTCTACTGTAACCACTCTGGAAGCGGACTTCTTTCTATTCTTTTTTCTTCTCTTTTTCTTTTTAAATTTCTTTATTGATTAAGGTATCACATATTTGTCCTCAACCCCCAATTCCAATCCCCACCCCTCCTCACTCATTCCCCCACCCTCCTATGTCCTTGATCACTGGTTAGGCTCATATGTGTGCACACAAGTCCTTTGGTTCATGTCTCCCTTTTATCCCCACCCTCCCTTTGAGGTCCAACAGTCTGACCCATGGCCCCTTGTCTCTGGGTCTGTTCTTGTTCATCAGTCTGTGTTATATATAGTTTTAGCTTGCTAGTACTGCCTGAAGAATAAATCACTTGTAATATTAGTTTCTGAAGTCCCCACATCCTGTCAATGCATTCAGTCAAACTCTTGGGTTTTGTAACTAGGATAAGCTATTATTACTTCATTAAATTTTTTTTACAGGAACACAATAAATATTACTTATACTTTGTATAATTATTATAAATATAATCCATGCCAAATTTAAGCATATCTATAATTTAGACCCTAATATAAAACAATTATTTAAAAGAGCATTAGGCCTAGCCGGTCTGGCTCAGTGGGTAGAGGGGACCCAAAGGTCTGGGTTCGATTCCAGTCAAGGGTACCTACAGCGGTTGCAGGCTCCTCCCTGGTCAGGGCTCATGCAGAAGGCAACTATCTGATGTGTTTCTCTCACGTTGATGTTTCTGTCTTTCCCTCACTCTTCATTCTCTCTAAAATCAATGGGAAAATATCCTTGGATGAAGATTAACAAATAAAATAGGGATAGAGCCAAAACCGGTTTGGCTCAGTGGATAGAGTATTGGCCTGCGGACTGAAAGGTCCCAGGTTTGATTCCAGTCAAGGGCATGTACCTTGGTTGCGGGCACATCCCCAGTAGGGCGTGTGCAGGAGGCAGCTGATTGATGTTTCTAAATCTCTATCACTCTCTCTCTTCCTCTCTGTAAAAAAATCAATTTATATATATATATATATATATATGGATAGAGCAGATAAAAATATTTTTTAAAAATAAAAATAAAAAATCATTAATAGTAACAACATGACTTAGACACTTCCAAAAAATAACTAGCTGTTTATTCTTTAAAAAATTATATAAGTCTGACTCACAGGGCACACACCATAAAGATTTTTTGGATTAAATTCAATTTTCAGATATGTTCTCACAGACCTTTTGATGGCCATTATCACATGATTTTTAATCTCTTGGAAAACGCTTTTATTTTCACTAGTCAGCTCAGACTATGGGATCAAAATAAGAGCTGAAATTACAAAGGTGAATAATTGCATGTAGCTAGTAAAAACAAAAAATATTTATAGGGAAAATAATCTTATGAATTTTTTTTCTATTGCATCTGGGAGGAAAAACAGAAAGCTATTAATGTTGCAGGCAGCAATGCTGTCAAATACTTTTCAGGGTTTAATTTGATCCACAATTTGGAGTTTGGAGAAGCAGCTGGCGTCATTGTCAAATGACCACGTTTTCCTAAAAACCATGCTAGAGGCTTGATGGAACTTTGTCATTTCTGAGTAACCTACTAATGCTATCCAAGCATAGAACAAACTGATTACTTCTGCTTTCCTCAGAGTAGCTGAGCTATTTCATATTAAGGTAGGGAAGGGAAGGATTCTTCATTTACTACCAACTGAGAGTAAATTTTTCCTCAACATGACCCTCATGAAACAAACCTCCTAGAGAAGTTCCCCCAAACCCTCCCAACCTTTTTTCTTCTTCACAAAAGACAGACAACCACAACCATTAAGACGTAAATATGGAAAGTTATGGCCGACGTGAAACGGTCCCGCGCAGTCTCCCTCACCTGCTTTATACGAAGAGCGCACCAGAGGGCCACTTGCCGTGTAATGAAATCCAAGGTCCTTTCCTACTTTTTCCCAGTACTTGAACTTTTCAGGAGTAATGTATTCTTCAACCTAGATTTAAAGAATTAATTTTGATTCTTGAATTTCCATAAATCATTTTGATTCTACAGAAAATTCATACCCATGCATTCAAGGTGGTTTTAAAAAAATTATTTGTTGTTGAAAATATTACTTAAGTCCCGTTTCTCCCCCATTGACCTCTACTAGCCCAACACCCCCCCAGCCACCACCGCCCTATTGTTTGTGTCCATAGATTATGCATAGATGCATATAAATTCTTTGGTTAATCTCTTCCCACCCACCACCCTCCCCTGCCTTCCGAGATTGCAAATCTATGCTTCTGTGTCTCTGGATCTATTTTGTTTATCTGTTTATTTTGTTCATTAGATTCCACATATGAGTGAGATCATGTGGTACTTATCTTTCTCTATTTAGTTTATTTCATTTAGCATAATACTCCATGCTGTCTCAGATTTTAACAGATTCTTCTTTTTTACTGCTGCATAGAATCCCATGGTATAAATGTACCACAGCTTTTTTATCCTCTTGTCTACTGATGGGCACTTGGGACCTTAACTATTGTAAATTGTGAGGGTTTGATTCTGGTCAAGAGTATGTGCTTCAGTTGCAGACTAAATATGTCTCTCTCTTGTTGGTTTTTCTCTCTCTTTGACTTCCCTTCCCTTCCACTCTCTCTAACAATCCAAGGAATGAGAATTAACAAACACACAAATAATACAAAGAGGTATCTACCTTTGCACAAAGACTCCTTACTCCGGTTTCTGCCCTGGTTTTATTGTTTGATAAAGACCATTAGCATCTGAAGGGAGCCTTGCTTTCCCCTCCTTCTTCCCTCTCCCCACCTAGTCCCCTCCCTCACTGGAGGTCAGACATCCCCCAGCAGAAGAGCAAGCCTGAGAGTTGTTCAAGAGATATTGGCCCTGGAATATGAGCCTTCCAAACCAGGGCATCCTCCACATCTGGTCCTGGCTCTTTGCTTCTGAGAAGCCAGAGATCAGCCGCTAGACAGCTTCAGAGCCTGCGAAGGCTGTTCCCGCTGGAAGGTGTCAATGCTGCCCTGCTCGGAAGCCGTGCTTCCTGCCTGATGCCTTTCTGAGCAAACCGGCCTGTGTCGTCTGCTGAGTCTGAATGTTTAATTGGACCTGAGAAAAGATCCTCCCCTGAGCCACTGCTATTCTTTGTTTTAGATAGAAAGTGAACTCTCGGATACTCAAGAAGAGCGTGAGGCCCGCCTTTTCCCAGCAGTGGATGATAAGTGCCGGATTTTATGTCATTCCTTAACTGGCGATTTCCTCATCTATGGCACAGACGTACGTATTGTCTTCTTTAATATAGAACACAGGGCAATTTCTAGATTTTACTTTGCAATATATTTATTTTTATGTATATACAAATAGGGTATCCCTAAAAATGTGTACACTTTGAATGGTTATAAAGGCAGTGTTTATTAAAATATATTTCATTTTTACAATTGAGCTATCAGGTCTTAAAGTATGTGTACATATTTTAGGGACACACTGTATATATTATATGTTATATTTTATGTATTATATAAAAATATATAACTATTATAAAATAGACACAAATAAATATATGTAGAGCACATAGCATGATTTGTTAGTATTGAGTGCTTTTGTGGTTATAAGCAGTTTTGAGAACACAGTAAAAAGGGCAAACTATTGAGTGTAGAGAATCTAGATTTAAATATCAGGTTGTTGTTTTTTTAACTTACAGGTATATTTTAATTTAATTTTTTAAATTTATTTTATTGATTTTAGAGAAGAAGGGAGAGGGAGAGTTAGAAACATCAATGAGAGAGAAATATCCATCTGCTATCTCCTGCACATCCCCTACTGAGGGTCGAGCCTGCAACCAAGGTATATGCCCTTGACCAGATTCGAACCCGGGATGGATCCTTGAGTCCACGGGCTGACACTATCCACTGAGCCAAAACCACTAGGGCAACATTAGTTCTTTTTTTTTTTTTTTTTTTGCTTCTTGCTCTTGAACCCCTCCCAAGCCTCATTTTCCTTATCTAGATGCTTTAAGGACTTAATTTGATGACGAATATAAGACACCTCATTCAACTTTAGATTTCCAGTGCCTATGTTTAGTAGGCATTTAATAAATATTAAAACTAATGGAATTCTGAGGACCAGCGTTTTGGTTCTTTGAACCACCATCAGCCACATGGACATAAAGCATAGTTATAGTAATAGCATCTAATATTTGTAAAAACGTTTTCAAAGAGTTTTCAAAGCATGTCATACCTATCTTGTTTAGTCTCTAAATTCAGTAAAGTTGAAAGAAAAGGTGTTTTCCATATAAGAACAATTATTCACTATTTCTATTTTCTCTCATTAAATTGTGTATTAAAAAGAGCATGTCTTAACGAATGCTTATTGCCATTGAGAGAGTTTGTAAGTTGAAGATAATCAGTCTTTGTTCTAATATACACCGGTAGGTTAGGTCTGGTGTATCCGGTGAAGTAGTGAAAGATGTGGTAAATAACATTAAATACAATACGTTTGCATGGCACCTAACATTATAAAGCCTGATCTCATCTCAGTGACTATATAAAATAAGCAGGGACATTTTAGAGACGGGAACACTGAAGACTGAGAGGTCACTAAGTTTGTGACAGAGGTGGAACTTGAACAGCAAGATTTCCTGGTGGAAAATGTCCTCTTTCCACTATGCCACTGGCACTTTGAAGTAAGAACTCAAAGTGCAGTCACCTGTCAATAAGGCAGTATTTATCTGTCTCATTCTTTTTCGTAACTGAAGTATAATTGACATAAAACATTTTTAGTTTCAGATGCACAATATAAGGACTTGATATTTGTATATATTACAAAATGATCGCCAAAGTAAGTCTAGATAACATCCATCACCATACATAGTTACAAAATTTTGTTTCTTGTGAATCTGAAAATATTGGGGCATTTTAGCAGCTTTATTGAAGTATAATTGGTAATAAACTACACATGTTAAAGTTAAGTTTTGACATATGTATGCACCTGTGAAACACCATCAGCTCAATCAAAATAATGGACCTTTAAAAGTTTTCTCAATCCCTCCTTTTCTCCCCTCCCTACTTAGTGCTTTGTCACTATAAATTAGTTTGTATTTTCTAGAGCTTTATGTAAATGGAATCACATAGTAGGTACTCCTTCTTGTCTGTAATTATTTTGAGATTCATCCATGTTGGTGTTTGTGGCAACAGTGCCATCCTTTTTCTTGCTGAGTAATAGTCCATAGTCACCATCCTATCTAATAAGAGTAACATGCAAATTAACTATCACTTTGCAATACAAATGGCCACACCCACAGCCAATAAGGAGGGAATATGCAAATTGATGGGCCAAAATGGTGGTACGGCCAGAGGTGCCTGACAGAAGAGCAGAGAGGGAAATGGGTGGGAAGGCTTGGCATCCTGGATTACCCCAGCGATGCCAAGCCTGATAGGAAAGCTGAGCAGGAGAGTGAGGAGAAGGCTTGGCATCCTGGATCACCCCAGAGCAGAGCAGGAAATGGGCGGGAAGACTTGGTGTCCTGAGTCGCTGAGGAGGGCAGTTGGGGGGACCAGGCCTGAAGGGGAGGGCAGTTAGGGGCAATTGGGCCAGCAGGGGAGCAGTTAGGTGTCAATCAGGCTGGCAGGGGAGTGGTTGCAGGTGATCAGGCTGGCAGGCAGAAGCGGTGAGGGGGCAATCAGACAGGCAGGCAGGCAAGCGGTTGGGAGCCAGTAGTCTTGGGTTGTGAGAGGGATGTCTGACTGCCCGTTTAGGTTCTATCTCACCAGTGGGATTGGGCCTAAACAGGTAGTTGGACATCTCTTGAGGGGTCCCAGATTGGAGAGGGTGTAGGCTGGGCTGAGGGATACACCCCCACTCCCCGTTCACAAATTTCGTGCACCAGGCCTCTAGTATATTATAATTTGCTCATCTATGGATAGATATTGATGATGTTTCCAGTTTGGGGTATTTACAAATAAAGCTGCTATAATTATTTGTGTTCAAGCCTTTTTATGGACATATGCTTTCTGTAATCTTAGATAAAAACACCTAGAAGTGGAATGGCAACCTCATATGGCATGTGTATGTGTAATCTTTTGAGAAATTGATAAACTGTTCTCTAACTTGGTTGTACCATTTTACACTCCCATCAACAGCATATGTGTTCTAGGTCCTTACATCAGGGGTGGGGAACCTTTTTTTCTGCCAAGGGCCATTTGGATAATTATAGCATCATTCGAGGGCCATACAAAATTATCAACTTAAAAATTAGACTACTATATTTGGTCATTTAATGAACTCCCCCCTGATACCTTAGCAGGGCCCAACAAAAAATGGTTCCATGGATCTTACATAGCCCTAGGGCCGGAGGTTCCTTACCTCTGCTCTACATCCTCACAAACACCTGATACTGTCACTCTTTACTTTTAGCCATTCTAACCAGTGTGCAGTGATACTTCATTGTGATTTCAATTTGTATTTCACTGATAGAGTATGATATATAGGCATCTTTTCACATACTTATATGCTATCTATTTCTCTTTAATGAAGTATCTGTTCAGATTTTTTTATTATTTCTTAATTGACTTATTTATTTTCTTATTACTGAGTTTTGAGAGTTCTTATACATTGTATAAAGTTTTATGCAAATATAAAACACAAAACTTTAAATTTGCTAGAAGAAGATATAGGAGAAAAACACTGCAACCTTGGGTTAGGCAAAAGATTTTTTTAAAAAATAATTCTTTATTGTTTAAAGTATTACATATGTCCCCCTTTTCTCTCCACTGATCCCCTCCAGCCCACTCCCTGCTCCTCGCCCCAGGCCCTCACCACCCCAAAGTCTGTGTCCATGCACCATGCAGATATGTATACTAGGTCCTTGGTTGATTAACTCCCACTCACCTCCCCACCCCCCACACCGCCTTCCCTCTGAGAATCTGTCCTCTGTTCCATGCTTCCATGTCTCTGGATCCACTCATTCATCAGTTTATTTTGTTAATTAGAGTCCACATACAAGTGAGATCATATTTGTCTGTCTCTGACTGACTTATTTCACTTAGCATGATATTCTCCAGGTCCCTCCATGCTGTCTCAAAGGGTAAGAGATTCTTTTTTTTATTGCTGCATAGTATTTCATGGTATAAATGTACCATAGCTTTTTTATCCACTCATCTACTGATGGGCACTTGGGTTGTTTCCAGATCTTAGCTATTGTAAATTATGCTGAACAGCCCTAATCAGTTTGGCTCAGTGAATAGAGCGTTGGCCTGCGGACTGAGGGGTCCCAGGTTTGATTCTGGTCAAGGGCATGTACCTTGGTTGCGGGCACATCCCTAGTAGGGGGTGTGCAGGAGGCAGCTGATTGATGTTTTGCTCTCCCATCGATGTTTCTAACTTTCTATCCCTTTCCCTTTCTCTCTATAAAAAGTCAATAAAAAATATTTTTAAAAATTATGCTGAACATAGGAATGCATACATTCTTTCTAATTGGTATTTTGGTTTTCTTAGGGTATATTCCTAGAAGTGGGATCACTGGGTCAAATGGCAGTTCTATATTTAATTTTTTGAAGAATCTCCATGCTGCTTCCCATAATGGCTGCACCAGTTTGCATTCCCACCAGCAGTGTGCTGGGGGTTCCCTTTTCTCATCCTCATCAGCACTTAAGAGCTTAATATTTCAATCTTCTTGAACTTGTAGAGGCTTGTTTTGTGTGCTAACATGTTATCTATCTTTGTGAATGACCCATGTATCAGGATGTGGACTTGTCTTCTTGCTTCTGTGCCTTCTGAACTTGTATGACATTTCCCTTCACCAGGTTAGGGAAGTTTTCTGCCATTATTTCTTTAAACACTCTATCCCTTGCTCACTTTCTTCTCTTCCGGCACTCATATTATGTGAATATTGTTATGTTCCATGTTGTCCCATAGCTCCCTTAAGTGTTCTTGTTTTTTGTTTTTCTTTTTGTTTCTTGGATTGAGTGATTTTTTTTTCTGCCCTGTCTTCTAATTCACCGGTCCAATCCTCGGTTTCCCTTAATCTGCTGTGTAGTCCTTCCAATGTGTTTTTTATCATTACTATATAATTCTGTATTTCTGACTGGTCTTTTTTCTTAGTTACTATTATCTTCTCCCATGATGTTGAGCATCTTTGCTATCATTATTCTGAACTCTATATTTGATAAATTTCTTATCTCTATTCTCTTCTTCTGGAGAATTCTCTTGTTCTTTCATTTGGGGGTTGTTTTTTGGTCTTCCATTTTTGGCTGCCCTTTTGGATTTGTGTCTATGTATTAGATAGATATGCTATGACCCTAGTGCAGGATGATGTCAGATGCCTTTTCTAACTGGCCCTGAGTACCCTATTTAGAACAATCAGTAGCCCACAGCTTGTGGCTCACTCTGCTGGGGCTGGGTGCCTTCAGAAAGAACCAGAATGTGCACCAGGGTCTGCTTTTTCTAGTTCCTGGGCCAGAAGAATCAAGCAAAGATTCAAGCCTCCAGAGCTCCTCCTCTGCCTGCAGTCCAACGGACAATCAGCCTTGATTAGCCTCAGGCTATTGACCACAGGGTTGGGGGAGAGGTCTTCCAACATGGTGGGGCAACTGCCTTTCCCCCAGAAAAAAAACCTGCCTGGATAGCAAAGGTCTGTGAAGAAAGACCATTCTTAATTCTTAGCATGAAGGAATGAGTCAGCACAGGAAACTGAGGTGGCTGCCCTCGGAGCT
The DNA here is from genome assembly GCA_963924515.1 of Vespertilio murinus. Lineage (NCBI taxonomy): Eukaryota > Metazoa > Chordata > Mammalia > Chiroptera > Vespertilionidae > Vespertilio > Vespertilio murinus. The sequence goes on along the minus strand of OZ004704.1, from coordinate 21,871,780 downwards.
CCAACCTCAGAGCCCCCAACCTTGGACTCTCCTCACACAGCTCCAGTCCACTCTTCCCTCCCTCTGCCAGAGCCCAAAGTGAGTGGCTGCACATGAAATTTTTTGTGTTAGCCCTCTAAGAGGGTGCCTACATTTCCAGCCATCTCTGGCAGGCAGATAGCAACCCTGCAGCTTTTCACAGCCAGATGTTCTGTGGAGCTAGTTCTGGTTCTCTGGGCTGGGGAGCCCAACTTGGGGTTAGACCCTGGAATTCTCAGTGGGAATCCCCTGCAGCTGAGATATCCCTCTGGACCTTCAGCTGTTGTCTGTGGGAGCCTCGCCAGCCCTTTTGTGTCTCCCTACTTTCTACCATCTCTATGATATCTCTGCTTTCCATCCTTGGTTATCAGAGTCCTCTCCAGCTAGTTTTCAGTTGAGTTTTCAAGTTGATTTTTCTGTATTTTAGTTGTATTTCCAGTTTGGTCCTGGTAGAATGTAAGTGTAGCTTCCTCTTACTCTGCTGCCATTTCCAATCTTTTTTTTTAATTTTTATTTTAATTCTTTATTGTTTAAAGTATTACATATGTATCTTTTCCCCCCATTGACCTCTCCCCAGCCACTCCCATCTCCCAGCTGTCAATCATCCCCCTATTGTCTGTGTCCACTGGTTTGCCATTTGTAATCTCTTAAGGTGGTTTTTAACTTCATAATTTATCCAGGCGCACCCAGGTTTCTCCTTTAACTTCTTACTGACTTACCTGTCTACTGGTTACCTGCTGGCCACTCTATCAGAACATAATTACAGGGAATTAGAAAGGAGGGGAACAACAATTTTGTATCATATTAGCTATTCCAAAGTATAGACAAAGAAAATGAGATCGTTTATAAAGATTATATATCTGCATCACTCCTTTATGGACTAACAAATATAATCAAGAATTAGTCACTCCTATAAAATTCTTGAGGACTACGCTGTGTATTACTACTCATTTTGTATCTTCTGCTTAGCATTGTTTTTGGCACATGGTCACTACTCAAGAAAAGTTTCTTGAATTAAAGACTAAATGTCCAATATAAAAATAGGTCGGAAGACTGGCTCTTCATATAATTCTAAAACAAACCACAAGATCACCATTGGGAATGAATATAATTTCCCAACTTTTAAATATAGTTTTTTGTTGGCTTGCTTAAGTCACATAATTTTGAGGGCAGGAAATAAGTGCCAGAATAGCTGCTTTATGTAGATAATATAATGGAAACTGGAACTGGAAAATATACATGGAACATATTATTAAAAAGCCAGCAGTGGCGTGGCTCAGTGACTGAGTGTTGATCTATGGACCAGGAGGTCATGGTTTGATTCCCCGTCAGGGCACATATATGGGCTGTGGGGTTGGTCCCCAGTTTGGGGCATGTAGGAGGCAGCCAGTCAATGATTCTCTGTCATCATTAATGTTTCTCTCTCTCTCTTTCTCCCTTTCTCTCTGAAATCAGTAAGAAGAAAAAAAAAAGTATTTTTAAAGAAAAGCCAGCAGGTTGTAATTTTACCTGTGGAAAATAAAGATTTAATTAAAATTACCAACATTTGGCAATTCATGGTAGCTGTACCTTGAGGTGGCGCTTTGTTGGCTGCATATACTGTCCTAACGTCAAACAGTCCACATCTGCCTCACGAAGTGCTGGAGAGGAAAAAAAATACATTATACTAGCAGATGCTTCTATGAAGCTAAAATTGTACATTTCAGCATAATTTTTCCAGAAAGTAATTTTACTATAGAACAGTGTGAACTTTATCCTGGCCTACAATCCTGACATTGGAAAATAAGACTGTATCCATTCATTCAAAGGTAAATACCTTTGTATGGTAAGGACTGAAAACAGGAATGATTAAGACAATCATGTGGGGCTGATATAAGGATGAATGGCTCCAGGAATATAGAATAATGTTAAAACAGGGTTGGAAAGTGTCTAGAGCAAGAGTCTGTTAGGCAGAAAAGATGAAAAGAACTATATATCAAAGGCCCAAAATCACCCACATTGTAGACCATACATGTTATACTAAGGCCCGGTGCATGAAAACTCATGCACTGTATGGGGAGCGTCCCTCAGCCCAGCCTGTCCCCTCTCACAGTCTGGGAGCCCTCAGGGGATGGAAGTGACCTGGAGATCAGGGGAAGGCGACACCCCCATCACATCTCTGCTGCTGCCACTGCCAGCAGTGCAATCCTCAGCTGGCCCTGGTTATCTGAGTCTTGGACAGCCCTGGGCAACTGGGCAGCGGCCATCCAAGGCTTGCCTGCACCTCAGGCCAGCCCTAGGCACCCCAGTCTTGTGGCTGTGGGTGCTGCCATCTTGAGGGTGTAGCAGTCAATTAGCATATTCCCTCCTTATTGGCGGTGGATGCCATCATGTTTGTGAGGGCGTGATGGTCAATGAGTATATTCCCTCTTTATTAGGATAATATAAGGCATAATTGTACAAGGTATGCACTGGGGATGTGATTTGATCTCTGACTTCAGAATCTTTCTAGTAAAACTATGAACTGTGGTAAAGAGAAGCTTTCAATTACTATTTGAACTCATTACTCTTTAAAACAATAAATAGCTACAAGAAGGCCAAGGACTTTCAGATAAAATAAAAGCTGTTATATTTAAAAATTTAAAAATCCTAAGAATCACAAACCAAATGAGCTTACGGGACTAAGATTAGCAAAGTCCAAGATATATCATGTTATGTGACAATGTTGCCAGTAAGCTCTTTCTCAAAGGCCCAGATTCATCTTGCTCATCTTTAAACTGTCAGTGCTGGCCAGAGCTCCTGGTACCTGGATGGCTTTCAAAAATTGTCGGACTGAACAAGAAAAGTGGACAAAATCATGTTTTTATTTGATACAAGGTTAGAAAAGAAAATGGGATGCAAATTTCATATCTTGACCTTCTTGAATATCATTCCACAAAATTCTAAGAAAACATATACCCTCCCCTTTTTACGTTACAGTTTATAAGCATATTCTGTACTTAATTCTTACTGGAATTTTCACTGAGATTATGGAGGGAATCATAACGGGGCTTTCAAAGTGGGAATGCTGTCCAGCCAGTGTGGCTCAGTAGTAGAGCATCGGCCCATGAAGCAGAAGGTCACAGTTCAATTCCCAGTCAGTGCATGTGCTCAGGTTGTGGGCTCCATCCCCAGTAGGGGGCATGCAGGAGGCAGCCAATCAATGATTCTCTCTCATTATTGATGCTTCTATCTCTCTCTCCCTTCCTCTCTGAAATCAATAAAAAAAAAAAAGTGGGGTTCCTGCCCTAACTGGTTTGGCTCAGTGGATAGAGCATCGGCCTGCAGACTCAAGGGTCCCAGGTTTGATTCCGGTCTAGGGCATGTGCCTTGGTTGTGGGCACATACCCATTAGGGGGTGTGCAAGAAACATCTGATCGATGTTTCTCTCTCATGGGTGTTTCTAACTCTCTATCCCTCTCCCTTCCTCTCTGTTAAAAATGAATAAAATATATATATATTTAAAAGTGGGGTTCTTGCTGTTATTCAAATGAAATGATAAAGAGTTTTAATTTTCAATTCCTTTACCTTTCATTGTTGCATATATTTGCTCATCGTCCTCGCCTAAACCCAACATGATAGACGTTTTAGAAATGACATCAGGCTGAACCTCCTTGGCGTGCCTCAGCACCCGCAGAGACTGCTCGAAATTGGCTCTGGGATCACGAACTTTCCTTGAAAACAGCAGGGCTGTTGTCAGCAACAATAACCACAAGCTCAGCTAAGCACATAGTTATGTAAGCGATATGAAAGGCCAGAAAAGTACATTCTGGACGTTACATTACATCACATGGCTCAATGGTAGAATTTGCGCACCGAAGCCTAACTATTACTTTCGGATAGAAGATGAGGTTTTGCTGGGCGCCCTTGCTTGTTGACTTTTAAGGCCTTCCAAGTCTGGGGCGGAGAAAACTAAAATAAAAGTAATTCAATTTATGAAGTACTTGAGGAGAAGCTAGAATTCTGAAGCTGAGAGTAAGTGATTATAAGGGGCTATAAAGAAAAAAAAGGAAAAAGAGCGGAAGAAAATCTCCATACTGAACAAAGAAAAGCTGTTTAACTTAAATCCGTATTTCAGGGCTGAAACTTTTATAATTTCTTTTTGAGAGACTGGGCTCCCTCTGCTGGTGAGTATACAACATTGACATCTCCTAGTTTTAAAAAAAATGCAGGATTCTGGAATTTTCACTGGAAAGGATAATGTTTCTTAAGTGAAAAGAGGGAAATTGGCACCCACTGGTGGAGGTGTGAGGAGATAGGGCAGGGCTGGAACAGGCTGTGTGCCAGACTTCACCGGGGGCCAAACCACATGGTTTAAATTGGGACAAGGCCCAATGGATAGAAATTGCTGATGTTAGCCTGGCTGGTATGGCTCAGTAGTTGAGCATCAACCTACGAACCAGAACCAGGAAGTCATAGTTCAATTCCTGGTCAGGGCACATGGTTCAGTTGCAGGCGTGCAGGAGGTAGTGATCAATGATTCTCTCTCATCATTAATATTGATATTTTCCTCTCCCTTCCTCTTTGAAATCAATAAAAATATTTATATTTAGAACTGCTGATGTTAAACCAGCATTCATTTGAATTCAAAAGCATCCTTTATATTTTGGGTAATTGATTTGTTGTGGTTGTCATTTTTAACCAGAGACCAGTTCACTGAGAGAGGAAACCAATTTATGAGTTAAAAAATAACCACAAAACTGATAATACAGAAAGTCATTATTTTCTGAAAGTATTTCTCCACTGAATTTAAATTATGCTCCCTGATGTTTATGATTTAGTGGAAATGATGGTTATTTTTTATCATACTTCTTTCAAGTTCTATTATAATGTCTATAAAATAACAAAACCATTGTCAAAAACTTTACTAAAATTAATAAAAATGAATGTTAAAGGTTAAAATAATTTTTTTTGAAATATGAGCATAGTCACAATGTGGAATAAAAATCTATAATTATTCCTAACCACTAACATTTTTAGAAAAAGTAAAGAAGCATAGTGTCCACTTTTTAAGAGAGATATAAAATACATCTGAATTCCAGTTTTTCTTCGGCATCATTTATGGCATATCTTTTTTAAAAAAAATATATTTTATTGATATTTTACAGAGAGGAAGGGAGAGAGATAGAGAGCTAGAAATGTTGATGAGAGAGAAACATCGACCAGCTGCCTCTTGCACACCTACTACTGGGGAATGTGCTCGCAACCAAGGTACATGCCCTTGACTGGAACTAAACCCGGGACCTTTCAGTCCGCAGACTGATGCTCTACCACTGAGCCAAACCGGTTCCGGCTTATTGCATATCTTAATGCCAACTGCATTTTGTAGTATTTTTGTTTGCTTCTTTTTTTAGAATTACACCCAAAGTAATTGCTCTTGTGTAATTTTTTTAAACACTGTTCTTTGAAAAAAATAACTCATCGGCACTTCTAATAAGATACCATCAAAAAGAACAAAAAAGCCAAAACCGGTTTGGCTCAGTAGATAGAGCGTCAGCCTGCAGACTGAAAGGTCCCGGGTTTAATTCTGGTCAAGGGCATGTACCTTGGTTATGGGTACATCCCCAGTTGGGGGTGTGCAAGAGGCAGCTGATCGATGATTCTCTCTCATCGATATTTCTAACTCTCCATCCCTTTCTCTTCATCTCTGTAAAAAATCAATAAAATATATATATTTTTAAAAAAGAACAAAAAAGTTGCTCATTATGTGTGTATAACAAAACACACAATGCATAAATATATAAAATATTTATACTTGGATGTTTAAAATTGAAATTATTGGGTAGAAATATTATGGGTGATGATCACATTCCTTCGTTGGCAATATTATCTAATTTTTCTATAACAGGCTTATTTATGTGGTTTTTGTAAAAAAAAAATTCACTGTATAAAAGTCTATTACAAAGTCCTCCTTCGAAAAAAGAGGGAAAACGTTCCAATATTACTCTGTATGTGTATTCACCTCTGTAATTCTGGAACTGTTTCTACATTATGTGCATATACATCTAATCCTGACAGAGCGACTTTTTCTATTGCTTTAAGATCTCCTCGGAAATCAGGAGTGAGACATTCCACAAGAATTTTTGGATTCCTAAAGGAAAAAAAAAAAGCATTAAACTGGGAAGAACTGACATAACTGCCACTCAAACAAAAATCACCCCATACATTCTGTACCACTTTCAACACAGTCATCTTTAGAACCCTGCCCCCAAAGCATGAACATACAAATGTTTATATCTGAAATTGTTTAATGAAAAATAAATCCAGAACATCAAATAATATGTACACAGTGATTAAAATACATCTGTAAGCAAATGACACCCAGGATACTGTGCAGATATTTAGGCATTTAAAAAATATTTTAAGGGATTAAAATGTAAATGTTAAAACATTAAATATATGATATTTTTAATTTTTAGAAAGTAAATTGGGATATTTCTATGTGAATGTAAACATTATTTGATTGCTTTAATTTTTATTTATTTTAAAATTCATCCTCTAGGCAAATATTTCACAAGTGCTATGGGCTTTAAAAGCTATTCTGTTGCAGAGTCAAGTTGAGCTTTGCTTAAATAAAATGTAAGCTAAATATCAATCTTCCTATACATATTGGCTATATCTATGTATTTAAGCATTGAAATGTGAACTAGCTCTTAGAGCTGCTTTCTCTGACAGCAGTAGAAATGACTGGGACAACTGACAAATTTTTCCACAAACCCAACGGCCAAGTTTCTGGAGCTGTTTCCTAAGAGAACAGATGTAAAACAATATACCCTCTCATGGATATAAAAGGTATTGAAAGAACACATCCTATAACTCACTGTTTGTTAACTGCAAGTTGAAACCCATTAGTAGTTTGTGAAATCAATTTAATAGGCTGCAAACAAACATTTTTTAAATGAATTATAAAATATATTAAATTAAAAAATATTACAGGAATCATTAAAGAAACATTTACTAAGTATGTAGGTGTTAGACTAGCACTGAGCTATAGGAAATAGGCAAAACTTCCTTTCTAAATCTTTTTAAATGGACGAGATTAAAGTTGAAAAACTGTGGATTACTGGTAAAATTCCAAGGACATATAAATATAAACTCTATATCAAGACTTACATATTTTTACAATATGGGAGCTTAACTCATCCTTATTCCTTCTAGATGATGATTTATTCAAAATCAGTGCTAAAAAGAGTGCAGCTTTATACTTCTTTTAAAATTACTCAAAGCAAGTTTAGACTAGCACTCAAATACAAAGCAAGGGCTCTATGCACCAAAGGTTCATGGATGAGTTGGTGTCCCCGAATCCCTAAAATTTCTGCAAATATGTATCTGTATGTTCACATATACTTTTTTCTGACAGATAACTTCCAGCAGATTATCAGAGGGACTTATAACATCCCCTCCCCTCCACCAAAAAAAAAAAAAAAAAAAAAAAAGGTTAATAGCTATTGCTTTGAAGTAAAGACCATACTGAATTTATATGAGACAAAACAAGTCCTTAAATTAAACAAGTACCTTTCCTTTAAGTATGATACAGTCTTTGCAAAGTGCTCAGCTCCTCCATCAGGCAAATCTAGAAACAAGAGAGCCCACTGCTCAAGGTGATGCCACAAATTAGTAAGAGCCAATTTCTGGAAGAGGGTAATAATGACACTAACCATCTCGATCCACCGATGTCAGGACAACATAATCCAGGCCCCACTCTGCTATTGCCTTTGCAGTATTGTAGGGCTCATTGGCATCTAGTGGAGGTGGCTTTCTTGCCGTCTTAACAGAACAAAATCTGCAACCTCTTGTACATGTGTCACCCATCAGCTAAAACAGAGATGTTACAATTTCAATCAAGTAGACAGATGACCCTCAAGAATACAATATTGAGAGGATAAAGTTACAAAGAACGAATGCAATTTGATTCTGTTTATAAGAAATTTGAACCATTCAAAGCTAAGCAATGTAGTTAAGGGATACAAATATAATGCGGTAAAACTAGAAAAAAAATAGGAAATGATAAACTCAGGACTAAGAATGGTGTTAAAGGAAAAAGAAAGGGGATGGGATCAGCAAAGAATGCAAAGGTGGGTTCAAAGATAATGCTAATATTCTACTCTCAAACTGGAGGTATGGGGTTATTTGCTATATTGATATTCTTACATGTAAGTTATAAAGATTCTTTTGTATCTATTTAATGTAAATAAAATGATTTAAAAGAAATAAAATATTTAATGAACATCAATATGCAGGCCTCTGGAAATTAAATAGAAGGCACAGCTCCTTCTTGTTAAAGAGATGAAACAGAAAACACATAAAAAGTTAATAATCTGCTTTCTGTGGGTATCGCTTTCCCCAGGACACTGCTTCTGCTGCCACAGGTCACTAGCATGCCTACCCCCTGCCAGCACAGCCATTGCAGAGGTTCCTTGGGGTTGTAGTTTAGGGGAGAAAGCTCCTCTCCCCCTTTAACTCTCTCAGAGGGGACTCACAGCAATGATGCTTAGGCCCAATGTCTAACAGAGTTTTTCTGAAACAATGAACTCTCCCCAGGAATCAGTTAGGAATCAACAACAGTGGGCAAGGGGACCTGGTAAGGGGTGAAGCCAGGGATCCCCATCATGGACTACTCAGAATTACTCCTTCAAGAACTGAGGTTGTGTAACTTGGATAGGCTCCTGGTTAGCTCTGCATTATAAGAAGGAGCTCTAGCTCCTTGGTCGGCAAACTGCGGCTCTCGAGCCATATGCGGCTCTTTGGCCCCTTGAGTGTGGCTCTTCCACAAAATACCACGAGCCTGGACGAGTCTATTTTGAAGACGTGACATTAGAAGAAGTTTAAGTTTAAAAAATTTGACTCTCAAAAGAAATTTCAATCTTTGTACTGTTGACATTTGGCTTTTGACTAATGAGTTTGCCGACCATGGCTTTATCTCATAAGATTCCCCACTTCCTCAAGTAAATAGACTCCTGCTGGTACAATTTAATGGTTTATCAGAACTTCCCAGGCAAATATGAATTCTCAGTTGCACATAATAAGGTTAACCTCAATATTTCTTTTTTTTTAATATATATTTTATTGATATTTTACAGAGAGGAAGGGAGAGAGATAGAGAGCCAGAAACGTCGATGAGAGAGAAACATCGACCAGCTGCCTCTTGCACACCTCCTACCGGGGATGTGCCTGCAACCAAGGTACATGCCCTTGACCGGAATCGAACCCGTGACCTTTCAGTCCGCAGACCGACGCTCTACCGCTGAGCCAAACCGGTTTCGGCTAACCTCAATATTTCTATATCCATACCCCTCTGGATAAACATGGTTGATTGCACTGTTAATCCCAATTCTTAGGCAACCAAATTAAGGTTATACATCTCACCATTTGCCATGTAACTTGCAGTCTCCCCCTTCCGCACACACACTGGATGAGGAATTTATGTGTCTATCCCAACTGATGTTCGTCTTGGCTATGTGACTTAATTTGTCCAATAAAATGATAGCAGGCATGACCCAGCAGAAAGCTCAAATGTGCATAGATGATTGGCTTCCCCTCTTGTACTCCTTCCATTCTCTGTAAGAGTATCTCAAAGAGCTGCTGGTCTAAGGTAAATAAAGCTCTGTAAAGGAGACCTGAACTCAACCTACTTCCTAGAATTCAGCTTAAGTCAGTCAAGATCAGTGGAACCCCAGTCAACCAAAAGCCTATGAGAAAAATAAACTCTTGTTGTTTAGAGAGAAAAAGAAGTTCAGCAACCATAAGTAACATTTCCAAAGCTTAACAGAAGATATAGCTCAAGACAGCACATGATTAACTGTCAGACAGATGGAAAAATCAATCACAGACTTATTCAGAGAAGGGAGAGATAATAACAGGTCGGTTTATTTTGTCAGGGTTTTTTTTTTTTCATGCATTTCACAAAAATTCATGTGAAATGAAAAATCTAATCAGGCACATAATGCATATTTTTAGGAGAAAGACCTAGAACATTCCCTTCCAATTTCTAGACTAAAGCTGTAGAGTTGATACTGGTCTTACCATGATGGTGGCTGTAGCAGAAGCATATTCTCCACCTCCCCAACACTCTCCAATATTGGGGCATCGAGCTTCCTCACACACCTGTGAGCAAAAGGGAACTTAATACAACCAGGTTGAAAGTATTTACCAACTGGACAAATGAGTGACCAGGCATCTTACCTGTACATCTTTACAACATATTTATGAAGAAATTCACTATTTAAAAATGCTGTTAGTTGCCAAACTGTATCTTTATTAAGTTAAAAACTATATGAATGTATACATTTTATAAGTGCAAAGAAATGGAACAGTTAAAGTGATATATTGAACAGTTAAAGTGATATAGTTAACATTTGGGATTGTGTATACGACGTTTCACATTTATCTTTATACTCTTTTCTACAAGCATGTTCTTAACTTGTAATATAAAACAAACAAACCCTCATTTCCTAAGACACAGGAAAATTCCCCCCCCATACTATTAAATGAGAAGCTAAGAAATTCAATTATTTTTTAAAATTGTTTGGTTAATCCTCACCAGAGAATATTTTTGCATTGGTTTTTAGGGAGAATAAAAGAGGGAGGGAAAGACAAAGAGAAATGTTGATGAAACGCATTGATTGGTTACCTCCTGCAAGAGCGTGATCAGGGCCCGTGCTGGGGAGGAGCCTGCCACTGAGGTACATGCCCTTGACTGAAATCGAACCCCAGACCCTTTAATCAGCAGGTCAATGTTCTATCCACTGAACCAAACCAGCTAGGGCTTCAATTACTTTTTGTTTCTTTTGTAGGGAAAAAAATTGTTAAATTTATTTCCATTATTAATAGTAATGTATCCTGCCGAAACCGGTTTGGCTCAGTGGTAGAGCGTCGGTCTGCGGACTGAAAGGTCCCAGGTTCGAATCCGGTCAGGGGCATGTACGTTGGTTGCGGGTACATCCCCGTTGGGGGGTGTCCAAGAGGCAGCTGGCCGATGTTTCTCTCTCATTGATGTTTCTAGCTCTCTATCCCTCTCCCTTCCTCTCTGTAAAAAATCAATAAATAAAAATTTTAAAAAAATAGTAATGTATCCTAAACACTTTCCTTACTGTTATTGCTATGTAGTTTATTAATTTTTAAGTTACACATGTAGAAAATGTATGGCTTTTGGGTAAGAGAAATATTTAACACTTTGATAACTTACTGTATGGAGATTTAAATTTCGCAAAGTATTTTTCAGTTTATTGTAATTTTTCCCCATGGGAATCTCTGTCTTTAGCCATGGAGGTAGGCTTAACCTGAGGAAAATGAAAAGTATCCATTAACAAACATATTCCCAAATAATCATACAGCTTTGATCTATTAATTCATCTAATAATCATTTGTTGATCTATTAATTCCTGGTTAAGTGGTCCTCCCCCCTCCCATTATTCTGAATTAATTTATAATTTTTGCCATAGAAGAAAGAACAGGGATTCAAATTTAGACTTGCTCAAATACTTTAGGAAACATTATAGGAAATACTAACAGGACACTATGCTCATGTCTATCATTTGCAGAGTCACAGAATAATACGATCCTAATAAAAAAGAATGAGGAAGTTTTGAACATCTCATTTCCCAATGAAAAAATTCTGTATTTTTTTCAGATTAAGGAGGACTTTCTGCTCTACTTCATATTTTCGATTTTATATGTTGATTAAATGAGAAATATCTGAAATCTGAAGTGAAGGCTATGTATTCTCAGGTTTCTTTTGACTTCCACCCACTTGTGATCTAGAAATTGTTGGGTAAAGTATCCAGCAAAACAATTTGTCCTCAAGAATAACCAAGATGGCGGCATAGGTAAACCCCTGTACTTGCTGCCTCTCACAACCACATAAAAACTCCAACTAAAAGACAAAACAAATATCATCCAGAACCCTGGGAATGCTGGTTGAGTGAAAGTTCTACAACTAGAAGGAAAGAAAAAAGTGCATCAAGACTGGTAGGAGGTGCAGAGGTATGGAAGTGCAGAGGTATGGGGGTGCAACTGGGTGCGCTGTTGTTTTTTTCAATCTGGAGGGAGATACAAGCTCCTGATTGCTCTGAACTCCTGTTCTGGGTGAGACTCTGGGGACACAGACTCTTATGGGGAGAAACTGGACTGTCAGGCATTGGGCCAGAAAGTGAGAGTGGCTTTCTCTCAGAGGCACTGCAGTGATCATTGTTCCTGCACGGGGGCTGCGGGACACAGTGACTCAGGACCTCTCTGGGGCAAGGCTGACTGGCAACCATTGCTGTTTGCTCCACCTGGTGATTCCCCGACACTCTGCCCCACCCAATTTACAACTCCCTTCCAAGCTGTGCCCAGCAGCTTTTGCATATGAATGGCCTGCCCTTTTTGCAACCTAAAACCTAATAAACTACAGCTGGGTAAGAGAGTGCCAAAGCTTCCAAAAGAAGGCCTAATGTAGCCTGCATTGCTTCACAGCTGGGCCTCATCTGGCCCAAACAAAGAGGAGAAATCTGCAAAACTCTCTGTACCGCCTGCTGGGTGGCCTCAGGCAGTGACTGACTTTGCACCTTCTTGGAGATCCAAGAGCCAGTGTACCTAGTGGTTAGTGTGAGACCATCCAGATTACAACTGTTCACATACATAAGTGACACACTCAAGGGGCAGACTCAGTGAGCCACCAAAGCCTCACTGAAGCAAGTTCTGCCCCATAAGGGTGTCTCCAGCACAGCAGTTCTCCCATGGTAAACACAGATGGTCCTCACAGCCAGTTGGCCTGGAGGTCAATTCCTCCTAGTGATACTAACAGCAACCAAGGCTTAACTACAATAAGACTGTGCACACAACCCACAAAGGGGTGTACCAAGAGTGTCCACCTCAGGTAATTGGGAGGCTGACACCTAGCACACAAGGCCACTCTATCTAAACACAGGGAAGCAGCCAAAATGCAGAGACAAAGAAACATGTCACAAATGAAAGAAATGGAGGAAAGCAAACTACTGAATATAGAGTTCAAAACCACGGTTATAAAGCTACTCAAGAATCTTCTAGAAACCTCTGAGAAATTTAGTGAGACACTCAGGATTGAAAAAGGACCCATCAGAAATTAAGCATACACTGACTGAAATAAAGAATAATATACAGAAATCCAACAGCGGATCCCAAGAATCAAGTCAAAGATTTGAAATAAGAAGCAAAAAAAACACCCAACCTAAAAAGAAAAATGCAAAAAGAATAAAAAAAAATATGAAGATAGTGTAAGGAGCCTCTGGGACAACTTCAAGTGTTCCAACATCCGAATTATTGGGGTGCCAAAAGAAGAGAGAGCAAGATATTGAAAACCTATTTGAAGAAATAATGACAGAAAACTTGCCCTACCTGGTGAAAGAAATAGACTTACAAGTCCAGGAAATGCAGACTACCCTAAACAAGAGGAATCCAAAGAGGACCACACAAAGACACGTTATAATTAAAATGACAAGGGCAAAAGACAAAGAATCTCTTTTAAAAAATATATATTTTTTATTGATTTTTTTTTTTTTTACAGAGAGGAAGGGAGAGAGATAGAGAGTTAGAAACATTGATGAGAGAGAAACATCGATTAGCTGTCTCCTGCACAATCTCTATTGGGGATGTGTCTGTAACTAAGATACATACCCTTGACGGGAATTGAACCTGGGACCTTTCAGTCTGCAGGCTGACGCTCTATCCACTGAGCCAAACTGGTTTCAGACAAAGAGAGAATCTTAAAAGCAGCAAGAGAAAAACAGTTACCTACAAGGGAGTACCCATACAACTGTCAACTGATTTTTCAACAGACACTATGCAGGCCAGAAGGGAGTGGCAAGAAATATTTAAAGTGCCTAACTGGTTTGGCTCAGTGGATAGAGCGTCAGTCTGTGGACCCAGGGGTCCCCGGTTGGATCCCGGTCAAGGGCGTGTGCCTTGATTGTAGGCACATCTCTAATGGGAGGTGTGCAGGAGGCAGCTGATAGATGTTTCTCATTGATGTTTCTAACTCTCTATTCCTCTTCCTTCCTCTCAGTAAAAAAATCAATAAAATGTATATTTTTAAAAGAAATATTCAAAGTGATGAATAGCAAGTACCTACAACCAACATTACTCTACTCAGCAAAGCTATCATTTAGAATTGAAGGTCAGATAAAGAGCTTCATAGATAAAGGAGTTTATCACCACCAAACCAGTATTATATGAAATGCTGAAGGGTATTCTTTAAGAAGAAGAAAAAGAAGAAAAAGTAAAGATAAAAATTATGAACAACAAATACATATCTATCAATAAATGAATCTAAAACTCAAGTGAATAAAAAAACTGATGAACAGAATAAACTGGTGAATATAATAAAATCAGGGGCATAGAAAGGGAGTGGATGGACAATTCTTGGGTGGAAGGCATTGTGGGGTGGGAGAAGAGATTGAACAAAAATCTTACACCTATGGATGAGGACAGTGGTGGTGGGTAAGGCCAGAGGGTGAGGTGGAAAAGGGAGAGGGAAGCTCTGGGAGGAAGAAAGAGAAACAAATGTAATAATCTGAACAATAAAGATTAAAAAAAAAAAAGCTGCCCCCCCCCAAACAAAACAAACAATTTGTCCTCTGCATGAAATTCCCTCACCATTCTTTTAAATTTAAATTAAGATATCCATAGATCATATGTACACAGACTTTGAGAAGCACAAGTTAGATCATAAATACCCAATTAAAATGAAAAATTTAATAAGGTCTAATAGATTAGAAATTTGATAAGGAATAGAAAAAAGGAGATGGAAGTATAGGATGGTTCATCCCTAGAAAGGGTGACGGGAAATTATCAAAGAGCACAGAAAAAGTATTTCAATAATTTCACCTACTTACCTATTCTATGTCTGTTATCACTTCCTTTTAATGATTTTAAGCTAAATTTAACAAGTCTGATTAAAAATATACTGGTTTGGTTATATCTTAAAATAATGCAAGATGAAGGAATGGGACATTAAAATGATCTCAAAATTTCAATTACCTTTCTCCTTTCTGGCGCTTTAAGTTTCCTTTATATTCTTCCCAGGTGCTCTTGTCTGCCAGATCACCAGACACAAAATCTTGAAGGTCTGGTCCATTTTGTAAAAATTCCTTTTTTTTATCTGGCAAGGAACTTATTGCTCTGACTGGACTGCAGAAATATTTTCCAAATACCTAAAATAGTTCATCATGACATTTATTTAGGGGGGTTTGGAATCATTTACTTACTATTTAATACCCCCTCTCCCCACCAGCCTGCAGATACCAAAATATGAGGATGCTCAAGTCCCCTTTATAAAATGAACTGGATCAATGTATACAATCCTACCTTCCCCCACCAGGATTCCTAAATGCAGATAGAAGGGGGGAAAAAAATCCCCGTATTAGTGGGCTTTTGTTGTTCAAGGGCCAACTGTACATTTGTTGACCATAAGAAACCACTAGCCTCTGGATGTGAACACAAACGTGACAAGATAACCCAAACACTGCAAAAGTCATTAGTCAGTACACCCAATGCAAAAGAATCTCAAACCATTTAAGAAGAGCGTCAGGTAACGGTGCTGCATGATCGCTACAGCTCTTGTCCTTGTCTCTGGGAAAGCCTACAGCACAGGTTTGTCTGCTCAGTGTGCAGAGTGGTGTCGACCACCTCCTACATGATAAAAGGCTAATATGCTAAGTGTCCAGTCAGACATTTCATCAAGGCATAATATGCTAATGCTATGCTAAGGCCGCTCAACCGCTCTCTATGATGCGTACTCATCATCAGGGGGCAGATGCTCCAATCTGCAGGAGAGCCTGCTGCTGAGGTCCAGCCAATCCGGGACGGGCCGGCCAAGCCCTGGAGCCCTCCAGCGGTCACTCCCCAGCTGGCCAACCTCCCCGATTCCCTTCCTGGTCCCAATCCGTGCAACCCTCTTAATCCCAGCTGAGGGACCATTCCCTCCCTCCCAGCTCCACCCCTCTCCCCAGTGCAAGAATCTCGGGCACTGGGCCTCTAGTTCTAAATAATAAGGGGTGCTCAACGCAGTGCTCCTATAAATGCTCCAAAAAGTGCAGGGTTCAAATCAGTGATAAACAGAGAGAAAAGCTCTCGGCGTAGGCCAGAGAACCTACAAAGAAACCAGTACCAGAGATTGTATGTACCACACAGGGGTGATGGGAGCATTAAATGATACCCCATGAAAAGAGATTTAGAACCCGGCGCATGGCTCGGGGGTTTGGCGGGCCCATTCCAGGCTAAGGCACCAGCAGGGATTTCCGCTAGATCCCCAGGGGTGGCCAGGGGGGCGGTGCAGGAGGCAACCAATCAGTGATGCTCTCTCATTGCTGCGCCCCTCTCCCTCTCCCTCTCCTTCCCTCTCGGAAATCAGAATTACATCGTATATATACTTTTTAAAAAGCAGCACATATTACGTCTATCCCGACGACCACGAGAAAATAGAGCAATTTGTTGCTTCCATTTAAAAAAAAGGAAAAGAAAAAAAAAAGATTACAACAGTAAGTGACCTGAAGTAAGTGATCAGAAATTGTTGGCCTTAGTATTTGGGCGCACTGAAGAGAATGGAGTCCCCCACCCCCACGCCCGCACCCTGAAATCCCGCCGCTCACCGGGGGTCTCACGCTGCGGACGACTACCCCACATCGTAGCGACATCGCCCTCTTCGGTGTCCAACCCGGGTCCCGGGACTTAATTACCAGGGTGGATCCTCTTAGAACTTATGACAGGTGACCTTAGCTACCAATGAACCTGCGGAGCTTGAAGCCGGCTCGCGATTGGCTGCTTCAGCCGAGTGGCGTCGCGCACTCATGAGGCGTCGCGCACTCATGACGTCACGCGCACGGGCCCTCACGGCTACAAGAACGTGATGACGAAAGACGCTCCCTCTTTGCCGCATCTCCTGCGAGGTGAGCTTATGTCCGCATTCGGTGGGCCTTGGGGAATCCGGAGCCATCGGCTCTGGGGAAACCAGCAGCGCCGGCGTGGCGCTCGGAGCCTTCATCCCGGCTGTTCCCCCGCGCGGCGAGCCCTATCTGGACTTGGCGGCGCTGGGATCCGAGCTCTGTCCCGGTGGTTGGGCCTACCCCCGCCCCTCAGCCCTGCCGGGGTGGCGCCTCGCTGAGAGGGCTTCCCCGGGTGGCGCCGGGTCGGAGTCAGTCCGCTGGGGCCCGTGGCACCGGCTTTCTGCTCGCCCGGGCCGCCTCTCTCCCGTGACCTCCCGGGGGGTTTGCCTGCCGGTCTCCGGTGGATGAGAAGCTCGGGGCAGGGCCCGTTAGGCGAACATTGGCCCGGCTCCGGTCTTCTTACCCCGTGTGTTCGCGTTTCAGGATGAAGACCATTCTCAGCAACCAGACTGTGGACATCCCAGAAAATGGTAGGGGACTTACTTGGTTTGTGGTTAGCCTTTTCCTTCCGCCTTTCCCCCGCGAGCGCCGCCCCCGGCCCCGCCGCCTCACCAGTGCCTTCTCTCCTAGTGGACATCACGCTCAAGGGGCGCACGGTCATCGTGAAGGGCCCCCGGGGCACCCTGCGGAGGGACTTCAACCACATCAACGTGGAGCTCAGTCTCCTCGGAAAGAAGAAGAAGAGGGTGAGGGGTTTATTTTCTTTTCTGTGTGTGTGTGTTGTGTTTTTGACCCCTTCGTTGCTTGTTTTGGAAGGTTGTGATTTAAATAACAGCATATTTGGCTGCTTTAAAAATGACAGAGTTGAGGTTTAATGTGTCAAAAATTGTAGGTAGTTTTAGCGAAGTTGGAGAGGCAGATTTCTGGAGTGGCCTATAAAGCTCCATGCTTGTCAGTGGGAGGTCTTAACAACTGCTGCAGGTTCCTGGGGATTGTTTTGTGTAAGAATCTTCGGAATCGGGCAGTAGGCTTTTTTGCACTCAGCATGTTAGCTTTCTAGAAGTGAAGTGGGTTGTCGTTTCCTTTGTAAAGTTGCGTGCCTGTGATCGAGCCGTGAAAACTGTTAATTACTGAAGGATGTATTGAAAAGCATATGCTTTAATTAGGACTAATGTTAGGATGTAGAGTAATTCTCTGGGTAAATGGACTTCCAAGTTATCACTGAAAGCCTGTGATGAGCCGTGATAACTGTTAATTACTGAAGGATGTATTGAAAAGTATATGCTTTAATTAGGACTAATGTTAGGATGTAGAGTAATTCTCTGGGTAAATGGACTTTTCTTCCAAGTTGTCACCGAAAAGAACCTGCTAAAGTTTTTTTTCTGTTACAGCTCCGTGTTGACAAATGGTGGGGAAATAGAAAGGAACTGGCCACAGTTCGCACTATCTGCAGTCACGTACAGAACATGATCAAGGGTGTTACACTGGTAAGCAAATGGATCAGACAACTTTTTTAAGTGTCTACTGTAGAGGATAAATTCTGCATGTGATTTACTGAAATTTCTGAGCTCTGACAGGGCTGGGCAAACTACGGCCCAATGGCCGGATCCGGTGAATAAAACTATTGAATTAAAAAACAAAAAGGCCATACCCTTTTATGTAATGGTGTTTACTTTGAATTTATATTAGTTCAAACAAACACTCCATCCATGCTTTTGTTCCGGCCCTCTGGTCCAGTTTAAGAGCCCATTGTGGTCCTCGAGTCAAAAAGTTTGCCCACCCCTGCCTAGAATGTGGGAAAAGATGATCTTAACAAAAGTGTTTACTTAGGGTCTCCTTTAAGTGTCTAGGGTTAAGTGATTAATGCAAGGAAGGACCAAATAGTCTTAGTGGGTCTGATGGTGTTTTTCACAGAAAAGTAGATACACACCTTGAGGGTGTGTTTTGTTTTGCTTTGCTTTTATTGCAAATTGTGGTACATCGGGTAGGTTTTCGTTTTTTATTTATTTATTTATTTATTGGTATGCCTCACTACCAAGGCCTCTGGATAGGGTAGGAAAAGATGGATGTAATTTCTGAGCTCCCTGTTCATTTCCCTAAAAGCATATTTGATATCACTGGCCTTCCAAGTCCCTCTCTCCAAAACCTTTAAAATAAAATTGATGCTTCTGTCTTTTCTGAAATGCTTTTCTTTTCATTAAAAGTCTGTCCTAGCCAAAACCGGTTTGGCTCAGTGGATAGAGCATTGGCCTGCGGACTGAAAGGGTCCCAGGTTCGATTCTGGTCAAGGGCATGTACCTTGGTTGCGGGCACATCCCCAGTGGGAGGGTGTGCAGGAGGCAGCTGATCAATGATTCTCTCTCATTGATGTTCCTAACTATCCCTCTCTTGTCCTCTCTGTAAAAAAATCAATAATATATAAATATAAATATATTTATATATTATATATATTTTTTAAAAGTCTGTCCTAGATTACACCTGATAATGACAACTTGTCCTGGACTCCATTATAAGCTTATCTTGCCATGTCTCCCATTGTTTACCCCTTGCTCCTAACCTAATAAGTTTCTTTATGGCAGAGTGTCTGTCTTAATATCCTCAATTTTTGCCATCTGTCCTACCTTAGTGACTCAGTAAAGGTTCATCTAATGTCCAAGGTAAAGGACTTTGGATTTCTTATTCAAAAAAACTAGTGTTGATTCCTGTGGGCACAAGAGGTAGTAAAATAATGCTTCCTTAATGTATTTACTCAATGGGATAATTATGGTGCCAAGTGGATACTGGAAATATTGGGGGATACAGTAAAGTATATGATAGTCTAACCACTATGCTGTACACCTGGAAATAATACAAAATAATATGTATGTAAACTAAGTGAAAAAATACATAATGCTTCCTTAAGGAGCTTTACAGTCCAGTGAGGAGGCATTGGAACAAATGTTTGTGTATGAAATTTTTGTAAAGCTTGGTTCAGGTGACAGTTATAAAACCTGGACAATGGTGCTATGTGAGGACTATTTCATTTTTTAAATGATAAGTATCCTATAAATTTTTAAAACTGGATTTCTTAATCTTTCAAATTTTTCAGCATTGTTATTGTTTACTTAATGTAGGGCTTCCGTTACAAGATGCGGTCTGTGTACGCTCACTTCCCCATCAACGTCGTTATTCAGGAGAATGGCTCTCTTGTTGAAATTAGAAATTTCTTGGGCGAAAAATACATCCGCAGAGTTCGGATGAGGTCAGGTATGTGCATACCTTCTGGTGGTTCAGAAGTACTTCCTTTGTACTTGGGGAGGCTGGCAGTTTGGTTAGCTATGAATACAACCAAATTTATTTCAGAATTGTCTGTTTTGATGATGCTTATAATAACTTTTGGTGTTAATTAAAGGCTTTATACCAGTTGTAATTCCTGAAGGCTTTTGCATTGGAGTAGTTTGCAGGCCACGGTAGTTGTGTTTAATTTGCTCTGCAAACTGAAATCCTGAAAAAGACCCATTTGAATAGCAGTTAATAAGCATAGAATACCACCTAGGTTCAATTCTGAGGCCTCACAATTAACTTTGGGCCAATTATCTCTAACTCTTTCCTTATTTGTAAACTTGGGAACATCTCATGAGTTAGCATTGAAGTGCACTTAGAGCAGTTCTTGCCTGCTACATAATAAACACTGAAGCATTAAAAAATTGTGTGTTAATCCTCACCCGAAAATAATTTTTCTATTGATTTTTGGAGAGAGTGAAGGGAGGGAAGGGTAAAGTATGGGGGAGTGGGGGAGAGACTATCGATTGGTTGCTTCCTGAACCAATTGGTTGCTTTCTGAACCAACTAGACTGGGCCAGGGATCGGACCTGCAGCAAACCAGGTGCATTCCCTTGTGCCCTTGCCTGGGAAACCCCCACATCATTATTGTTCAGGGTCCACACTCTGATCACTGAGTCACACCGAACATTGAAACACACACACAGCATCGAAACTTTTAAAATTTATAAGCTCTTGGTGCTTTTCATTCCATTTGGGTCTGGAGGGGTGGGGATACAAGCTTTATATTGCTAAAATGTACTAGCTGAATATCATCTTCCCTACTCCTTAAATTGAATTAGCTTGTAACTACTATGGGGGAGATTTATTCAAGCAGCAACACAAACAAGATTTTTGGCCCAGATAAATTAGCTCCTATAAAACCAAAACTTCTCTCAAGAGTTTTATTTGGTCTGTGGAATTTTAAATGGAATAAATTGCTACTTGATTTAAATATTTTCTCTGCAAATCTGATTGTATGTTGACTGCAAATGCCTTCTCCCCTTTCAGGTGTTGCTTGTTCAGTATCTCAAGCCCAGAAAGATGAGTTGATTCTTGAAGGAAATGATATTGAACTTGTATCAAATTCAGGTATGTATGTTTATTATACCTATAAAATGTTATCTAAATATTATAGTTGAATATGTATTCTGTTCACTTGGTGAGCTTTTTGTAATTGTGGAAATTAAATTTTCTTCAAAATACTCTAGTTTAAGATGGGTTTGGCTCGTAAAGTAATTGCCGTATCTCTTATAGCTGCTTTGATTCAGCAAGCCACAACAGTTAAAAACAAGGATATCAGAAAATTTTTGGATGGTATCTATGTTTCTGAAAAAGGAACAGTTCAGCAGGCTGATGAATAAGATCTAAGGTAGGTTCTTACAGTCTCTTAAGTTTTATTACTGCTTTACTTGGGTATCTTAATTTACTAAGATTTAATGAGTTACAGTGGCAGAAATGAAGAGTTGTAATCTGAAACAGTAAATTTGGCAGATAATAAATGAAATTTCATTTACATTTTAAAATAGGAATCTATTAGATTTAGAGTATAACTTTTCTGGGCAAGGATTTTGATGGAGATTTACAGACATTTTTATTTCTTTTTACAGTTGTCCAGCTATAGAAACACCGAGATGCCGAATGATTTCTCACACTTGTTTGTGAAACTATAAAGATGTACAATAAAAGCCTTGTTTTGGTTTGGCACTTTATTCTTAAACTGATCATTCTTTTCAACTATTTGACTAGTAAACAGTCAAGTTTCTAGTAAGGCTTCATGGGAAGAGTGACTTCTTTTATTTTTTTAAGAATATCAAGGCAAGAATATGCCAGTGACAGGCAACACTGTGTAGCTGGATGCAGAATTCTGGGGGGTGGCTTGAAGGTATCTAATTTTGCAGAGGCATGAATTTGAATCTGAGGCAAGTGTGTCTGAATCATTTGTATATGAGTAACTTGTTCTGTGAAGGGAAACAAAGTGGTACACGCTTAGTAAGTATTGGGAGATGCAGTTAATTTGTGTTTATGATAAACACTAGAGGCCTGATGCACGAAAATCCGTGCAAGGGGCTTGGGCCTGGCATCCAGGGCTGCCTTCGAGGCCCTGCCCACTGGTCCTTTAAGAAGGTTGTTCTGGCTGAAACCGGTTTGGCTCAGTGGATAGAATGTCGGCCTGAGGACTGAAAGGTCCAAGTTTCGATTCCAGTCAAGGGCATGTACCTTGGTTGCGGGCACATCCCCAATAGGGGGTGTGCAAGAGGCAATTGATTGATGTTTCTCTCTCATCGATGTTTCTAACTCTATCCCTCTCTTTTCCTCTCTGTAAAAAATCAATAAAAAATATATTTTTTAAAAAGGTGGTTCTGCAGTCTGTTCTAATTAGTATATTAGCTCTTATATGAATAGTTGCTATCCTCCAAGGTCCTTTCCACGCTATCCTTTACCCTATACCCTACATCTATTTACTTTCATATCCTAGTTTTTGATACTTAAAAACTGGTAAGAGTCCATAATCTAATTCATGTGCCACACTTCAAATATATATTGTTTGGTTTGATGGTTAGGTGTTTAAGAAATGGATGAAATGATTAATCAAGAATTTGCTTTGAAGTATTTTAGGTGGGGTTGGGGTAGGCATTGAATGGCATTTTAGATGAAACGAGTCCTTTCAAATTCATAATTTGTTGAAGCTAGATGGGGCTTCATTACACTATTCCTATTTACATTAAGTTTTGAAATTTTTCATTATGTAGAAATGAAACAAATGCCTGAATATTTTGCCTGATTGATGTAATAGTATTTTTTAAAATACATTTTTATTGATTTTAGAGAGGGAGAGAGAAACATCAATGAGAAAATCCTTGATTGGCTGTCTCCTGCATGCCCTCTACTGAAGATTGAGGCCACAACCCAGGCACGTGCCCTTGACTGGAAAGGGACCTGGGACTCTTCAATCTGCCAACGCTCTATCCACTGAGCAAAATGGGCTTTGGCAAGGGATGGGGTTCAATAGGGATGTTTTAAGTACCTGGAACTGTTTGCCAAGTGAGTGGTAACCAGATTGCCGGAGGTTCAATTTATATAGATTCGATACGGTAATGGCAGTGAAAGTGTAAAGGAGATGTTTAGACAGGATTTCGGAGATGGGTGTGAGGAAATTTTCAAGTGGCAATATTACAGAGGAATAGAATGTGGGTAATAGAACACAGTAGCAGCTCTGGGAATAAGTGGGATTTCTCCAAGAGTGAAGTGAATTGGTATGCAGGGTGAGACAGTCACTGGAGAAAACTATCGGAGGTTGGTTGTAGCCAAGGAGTGATTTCCACTTCGTTACTTGGGTGGCAAATGAAAGTCGAGTTCTCCCTAAGGAAGTCTTTAATGTCTTCTATGGATAAGTACTTGTGTTTTGCCCCAACTTTGATGTGGAGTACATATTTTATAATGAGAAGTTATCTAGTTGGCACACAGCTTGAGATGCTAGAGGGAGGCAGTGTTGGTACAGCACCCACTTAACATCAAACTCATTCATATTTTAAGAAATTTATTGGTTTCAGAGTAGAAGGGAGAATGCGAGAGAGACATGAATGATGAAAGATAATCCATTGATTGGCTGCCTCCACGACCCATGCTGGGTATTGAGCCCGCAACCAGGGCATGTGCCCTGACCAGGAATTGACTGACCTGGTTCATTGGTTGAAGCTCAACCACAGCCATGCCAGCCAGGCTACCTAAGGATTCCTAAATGGTGTTGAAATACTTACCAAATGGCAGAAAGGGAGGACTATAACATTGGGTTCGGAATTTGCATATTTGGGAGCGTTTATGACAAGGCAACAAGTTTGAAAAAGGACAATAAGTTTTTAAGTTCTAAATGTAAAAACATTTAAAAAGTAGTTTGATTAATGGACTTGTAAACCATGAATACAAAGTAGAGACCCAAAAAGCAAAACCTAAACTTAGCTTCATTGTTATTCCTATGGGAAAATAAGCATTTTCCAACACAATGTTACAGGTTAAAAAGTTGGATCGAATTTCATCCTGGGTGGTATATGCCTCAGTGGTTAGAGGGTTGGCCTGCGCACTGAAGGATCTCGGGTTTGATTCCCACATTGCAGGTTCAATCCCCACTCTGGTTGGGTGGGGACACATGTGGGAGGTAACCAATGGATGTGTTTCTCACATTGATGTTTCTTTTCCCCTTCCCTTCCATTATATAAAAAAATCAATGGAAAAAAGAAAAGTTGATAGAGTTTCTTAACTGGTACTTCCTATATAATACTGGAGCTCTGGGGTTAGAATGAATCTTATGTGACAAAGGAAAAACCTGAGCCACGTGATGAATTTAAATGCCTCTATTTAAGGAAAATTGACTAGTTGTGTATACCTTCAGGCCCACTTAGTGCTCATAAGAAAATGTCAAAAATTCCTTGCATAATCTAAAAACGGCCACGGTTGGAGGAGTGGGTGCGCTGAGGTAAGACAAATAGACAAAAAGCAATGGCCAAAATACACTATTTAAATTTGGCCAACCTAAGAGCAAACTGATTTCTCATTCCTTTGGCATTTACTTGATCAATTGTTACCTCTCTATAGTATCTTTGAAACTTATTATTGTCAATTAGAACCTCATATACATAATTTGGCTTCTGATAGAGGAGGACATGGAAAACAATTACAATGGCCTTAATTTAGGTTATTTTCCTACCAGGCCATATATATATATATATATATATATATATATATATATATATATATATAATTGATTTTTCACGGAGAGGAAGGGAGAGAGCGAGCTAGAAACATCGATGAGAGAAACATTGATCAGCCACCTCCTGCACAACCCCCACCGGGGATGTGCCCGCAACCAATGTACATGCCCTTGACCAGAATCCAACCCGGGACCTTTCAGTCTGCAGGCCGACACTCTATGCACTGAGCCAAACCAGTTTCAGCTCCTACCAGGCCTTTTTGAACTGAAGTTTCCCTTTGACTTGAGAAAATCTGGCCCTAACCAGTTTGGCTCGGTGGATAGAGCGTTGGTCTGCCGACTAGAGGGTCCCAAGTTCGATTCCGGTCAGGGGCATGCCCCTTGGTTGTGAGCACATCTCCAGTAGGGAGTGATTAGGAGGCAGCAGAATCAATGTGTCTTACTATCCCTCTCCCTCTCCATTCCTCTCTAAAAAAATCAATAAAATATATTTAAGTCTCGCCGAAACTGCTTTGGCTCAGTGGATAGAGCGTTGGCCTACGGACTGAAAGGTCCCAGATTCGATTCCAGTCAAGGGCAAGAGATTCCTATGCAGGAGGCAGCTGATCAGTTTCCAACTCTCCCTCTCCCTTCCTCTCTGTAAAAAAAATCAATAAAGTGTATTAAAAATATATATATATTTAAAAAGAACCTGAATTTCTGGAGAGGATGACTAGTAGTTACTAGCTGCTGTGGTTATTTAAATGTAGACTAACAAAGAAAGTGGGCATAATTGGGTTTACATGCAAGATTTATTCCTCCAACAATTAGAATACACTGAACAAATAAGCACAGAATTAAGAAAGTTAAAAACTCCAGTGTAGACTTAAGAATTCACTATATCCCAGTTGCAATGTAAAAAGTTGTAATTCCTCATTCTGAATTGCATCCAGAGTCACAGTTGCTAGGTCCAGATGTGGCTACAATCTACACCTTGAGAGGTCCATGCACGCATGTGGTGTCTGAAGAGTGAAGCTCCTCAGGGGAGAGCTAGACGGGGAATGATAAGGTCCTTGGTCTGATGACTTGACAAAACACATTTCCTAAGTATGCTAGATACGATTTTGTTACCACAAAAATCATGTGAGGAAGAATGTCAATTTGTCTAAAGAGAGTTGCTATACTGTGAGGTTGGGTGGCTTCTCTATCTTCACAGGCATTTTGGGTCTTGCTGTCCTCAAACTTAGCATTCCGGTCTTTTCATGAGGCAAGTTAATGGAGGTTAACATGTTATTTAAAAAAAAAAAAAATCATTTATGAAAGGAGAGACCTCACAAAATTAGATAATTTGTATTTCTATTGAGGAAAACTAAGGGATGTGTTTTTAAGAGTATGCTGTGACTAGCTACAGATAGCACTACCCTATTGTGTGTGTTCTTCCCATTGGAGAACCACCCTGCCACAAAGGGCAAAGCACCTTGTTAGAAGTGACGGAATATATCACTGACCATCCAGTGTTGAGTTTTAAATCTCTGCTATGGAGTTGTAACAAAACAAAGTTGCGTTTTTTCAAAGTAATTTTTTTATGATAAGTAGCTTGGTATTTATAAAACAAGAATGATGGAAAACATCATTGAAGCAATGTATCAGATAATCCTCATAGCTTATTGTCTAGGTCAGTGATTTTTAACTGGTCTGCTGCAAGAATTTTTAAAATAAGCAATACCTTACTATTTAGGGGCACTGACCTCTTCCTTTAGATTGTAAAAAAAAAAAAAGACAACAGCTATCCAGTGTGAAAGAATCAGAATTACATTTTTTTTGGGGGGGGGGGCAGGTCAGCAAAAATAATTTTTTTTTGGATGCTGCAGAATTTTAATTTTAATAACTGGTTTATGTGTGTCATGAGATGAAAAAGGATGATAATTGCTGGTCTAGGCAAAGCCTTTATCTTCAGATCCAAGAACTGAATTCACTGACACTAAGACACGTAAAGGAAAATACATTTGAAACACAGAAGAGAGAGCGATTGTCATCATCTTGACTACCACTGATAGATACGTCACATTTTCTTTGTTACCATATAGGTATATCTTCTGTTAAGTTATGAGTACCTGGAACTGGAGTGAATTTTTAAGCTTTCTGTCATGCAGGCAGAAGTAGGATCAGTTTAACAAAGAACATTCTTGTGCCCTTTCTTTAAGGGTATGTGTTGTAAGTTCTTTGCTTTCCAAAGTTTTCTTCGCTTTCGCCTATGGAAAAAGGCGATGGATAGAAGCAGAACCAGGGTAGAGAAGAAGCAACAACCAAAGAATATCAGCGGCTTCTTCTGCACCAGAAATAAGCAGACCGTGCACTCCGCGTTCCTTTCAGTCTGGCTGCATCTAGGCCTGGTGTTCTCAGAAGGCAAGCCGCCGCTGCTGATGAGTCTGTTGTAAAACTGAACTGAGGATTTAGCTTTGAAGTCGGATGTGAAGAATCCAAATCTGGGTTTAAGTTTTTCTTCCGTCAGTTTGAATGCATAGTAGCCTTTGATTTTGACTTTATCAACCAGGTATGCTGAAAAAAGAAAAGCATCAGAAATGAACATTATTAGCCATAGATGGACTAGAACACACCTTTGAATAAGAATTTGGTTTTCATTGAAACAAGGTAAACCCATGCTCATAAAAAAAGGGTCATTTTTCATTAAAGGTCTTTTTAAAAAAACGTTATTTTAGAGAGAGAGGAAGGGAGAGGGATATATAGAGATAGAAACATTGATCAGAGAGGAGCATCGTTGATTGGCTGCTGCTTGCACACCCCCTTCTGGGGATCAAGCTAGCAGTCTGGGCATGTACCCTGACGGAATAGAACCAGTGACCTTTGGTTCCTGGGTTGATGCTCAACCGCTGAATCACACTAAATGCTAAAGGATTTCTATATTCTTTTGTAATTGATACAAAGGTGGTGAAAATATATATAGTTAAGTTTAAAAAAGAAATTTGAAATAAAACTTTGATTTATAAATAACACAAACACAGCTGAAGGAAAAGCAAATCTGAGAGTTGATGCCATGAAGGACTTAACTATCACCTGTTCATGGGGAAAAATCTTACCTCTTTGGCCTGATTCCAAACCTCAATGTGCCCTTAGTGTTGCCCTGTAACCACACTTGGTTTCCCCTAGTCACTCACTCTGTCTTTTTTTTTTTTTTTTAATGGTTTCATGGTTTTTTTTTGTTGCTAATTTTCACTTGATATTTTTCCATTGAGTTTTAGAGTGGAAGGGATGGGGAGAGACACATCGACTGGTTGCCTCCCATATGTGCCCTGACTGGATTGTGCCTGCAACCTAAGTATGTGCCCTTGACCAGAATCAAACCTGAGACCCTTAGTCCTCAGGTCAACGTTCTATCCACTGAGCCAAACTAACGGTCCTCTGGCTTTCTTGCTTTGAAGTAATAACCTTCCTACTTCACTGAAAAACTAAAGTGCTCAGGGAACTTATTCAGTCTTCCACAAATATCTACCTACCTACTGGCATCTGCACACATATATTCTGCCTTCTTGTTACTCTGATGACTTGTCTTCTTGTTACTCTGATTGACTTGTTCTTGCTCTGATTCTTGTTACTCTGATTGACTTGTCTGTGCTCTTGGAGGAGGCTGATTCCTCCACTTACACCTGAAGTTTATTTTCTCTTGCCTACTCAAGGACATTACTCCATCGGTCTTCTCATGTATCTTCCTTCACTACTGGATCATCTATATATATAAAAGTCCAGTGACCAGAATGACCAGTTGCTATAACGCCCACTGCAACTAGCAAACTGTCCCAATCTGGGTTGGGGCCAGCTGGCCAACCTCTGGCCAGTCCTACCCCCAATGGGCCCACTCCACTCCAATCACCCCCTTAGCCCCTCCGCACAGCCAGCCCTATCCCCAATCAGCCCCCACCACCTCGATCAGGGGCAGGGCCTGCTGGCTAACCACCCATGGTCCCTCCCCCAGGCCACTGGTTCCCAATCAGCCCTGATTGTCCTCCCACACATACCAATTGGGAGCGGGGCCCATTGGCCAATTGCCTGCAGCCCCTCCCTCCAGCTGGCCCTGATTGGCCCCAATCAGGATGGACTGGCTGGCCAATCTCCCGCCATCTCCTCCTCCCCCTGACAGGCCCGGTTCAATCTGCTGATTGAGGCCAGGCCGGCTGGACCCCACCTGTGCACGAAGTAGTGCACTGGGCTTCTAGTTTTCATATAAATGGGTTGTTGGTTATCTTTTACAGCACTAGTTCCTCTTCATTGATTTTTGCTGATTTCTCATCTTTGATCTCTGAATACTGAAGTGTCCCAGAACTCAGACCCCTTTTCTATTCTTGCTCCCTTAGTGATTTCAATTAGACCTATTTTTAAAAATACTGTCCAGCCAAGACTGGTTTGGCTCAGTGGTTATAGCGTTGGTCTGTGGACTGGAAGGTCCCAGGTTCGATTCTGGTCAAGGGCATGTGCATTGGTTGCAGGCACATCTCTGGTGGGGGTGTGTGCAGGAGGCAGCTGATCGATGTTTCTCTCTCATTGATGTTTCTAGCTCTCTATCCCTCTCCCTTCCTCTCTGTGGAAAATCAATAAAATATATTTTTTAAAAATACTATCCATTTTTCTCTTGGCTCCCAAATATGTATCCCAGCCCAGACCTCTCCTCTGAACCTGAGACTTATACCTATTAGCCTACTTAACATCTCTAATTGGATGTCTATAATAGACATCTCAAACTGTGCAACATCAACTCAACTCATTTCCAAAAATGTGCCTACCAGTCTCCTCTAACCTAGTAAATGGCCATTTCATCCTCCCCACCCCCAATATATTTTTATTGATTATAGAGAGGAAGGGGGAAGGAGAATCATTGATCAGATGCCCCACACTGGGGATCGAGCCTGCAACCTGGGCATGTGCCCTGACCGGGAATTGAACTGTAACCTCCTGGTTCATACCACTAAGCCATTCTTTTAATTACTCAAGCCAAAACCTTGGAATAATTTTTCACTCTTTTTCTCACAGGCAATCCTGTTGACTTTACCTTAAAAATATACCCACTTTGCCTAGCCAGTGTGGCTCTGTGGTTGAGTGTCAATCCATGACCAGGAGGTCATGGTTCAGGGCACATGCCTGGGTTGTGGGCTCAATCCCTCCAGTAAGAAGTGTGCAGGAGCCGAGCCGAAACCGGTTTGGCTCAGTGGATAGAGCATCGGCCTGCAGACTGAAAGGTCCTGGGTTCGATTCCGATCAAGGACATGTACCTTGGTTGTGGGCACATCCTCGGTGGGGGGTGTGCAAGGGGCAGCTGATCGATGATTCTCTCTCATCGATGTTTCTAGCTCTATCCCTCTCTCTTCCTCTCTGTAAAAAATCAATAAAATATATATATTTTAAAAGTGTGCAGGAGGCATCCCAATTGATGATTCTCTCATCAATGATATTTCTGTCTCCCTTTCCCTTCATCTCTCTGAAATCAATAAAAACATATTAAAATATTTTTAAAAATATATATCCACTTCTCACCATCTCTACTTTTTTTTTGTAGGTTCACAATGTTTATTGGTTAGTGTCTCAGGAATTTGACCATAACACTAATTTTCTCATGTATGCCCCCCCCCAAAAAAATAATGCAACTTTTTCCTTAAAAAGAAAAAATTAAAATACCCAGTATTGTAAATAAAGTTATTTTCTCTTATTCTGGATCTCCCGACTTTCTGCTTTCAAATGCAATAACAGTCCTAGTATTGCTTTAGGCTAGGGGGTGAAGGCCTGCTTCCATAGTTTGTACTAAATTAGGTCTAAAGTTGGTAATGGGGGTGGGGTGTATTCCTTCACGGGCCAAGACTTAAGCCCTCAGGGCTGGGTACCCATTTCTCCTATACATGAGCCATTAACATCATGTTAACAAGGAACACATTTGTAATGTGATATTAAAAAGTTGCGTACAAGATTGCATTACGGCATGAGCTCAATTGTATTAAAAATGTCTAGCAAGGCTGAAACCGGTTTGGCTCAGTGGATAGAGCCTCGGCCTGCGGACTGAAAGGTCCCGGGTTTGATTCCGGACAAGGGCATGTACCTTGGTTGCGGGCACATCCCCAGTAGGGGGTGTGCAAGAGGCAGCTGATCGATGTTTCTAACTCTCTCTTCCTCTCTGTAAAAATATCAATAAAATATATTTTTTAAAAATGTCTAGCAAGCACAAGTCTAAGTACTTGTTTTGGGGAATGGGATTTCAGGTGATTATTTAAAAAATAATAATTTTCTATACTTGACAATTTTTCCATAATGAGCTAACACGCTCACTGAGGAGCCAACTCTCCTCTTTTGAGCTTTGGTAATCACCACCAGAGGATATTTATTTTTCCCATTGCTTTTCAGAAAGAGTGGTAGGGAAGGAAGAAGGTGGAAAAGAGAGAACCATCGGCTTGAGAAGAGAGAGACAAAAGACCTTTTGCCTCCGGACTGGTTGCCTCCCGCGTGTGCCCACCAGGAAATGGAACCTGCGACCATCCCGTGCGTGGGGCTGTCACTCCAACCACGGAGCCCACCGGCGGGCCAGGGCTCGCCTCCCGCTCTGGCTTCCCCGGACCTGAACCGGCCCGCGGGCCTCACCTTGCCGGGCCTCCTGCACGTACTGCTCCAGGTAGTACTGGCGGAGCTGGTCGTCTTCCAGGGCCGGGTCGTCGATGCCGTTGGCGGTGATGTAAACGTCCCGGTCGCCGTAGCGGCCGCGGACCCAGCGCAGCACCTTGCGCTGGCCCCAGGGCAGGACGGCCAGGCGGCTCGGGGAGCTCAGGCAGGTGATGTCCTGCAGAAACTGCACGTCCCGGTCCGCGCCGTCGGGGCGGCGGCCGTGCATCACGAACCTGGTGGTGAAGTGGTTCAGGGCGAGGAAGTCGGCGGCGCCGCGCACCAGCCGCCGCTCCTGCTCCGTGAAGCGGGGCAGCGCGGGGCGCGAGCGCCCGGGCCCGGGCCCGCGCCGGGGGGAGGCGAGGTGGTCGCGCAGGGCCGCCGGGTAGTCCCCGGTCCCGAAGAGGGGCTCGGCGAACCAGGCGATCTCGAACTGCAGGAAGCGCTCCGCCGCGCGCCGGTGCGAGTCCGCGAACGGGTTGGCGGGCTCCGCCCAGTCGGCGTGCAGGGCCAGGGACACGGCCCCGCGCTGCGCCGCCCGGAACCGCGCGTCGTACAGGCGCCAGGCCCGCGCGTGGGCCACCAGCAGGTGGTGCGCCGCCCGGTAGGGGTCGCTGCCGCTGCGGTTGTAGGCGTCGCGCAGCCGGTTGGGCTCGTTGACGGTGATCCAGAGCTTCACCAGGTCGCCCAGCGCCCCGAAGCACAGCCCCGCGTAATCCTGGAAGGCCTGCGCCGTGGCCGGGTTCAGCCAGCCGCCGCGCTGCAGCAGCGGCGCCGGCAGGCCCGGCTGGGCGTGGGTCGGGTGGTACAAGGTGACCATCGGGGAGATGCCGAGCTTCAGGCCCTCGCTGACCACACACCGGTAGTACCGCAGGGCTTGTCGGTTCACGGCGGACAGGTTGCCCGTGGGGAGGATGGAGGGCCAGTCCAGAGCAAACCGGTACGAGGTGACTTTCAGCCTCGCCAGCATCTCCACCTGCCTTTGGATGCTCACGAAGTCGGTGCATTGGCCTGGCCGTGTTTTCAGCTTTACTCCGTCCACGGGGTGCAGCAGCCGGTTGCCCGTCACGTTCCACACGTACAGGTGCGGGTCGGCGAACTGCGGGGAGGAAGCCACCAGCTCTGGCTGTGGAAAACAAGCACATTCGGGTCAAGGGACCACCCCCCAGGGCACAGGCTGTCATGCGGCATGCATCCTCTGAGAGGGAGAAGGGCCTCCTCTTATTCTGCCTCTCACTGAGAAGATACATGATGAGTGGTAGATCTTCCCTTTCTCCAATTGATGGACAGATGTAAACCCCACCTGGGGCCAGACATTCCTGAGCTCTGAACCACCAATCAGCACCTGCCAGATACCCTAAGGCCCCCCCCCATTCCCAAGACCCTAGGTCCCTAATCACCAATCAACCTGCTCTGAGTACCCTAAGCCCCGTCCCCTATCCTCCCCTTAAAAGTAGACCCCTGGCCGAAACCGGTTTGGCTCAGTGGATAGAGCATCGGCCTGGGGACTGAAGGGTCCCAGGTTCAATTCCGGTAAAGGGCATGTACCTGGGTTGCAGGCACATCCCCAGTAGGGGGTGTGCAAGAGGCAACTGATTGATGATTCTCTCTCATCAATGTTTCCAACTCTCTATTTCTCTTCCTTCCTCTCTGTAAAAAATCAATAAAATATATATTTTTTAAAAAAGATTAGAGAACTTCCAAAAAAAAAAAAAAAGTAGTAGACCTCCTGGTGTCTTCCGGTCTCTTCCTCTCTTTCTCTCTGGAAGCAGCCGGCGGAGGTACCCTCTCTCCAATAAAAGCCTGCGTCCTGGCATCCCAGTCTCAGCCACCTTCTTGAATGAATCTATCAGTGAGTATGTCCCTTATAATGACCCGTGTGCGCTAGCTGTCCTCGTGATGCCATGGAAGAGGCCTGAGGGATGATCCTCTCTTCTAGCCCTTGAAGCTTCCCAGGGAGACCAGAAGACTTAAGGAAGGAACCACCCCCAGGGCTTAGCGTGGAAAATGAGCTGTTTTACAGAAATCCATGAGAGGCTGCTTCCTAATTAATTTGTCCCAGAAACCCGCGTCAGATGACGGGGTCTCATGTGATTTCATTCAAATGCATCAGGATATTGGCTTGGTACCCTCAGTTGAAAAGAATCATGAAAGATGGACCCTTTAAACACTGCCATAAATGGAAGCGAAGTTAAAATCCCAGTATAGCCGAAACCGATTTGGCTCAGCGGTAGAGCGACAGTCTTCGGACTGAAGGGTCCCGGGTTCGATTTCAGTCAAGGGCATGTACATTGGTTGCGGGCACATCCCCAGGGGTGTGCAAGAGGCAGCTGGTCGATGTTTCTCTCTTATTGACATTTCTAGCTCTCAATCTCTCTCCCTTCCTCTCTGTAAGATATCAATAAAAAAATATATTTTTTTAAAAATCCCAGTATAGAGGATTTCCCTGAGGTCAGCACTTTGGGTTAGAGGTGGCGACGTTGATCCCCGCCGAAGTTCCTAAAAGCAGCCCGTGTGATGGGATAGGGTAGCGGTTCTCAGACTGTGGGTTGCGACCCCTTTGGGGGTCGAACGACCCTTTCACAGACGTCACCTGAGACATCCTGCGTATCAGATATGTACATTACAATTCATTAACAGTAGCAAAATTACAGGTATGAAGCAGCAACGAAAATAATTTTATGGGTGGGGGTCACCACAACATGAGGAGCTGTGTTCAAGGGTCACGGCATTAGGAAGGTTGAGAACCGCTGGGGTAGAGAATGACGCCTTGCATTTGCTGAATGCAACTCGCTAACACCCTCTTCTATTTGAAAAGCCAAATGATATCATCGCACGTGCATCATTATATTCTCTCTGCCCATGTGCCTGCGAGAACACAGCATTTACTCATCCACCAGGAGAATACTGAACAGCCTCTTTATGCAAGCAAGGAACTTGGATATGAGCAGAAAGACAGTCAAATACCCCCCCAGAAACTCCCAAGTTGACTCTTGGATCTGAGGGTGTCTCGTTCTCTACTCCTCCCAAGGAGATAGCCCTGGATTCTCTTTGAAACTCAGGCTTGGCCGAAACCGGTTTGGCTCAGTGGATAGAGCGTCGGCCTGCGGACTGAAAGGTCCCAGGTTCGATTCCGGTCAAGGGCATGTGCCTTGGTTGTGGGCACGTCCCCGGTGGGGGGTGTACAGGAGGCAGCTGATCGATGTTTCTCTCTCATCCATGTTTCTAGCTCTCTATCCCTCTCCCTGCCTCTCTGTAAAAAATCAATAAAATATATTTTTTTAAAAAGAAAGAAAAGAAATTCAGGCTTGGACACCCTGTATAGTGACCACTCAATCTCACTCACCTTACAGGTGTGCGGTGAGGAGTCAGTGGCTCTGGGAAAGTGCTCTGTCAACTCTAAAGCGCTGTACAAACATAGACTAGACATGACTTGGGTTTAATTTTCCCTGGTTGCAATAATTGCCTGTTAGGCTAAATTATAACAGAAAAAGGCTTAAGAAAAAAAAATTTTTTTCTTCTAAATTCAAGATTAAAAAGAGAAGGTAAAAGTTGTGTTTTTCTTTCTTTCTTTTTTTTTTTTAAATGGCTTGTTTTAAGTTCTTGTTTTAAAGTACTTTTCTCCCCATGGCTAAATTTAAGTGCACCTGGAAAAAAATGATAATTAACCTTTGGTAAATATTTTCCCTCTAATTGTTTTCTCATGTGTCATTTTTCATAGTCTAATTATGAAACCATATCACTGCTCACTTGCCATCTGTCAACCAGTTATCTAAAACATTAAACTGAGAGAACATTGATCAGGTGAGCATGAAGTTAAATCTGTATATAATTATTTGAGTAAAATCCTCCTCGCCTAGGTGGCCAGTTTCAGTGTCTTGAAACGTCAGAGCATCCTGGTGATGACAGGGTGTTTACAAAGGGCAATCTTGCCATACGGTAAGGCAATATTAAATGAAAATGTCTTACTTTTAAAAACCTCCAGAAAGCATTAGTCTTTAGCAAGTGGTGTGTGATTAATCTGCTAACAGATCTAGTTAAAGATAATGCACCTTGATCTCCACCCTGGCTCCCAGAGCTGGGTTCTAAATTATTCCCCACGGAAAGGATCCTGAGCTTTGGAGGAATATGGCTTTTTCCAGGCCTGGGGCAGGAAGAGACGGAGGTGATGCTGGAACATCTTGTGCCAGAAAAATAAGGAAGTGCTTAAGAATAGAAAAGGAAATGTCAAAAAGACAAGAGCAGCTTAAAGGAGTCCCATTGGCCAAATTGGAGATAATTTGAGCATCCAAAGGAATAATGGAACAATGACAATAATGTGTTATAAATGAATTAAAAGAAAAAAAACGCACACATAATAAATGTAGATGGAATAATCTAATAAGGAGTTTGCCATTTTGGCGATGGCCAGGTAGCTCAGTTGGCTAGAGCATTGTCCCTATCTGCCAAAGTTGTGGGTTCAACCTCAGGTCAGGGCACATACAAGAATCAACCAACAAATGTACAATAAATCCATGTTTCTCTCTTTCTCTTCCTCTCTCTCTCTCAAATCAATAAACAACAACAAAAACAAACAGGATAAATTCACCACTTTGCAATTTACAAAGTATAATTCGGCAAGATTCATGAATCAGTATTAAGACCATTGGTTGAAATGCTATTGGGGAATAGGATATTTATACCATCTCAAAGTATCACCATCAGATTACTTTTTAATTATAAATGGAAAAGATACCTTTCAATGAAGAGATCTGACAAATGCCACCTGAACCAAGAAATCTGGAGATGACTATTTCAACTAACATCTTTTAAAAATTTTTTTTATTGATTATGATATCACATAATTGTCTTCATCCCCCCATTCCCATCCCAAACCCCTCCCCATATATGCCCTCACCCCCTGTTGTCCATGGCTACTGGCTAGGCCCATATGCATGCACACAAGTCCTTTGGTTGATCTCTCCCCCTCAACATTAGTAATGAAACAAGCTGACATCATGTACCCTCTGATGTGATATGCATCATCTATGTACAATTATATCCAGAAATGGTTAATTGAATCTAATAAAGAAACAATCAGAAATCCATGAGACATTCTATAAGCAATTGGCCTGGACTCTTCAAAAAAGTCACTGCTGTGAGGTTGGGGGATTACTCTGAATTAAAAGAGGCTAAAGATACATAAAGATAATGTGTTATCCTTGTTTGTCATAAATTTTTTAAAAATCTATAAAGGACATTTTTGGAACATTTAGGAAAATTTGAATATGGACTGTCCATTAAATGATATTGAATCAATACTAAATTTTCTGGTTTGATAATATTATAATGAGACACAGAGAGAGAGAAAGTAAATGTGGCCCCATGATAACAGTCGATTTGTCTTGATGAGGGGAATATGTGTGTTTATTGTACTAGTTTGAAATTTCTCAAAACAAAGCACTGGAGGAGGAAAGAATGCTAAAAGGAGGGGAGAGGAGGTATAAGGTGCGGATAGATGGGAGTAGGCATAGTAATATATCTATTTTCATTTTGGGATGTAAAGCTTTTTTAAATTAAAGTACAGTTGACACAATACGATGTTAGTTTCAGGTGTACAACATAGTGATTTGACATTTGCATACCTTACGAAGTGATCACCACGAAAAGTCTCAGAAACCATTTGTCACCGTACAAAGCTATGGTGACATTGTTGGCTGTGTTCCCTATGCTGCACCTTGTAGCCTCGTGACTTATTTATAACTAAGTTTGTACCTCTCAATCCCCTTCACCTTTTTGCCCATCCCTCCTCCTCCCAACCCTCTGGAAACTATCAGTTTCTACTCTCTATGAGTGTTCGGTTTTTGTTTACTCATTTGTTTAGTCTTTTAGATTTCACAAATAAATGAAACGATACAGTATTTGTCTTTCTCTGATTTACTTCATTTAGCACAATGCCCTCTAAGTCCATTCATTTTGTCACATGGGGCACAATAATATTCTTTAAAAAAATATATATGTACATATATATATATTTTATTGAACTTTTCACAGAGAGGAAGGGAGAGGGATAGAGAGGTAGAAACATCAATGAGAGAGAAACATCCAGCAGCCGCCACCACCACCACCACCCCCTCCCCACCCTGCACCTCCCCTACAGGGTACGTGCCCACAACCAAGGCACATGCCCCTGATCGGAACTGAACCTGGGACCCTCCAGTCCGCAGGCCGACATTCTATCCACTGAGCCAAACTAGTTTTGGCAATATTCTTAAAGTGATACTTTCATTTTGTCAGTCTTCCTATAGAGACATCTAGTTTTTGCCAACACAGCATCTGTTCATACATCCTCTGGCTGAAATGTCAGAAAGCATCCTAATTTTTCTTGGCAAACAATTCAACTTCACTCTTAGTTCAGATTCACAGGGAGCTGACTTCTTGCTGGGCTGCAGGTGTGAGCATGAAACCCAGGCCTCGCTGATTGCAGAATCACTTTCCCCTGACCCAACTGATCAGCTCCACATGCTTCTAGAATACAGGCAATAGTGTGCTACTGTGAGGTCTTACAGTGGTCAGGAGACAGATCTAGGGAACCTGGACAAATTATGTAACTTCCCTAAACTTCAGTTTCCTTGCCTATAAAATGAGGGGTTTAAGATCAGCAAAAGACAACTTGCATACATCTAGGTTAATGCTTGGCACATCAGAAGGGCTTACAAATAGTTGTTATTATTCTGGAAAAAGCACTCTGCCTCTGGGGGATTGAGGTGGCCTGTTACAGTTCTGCCACTATTGGTGTTACCTTGAGCAGTTCACTTTCGTATCAATATTAATTGATTATCTCATTTTCCTCACTCATAAAATGAAGGATTTGGAACAGGGGATCCCTAAGGTCTCACCTGGCTCTAAAAGTTGACCTTGCCCTGCGGTTTGGCTCAGTGGATAGAGCGTTGACCTGCGGACCAAAGGGTCCCGGGTTCGATTTCAGTCGAGGGCATTTACCTGGATTGCAGGCTCCTCCCCGGCCAGGGCTCTTGCAGGAGGCAACCAATCTAAGTGTTTCTCTCACATTGATGTTTCTCTCTCTTCCACTCTCTCTGAAAGATCAATGGAAAAATATTACTGGGTGAGGATTAACAACAATAAAAGTTGGCCTTATTCATTCACTATGTATTGAGCCTGAGCTTCTCTAGTAAGGCATATGTACAGCAGGCAGCAACGCCTCAAACATCTCCCCCCTCATGCGGAGAAAGTTTGCATTCTAGTGGGGAAGACGGGTGAGAAATAAGGAGAATGTGTGACATGCTTACCAGGGGCTGGGAGGGGGTGGGGGGAGGGAGTGGGGAAGATATTTGTCAAAAGGCACACACTTTCCAGTTATAAGATTAACAAGTACAGCATGGTGACTATAGATCATAATACTATATTATATACTTGAAAGTTGCTAAGAAAGTATGATTTTTTTTTAAAAAAACACGTTTTTATTGATTTTTTAGAGAGAGAGGAAGGAAGAGGGATAGAGAAATAGAAACAATGAGAGAGAAATATCATCAATCGGCTGCCTCCTGCACACTCCATACTGGGAATTGAGCCCACAACCCAGGCATGTGCCCTGAGCAGGAATTGAACCGGTGACCTCTTGGTTTGTGGGTCAATGCTGAGCCATTGAGCCACACCATCCTGGAAGAGAGTATATCTTAAGCCCTCTTACCATAAAAAGAAACGGGAATTGTTGTGATGGTGTGGAGGTGGTAGCTAACACCTTGATGGTAATCATTTTGTGATATATAAATGTATCAAATCAACAAAAGCTGTATATCTTACACTTACACAATGTTGTTATATCACTTATATTTAAATAAATATAACCTGGACAAGGAGAAAATGCTGTAAAGTCCATAATATGCTAGGGAGTGAGGAGTGCTATATGAAAAAAAACAAAGACCTCTTAAGACAAATTACCTAAGTCTATCAAACAGCAGGAATGCCTTAAATAAAGGGCCACTTAGCAATTTGCTTTTGGCAAAACAAAAACCTATAATTTTTCCCCTCCTATAACTTTAACACTGCTCACGAGTACCTCTCACAAAAATAACTCAGTTATGCCAGGACCAGTTTGGCTCAATGGATAGAGTGTTGGCCTGCGGACTGAAGAGTCCTGGGTTTGATTCCGGTCAAGGGCATGTTCCTTGGTTGCAGGCACACCCCCAGTAGGCAGCTGATAGATGTTTCTCTCTCATCAATGTTTCTAACTATCTATCCCTCTTTCTTTCTCTTTGTGGAAAATCAATAAAATATATCTTTAAAAAATAACTCAGTTGCCGAATCCGGTTTGGCTCAGTGGTAGGGCGTCGGTCTGCGGACTGAAAGGTCCCGGGTTCAATTCTGGTCAAGGGCATGTACCTTGGTTGCGGGCATATCCCTAGTGGGGGGTGTGCAAGAGGCGGCTGTTCGATGTTTCTCTCTCATTGACGTTTCTAGCTCTCTATCTCTCTCCCTTCCTCTCTGTAAAATATCAATAATAATAAAAAAAAACTCAGTTATTTCTAGACTGGATGCCTCTTGGGGGCAGCCTCTCTGACTCCTTCACCAAGCTCTCCATTGTCAGTCCCCGCACTCGCAAGGCTCTCGGGAAGCCTTCATTCTTCTCTCCCTTGTCCTTCCTCTTCCCCCCAGTTCCCTTCAGAGCCTCCCGGTAGTCGTGGCATTTGATAGGGCCTGACATACTCTTAGCTGCCACTGAGCAAGTGAAATAAAAGAGTGGATGCGATTGTCCCACCTGACAGTGAAGTAGCCACTTACCTTGAGGACAGACTCGGTGACGCCCCAGGAGAAGTCGCAGGGAAACTCACCCCGCGCGTCGGAGGTGGACTCTTTGGGAGCGAAACCATTTTCTCGGATGATCTGTTTATAGTAATGCGCCGAGGACTTGGGCCTCCTTTCCTTCTGTTTGCTGTTAAAATCCACATAGAATAACCCCCGACGAGTGGTGTAGCCGTCCTGCCATTCAAAGCCATCCAGGAGAGACCAGGCAGTGTAACCAAACACTCGTATTTCATCAAACCTTATTGCTGCAGAGAGAGAGAGAGAGAGAGAGAGAGAGAGAGAGAGAGAGAGAGAGTAATCAGAGATGTTGGAGGCCTAAAACACACTCGTTCAGGTTTATGGCTTCACTAACATCGGGCCAGGGAGACAGCGTGCTGTGAAACCAACCTTTTGCCCAATTTGTAGGCCCGTTAGATCAAATAGGAAATTCACGTTTATCCTTGAAAAGCAGCACTTATTCTTTCTCATCCAGGATGGTCCTCCCCTAGCAAGTGAACCACACAGTCAAAGCGTCATTTTCCTGAGACGCCGGGAGCAGATCTGAGTCAGAGGGCACGGTAACCTTCCCAGAACTCGTTGGGACGAATGTCTGCTTATGACCAAGAGTTTCTCGTTTCAAGCTTGGGTTCGTTCCCGCCCGTGGACAAACTAGCTTCTACAAAACTGCCCTTCAGGGACTGAACAGCTGGCTTGGAGAACGAGCATGCGTGGATGTAAACAAAAGGCGGGGAGAGCCGGGCAGTGGTGTAAGAGCGCCAGCACGCACTGGGCCGAGGGGCAGGGGAAGGGAGGTTACTGTTGGGCAAGTTTCTTGACTTTAGTTTCCTCATTTGTAAACAGAGAAGATTGGAAAAGATGATCTCTCAGGGTCTTTCTAACTTCACAGTGCTGATGCAGTGACTTTTAGGAATTGGGTAAACCTGAGAGATGACAATCAACAGCAGCAATAAAAGCAACAAAGACTCAAAATCAATCAGGAACCCCCCCCCCTTTTTTTTTTTTACAAAAAGCTTCCATTTCTCTCATAGAAATGCCTCACTTCCGCACTTTTGATTTTTGTTGTTGTTGCTAATCCTCACCCAAGCATATTTTCCCATTGATTTTTAGAGAGAGTGGAAGGGAAGGGGAGAGACAGAGAAAAGGAGAAACATCAACGTGTCTCACATCGATTGGTTGTCACCCAGGGCCAGGAATTGAGCCTGCAACTGAGGTACGTGCCCTTGACCGGAATCAAACCCGGGACCCTTTACTGTGGGCCGATGCTCTGTCCACTGAGCCAAACTGGCTAGGGTGCATTTTTTGGGGGTTTTATCACTGACACCCTTTTCCTATAAGGCAGAAAATCCTGACCAAGAGATTCCTTTGAGATCACTGATGTTTGAAATAAACTCATTTTATCAGGCCCAGGTCGGTATTGTAGGGCACTGAGGAGAGGTGGAATAGTAACACCTGGGAAATGACACCCTTCTGCCCAGGGGCGTGGGCATGGGCATGGGCACAGCATTTGGCACAGGCCTCTGCTCCAGACGCCCCATATGCACGTCTTATGGCGGGGCACGACTCTGTCCCTTCCTGCAGGGGGGGCAGCAGGCTCTTGATCTCCCGAGGACCCTCCCTGAGCACTCTCTTCCGCAGAATCTGGGGGTTTTCTCCAGACGTGTGGCTTTTAAACAGAGCGACAGAGTTTTGGAAGGCTCTACTGAGGATTCCTTTATATTTGCTTGAAATGGAACCAGCTCTGACAGAGCCATCATGACTGTGTTCTCCATTATTTCCATCAGCCACCTGTAGATGTCACTGCTTGAGTAATGGAGAGGAGTGAGGGGGTAAGAGAGGGTCAGGGAAATACTCAGGATCAATAGAAATGACTCAGCTTTGACATTCGTGGCTCATTCTCTGTCTTCAGATCTTTCATCCTTTAGACATGCAATAGAGTGAAAGCACAATTCCAAGAAAGCTGTCAGCATCTTAGACTCAAGTTCTACTGTCACAAAAACTTTGGACATCCTTCTCAGCATTATGTCCTTTTTGATAGAATGAAACAGCATCTTGTTGCCAATTAATGATATATTTACAGTTTCAAATTATTTTGTTCTCAAGTTTTTACAAAAAAGAACATGAGATAACATTACAAAACGTTGTCACCCAGTCAGCATGTCTCAGTGGTTGACCATCAAAATATGAACCAGGAGGTCATGGTTCGATTCCCTGTCAGGGCGCATGCCCAGGTTGTGGGCTCCATCCCCGGTAGGGGGTGTGAAGGAGGCAGCCGATCAATGATTCTCATCATTGATGTTTCCCTCCTCTCTGAAAAAAAAAAAAGTATATATTGTAAAATAATTCTGTCAACACTGGAGAATAAAAAAGCTGG
Organism: Vespertilio murinus; assembly: GCA_963924515.1. Classification (NCBI taxonomy): domain Eukaryota; kingdom Metazoa; phylum Chordata; class Mammalia; order Chiroptera; family Vespertilionidae; genus Vespertilio; species Vespertilio murinus. The sequence continues at coordinate 21,829,089 of OZ004704.1, read as the reverse complement.
GATAACAATGCTCATATAGTCAAAGGCAACTTTAAATATATAGCATAAATATTTAAAAAACAACAACACACAACTTTTTTTAAATTGAGCTAATGTGCAACCGACCTTGAAGGACCTGGTTGAGGAAATTCTTCATCATGTAGATGGCGGTGGTGTCTTCTGTTTTCACATGACTGTCCGTGAACCAGCCATTCTCAGTAATCAAGATCCGGGGGTGGCCGTACTCCAGCTTAATCCAGTTCAGCACCTCTCTCAGATTGAGGGACACGTTTTGCCCCATTTTGGCCATGGTGTTCTGGGGCTTGAAATTGTTGGGCCCAAAGGAGAAGGCGAAGAAGTCAGCGGTGCCCCTCACCTCATTCTTCTCTGCCTCCGAGAAGACGGGCAGGACGGAGAGCAGCTGCTCCTTCATCAGCTCCGGGTAGTCCCCGTCCCCGTGGATGGGGTTGGCAAACCACCCGAGCACGGAAACCATGGACTGTTGGCACTTGAGCACATCCATCGCGTTTTCTGGCCTGTTTGGCTCAATCCAATGGGATCCCAGGGTGATCGACAGCCACCCCTTCTGATGTGGGCGGAAGTTTGTGTTGTAGTTGTGCCAGACTTTGGAGTGAGCCTAAGAAGAAGAAAATAGGGTTAGTTTTTTTAAAAAAATATTTTATTGATATTTTACAGAGAGGAAGGGAGAGAGATAGAGAGCTAGAAACGTCGATGACAGAGAAACATCAACCAGCTGCTTCTTGCACACCCCCTACCGGGGATGTGCCCACAACCAATGTACATGCCCTTGGCTGGAATCGAACCCGGGACGTTTCAGTCCGCAGACCGACGCTCTACCACTGAGCCAAACCGGTCTCAGCTGTGGTTAGTTTTTATTGTTCTGACAAGGGTGGTTGGTAGAAGGTCTTTCGTGGGTAAATGAATGAAGCGTAGGGTGGTGCAGAGGAAGCTGCCAGGAAACCCCATGGCCCCAACGTCGGTGCTCTGCCCACTCCCCCTGGCCTGCAACCCAAGCCTCTCCTGTGGGATGGCCGAGAGGCCGGCAGAGAGCCCTCGTCCAAACTCCATCTTTCATCTCTTCTCCCTGACCCCCTCCCTGGCCCTCCTGGGGCTGGAGCAGGTGAGATACCATGTGGATTAGAGGATTTCTTCCTTTAGATAAAAAGACGCAGAGTAGTGAGCTTTCATTGTCCCACAGAACCTCCTTCTGGCCCTGACTTAGAAGTCCAAGACAATGCGGGATCTAGATTCTGTAAATGAATAATAACAGAGCCACCTCCTAGGTTTTCTGTGAGGCTTACGTGAATTGATGTGCGTGCGGGGCCTCAGAACAGTGCCCGGCACAGAGGAACTTCTACAGGTGCCTTAGCTATTGTAACTATCGTTATAAAAGTGCGGCAGGCGCTGCATGAAGCAGAAAACCAGGGGACCGTGTGCAGGTCTCGAGGTCAGCACGCTGGAGCTTGGAGTTCAGGTGTTTAATGTGTGGCCTTAGATAAGTCACTTAACCTGGCTGAAATCCTTTACTGTCTTCGTCTGTAAAATGAAGTTAGAAATGATAATAACGTAAAGTTGTCAGGTGTAGAGCTAATGTAGGAATTAAGACTGTGGCACAGCATTAAACATAGAGCTACTGCCTACATACGAATGTTACTGCCTTGGCTGGGTAGCTCAGTTGGTGAGAGCATCGTCCAATATGGCGAAGTTGTGGGTTTGATCCCCGGTGAGGACACATACAAGAATCAGCTAATGGATGCACAAGTGAAACTGCAAATTGATGTTTCTCGCTCTCTTTCTCTCTTAAAAAAAAAAAAAAGATGGATTATTATTATTAGTCTCCTGGAGTTTACATTTGCAGTTGAGCTCTTATGACAGAGCCCCATGATTGGTTTCCAGTCTATTTAATAGGTCCGGGTGTCACTCAGAGCCTGTCTTGCCCGCCCTGAGAGGCTGAAGTAAATGGAATAGGAACTTGCCCTCAGGAGCCAATAATCTTATTGAAAAAATAAGACTGAGATGTGTGAAAGAGAAACATAAAATAAGGCCTTACATGAAAAAAAAACATTTAAAACAATAAGGCAGGTTCATTAAGGAGCCAGGAGCTCTGACAGGAGGAGCAGCAAACATGAAGGACCCCTGGCCAGCCATCAAATCGTCCTCTATCTGTGACCGTGTCTCTTCCCTCAGCATCTGACTCGCTTGCCTCTTCCCAGGTCTCCCAATTTCTCCTGCATTTGCCTGTTTCTAAAACAAGTGAGCCCACCCTTCCCTTTAACTCGCAAAGTCTGCTTTTCTTTGTTCCTTAGCTTTTTTTAAAAAAAATCATTAGAGATGTTGTGTGTTGGGTTGAATCATCTGAAAGGGCTTCGGTAAGTCAAGAACAACCAAATGTGCCCAGTGGTTCAGACCTAACAGACCTGCTGACAGCAGTTGTGTTTCATAAATCCCGTCAGGGCGGGGAAAGGTAGGCAATAAAGGGCGAGGGTTTCAACGGTGCTTGTTGCTGGCTGGAAAAGAGTTCACTGAAATCATTCCCGGGAAGATGTTCTTAAGTAGATATTCGAGGTGTTACCTCTGTCTGTCTGATCTTACTTGGTTTTCACTGCAACCGTTTAGCCCCCAAATGTCCCCAAGCATCTGTAAGAATGCTCTCCCGTCAGAGAAGTGTGCAAGCTGCAGCCTCCTCCCTGGCCTCCAGCCTGAGGTTCCAGCTGCTGGAAGGAATCACAAGGGGACGTGGGGACAGACACCACCTTAGGTGTCCTCAGCTGCCCTGTCAGGGCCGAAAGGCCTGGAATCGCAAAATGAAGTCTTGAGAACTGCGTATTTTTCTGATGTGAGACAAAAGCAGTCATGCATCGCTAGAATTCCTTGCTTGCTTTCCTCATCGGCCACTTCCCGCCTTGATACTTCACCAGGGCCGTCACGCACCTCCGGCGTGTAAACTATAAAGCTCAGCACCGTGTAAACTATAAAGCTCAGCACCCGGGTAAGAGCCCGAGCCAGAAACTCGCTGCCGTGCGAATAGGACGCCATCAGACACTGAGACGGAGTCAGCAGTGAACCAGTCCTAATAGGAAAAGGAAAGGGAGGGAGGCGTGTCTTTAAAATAGGTGTTTCACTGCACATTTTCGTGATGGTATGAGAGATACCCTGTGATAAAAATCTTGGTGGCCTCAGCATTTTAACGGGAACATCAGTTCTGTTGACGAGAAACAGAACAGCTTGGAAGACAACGGATATGCACCTTTGCACCATCTTTCCAAAGGAGTTTTCTGGGATCTATCTATCTCCTAGAATATACATGTTTCGTCACGCCCCAAGGTGACCTTCGTGTCCCACGTGGTCTCTCACCTTTCCGCTATTTGCACAGGCTGTCGCGGTATCTAGGGTTATCTTTGCTCAGGGCTGAAGGCAGCCTCTCCATTCTTGTGTGGAGAATGTGGGGGAGGCTCTTTGGACGGTGCCATATAGCTATAAGCTGATCCTGTTTGCCAAGTAGCGGGGTAAAAAGTGGGGCTCGGAGATAGTGAGTCTGACATACACGGTGATGAAACAGAGAGATCTCCGTGTGCCCGCTGCTCGGATGCTGGTGAAGGAGGGAGGGCCACCGGGAAGACTGGCACGGGGCTGGGAGGGGAGCGCAGCCTGGGCGGGCCCTGCAGCCTTGCACAACGGTCTTCCTGCGGTTTTCCAAGGCCCCCCTCTATCTGTACAAGGCCATCTACCTTTGGAATGATTGATTTAAGGGGGCCTCAACCTTTGTTCTTTAAATTCGGTAGCTTAAAGGGGAAGTCAGCAGCTTGGTGTGTGTGGGGGGGTGGGGGGTGGGGGGGTCAGCTATCAGGGCCTCATATCATGGAGAGGCAGCTCTGGCCGAGCGTGGAACTTCCCTTGGCTGCCCCTGGAAATGCAGACTCAGATCAGTTCGGTGGGGGATAGGAAGCAAACATGACACGACTCTAGAAGCCCGAGATGAAGGGGTCGGAGGCCGGGAGACTTGGCGGGACTCTGGTGGAGGGCGTGGGTTGAAGACGGATGAGCACATCTGGCACGTTACCTGTGTCTGTAACCAAGTTACCTCCAACCAATTGTCCAAAGTTAAGTTTCCAGATCGGTGCCTAATTGTAGTCACACTTTGGCGGAAATACCTTCACGTGGACCTGTGTATTGTTAAAGCTATTTAACGAAGTATTGAGTAAAAACTACCAAAAGAAGATTTGCTTTAAACTCCACCATCACAGCAAACTGGTTTTCTGTTCCCGTGTTCCCTGCCAGCTTTCCCCAGCATATTTCTCGACCGAAATGACTGAACATATTGCATGTTGTTTTCAGTCTTCATCACTATCTTAACAGTATAATAATTCACCAGTTTTATGAAATACAATTTACTTAGTCATCTCTCTCATTTGATAGAAATTAGCTTTTCCTCCCTTCCTCCCTCCTTCCCTTCCCCCCTTTCTCCCTCCCTCTTTCCTTCCCTCCCTCCCTTCTTCTTCTCTCTCCCCTTTTCTATCATAAATAATTTTGTAATAACTAATGGTGGGCATATAGATTTTAATTTGTTTGAGTTATTTCTTTTTGTTAACCCCAGAATGACTACCTAACACTTTTTAAAGTTGTTTTACCTATCTCTAAATTGTTTTTCGGCCAATTTGTCCTTTGGTGTGAGTGTTCTTTGACCACCTGCCTCGAAATATTGATTGCTCTTTTTTAGGCATAAATGGCCACGAAGAACGATATAAAGGTGCATCTCACCTGCATGGCACTCCGGGGGGCGGGGCCTGGGTCTGGAAGCCGGACGCCCAGCCCCTAGGACTGGCGCGGCGACTAATGAGCTTTATGATCTTGGATAATGCATTTCCCATTCAGCAGCCTCGGTTCCCTCCTCCATTACACCGAGCTAAAAATAAACACTCCAGAGAATCGTGGTGAAGATGGAATGAGGTAATATAAGTGAAGATCCTGTGCAAACTACACAAATGTAACTTTGAAGCATTTTGAAAGAGCAAGCTGAAAATTAACTGGCTGTGGAAAACAGCAGTGGGAGGCTGTGTGGGATGAAGAGTGTTAATAGAAATGATTCCTTCTTCCTTCCTTCCTCCATCTCTCCCTCCCTCCCTCCCTTCCCCTTTTCCTGTCATAAATAATGTTGTGATAACTCTCTTTTATTCCTCGAGTTTCATGACTAACCTGTTTGTCCTTATTTTTATTTTTGAAGTTGACTGAGTTTTATTCATTGTCCATTTGGAGATTAATTTCAGGTTGATTCATTTTTTCATCTACTCAGCACTACAATTGCTGTTCCAGATTTTTTTTAACCTTCAAGCATTCATTCTGCATTCAACAAATATTTATTAGGTGTTTAAGTGAACCTTACAGTATTTCATTGCTAAAAAATGATGGCTATTATCTCCTTAAATATATCACTATCATTTCTTTAATGTTTTTGACAATCTTAAAACTCTCTTAGAAATATCTCACCCTCATTATTCTTAGAAGAGAATATTTAAATATTAAAAAACTTACCACCTTTCATAAGGAAACTATCTACCCATCCAATTTTTATTGTTCAAATTTATGCTTTCTATAGTTGAAATAACTCAAAAAATAATCATTAAAATTCATTTTAATTAGTTTTCCTCCCAATTTCTTTGTAATCATTATATATGCAGAGTATTTTAACAAATCATTGATTGTTCTCAGTTGTATAGTTTCAGGAGTTCCCCATAGGAATCATTAAAAACTAAGCTCTAATATATTTACTCCTTTAAAAAATGGGCCTATAGGCCATTTCAAAGAGAGTTTATGGGACCAAAACCAGGAACTATTTTTTTTTTTGAGATGCTTGTATTCATTTTCTTTTCTTTTAAAAAAAATATATTTTATTGGCCGAAGCCAGTTTGGCTCAATGGATAGAGCGTCGGTCTGTGGACTGAAAGATTGAAAGGTCTCAGGTTTGATTCCAGTCAAGGGCAAGTACATTGGTTGCGGGCACATCCCCGGTGAGGGGTGTGCAGGAGGCAGCTGGTCGATTTCTCTCTCATCGATGTTTCTGGCTTTCTGTCCCTCTCCTTTTCTTTTTGAAGTAAATCAATAAAATATATTTTTTAAAATATATATGTACATATATTTTATTGATTTTTTTTACAGAGAGGAAGAGAGAGGGATAGAGGGTTAGAAACATTGATGTGAGAAGAACATTGATCAGCTGCCTCCTGCACACCCCCCCCTGGGGATGTGCCTGCAACCAAAGTACATGCCCTTGACTGGAATCGAACCCAGGACCCTTCAGTCCACAGGCCGATGCTCTATCCACTGAGCCAAACCGGTTTCAGCCAAAACCAGGAGCTCTTAACTCTGTGACCTAAGACTGAAGGTCTTCATAGTATGTAATAGACACTCAGTACTGCTATGTTTTCCTGAGGAGTATAAGATTAAAAAAACAACAACAACAGTCTTCTTATTGTTATAGAACTCTAATTTCCATTATAATATTATTAAATTAAATCAGTGCCTGAGCCAGAGTCTAAACCTGGCAACACAAAGGGAAAAAGCTCTAGAATAAAGTTCCTAATTAATTAAACGAAGCATCTGTGGTTTCCCCAGATATTAGAAAGGAGTTTAGAAGAAATCAATATTTGTAAATTGGAGCTTTACTGGAGGCCAGGCTCCTTGCCCAGAGATAACATTTGTATGCCAATTTCAGCTTTCTGTGCTTACTACATGAACCATGATAATCCCGTTAGTAACTTTTCACCCCAAAGGACCATCTCTCAGAATATAATTAAAGCTAAAATAGCCTGGGTTGGAAACCTGAAGCTTTTCCTCAGAATTTAGGAATGAAGAGATAAAGATAGTCAATATAGCCTGGCTAGTGGGGTTCAGTTGGTTAAGTATCATCCCAAGAACCAGGAAGTCACAGTTTGATTCCTGGTCAGGGCATGTGCCTGGGTTGTGGGCTCGATTCCCAGTGGGGGCTTACAGAAAGCAGCTAATCGATATTTCTGTTTTTCCCTCTCCCTTCCTCTCTCTGAAATCAATAAAAAATATTTAAAAAATAGTGTCAATATAAAAGCCACTCTGGAAATCATAAATTCTTACAATAACATAAATGGCCCTAGCTGGTTCGGCTCAGTGGATAGAGCATTGCCCTGCAGAGTGAAGGGTCCCAGGTTTGACTCCAGCCAAGGGCACATGCCTGGGTTGCAGGCTCGATCCCCAGGAGGGGGTGTGCAGGAGGCAGCCAATCAATAATTCTCCCTCATCATTGATGTTTCTATCTCTCTCTCCCTCTCCCATCCTCTCTGAAATTAATAAAAATATATTTTAAAAATAACAAAAATAAATGTGGAATCTAATGAACAAAATAGATCCAGAAACATAGAATCATGAACAGACTGAAGAATATCAGAGGAAAGGTGGAGGGGGAGATTAACTAGAGGAACTTATGTGCATACTAGAGGCCCAGTGCACAGAATTTCATGCACTGGGGGATCCCTCAGCCTGGCCTGTACCTTCTCACAGTCTGGGACCCCTTGGCAGACATCCTTTTGCAGTCCGGGATGCCTCACTCCTTACTGCTCCTGCCACCGCCCCTGTGCTCGCCAGCCAAGAGCCCAGCTTCTAGTTGAGTGGCACTCCCCTGTGTGTGCATACTGAGTAATCTTCCCCCTCGTGGTCAGGGAACGTCATAGTGACCAGTTGTTTTGCCATTTGGATGATTTGCATATTAGCCTTTTATTATATAGGACTAGAGGCCCAGTGCATGAAATTCATGCATGGGTAGAGTCCCTAGTGCCTGATGGTTGCTAGCCAGGGCCTCCCTTACTCTGGCTGCCTACTGCTGCCACCGGCTGGGGCTTCCCTTCGCACCTGCCTTGGCCTAGTGCCACTGGCTCGCCTGCTCCACCATCCTGCTGTGGTCTCGCTCTCACCCGGGGCCCATCCGGGCTGGCAGTGCCTCCACTGCCGCCCACTGCTAGTGGTGGGTCGCCGACGCCACCATGTTCCATGCTGCCCCCCTTGTCTAACTCCCAGTCAGTGGAACTCCCGCCCATGGGGACAATTTGCATATTAGCCTTTTATTATATAGGATATGCAGAGCCCATAGACACAGACAATAATGTGACAAAGGCTTGGGAGGGCAGGTTCAGGGAGGAGGAGGTCAGTGGGGGGGTAAAAAAAACCACACAAAGCAGACATCTGTAATACTTTCAACAATAAAGATAAATTTTTAAAAATAACAAAAATAAGACCCCATCTTGGGGTGTGCAAGGAAGGCAGATTCACCATGAGCCTCAGGAGCTGAAGGTTCAGGCCCCGGGTTTGCATGGGTCCTTGTAAAATGCTCTACGTGAGTTCTGAGTAAGGCTGTGATGGGAAGCACTGCTAGGTAAGGATTTCCATAAATTCCCTAAAGAGACCTCAGAAAAAAGGAATCGGAGTCTCTGTGACTACAGCAACCTGATGTAAGATTTCTCTTATTCTAAATATTCACTTTTGTACCAACTTTTGTGTTTGTCATTTTCCATATGTTTTACACAGGGCCCCCAGATTGTGTAAGTCTCAGGCCAGCACCACATAGGTCCACGCCTGGCCTATGAGCTTTCTGAGTGCAGGGGCCATAGGTATTTTGTCCAGTTGTGCATACAGATGCCCAGGATAAATCCTGCATGAAACACTTGTTGAGTGAGTGCCCACTATGAGCCAGCTAGTATGTTGGTCACCTGACAGCCTCTGCGAGGCAGATTTTCTTTTCCCAATTTTAGAGACGAAACTGAAGTTCCCAGCGGCTGGATAGTGGTGGAGCTAGGATTTGAACCCTGGTCTCTCTGATCACCTTACTAAACCATCCTGCTTTCCGTAGGTGCCAGTTCTAAATTTTGAAGCTGTTGGGGAAAGAGCACTGGATATGAACCACAACATACTGCTTTAAAATTATGCTTTCTTTCCACTGAAATTGGTTATTAAAAGAACTAAATAGTCTTGCATGCTGAGAAGAAAATGTCTACGTATGTCTGGAATTCAGGATCACCTAGAAAGGTTCTGGAAGACTTCCGGCAAATTTGTGGTGTTCAGAGCACCACAGAGTAGTCCAGCACGGCAGGTAACATTTATGTGAATTTCCCTGCCCCAGAATTGGCATTGGATGCTGTCCTCACTGGGCTCAGAGGCTAAATGAATCCCTATGGCCCACTTCTACATTTGACTGTCTTAACTGAGGATGGCGATCTTTACACCACTGTCAGTGTTAGACTGAGAGGGCAGGGGTGCTGTGCTTGCATAGTGTTTAACACTGCATCACCTACAAACAAGCCATTAATATATGGTCCTTAAAGATGAGTGACTTTCACGATCAAGAACAATGATTAAATCATAAAACTGTAGAAAATTAATAATATAAACGGTAATAAGAACTAACATCCATTAGTGCCAAATGTGCCAGATATTGTTCTAAGTGCTTTCCATTTAATCCACATCTCATTTAATCTACATTAAAAATTTTTTTAATATATATTTTATTGATTTTCCACAGAGAGGAAGGGAGAGGGATAGAGAGTTAGAAACGTCGATGAGAGAGAAACATCGACCAGCTGCCTCCTGCATACTCCCCATTGGGGATGTGCCCGCAACCAATGTACATGCCCTTTGACCGGAATCGAACCTGGGACTTTTTAGTCCGAAGGCCGACGCTCTATCCACTGAGCCAAACCGGTTTCGGCTACATTTAAAATTCTTGAGGTAGGTGCTATTATCATCCCCATTTTATTTATTTTATTTTTTTAAAATATATTTTATTGATATTTTACAGAGAGGAAGGGAGAGAGATAGAGAGCTAGAAACGTCGATGAGAGAGAAACATCGACTAGCTGCCTCTTGCACACCCCCTACTGGGGATGTGCCCACAACCAATGTACATGCCCTTGACCGGAATCGAACCCGGACCTTTCAGTCCACAGACCGACACTCTACCACTGAGCCAAACCGGTTTCGGCTATCATCCCCATTTTAGAGGAGAGTTTCATGAGCTGTCAAGCCCAGGCTGTATATCTCCAAGTTCTGTGCTCATGCCTGCTAATTAGAGGTAAAGGATGAACCTTTGGGGTCATTTGGGTCAATAAAAATTTTAAAATATTTTAAGTGAAGATGCTGAAACTCGAGAAATAAATGGCTTACCCAAAGTCCCAGTTAGTGGCAAAGCTAGCATTAGAACTATGTACGTCAGCCTTGTAGCTCACTGTCCTATCACCATGAAAATTAAATCATGTGCCTTTGAAACACACGTTTATATCTTAGATTCAACGGTGATTGAACAGGCTGTGAAAATGCAAGGGCTATATTAGTATAACAGCCATGGCCCCACATCAAGGGGCAGCGGACTGAGAAAGTCAGGTGTGCGTGCCAGGAACACGCTCAGGAGAGAAGCGGTCTGGAGCAACACCTTGGGACTCAATTAAATGAAGAATTCATCAGCGTTATCTTCTGCTCCATTTAACCTTTTACCCTTACAGAAATTATACACAGCATCAGAAGCAAGTTTAGATAAATCATTTTTCTTGATGTTCCTTCAACCCACAGCTATTATTTTATCCTTCTTTACTCTCCACTCATTTACATTGATTATTTCCTTAAATTCAAGTCTACAAACACTAATTTAACAAATACAAGGCACTACGGTAGACTTTAGATAGAACAAAATAGCGCCTGTTTTCTGACCTCTGACCTCTTTTAGGAGCTACAAGTACAGAAACAAATAGAATTAAAAAAACAGTCTAGTTTTATGTTTCAACTAATCAGAAATGATAACAAAAAATTAATATGATTAAAGTTTTATTAAAAATTTGACCAAATGTATGTGTTTATATATACATAGACAAATATTTGGACATTGAACAAGCTGCTAGCAGTTGTTACTTCTGGAAATGGAGTTAGGAAGTAAGAATTATAGAGGAGAATTCTTTTTTTTTTTTGAGACTTCATTTTTAACTTTATGTGTTAGGTATTGTTTGAATGTTGTGGTAAAAATGTATCATTTTTGTATTTTAAAAAGGTCAACACCAGCTGGTGTGGCTCAGTGGTTGAGTGTCGACCTATGAACCAGGAAGTCAAAGTTTGATTTCCCAGTTAATACCTGTGTTGTGGGTTCACTCCCCAGAGAGGGGCATACAGGAGGTAACTGATCAATGATTCTCTCATCATTGATGTTTCTATCTTTCTTTCCCTCTCCTTTCCTCTCTGAAAATCAATAAAAATCTATTTTAAAAAATAAAAAATATAAAGATCAAGAGCATTGGTTGAAACAAATAGTTTCTATCAGTGAATTTAATTGCTCTTTGCTTTCACTCTTCAGTTTCTCCAAGTTCCATAAATCTCAAAGGAAAAACCAGAAACTTAAAAAAAAAAGTTGTTATTCTGGATTCCATTATATATTAAAGAACGTTTGTTTATTCTGTAACAATACGTTGATATTCAAAGGTAAAAGGGGGAGAAGTACAATGCATATGTGATTAACATGAAAGAAGAACCGATAACAGTAAACCCCGGCCCTTTATTTAAGACTCAGTCACATAATCTCGGGTCAAGATACGATGCTGAGAAGAAGCAACCGATGGACTCTCCCAGACACACTTTCGGGAAGCAGTACCAGATCAGCCACGAACCACTTTAGTCATTTAAGTCCCCATTCATTACTAGTTAGTAAGTGAAATGCTTTGATGTATTCTCAGCATCCCTGCTACTTTTCAGCAACGAAATCATTGTTAATGTTTAATAAAGTTTTGATTATACCTCTTTCTGAAACAAAGACTATTTCCTAAGGTTGACTCTTCTGATTACTTAACGTTATTTTCTGATCTCCAGTTGGACCTAATTTTCCATGTATGAGAGTGTTCATATCAAATCAAGCTGTTTAAACATGATCCCAATGTTATTTTCTGAGCATTTATAATTACATTTATTTAAACGCTTGTTAATCATTCACTGAAGTATAACTTTTTCTACTTAATGATTAGAAAAAGTAAACATTGCTCTCTTGAAGGTTTTGGATTCCAGTTGTCATCTATAAATAGTTTGTGTTTGTTTTTTTTACATGATTCTTGTATCTAACGGTGCTTTCTGATTATAGAAACTGTCTTTGGCAATTCTGATCTGTAAGCAGTTTTCATCTTTATTCAAATTTGATTTGGAACATGTATAAGAATGCTAGTTTTAACTTGTTTGATCATTATTTTCTGTATTTTGGTGGAGGTGTCTTAGGTCCTAAAGGAGATGAGATGATCATATAAATACTATGATCATTAGCTAATTAAATAAACAATTGTGTTAACATTTACTTAAACTTTAGATGGTATTGCCAAGGGCACACAAATGTGATTGAACATCACTTTAATGGAGCATTACAATTTTTAATATATATATATTTTTATTGATTTCAGAGAGGGAGAGAGAGATAGAAGCATCAATGATGAGAGAGAATCATCAACAGGCTGCCTCCTGCACACCCTACACTGGGGATTGAGTGTACAATCAGGTCATGTGTCCTGACCATGAATTGAACTGTGACCTTCTAGTTCATAAATTGACACTCAACCACTGAGCCGTGCCAACTTGGTGAGCGCTAAAGTTTTGAGCAAATAAAAATTAAAATCATAAAACAATGAATCAGTGACAAATTTTTCATAGATTTTATGGACAAATAAAACATGTACATTGATTGTTCTGGTCTTTAAATAGGCAAAGTGAAGTCAAATGTCTGTTGAGTCAGTATGAACGCTAGTGGCTGCTTTGGGTTTGAAGTTGTAAATTGTTATTTTCCTTGAATCTACCTACCGTAGGTATCTGATTCATGCCATTAAACCTGGCCAACTTGGATTCAGGCTAAGAATTGAATTTTGGCTCTGATACTTACTACCGAGTAAAAACAAACAAACAAACACTTATCAGCTGTGTAAACTCAGGCAAATTTCTCTGGGCTTCAGTTTTATCATCATATACAATAAAAGCCTAATATGCAAATTATCCCCTTGACCGGGAGTTTGACCAGGGGTCTTGATTTTTTTTACGTCCCAGCTATGCATAGAGTAAAATGACTGACATCACTCCACCTAAGTCCTCCCCCACTTTATCTCTCAATTCTACCCCAAAGCCATATTTCTCCCTCTGAATAAGAGCTAGAATCATCTCTTTTCCCAGAGACACTGCTAGATGTTAGTTTGACCAGACACTTCTAGATGTTAGCTAACTGCCCAAGGCCACTCCCACTGGCCGGCCCAGCCCAATCCACCCGATTGAGGCAGGCTGGCCAGACCCCAGTCATGCACAAATTCAGGTCAACTATAAAATGGCTATAAGAATACTTTCCTGTAGGGCTGATGTGAGAATTAAACAAAATATGAAAAGTACCTAGGGCAGTTTCTGAAACTACAGTAGATATGCAATAAAATAGTCTTACTATAAAAATAATTATTAAGAATAGTAGTTTAGAATGTCAAAACATTACCAGAAGTAATGTTTCAACACTCCACTTAGAAATAAGACCAACCTCTGTCCTTTTTTCCCCCCATTTCTGCATTCTTTTTTGGGGAGTGAGGTAGGAGGGCAAAGTATGGGAAGTAGCAAATAACAAGTTTTGGGTTGTTTTTTTTTTAACCTTTTTTTCTATCCTTCATTGACAGAAAAGCTTGAGCTAGCTTTAAAAAAGGGTGGTGGGGCAGGCTGAATGGGGTCAATAGGGGAAAAGGGGGACATATATAATATTTTCAATAATAAAGAATTATTTTTAAAAATATATATTTTATTGATTTTTTACAGAGAGGAAGAGAGAGTGATAGAGAGTTAGAAACATCGATGAGAGAGAATCATCGACCAACCGCTTCCTGCACACCCCCCACCAGGAACGTGCCCGCAACCAAGGTACATGCCCCTGACTGGAATCAAACCCGGGACCCTTCAGTCCGCAGACCGACGCTCTATCCACTGAGCCAAACCGGTTTCAGCAATAATAAAGAATTAATAAATAAATAAATAAAAGCATTAAAAAAGAATTATTAATAGATAGATATCAGAGAGGAAAGCAGGAGAGAGAGAGAGAGAGAGAGAGAGAGAGAGAGAGCGAGAAACAGAGAAGCATCAATGATGAGAGAGAATCATTGATTGATTGCCTCCTGCACAGGATCAAGCCTGTAACCCAGGCATGTGCCCTGACCGGAAATCGAATTATGACCTCCTGGTTCATAGGTCAATGCTCAACCACTGAGCCATGCTGACCAGGCTGGGCTAGCTTTTTAGCTATAAGATTTAGCAACCCAACTATAATGCAGGAATTAAAAAAAAACTTCCTTTATCTTATGGGGGGGGGATGGGAGGGCATTTCAGACGATCTTTGAAGATTTTGGTTCTATCTATCCAAAACAAACTAAAACAAGGATTCTGCTAGTATTTCCAGGTCAAAATATTATACTTAGTCTTCAAGACATTGGTTGGGGGTTGGGCAGAAGCGGTTTAAAAATGACATTTAGTCCATTTCACTGTGCCTGTGAAACATACAGTCTTCTTGTTCAAGAGGGCAGTTGCAGCAGCCTCCTGGCAGAGAGGGCTGAGCTGTTAATCATGTGAATGGTGGCTTCTGCTCAGCTGTTCCTGCAGTCTTCACACTAAATTTTGTCAGAGCCTTCAAGAAGAGTAGAGATGATTGTTTTATTTTAAAATATAACGTTTTCTTTGCCGTCTACTTTATTTTTTACTTTTAGTTGTGGAAATTGTCACAGAATGCAAAAATTGAAAGAATAACACAGTGAACCCCCATGAACACATCGCTCAGCTTGGAGCGTTGTCAGCATTCTGCAGCTTGGTTCAAGGTGGGCTGTTAATATAAAAATTTTCATAGGAACTGGCATACCTAATTGATTTGCATGTTCTGAAAGTACTGTATGTTTGTGCCAGAGTATGTGTTGAAGTGTGTGTGTGTGTGTGTGTGTGTGTGTGTGTGTGTGTGTGTGTCTGAAATCAATTTCTCTTCAATTGCAATTTTATATCCTTTCTGGGATAAGATAGGTCTTATTTAATTATAAAATAATCAATTGAATTATTTATTGAATATCTAACACATACCCCAGCCTGGTGTGAGCTTCTCTGAAGGCATGATGGCAAGAAACGCTGATACACCCAAAATCGGTTTGGCTCAGTGGATAGAACGTCAGCCTGCGGACTGAAAGGTCCCAGGTTCGATTCCAGTCAAGGGCATGTACCTTGGTTGTGGGCGCATCCTCAGTAGGGGGTGTGCAAGAGGCAGCTGATTGATGATTCTCTCATCATCGATGTTTCTAATTCTCTATCTCTCTCTCTTCCTCTCTGTAAAAAAATCAACAAAATATATTTAAAAAAAAGAAAGAAATGCTGATACAGTTTCCCAAACAGATGAAAAACAGGGAGAAGTAAATATCCCAGGCTGAGGAACAAGTGGGTAAGGCCCTGACCTACATTAGTGTTTCCCAACACTTCTTGTCCCGAAAGCCTCTTTCTCAGTATTAAACAATCTCTTAAACCCCTGAGGAATTTAAAACATTATTTCATCATTTGTGTGTAGTATAGGGAAAAGTGTTGACATACATTTACTTACATAGTCTATTTTACTACTAAAGATTTTAAAGTTTACTTTAAATATTCAGAAAATAAACAATGCATATTTTAAATACTCATAATATACCAGCATGAATGTTGGCATTTTCCCATCTTATAAACACTAGTACACTATGTAAATTATTTTAATGACATAAAGAAAAGTTATTTTATGATGCACTTTTTAAGTGACCCTGTGTTTGGTTTTAGGACAGAATGTATACTAAAATGCAGAGTAAAATTTGCCCATTCTGTGGTGTTTCCCAAGTCTGGTACACCTACCTCTTTTGTATGGGAGATGACATTAGGTGTGAAAAAAATGAAAATTTTTATTTTAAATGTTACATATTTATTTTAAGGGTATTAGAAAATACTGGTCTCTCATGTATAGTAGAATATAAAGTTTCCTTTATAAACAAACATTTTATTTTAATTATTTATTTTTTGAAATATATTTTATTGAATTTTTACAGAGAGAGTGATAGAGAGTTAGAAACATCGATGAGAGAGAAACATCGATCAGCTGCCTCCTGCACACCCTCCTCTGGGGATGTGCCCACAACCAAGGTACATGCCCTTGACTGGAATCAAACCGGGGATCTTTCAGTCCGCAGGCCGACGCTCTATCCACTAAGCCAAACCGGCCTCAGCATAAACAAACATTTTAATATGTTTTAATAAATAAGAGTACATGTGATTCTTGGATATGCAAACAAAAAGGCCAACATGGAGTGATTCGCAAAAAACTACACTTTGTGAAACACAATGTTACAGTTTCAAAAATGGATAAAAATTGTTTCTATAATATTTTGCTTGAATTCTTAAATTTTTCTTTTAAAAAAAGTACAAGCTCTCAAAAAGTAGGTTTAGTGTTTTGCTCACAAATAGCTATGTATGTAAGAGCAATGGTTTGGGCCAGCTCTTTCAAGTATTTCACAAATAACTAAAAGCCAGTCTTTATTTCCAGTATGTGAAAAGTCAAGCTAGATATAATCATCAACATTATTTTCTCACTTGACATTTCTTAAAGCTCTGTTTCTTCTCCTGAAATATCCTGATAATACTATCAATTAATTTTGAGTTTGTGTGCAACTTACAGAGCTGGTGAAAATCTCCTTGAGGTGATTTTGTAAATGATCTTTTTCTTATGTCCCCCGAACTTGGTTATGTTTCAATGTCCTTGCTCTTTATGCTTCATGCCTTTAACCACTTCGTCAGTTGTTTTTAAGGGAGGGAAGAAAGAGGAATTTTACCCTTGCCCCCAGAGTATATTTGGCAATGTCTGGAGACATTTCAGTTGTCACAAACTCTGGACAACAGGGATACTACCGAAACCTAGTGGGTAGAGGCTGCTAAATATCCTGCAAAGCACAAGACAATCCACCACAACAAAGCATTACCTGGCTCAAAATGTCAGCAGTGCCAAAATTGAGAAATCCCGGTGCTATGCAGGCAGAATACGGCTATGGAAGATAATAATGTAGAGCTGGGAAATGGTCAAGACTATCATGGAAGTTGGCACTATTGAGTGGATTGATTAAATGAACCAGCTGCCATCTCATGAGCAAACTCATCTTCCCCATCCTCTATGCATATTTTCTCAGAGGCTCTTAAATACTCCATTTTTCGTGGGGGAAGAAATCTACAGACTTAGTCATATTATGCATGTATATTGGTCTAAAAATAAAAACAGGCACAAGTACTGCCTTTGCTAATGTGAGACCTTGGGACTCTGCTGGTCTGAGGAATGAGAGCGTAGGCCACACAGGTTGAAATTTTAAAAACAGAACTTGGGAGAAAGACATCTTTTCCCTACCAAGAAGAAAGGTGCCCACCTACAATAAGAAATGGGCACGGAAGACTGAGATGAGGGCCTTCTGAGAGTGTCCTGGTTATCGGGTCCATTCATTCCTGAGATTTGGTTGCTGAGCCAGGAAGTCGCTCATTTTTGCTTATGCCAACTTGAATTAGACTTCTGTCACTTGCAACCAAAAGAGTCCATACTAATACACCACTGGATTAATACGGGCAATTTCAGGAATTAGTACTAATGCAATGAAATATGTATTTTATACTTGAGATTGGGTCTTTGGTTACCAGTTTAAGATAGAAATTCCTAAACCACTCATTCGGTGTACCTAGCATGTATCTAATATTCTGTGCAAGGTTCTGGAAATATGAAGATAAAAATAACATCTTCTTCCAAAGAACCCTCAGTCTAGTTGGGGAAACAAAAAAGCACCAGAATTCAATGCACATCTTATCATGTGAGCCTTCAGGAGCGAAACTGATTCTAAAGGATCAAGAATAACTTAGAAGGGCAATTATGTGATACCATAATCAATAATAATAATAAAAAAGAATAACTTAGAAGTGGTAACTGCCTGAGTCTCAAAGGACATTATCAGCAAAGCTGGGAGTACGAAAAGCATTTTAGTTGAGTAGAGCACTAATGAAGGCTGAGCAGAGGGGACCAGTGAGGTAAAATCCAGACACTTCAGTAGTGCATTACAGCCGAGTGTGGGGTGCAAAAGTTTGGCATTAGTGATGGGGGTGGGAGAAGGGCCAGGAAGGAGACGGAATGGAGGCCGGGTTTGTGTCTTGAAGAGCTTGATGAAAAGTTGGGACTTTATCCCAAAAGTTTCGGGACATCACCGATGGATTCTACGCAGGGAAGTGACGTGATACATTTTTAAGAAGTATCACTCTGTAAAATGGGAATAATAACTGACACCTAGCAATATTGTTGCAAAAATTATAATCTTTAAAGCTATGTTTGCGGTGCATAAAGATGGCCAAGCCAACCAAGGCATGCTCTTTCTCTTCTGAACATGGTTACGGATTCAGAGTGAAGCATCCGTTGGTGTGATTACGACAAATTTCTGTCCGAGGCTTAGGCTTGCTTTAAGCCAGGTAACGACCAGATCTGTCCAGATCAGTCTCAGCACTGGCTAGACAAGTCAGGTTTCCTCCCAACCAGGACATTTCAGACTGAGTGGAGTTTTCAAGACCATCCTGGAACTTGAAAGACTCTTATAGCCACTATGTAATCTTCTCAATAGCTAAGGATCGGGAAATGGAGTGATAATAACCATCCATGAATTTAGGTTTATATTGGGCTTTGTAAAAAAATGTTCTTGGACTAAAAACTAATCCTAAAGAATGCTTCTTTGGGGTCACAAGGTGGCACAATAAGGAAGAAACACTCCATTGCAACATAAAATGTCCAATTAATCTTCTCTGTGCTAAAAGAGAGGCAGAGAGGGGACAAGCGGGAAAAACAAGTTCACCTCAGGCTACCAAACCACTTGCCAGATTTCTCTCTAGGGTTATAAGTCACTGGGTTATGCAGTATCTTTCACTCTTTTTTGGAAATAAAAATTATTGGGGTGACATTGATAGATAGAACTATATAGATTTCAAGGGTACCTCACTATGATACACGAGCTGCACGTGGCCTTGTGTGCCCACCACCCAAGAGACCCCGTAGGTTAGTGTCTTAGAAATTGTAAAGAGGTGGAAGAAGTTACTTGGAAAACACAACAATTAAAAAATATAACACCTCAGTTTAAAACAATAAAATCTCTACCAGAGTGCTAATTTTGTGATAAAGACAGAGTTGATCTCAAATGAGAGGGAAGTGAAAAGTGGATCTGAAAATATAGCATTTTACATACTAAGTTTGGAAGCAATACCTATTTGTTAGTTACACCTTTTTCCTGTGTATTTTTAATCAGGTAGCCCATTTTAAGGCTTTAAACTAGCCATTTAAACATATTTTTAATGAATTTCTAATTGTTAACATTTCCCCAGGTAACTGAAAACTTCAACAATTTAGAATTTTAAAAATAAGATGTTAAATAACCATATAGGTACATGTAATTGCATAGAAAACTTTAACAGACTAGATCAGAAACTATTAGCAGCAGTTTCCTCTAGATTGGAGTTGTCAGATGGAAAGGGAGAGAGGAATTTAACTTTTTCACTTTGTATCTTTTTGGTACAATCTGATGTTTCTCAATTTACACCAGCATGTATTGTTTTAATAATTAAAAGAATAGATAAAAGAAATATTTTTCTAGCTTCAATATGTATATTCTTCATAGTTGACAGTTGTAAGTTTTCTCCCCTTTAGTGTTTTTTCCCCAAATCACAGAATACCCATGCATTAATATGTTCTAGATACAACTCTACTCAAAGATATGTAAATGACCTTGAAATTATAATGCAATCTCTTTCATGCAAGGGCAGATGTGACTGAATCATAGTACAATAATCCAGAAAGTTCATATATTTTTGTACGTGCAAATTAAGACATGGAGTGATTTTATGTTACTATACATTTTTTCTATTTCTATATATTTAACATTTGCTTATTAGAAATCAGATTACTTCTCCTACCACATGACGAAACCCCACTAATAGTTTTTTTCCCATTTTCAAAATGTAACAGTTATTCAGAGTAATTTATTTTTCCCAGGTGAACTAGTTGACTTAAAAAGATACACCTGATTCTAAATATTAGCCTCAATATGAGGCAAAATCTCTTGAAATTTTTCAAAAGATTGTCCCCTTAAAAACATTCTTAATAAAGACATTTAGTGTTTAGTTATGTTGTCATTTATAAAGCCCATGTTCCCAGCAGGTGCATTTTACTCTGTAACCTTGGGCAAGCTATTCAGTCTCACCAAGCTTCAGTGTTTTCTCATCTTTAAAATGGGGATAATAATAATAAGACATAGTTCAGAAGGTTATCATGATGATTAAATGTGATAATGCAAGTAAAATGCTTAAGTAGCCTTTAAATACTCAATGATTATTAATTTATTTTGCTTAGATTTTCACCATTATTTAACATTCCCCAGCATGAAGTCTAGCTTTTGAACTATACAGCTTTAAAATGCTTAGGAGAGCATATTCTTCCAGTTGTGATATTACTGGTTTAACTGAAACTCCCGGAACAATGAACTTTCCTGCTAGTTACACAAATAAAGCCAACTGTGAATTACATTGATTTCAGTTCCTACACTTAACATGTATCGGTTAGCTAGCATTTATTTAGTTTACTGTAGCTACGTACCACCAAGAAGAGCAATAGTAACAACAAATACATACTTGAAATGGTCATGCCTTAGCGTAATTCTGAAATGGTTGCATCTTGTCGGAAAAGGATTTCCAACCATTCAGTTGACAAGGTCCTGGTTTCCCACCGAAGGAAAGGAAACGCATATTATTCTCACGCTCTCATGTATAATCGTAGGTTTAAAAACAGTTACTTTTTCTTTAAGTGCACTTTTAAGGAGAATAATTGGGTTAACGCAGGAATAACAGCTTACATAAAACATACAACGCTTCAAAACATGGAATCTGAGGATAGACCTGGAGGGTCAGAATACAATTATAAGTTGGACTGATGGCCACCAAGAGATTTATATTTAAACCGATGCTCCATTTCTTGGGGGGTGGGGGTGGGTTTCTTTGGAACCCCTGCACCTTCTTTTCGGAAGCTGCCACGGAAAGCCCGCAGACGACGGTACGGTACCTTGATCAGGTTGTGTCCCACGGCGTAGACGGCCGCCAGGTTTCCTCTCTCCCCGGGGGCGTGCACGCCGGTCTCGTACCCGTGCCACGCCACCAGGTAGGGGTTGTGGATGGTGATCCAGTACTTGACGCGGTCCCCGAACGCCCGGAAGCAGTAGGTGGCGTAGTCGTTGAAGAGGTCGACGAGCACCTCGCTCTTCCAGCCGCCGAGCCGCTCCTGCAGCGCCAGCGGCAGGTCCCAGTGGAACAGAGTGACCACGGGCTCCAGGCGCCGCCGCGCCAGGGCGTCCAGGAGGGCGTCGTAGTAGCGGAGCCCCCGCGCGTTGGCAGCCCCCGCGGTGCCGTCGGGGAAGAGCCTCGGCCAGGAGATGGAGAAATGATAGAAAGAAACGCCCAAGAAATCCAGGGCAGACAGGTCCTCTTCCAGGAACAGGTAGCTGTCGCTGGAACCGTTATCCAGGTGCGCCCGGGCGAAAGCGTCCCAGATGGAGGGGCCTCGCCCGTCCGCCGCCCAGCTCCCCTCCACTTGGAACGCCCCGGTGCCCACGCCCCAGAGGAAGTTCTCGGGGAAAGTGCCGTGCAGAAACAGCCGGCTTTCGTTCACCGGGCTGAGGCCGGGGGGCTTCGACCAGACGGCTCTCCCGTCCCCGCGCCCCGAGGACCCGGGCGCCGCGGCCCCGAGGAGCAGGAGGAGGAGGAGGAGGACGCACGCCGGCGGGAGGACGGGTCTGGGCACGGCCCCGGCGGACATGGTGTTTCCCCGCAGCCTCCCCGGCTGTCATCCGTCCCGAAGCAGAGCCATTCATTCCCCGGAGAGCCCGCCGCTCAGCGCAGCCCGGCCTGGCTGGCCTCGCTCGCCGCCCGCCGCCGCCGCCCGGCGGTCTTATCAGCGCGTCGGACGGTGCGGCCCGTCAATGATTAGCCCGCAGAGCGAGGCTGGGGACGGGCCGGGGAGAGAGCGGGCGGAGAGGGAGGGGGGGGGCGGCTCTGGGACAGCCACCCACACGGTCCGTCCGTCCTCCTGTGATGGGGAGAATTATAGATGGAAATGCATCGGGGGACAATGGTCCGAACGTGTGACTAAAACATATATAAGCAATGGATAAAAAATGCTGTGTTTTCTCTGGAGCCTTGCATACGGACTCAAATCTGTCCTGAATATTTTGGCAATGATTGCCTACAGTATATGCCCTTTTAATTTGTTTTTAGAAATAATTTTTGAGTGGCTATTTTATTATTTCACACTTCAGGAAAAACAATCTTACATGCAAACAGTAGCATTTCTAAATGCCAATAATAGTTAGGAAACAGAGGATATTACGCTTTCACAAAAAACTGTAATGCTAAGAATAATCTTAAAGGTTACCCAATTTAAGAAAAGTATAAACCTGTATTGCTAAATTTGAAAGAAGATGAAAAACGATATAGAACTTTTTTTGGTGGAAACACTTAATACTTTCCAATTTGATTTGTAAATGCAATGCACTTTTAACCCCAAACCTTTAATCCCAAATTTCAGTTAAACACAATTATTGTGAACATTCTTTTGAAGAATAAATAGGCACTAATTACAAAAAAACAATTCTGAAGAAGAAAATTGTGAAAGCATAGACTACTTTCAGATATATATGAAAACATTTAGAAAAACACAAAAATTAAACAGCATGATTCTGGGATAAGAATAAATAGAAATAAATATTGTACATAATCTATAGCCCCTCCAACTAACCTTGACAATTTTTAATGTTTTAAATACTTGAAATATCACATACTAAGGAGAGGCAGAGTGGTAATAGTTTGGCGTCTGGAGTTAGACTGCCTAAGTTTAAGTATAGCTGTGTGACTAGAAAATGTTCTTTAATTTTCTGGTTCTTACTTTCTCTTATATAAGAAAATACATTTAATAGTATCTACTGCATGGATTAATGTGAGGACTAAATACATGAAAGCACTTACAACAGATATGGACACATAGTAAGTGCTCAATAAATGTTAGTATTATAAATTTTATGTGAAAACTGGGACTGAACCCTCAACCTAGGTGTATGCCCTGATCAGGAATCGAACCAGCCACCTTTTGGTGTATAGGAGGACAATCTCCAACCAACTAAGCCACACCAGCCAGGGCCAGAACAAAATCTTTTATAAGTTGTACACATTTTAATTACATCTCTGTGCCTTAGTACATGTGCTCTCTGCATAGGATGTATTCTACTGCATGTGAGGGTGTAAATTTAAAAGTTTTATTTTAGTAATAATTTTGCAGTTTATACATATAGCAAATCAATAGGTTGTACACCTTAAATTAATACAATGTTCCAAAATTATCAAAATTACCAAACATAAAAAACCAAAGGCCTGGTGCATGAAATTTGTGTGTTGGGGGGGGGGGTGTCCCTTAGCCCAACCTGCACCCTCTCCAATCTGGGACCCCGCAACGGATGTCCGACTGCCTGTTTAGGCCCGATCCCAGTATGATCGGGCCTAAACAGGCAGTCTGACATCCCTCTCACAATCCAGGACTGCTGGCTCCCAACTGCTCGCCCTCCTGCCTTCCTGATTGCCCCTAACCACTTCTCCCTGCCAGCCTGATCACCCCCTAACCACTCCCCTGCCAACCTGATTGATGCCTAACTGCTCCCCTGCCAGCCTGATCACCACTAACTGCCCTCCCCTGCAGGTCTGAGTTCCCCCCAACTGCCCTTCCCTGCAGGCCCAGTTGCCCCCAACTTCCCTCCTGTGCTGGCCTGGTCACCACTAACTGCCCTTCCCTGCTAGCCTGATTGCCCACAACTGCCTTCCCTTGCAGGCCTAGTCCCTCCCAACTGCCCTCTCCTGCAGTCATCTTGTGTCCACTTGGAGGCAGCCATCTTTGACCACATGGGGGTAGCCACCTTGTGTGTTGGAGTGATGGTCAATTTGCACATTACTCTTAAAAAAAAAAAAAAATATATATATATATATATATATATATATATATATATATATATAATTGATTTTACACAGAGAGGAACTGAGAGGGATAGTTAGAAACGTACATGAGAGAGAAACATTGACCAGCTGCCTCTTGCATACCCCCCACTGGGGATGTGCCCACAACCAAGGTACATGCCCTTGACTGGAATAGAAATTGGGACCTTTCAGTCCGCAGGCTGACGCTCTGTCCACTGAGCCACCAGTTTTGGCTGCATATTACTCTTTTATTAAATAGGATATAAAATTATCAAAAGTAAAATTAAGTGATGAAAACCAATGTTGATAATGCTCATGTCCACCTGTTTTTCAAAACTTCACTACTGGGAACAACAAGATGGCGGCAGAGGTAAAATCCTAACTGCAGCCGTACTCAACAATTTCAAAAAATACAACTAAAATATAGAGTGGACACTATCCAGAACTACAGGAAAGTTGACTGACAGGGAATTCTACAACTAGAAGGAAAGAGAAAACCAGAAGGAAAACCAGAGGAGCTGTAAAAGCCTAAGGTACGGAGGCGCGGTGCGAGCGCAAGGAGAGGACGGAGCCGGAGAGGAGGGGCAGCTGAGTGCCTGGCTGGCGTTCCCTAGCCGGAAGGAGATAAAAGCTCCGGACCCTGCTGAACCCCAACTCCGACTGCACTGAACCCCAGTTCTGGGCGAGACCCCGGGGGTCCCAGGCTCACACAGAGGGAACCTGGGTGTAAGGCGGAAGCTCAGCTGAGCAGCTGAGCGGCGAAAAGGCCGAGCCCCGGAGTCGCACACATTTGCGCGCAGAGGAGGGACTGTTCGCTGAGCTGCTGGATTGCCCCAGCGGGAAGGACTCAAAAGCTCAGGACTGTGCTGAGCCCCAGTTCTGACTGCACTGAACCCCAGTCCTGGGCAAGACCCTCGGCCTCCAGCCTCATACAGGGGGAATCTGGGCTGTAAGACAGAAGCTCAGGGGGAACGGCAAAAAGCAGAGCCCCTGAGTCGCGCACATTGCGCGCACAGAGGACAGACTGTTGTTTGGGCCGCGAGATTGCCCTAGCGGGAAGGAGACATAAGCTCTGGACTGTTCTTAACCCCACTTCCAACTGCTCTGAACCCCAGTTGTGGGCTTGTTGGGGGAGAGAATAAACTGTCTGGTAGCGGGCGAAGCTCTAGGGCGCCTTTCTCTCAGAGGCGCTTGCTGCGAGTACCAAAGGACACTGAGGCACACTGAGACTCAGGAACCTCAGAGGGCGGGGCTAACCGGAAGCCAAGGCTGTAGGCTCCACCCTGAAACTCTGCCCCATCCAAGCTGAACTCAGAGAGGCTTGTGCAGGTTTCCAAGTCTAGTGGAATAAGGTTGTCTCCTGGCATAGACACAGCTGATCCTCCCAACCTACCAACTCAGGGAAGCAGCGAAAATGCCGAAACGAGGAAACAGATCACAAACGAAAGAAATGGAGGACAAAAAGCGACTGGATATAGAATTCAAAGCCACGCTTATAAGGTTGTTCAACAATCTCTTAGAAAAGGCCGATAAAATAAATGAGACCTATGAGGATATGATAAGGGATCAACAAGAAATAATAAAGGGTCAACTAGAAATAAAGAATACAATCTCTGAAATAAATGATATTATACAGAGTCCTAAAAACAGATTGGAAGATTGCAAGGATCAAGTCCAAGATTTGGAACACAAAGAGCCAGAGGACACTCCTCCACAGAAGCAAGAAGACAAGAGAATCCAGAAAGTTGAAGATAATGTAAGAAACCTCTGGGACAACTTCAAGCGAACCAACATCAGAATTATGGGCATCCCAGAAGATGACAGAAAGCAAGATACCGAAAACATATTGAAAGAAATAGTGACAGAAAACTTCCCCCACCTGGTGAAAGAAATAGATTTACACGTCCAGGAAGCACACAGAACCCCAAACAAAAGGAATCCAAAAAGAACCACACCAAGACACATCATAATTAAAATTCCAAGAGCTAAAGACAAAGAGAGAATATTAAAAGCAGCAAGACAAAAGCAGGTAGTTACCTATAAAGGGGCACCCATACGACTGTCAGCTGATTTCTCAACAGAAACCATGCAGGCCAGACGGGAATGGCAAGAAATATTCAAGGTGATGAACAACAAGAACCTACAGCCAAAAATACTTTACCCAGCAAAGTTATCACTCAGAATCGAAGGCCAGATAAAGAGCTTCACAAATAAATTTAAGCTAAAGGAATTCATCACTGCCAAGCCAGAATTATATGAATTGCTAAAAGGGGTTCTTTAGGAAGAGGAAGAAAATAAAGATAAAAATTATAAACAAACACGTAACTATCAACAAGTGAGTCTAAAAACCAACGGAAGTAAAAATCATGATGAACAATATTAACTGGTGAATATAATAGAATCAGAGGTATGGAAGGGGAGTGGACTGATGATTCTTGGGGAAATGGGGAGTGGAGCGGGGCAGGAAGAGACTGAACATAAACTGCACCTATGGATGAGGACAATGGGGGATGGGGAAAGGGCAGAGGATTGAATGGAAACTTGGTGTAGGGGAGCAATGGGGGGGGATGAGGAACATTTGTAATAATATGAACAATAAAGATTTATTAAAAAAAAAAACTTCACTACTTCCTCTGGAAAGCCTTTCTGACTCCCAGTTTTAGTTTATTTATTTAAATTTTAAAAACATGTTTATGATTTATTAATCCTTTTGTGAAAAATCTGCACAATCACTGCAGATAAGGTCACCGCAGAATCTTTACTCCTCTGTTGTCCAGTTTCCAACATTTTGCAGCATCAACAATGGCCTTCGCAACCCCCTGACTTTCTTCATCCTGTTCTTATGACCCTTTCACTGCTTTCTTGAGGTCTGTTTCTTTTCATACAAGTGTGTGTGTGTGTGTGTGTGTGTGTGTGTAATCCAGGGAATTGTTAATCATGCTAAAGCCAGTTGTCTTGCCACCACCATAGTGGGTTCTGAATCCAAATACAGAGATGACATCTGGTGTGGTCTTGTACATTTTGGCTAGTTTCCCCCAAAATTTCTGTCTTAGGGACTGTTGCGTTGTCAGGGTGAAGGATGTCAATAACTGTTTGTTTCTGTTGAAGTTGTAGGTTGGTCATAAACGTCCTGGACTAGACAGTTACTGTGCTCTTCATGGTGGTGGTTGATCCACAGGCAGCCAGGAAGGAAAAGAGCCAGTTTGATTTGATTTAGATGGATCTCCTCTGTGTTCCCATGGCAGCTCATGCTTTCTCTACTGGGACAGTCATCACACAATAAATCAATAAATTACACAGTGAATTTATCTGTATCCTCTGTTCCACTGTTCTATCTTTTTAAAAAAAATAGCAACCATGACTAGTTAGTTGACTATTTAATATAGGGGGCCTAGTCGTCACTAAAGTATATGATGAATGAATGAGTGAATGTACCTATAGTATTTTATGTATACCTCTATCACTACATTTATCACGTAATCCTAGAATGGTTTGTCTCCTCCACTAGACTGTAAGATTATCTCTTATCTAATTTTTTTGTCATTGTTTACCATAGAAAATGCTTAATTATTGTCTATGGAATGAATGGAGTTGGTATAATTAACTCATTATAAAATAAACATTTTCCAGGTTTATTGATTTACTGGAGGGCTAGTGCACAAAATTCATGCACAGGTAGGGTCCCCAGTGGCTCACTATACGTTAACTCACTATAAAATTTAAAAGTTTTATGCATATTGCCAAAACTGGTTTGGCTCAGTGGATAAAGCATTGGCCTGCGGACTGAAAGGTCTCAGGTTCGATTCCGGTCAAGGGCATGTACCTTGGTTGCGGGCACATCCCCAGTAGGGGGTGTGCAAGAGGCAGCTGGTGGATGATTCTCTCTCATCGATATTTCTAACTCTCCCTTCCTCTCTGTAAAAAATCAATAAAATATATTTTTAAAAGTTTTATGCATATAAATGTTGATAGAAGACTTTTATTATTATTCTAGAGGCCCAATGCATGAAATTCATGCAGGAGTAGACCTTCCTTCCCCTGGCTGCCGGCACCGGCTTCCCTCCGGCACCCAGGACCTGGGCTTCCCTCTGGCCACCCGCAGGCACCTGGGACCCGGGCTTCTCTCACAGCCCAACTTCGTCTGGAAGGATGTCTGGTCTCATTGGCATGTTATGCTTATTTATTTATTTATTTATTTAATGCTTTTATTATTATAGATAATTTAATAGTTACTTTTATTTTCTTCCAGTTTGCTATGGCTATATTATTTTAAATTTACCATCTTAACATTTCTGTGGCTATATATTTTTGAATTAGGTGTGTTTGTGAGGGTGTAAATTATTACATTTAAAAGTTTTATTTTAGTAATAATTCTGCAGTATATACATATATCAAATCATTATGTTGTACACCTTAAATTAACACAATGTTATACGTTAATTATTCTATATAATAAAAGCCTAATATGCACATTTAGGGCTGGGTGTGTGCCCTGACTGGGAATCATTGATTGGTTGCCTCCTGCACGACCCAGACTGGATAGGTGCCCCGACTAGGAATTGAACTGTGACCTCCTGGTTCCTCGGTTGACACTCAACCACTGAGCTATGCTGGCTGGCCCTAATGTTTTCTATTACAAACAATTCATAAATGAACCACCCTGAATTCATGGCTGCATATGTAAGAGAAACAAGAGATTGCTAAAACTGGAATTGCTTGGTTAAAGAGGATGTGCTTTTTTTTGTTTATGGATTTTTCCTGACTGCCCTTCAGAAAGGCAGTTGGTACTTTTTAAAAATATATATATTTTATTGATATTTTACAGAGAGGAAGGGAGAGAGATAGAGAGCGGGAAATGTCGACGAGAGAAACATCAACCAGCTGCCTCTTACACATCCCCTACCAGAGAATGTGCCCGCAACCAATGTACATGCCCTTGACCGGAATCGAACCTGGGACCTTTCAGTCTGCAGGCCGACGCTCTACCACTGAGCCAAACCAACCTCGGTGACAGTTGGTACTTTTAAGCTCTTTCCATTAGCACCTGAAAGCCACTTTCCCTACTCTCCTCAATACAGGTATTTCCAGTCCTTTTACTTTTTGTCAGTATGATAAGGTGGCATTTCATTTTTGCTTTCGTTCGGTCTTCTCTGATTATTGATCTTTAGATATTCTTTTTTTTAAAAAGATATATTTTATTGATTTTTCACAGAGAGGAAGAGAGAGGGATAGAGAGTTAGAAAGATTGATGGAGAAAGGAACATCAATCAGCTGCCTCCTGCACACCACCCCCTGAGGATGTGCCCGCAACCAAGGTACATGCCCTTGACTGCAGTCGAACCCAGGACCCTTCAGTCTACAGGCCGATGCTCTATCTACTGAGCCAAGCTCGTTTTGGAGATCTTTTCATATTCTTTTTAAAAAATATATTTTATTGATCTTTGCTGAAACCGGTTTGGCTCAGCGGTAGAGTGTCGGTCTGCGGACTGAAGGGTCCCGGTTCGATTCCGGTCAAGGGCATGTACCTTGGCTGCGGGCACATCCCCGGTAGGGGGTGTGCAAGAGGCAGCTGGTTGATGTTTCTCTCTCATCGACGTTTCTAGCTCTCTATCTCTCTCCCTTCCTCTCTGTAAAATATCAATAAAGAATATTTAAAAAAATAAAAATATATATTTTATTGATTTTTTTACAGAGAGGAAGAGAGAGGGATAGTTAGAAACATCGATGAGTGAGAATCATCGACCAGCTGCCTCTTGCACACCCCCTATTGGGGATGTGCCTATAATCAAGGTACATGACCTTGACTGCAATCAAACATGGGACCCTTCAGTCCACAGGCCGACGCTCTATCCACTGAGCCAAACTGGTTTTGGAGATCTTTTCATATTCTTATTGGTTCTTTCTATTTCCTCTCATGTGAGTTGCCTTTTCATCTACTTTGTTTTACTATCCTGTTTTTTGACATTTTCTAACGAATTAGAAGGAGCTCATTATATACTAGTATAAAGCAGTAAATTTCTTGTGTGATATAAATGTAAATATTTTCTCCCAACAATTTGTCTTTTAACTTTTTAAAAAACAGTTTTATGAAATTAATTTCCATACCATACAGTTCATCCACTAAAAGTATGCAATTCACCAATTTTTAGTATATGCAGTGTATTTAGACCTGTGCAACCACTACTACAATCAATTTTAGAACAACATTTAATACCGTTTTACATGTGCAAATACCGTATTTACATGTGCAAATGTTTTTAATTTTTGTGCAACCAAATTTATTATTCATTTCCTTCAATGTTTCTGGGCTAGGAAAGCCATGCCTACTCTAAAATTATATTGATAGTCTCTTATATTTTCTCTTTAGTATATTTATAGGTTTGTTTTACATGTTGTGATCTTTTTAAAATTAAAAATTTTTTAAAGTTTTTACTTGCCCCAGTTTTCTTCCCACTTTCAACTCTTATAGTTGTTCTTCTAGAATTTGTACAGCTCCATATTTCATTTTGTATAATGTTCAGGTAGTGGTATCTTTCATTTAATTAATTTTAGACTATCAATTTTCTGTTTTAGTAGATAAAGTTTTAGGTCTCCTTTTGATAAAAACAAACAAATCCAACACTTACTTTTTTGGTTAAATTGATATTTAGGGCTTATATTACTCTTACATAAATATTATTCATTGCTGACTATTGTAGTATACTATGATTATGTTCTTTTTGTTTTTTTTTTTCTTATAGTTTAATTATTGCCCTTTTTGTTTCATTTGCTTACTGTATTTGCCGGCGTATAAGATGATTTTTTGGCCCTGAAAAATATGCCTCCAAGTGGGGGGTAGTCTTATACGGCGAGTATATAACAAACTCTGTATTTTTAGTGGAAATGTTAGGGGGTCATCTTATACGCCCAGTCTCTTATATGCCGGCAAATACGGTATTTTTCAGGGCCAAAATATCGTCTTATACGCCGGCAAATACGGTAGTTGTCTTTGTAGCTATTGCTAAGGCTTCCCACACCTTCCAATAGCTCTCTACAATTTCCCATAAGATCCATCTCTTTTATTGCTAGTTTCCATCTTTTCTCTTGGAGTTAGCCCTCCTGGAGACCTTTGTTCCCCTCTATCTAGAGATGCTCTGACTATTTGCTGTCTCGGGACTCTGCCCTTTGCTACTGTCTTAGGAATTCCTTTACCTATCCCCTGATTTGTATTGTTATTCGAATCTCATTCTTTCATTTTCCTTGGTTCATTCCCTCATTATCACGGAGTGGATGTCCCAGTAGCTTGGTCCAGAGGGCACAGTGATGACCGCTCTTGCTTTGCCTGCTTCCTGAGCGACCGACCGCGGCCTCCAGACTGCCTGCCCTCCACTCCTGGTGCACAGCTGCCTCCTGGGGTCCCCTCCTCTTTCTCAGGTGCTCGGTCACCTGTTTTCTGTGTCCCATGTCTTCCTCTTCTTTCTTTACTCCCTCCTTTTGGTGAAGCATGTTTCCCAGTAGTCTCCTGAGAAGAGTTGCAGAGGGAATCCATTTTGGAGGGAGGCTTAGGGGGAACTACATGTCCTTTTCTGCCCACACATTTGTTTGTGGGATTGAGCTTAGAATTCTAGGTTGGGGCTCCTTTTCGTACAAACTTTTGAAGGGAGACAGAGGTGAAGATCCTGGTGGGGGGAGAGCCTGATGGACCACCCCAGGCACCACTGGTACTTGTAGCAGCCAGAGTGACAGTCCCTGGAAGGTCTCCAATTTCGTAAGTGAGGGGAGGGAGGCTGCGGCAGTGGCAGTGGCAGTGACAACAACATCACCAGGTGCCATTTCCTTACACAGAAGCCTAGTGATGGCATTTGTCTTCAGCCCCTGCGCCTCTAATATATTAAGTACCAAATTTAGTTAAAACAAAACAAAACCAAATGCCCTCCTTTTGGTTGTTTCCTTTGATTCTCCCTCGTAGTGCTTATGCTTGGTCATCTTTGTTTTGTGTTTTGTTTTTAAAAAAATATATTTTATTTTTTTTACAGAGAGAAAGGGAGAGGGATAGAGAGTCAGAAACATCAATAACAGAGAAACATCGATCAGCTGCCTCTTGCACACCCCCAATGGGGATGTGCCCGCAACCAATGTACATGCCCTTGACCGGAATCGAACCTGGGACCCCTCAGCCCCCAGGCCGATGCTCTATCCACCGAGCCAAACCGGTTTCGGCTGTTTTGTGTTTTTGTTGTGGTTGTTGTTGTTAATCATCACCTGAGAATACTTTTTTACATTGATTTTTAGAGAGAGTGGAAGGGATGGAGGGAGGGAAGAAAGAGAGAGAAACCTTAATGTCAGAGAGAGACACATTGACTGGTTGCTTCCCGCATGTGTCCTGATCAAGTCCGGGGATCGAACCTGCAACCCAGTTATGTCCCCTTGACTGGATATTCTGAGACCCTTCAGTGTGCAGGCTGACGGTCTAACCACTGGGTACACTAGCCAGGGCGTGCTTGATCATCTTTAATTGGGAGTGTAGACTTCACAAGTGGTGAGAGGGTGCACCATACAGATATCAGGGGAAAGAGCACACCAGGTAGATAGAGTGCAGTGAGTAAAAGGTCCTTGAATTAAAAGTATGTCTGGCACCTTCAAGAAATGATGAACTCTTTAGGGATGGAGACTGGACTTGGGGTGGTGAACATACGGTACTCAGAGCGATTTCTGTTTCCTACATTTCCTACACCGAAGGCCAACAGACACAATGTATAGATGAGATGTTGTAGAATTGTGCACCTGACACTTGCATAATTTTGTTAACCAGTGTCACCCAAACAAATTCAATAAGAAATGAAACAAAAGAAGAAATAACAAAGCCAGCGTGGCCAGTGGAATGAATGAGAGCAGTAAGAAGTAAGTACAGAGAGGTAATGGGACCAGATGGTACAGGGGGATGGAGAGGACTC
Source organism: Vespertilio murinus (assembly GCA_963924515.1). Taxonomy (NCBI): domain Eukaryota; kingdom Metazoa; phylum Chordata; class Mammalia; order Chiroptera; family Vespertilionidae; genus Vespertilio; species Vespertilio murinus. Next base: position 21,796,045 of record OZ004704.1, on the reverse strand, counting down.
TGTCTATACTCTTAGTGAGAAGAGGAGCACTGGAGAGGTTTTAGCAGGATGACATAATCTAATACATTTGAAAAGAATCACTGTGGATGATGTGTGCAGAGTCTACTAACGGGTGACAAAGGCAGAGTCAGAGTGATTTGTCAAGAGACAGAGTAACAAGGAGAGAGATGACGGTAGCTTGGACCTGCATGGTAGTGTGGTAGTGCTGGATGTGGTGAGATTTGTTGGATTCTAGTTATATTTTGAAGAATTGAGCTAACAAAATTCCCTAAGGCTTCAGTGTGTGTGTGTGTGTGTGTGTGTGTGTGTGTGTGTGTATGAGAGAGAAGGGGACACAGAAGAGAGAGAGAGAGAGAGAGAGAGAGAGAGAGAGAGAGGGAAGAGAGAGAGAGAGTCAGTCAAGATTACTTCAAAATTTTTGGCCTGAGCAAATGGAAGAATGACAGCACTATTAGTTGAGATGCAGGTTTGTGAGGGAATATCAGGAATTTGGTTTTGGACATAATAACCTTGATACATCTATTAGATAGCCAATATATTTGATATATCTATTAGATAGCCAAATGGAGATGTGAAGTTGGAAAATAGACATATGATTCTGAAGTTCATGGGAGAAATCAGCAGTTGATATAAATTTAAAAGTGTCAGTATTATGGGGGTATGAGGACAAATATGTGATACCTTAATCAATAAATAAATTTTAAAAAGTGTCAGTACTCAGCCAGTATCCAAGGCTATGGGGCTGGGTGAGCTCACCAGGCAGTGCGTATAGGAATGAGTCCTCAGGCAGTGAAGTATTGAGAGGACAGGGAAATCAGCATCTTAGGATTGGCTATTGAGGGAGGAAGAAAGCCAGGAGACTGACTGCTGATGTTCCTGAAACCAAGTGAAGAAAGTACTTCATCAAGAAAACTCCTGCCCTCGCTGGTTTGGCTCAGTGGATAGAGCATTGGCCTGCTGACTGAAGGGTCTCAGGTTTGATTCCAGTTAAGGGCACAGGCCCAGGTTGCGGGCTTGAACCCCAGTGAAGGGCGTGCAGGAGGCAGCCGATCAGTGATTCTCTCTCATTGTCGATGTTTCTATCTCTCTCTCCCTCTCCCTTCCTCTCTGAAATAAATAAAAAGGTGTTACAAAAAAAACACACAAAAAAACAAAAACTCCTCATGGATGGAGAAGTATTTTATTGAAATCATAGAGATTTAATTTCCAGGTTGTTAATAATTTATTAATTGTACCTTCTTAAAAATTTCATCATCTTCACAGCCATCTTATACATTATTTATTCATAAATGCAAATTTTCTGATTTCTTTGCTCATGATTATTTCTTTCATCCCAAATCTAATAGACATTTTAGACATAAAATGTCCAAAAACAAATTCTTTTAAAAAATATATTTTATTGATATTTTACAGAGAGGAAGGGAGAGAAATAGAGAGCCAGAAACATCGATGAGAAAGAAACATCAACCAGCCGCCTCTTGCACACCCCCTACTGGGGATGTGCCCGCAACCAACGTACATGCCCTTGACCGGAATCGAACCCGGGACCTTTCAGTCCACAGACCGCCACTCTACCACTGAGCCAAACCGGTTTCGGCCAAAAACAAATTCTTGATTCCTACTCCCAGTCCTGTTTGTTGAAATAGTATAACCATCCACCGTGGAGGTCATTATTATTTTTTAATTAAAAAATGCCATACTTATAAAAAAAACTTACAGAAGCAGTACAGAGTTCATGCATGTCTTTCACTCAGTTTTGCTTCATATTAACTTACATAATCACTTATAATGATCAAAACCAGAAAAATAAACATAGCTATGATATTACTTACTAAAGTACAAACCAATCAAAATTTTACCCATTTTCCTCCTCATGCTCTTTTTCTGTTCAGGATCCCACATTGCATCTAGTTATTATATATTGTTAGTCTGCTCCAACCTGTGACAGTTCCTCAATTGTTCCTTGTCTTTCATGACCTTGACACTGTTGATGAATCCTAGTCAGTAATTTTGTAGAATGTTTTTCAATTTTGGTTTGGCTCAGTGGATAGAGCGTCGGCCTGTGGACTGGAAGGTCCCAGGTTCGATTCTAGTCAAGGGCATGTACCTTGGTTGCGGGCACGTCCCCAGTAGGAGGTGTGCAGGAGGCAGCTGATTGATGTTTCTTTCTCATCGATGTTTCTAACTCTCTATCTCTCCCCCTTCCTCTCTGTAAAAAAAAAAATCAATAAAATATATAAAAATTTTTTTTGATTTGTCTAATATTGTCTCATGATCAGATTTAGACTATGGTGGAAGGAAGGGAAAGTGGTGGAATCTATATATATAAAAGGCTAATATCAAAGTGTCCCCTTGAGAGTTCAACCGGGAGACCAGGAGTTCGATTGCTTGCTCTGAGAGTGCTGACCACCAGGGGGTGTTGAGGAATGAAGGAAGGCTCCAGCTGGCAGCTGGAAGGCCCTGATGTGCCCTGATTGCTGGCCAGGCCTAGGGACCCTACCCATGCACAGCTTTCGTGCACCGGGCTTCTAGTCTTATATAATAAAGAGGTAATATTCAAATTAACCCTCACACTCTCACAAGATGGCTGCCTATGACCAGGCCAGCAGGGGTTTAGTGACCAAACGACTGAACAAGCAGGCTGCGTGGGGTGACCAGGTTGGCAGGGGGGATAGTGAGGGATGACCAAACGACTGAACAGCAGGTTGCGTGGGGCGACCAGGCCAGTGGGGGAGCTGTGAGGGGCGACCAAACAACCGAATAGCAGGCTGTGTGGGGCAACCAGGTCGGTGTGTGTGGTGGGGAGAGTTGGGGGGTAATTAGGTTGGCAGGGGAGGCAAGGAAGGGCAACTAGGCTGGTGTGGAGGGCATTGGGGGCAACCTAGCTGGCAGCAGGGGGCAGTTAGGGGTGACCAGGCCAGCAGGGGGAGCCATTAGGGGTGATGAGGCCAGCACACGGAGGCAGTGATCAGGTCAGTGGTGGTGGTGGTGGTGGGGCAGTTAGGGGCAACCAGGCAGGCAGGCAGGTGAGTGATTAGGAGCCAGTAGTCCAGGATTGTGAGAGGGATGTCTCGGGTTGGAAAGGGTGCAGGCTGGGGCTGAGGGGATCTCCCATGCACGATTTCATGCACCGGACCTCTAGTTTAACTATAATAGTGAGTTTCAACATACAGTAATGTTAAGTGTTCTTAAACCGGAACGTTTTCTAAAAAATGTCTGGAGAATTCAAGGTATTAGTAATGATGCTGCCCTAACTTCACCAATAGTGCATCCCAGAGCTAATGATATTATTTCTATAAAGGCACCAAACCAGGTATAATATTTTAAAATGTGGAGTCTAAAGCATTTGACCTTGTCTTTTATTTTATTTTTAATCCTCACCTGAGGATATTTTTCCATTGATTTTAAGAGAGTGGAAGGGATGGGGAGAGACACAGGGAGAGAAACATTGATGTCAGAGAAACACATTGATTGGTGCCTCCTGCGTGCACCAACCAGGGCTTTAGTCTGTGGGCCAGGCCGACACTCTGTCCACTGAGCCAAACCAGCTAGGGCGACCTTGTCTTAAAGCAAAGTTAGTTCTCTCTATAGCAGGTAGCAGCTTAAATGCATATGTTAAAAAGTATTGTTTATGTCCCTTTTGTGGCAATAAATCAGACTTTATCTGATAAGTCTTTTGCTGTATATTTTATGGAAGATGTGAATTTATTGGAGTTCCTTTTTCATGTGTCTTCTATTCTGACTTGTGTTCATTTACATGATTTTTTAAAATCTCCAATATACCCTAGTCTTTATAAACAGTGATTATATTCAATTTTATTTCAACTGCATATTGAGAAATATGACCTGTGAAATTTGCTTGTAAGTTAGAATTTTATTTATTTATTTATTGTTTAAAAATATTTTATTGATTTTTTTTTACAGAGAGAAAGAGAGAGGGATAGAGAGTTAGAAACATCAATGAGAGAGAATCATCAATCAGCTGCCTCTTGCACACCCCCTATGGGGATGTTCCACACCAAGGTACATGCCCTTAACTGGAATCGAACCCGGGACCTTTCAGTCCGCAGGCCGATGCTCTATTCACTGAGCCAAACCAGTTTCGGCTAGAAGTTTTTGATTGCTAACATTGTTAAAATATAAATGAGGGTTCTGGGCATACCTTATCATGGAATCTCAGATTCTCAAGAGTCTTAAAGGTCTGTCATATTCAGGAATGTAGTCATTCTTACTATAATCGTTGTTCTCAAGTAATAACTGAGGGCAATTTCCTTTATTCACCATGCCTCACATAGTTTCTATGAAACAATAACAACAACAAAATGATGGAATTACTTTGATTTGTAGCACTTGGGGAATGAAAGATTATCCTAATCATAAAACCTATCACGACCAAATGCGGTTGGTATTCCCGTTGCTCTGTTTATACACAGAGATACATTATATATAATCAAATACATGGAGATACATTATATATAATCAAATGTGTACATCAACAGTAAAGTTTCATACTTTTAAACAAATTTACTATTTTAAATGTAAGTATTTCTTGTAACCTAAGTGAAAATACTGATTTCCTTGGGAGAAACTTTCTATTATTTATAGGTTATAAAAATCTTCAGGCAAGTTTATATAAATTTAGATTACTCAAGCATAACCACATTAAGAAGGTTAACTGGATACCATCCAAGAATTAAGATAGATGACATAGTTAGTGCCTAATATTCTAAATTAGAAGATGTGCACTTTAATGGTAACAGATATGACTTAATGATTATGTTCATAAATGGATTACAAGGTCGACATCACCAGCCTGGATCTGCAGTCATCGCTAACACAGAAGAGGACAAGCTGCCCAGCGGACTGTTTTCTATAAGGAAAATGTCCCAGTAACCCCTGACAAAAGCAGGACAGGCTAATATTTATCCAGAGGGCCGAAAGTCACATTTGCTGTTGCACAGTGAAAATTCGATTGATTCCTACTGACTTATAAACGTCTATGTGAAAGACAATGCAACAATTGTGCTCCTGAGAAGGAGTTCAAAGTGACCCCAGGTGAAGAGGTATGCCTATGGCACAGATAAGTTAGATAGCGGAGATAACCACGCGGAGGCACTATCACTGAGGATTTATTCTGACCTTTGCAGTTGTCTTTTGCTTACACACAGTAGTTAAGAGAGATTAAAAAGGGTGACCAAATACAAGTCAGGTCCTTTTTAATGAATACACATCTGTCAGTTCATTCAGGAGGACAGTGATTTAACTCTCTGTATAAGATATGGGAAGAGCTGAAACCGGTTTGGCTCCGTGGAGAGAGCATTGGCCTGCGGACTGCAAGGTCCCAGGTTCGATTCCGATCAAGGGCATGTTACCTTGGTTGCGGGCACATCCTCAGTAGGATGGCAGCTGATGGATGATTCTCTCTCATCAATGTTTCTAACTCTCTATCCCTCTCTCTTCCTCTCTGTAAAAAATCAATAAAATACATTAAAAAAAAGATATGGAAAGAGAGGCAATAATAACATCAGCACAATCCAAACCATTTGCAAACTTAGAAACATAATCAGAGAGATGTTAATGGCAATACTCTAATTTTGGGAGCAAAGAGTTCTTCATGGAATGTAAACAATTTTACCACAGAGATCTGTCTCTGAGTGGGGCAGGGAAGAGACACCCCCCCCCACTTGCACAAAATTGGCTTTGTTGATAGAGTTTTCCCCGAAACCCTTTCTTTAAAGGACTAAGACAAGGCCAGTGAGCACCAGGTAGTCAGATCTAATATACAACATATCTCTTAAAATTTGTCTTCTCCATCATTATAAGAATAACAAAAAATATTTTAGGACTTCAATAGGTGTCTTTAATTCTGGAACTGTAATACAGTGCTGTATTATTTGTTACCAACTATACTCTACAAATGAATTGTTAGTCTTATTGATTCATCAGCTGGTTTGATATAGGTTGATATTTAAGAAGAGCTGAACTAATGACTAAGGAGAGTATGAAGAAAAAAATTTAAAAATATATATTTATTTTTTACAGAGAGGAAAGGAGAGGGATGGAGAATTAGAAACATTAATGAGAGAGAAACAATCTATCAGCTGCCTGCTGCACACTCCCCACTGGGCATATTCCTGAAACCAATGTACATGCCCCTGACCTGAATCGAACCTGGGACCCACAAGTCCAGAGACTGACGCTCTATCTACTGAGCCAAACCGGTTAGGGCTGTTGAAAACTTTTGATTAAAATACTTTTAATAAAACATGCACGGAATCTTTGTTAGCTAATGTTTTATATAATAAAGAACTGACTTTTCTATGCCTCTCTGAAAAACTATCTAAAAATCAGCAGCCCTGCCCTGGCCAGTGTAGCTCAGTTGATTGGAGCATCATCCTGGGCACCAGGGGGTTTCAGGTTCAATTCTGTCAGGGCACATTCTCAGGTCACAGGTTCGATCCCTGATTAGGGCACTGATGTCTCTCTCTCTCTTTCTCTCTCTCTCTCTCTCTCTCTCTCTCTCTCTCTCTCTCTCAAACAAACAACAACAAAACTAAAACACACACACATACAACAAAAAACCTCAAACCACACTATATCCTTGGGTGAGGATTAAAAAATATCTGCAGCCTCGTTTGTTATATTCTTTGTGTATCCCCAATTTCTTGGAATGCATTAGTGCAGTCTTTCAACTAAGACCTAGAAATGGAAGTAGTTATGACCTATTATTTTGTTCTCAGCAAAGAAGGGCTATATAGAAATGGAAGGTGCATATAGAATGGTCTTTTGCCTGGAACAAATTCAAACTAGACATTATTATAGAATAGTGACAAGTAAGGGTTAAAATCCAGGTGCAGTTATTATGTAGACACAAACTTAATAAGAAACTCACTCATGAGATATGTGCACCAGTCTTTAATTGGCTTTCTGGCTATTCTTTGAATATATTTAACTTATCCATATGAGGGCCTTGATACTTGCGGTCTCTTCTCAACATTCATGTCTCAGCTCAATGCCTCATTCTTAAATGTCTTTTTGATCACTTACCTAAAATACTTCCTCATACTTCTCCCAAGCTTTCCTCTATCTAACTATGTTGCTTCATTTTCTTTTTAAAAATATATTTTATTGATTTTTTACAGAGAGGAAGGGAGAGAGATAGAGAGCTAGAAACATTGATGAGAGAATCATCGATCAACTGCCTCTTGCACACCTCCTACTGGGGATGTGCTCACAAATTAGGTACATGCCCTTGACCGGAATCGAACCCAGGACCCTTCAGTCCGCAGGCTGACACTCTATCCTCTGAGCCAAACCAGTTTCGGCAAGCTCAGGCTTCTTAAGAGAGCAAGGTGGGAGTTGCCAGTCCTCTTAAAGCTGTCTGGAGCTGGCATAGTGTTGTGTTCACTGTTTCTTTGGTTAAATCAGTCACAGGCCAGCCCAGGATCAGGTGAGAAGTATAAAAGCAGATGCAGTCATTTTTAATATTTCTAAGATACAATATTTCCAAGCAAATGTTCCTTTAAAAAATCCAACAAATTAAATTCAGTATCTTTCTGGAAGTTACAGGCTTCTGTTTGAAGTCCCACCTAAATTCAAAGGAGGCTTCAAAATGCTAATAAAGAAATAAAAGAGTTAAAAGTGATATAATGGAAAAGATATGTAAACTTTTTATACTATGTTGTATACCTAAAATTAATACAAAATAATATTGAATGTGAACTATAATTAAAAATAAAATAAAAACTTTCAATATACATCTTATCTACTTATTTAAACACAATAAGCATTGTAAATTGGTTTAGGTCCTCTAAACTTACAGGTAAAGATTCATATATGGACTCCAGGTAGAGGAACCAGCAAATGTAAAGTGGATAAATATTATTCTTGTGATTATTATAGCGATAAAGGCTTATGAAATTACTAAAGGCCCAGTGCACGAAATTTGTGCACTGATAGGGTCCCTAGTGGCTGGCGACCAAGGCCTCCTTCCCTTCTCCTGGCTTGTCTGCCCCCTGGTTGCATTCCCAGAAGAACTCTGGTCAAGGGGATAATTTGCATACTATGCTTTTATTATATAGGATAGTTTTTATGTAATGTGGATAAATCTTGCTTTTGTAAATAGTATACATGATTGCTATGACTGAAAGAATCAATATAAGTAGTGGAATTACTAATAAGGGGCCCTAAGCAGTTTGGCTCAGTAGATAGAGCTTCTGCCTGTGGACTGAAGGGTCCCAGGTTTGATTCCAGTCAAGGGCACGTGCCTGTTGCAGGCTCGATCCCCAGGAGGGGTGGTGTGCAAGAGACAGCTGATCCATGATACTCCCTCATCATTGATGTTTCTCTCTCTCTCTCCTCTCTCTCTCTCTCTCTCTCTCTCTCTCTCTTTCTCTCTCTCTCCCTCCCTCCCTCTCTTCATCTCTGAAATAAAGAAAAAAATATTTTTAAAAAATTACTAATGAGGGGACAAATAGGTTTATTACTTTTATTTAGAGCCCCAACAGTATTTTAGTTGCTAACGCAAATGGGTAACTCCGATCCTTTTTTAAAAAATATATCTTATTGATATTTTACAGAGAGGAAGAGAGAGAGATAGAGAGTTAGAAACATCGATGAGAGAGAATCATCGATCAGCTGCCTCCCCCTACTGGAGATGTGCCCGAAACCAAGGTACATGCCCTTGACCGGAATTGAACCTGGGACCTTTCAGTCCACAGACCGACGCTCTATCCACTGAGCCAAACCGGTTTTGGCTCCGATCCTTAAAGATTGAAAAATCCATACTATTATACATGAAGGCATGAATTGTCAGTTTTTGCATACTTTTTTGGTAAATAACAATTTTTACTTTCTTAGAGTCGCAATCTAATGATTTTATTAAGCTATATTTACATTGTGCCCTTGCTTGCTGGCTCCCTTTTATTTCAAGAGTGGGAAGTGCAACTTCCCCTCAGCCAGGCCTGGTTATTTTATTGGTGAAAGGATATTTCCACACATGGATTCATATTTAGATTCATTTGTGGAATCATTATGGATTCATATAGGCAAAGGTTTATGTGATGTGTCTTCTATGTACATTTTTCTGAGGAGTAGGTTCATAGTTTAAAAAAATATTTTTATTGATTTTAGAGAAAAAGTAAGAAAGAAAGAGATATATATAGAGAGAAATATCCATGATGAGAACCACTTATTGGCTGCCTCTTGGTTGCCCCCTACTGGGGATCAGCCCATAACCAGGGCATGTGCCCTGACCTGGAATTGAACCATAACCTTTTGGTACATATGCAGATGCTCAACTACTGAGCCACACTGGCCTGGCAGGTTCATAGTTTTTGTAAATCTCTCAAAAAATCTGACTCCTCTCCTCACCATCTAAGTATTTCTAAGAAAAATTGCAAAGTAGGTAAATTCATTTTTAGAATTATCTCCCTTTACAATACCTAGCCTTTTGTAATTAATAATAATAATAATGGACTTGCCTGGCCAGCATGGCTCAGTGGTTGAACGTTGACCTATGAACCAAGAGATCATGGCTCGATTCCCAGTCAAGGCACATGTCCAGGTTGTGGGCTTGATCCCCAGTGTGGGGCATGCAGGAGGAAGCCAATCAAAGTTCTCTCTCATCATTGATGTTTCTCTCTCTCTCTCTCCTTCTCATTTCCTCTCTGAAATCAATAAAAATATATTTTAAAAAGTAGCTAACTTAAAAAATTATTACCTGCTTATGTGCCAGGAAAAATTCTATAACAAGTACCATTACTCATATTTTACAGATGAGGAAAATGAGGCCCAGTAAATTGCTCATGGCCACCCAATAGAACGTGGTGGGGCTGGAAACCTAAGCACATTGGCTTCAAAGGGACCCATGCAATGAGGCCTTCTTCATGAGTAATCATTTACTCCTTTGTAAACTGGGGATAATAGTAGACAGTGTCCTCGTGGGGATTAAATGAACCAAACTAGGACAGTCCATAGTTGAAAGCCTAACACAGATTACAGTGGGCGCTTAATAAACACCAACTCCATCCTCAGCCGTTGTTGTATTCCAGAGACCTCACTCTCTCTCATTGTGGAGATATTGGTGTGATAAAGTGCAAATCCTAATGGGGTGGGTGGGTGGGTGGGAACTTGAAAGCCTAGGACTGAAGCTGGAGATACTGCTCTTCCCACTGAAAACCTTAGGGTCTTACGTTTTCTCTTAGACTTGTATGCAAATGCCACATTCCGTTCCACACCTCTGTTGCTTATCTATTAATATAAAATCTGTTTACTCCAAAAGCTTTGGGATCATTGTTTTTCTATGAAGATGCACCTTTGGGAAGGTGGGGGTTGGGTGAGGGGTCAACCAAAGGACTTGTATGCATGCATATAGGCCTCACCAATGGACACAGACACCAGGGGGATGAGGGCATGAGTGGAGGGGATGAGGGGGTGATGGGGGAATAAGGACACATATGTAACACCTTAATCAATAAAGAAACAATAACAAAAAAGGCGCACCTTGGCTATGACTGGGCTCTTTGGGGGACTTGGCAGGGCAGGTTTGGAGGTCTAGATTCCTAGTCTGGCATAGTTTTGGAATAAAGCTGGACTCCTTAGCTTGTTTAGGTCTCATATTTTTCTTTTAAAAATATTTAAAAATTTATTTCAGAGAGGAGGGGAGAGGGAGAGAGAAACAATGATGAGGACGAATCTTTGATAGCAGGCTCCTGCACGCCCCACGCGGGGAGCCAACCTGAAATCCGGGCACCTCGCGCACGTGCCCTTGACCCGGAACCAAACAACCAGGAACCAAACCTGGAACCAAACCGTGATCTCCAGGTTCACTGGCCGACAGCCACGCCGGCAGGACTAGGCCTCATGTCTTTCATTTATAACATGGAGTGGGTGGTGATGGCCAGGGGACTTCACTAGTCCTTTTTTTTCGCCTCTAGAACTCTGTAACCAAAGGTTATCCTTACCCTGGTGGTTTTCAAACTATGGGTCTCCAGTGAATAGGTAAAAAAAAACCCCAAAAAAGCCGAAACCGGTTTGGCCTCGGTCTGGGGACTGAAGGGTCCCAGGTTCGATTCCGGTCAAGGGCATGTACCTTGGTTGCGGGCACATCCCCGGTAGGGGGTGTGCAAGAGGCAGCTGGTCGGTGTTTCTCTCTCATCGACATTTCTAGCTTTCTATCACATCGATGTTTCTAGCTTTCTATCTCTCTCCCTTCCTCTCTGTAAAAAATCAATATATATATGAAAAAAACAAAAACAATCGGTGGGCCAAACCTGAAAAAAAAATCAACATCAGAGTAAATACCCTTTGGTGAGACTGTTGTTTAAAAATAGCGACTTAAGCAGAATATGTGAAACGTCCTTCCTAATCCGTCTTATCGCGGGTGCGAACAGCTGAAAGCTGCGGTCGGAGGGCCGCGCAGCCCCTGCGCGCGGCCGGGAGGACGCGGGGAGCCGCCCTCCTCAGGAAGCCCGCCTTCCTCGGGAGCCCTCCCCCGGCGCCCCCGCCAGAACCCCCGGGCGCGACTCCGCGCGGGGTCCCGCCGCTCCTCGCGAGGCTGCGGCCCGCCCGCCCGCGCCGCCCGCCCGCCGTCCACGTCGCACTTCCCGCCGCGGCCCGCGCCCGGGGAGGCCGCGCGCCTCTGACGTCATCGCCGGGCGCCGCGGCCCCGCCTCCTAGCCCTGCGAGGGAGAAGTTGTTGGCGCGAATGGGTCCCGAGCTCCGGTAACGGATCCCCCGAGCCGCCGGGCCGCCCGCCCGCGCCGCGTCCCGGGGCCGCGATGGTGAGCCCCCGGGGAGGCCGTGGGGCGCGGGAGGCGGCGGGCGGGCGCGGACGGGGCCCTCGTGGTGTGGCGGGCGGGGCGGGGGCCGGGGTGCGCGGCGCCGAGGGGAGCCGGGCGCGGAGGGGACCACCCACCGGGCGTCGGTCGCCCGGCTTCCCCGGGCAGCCAGCGCGCCGGGCTTTGGGGGCTGCGCGGCGGTGGCACTCTTTCCCACTCTTGGGGGGAAGGGAGGCGGGAGAGAGGCTCCAAGGAGGTCTTGGGGTGCAGAACAGTGGTCTTCCTGCTCTGCGTTGGGTTTAGGTCCCAGGTAAAGCGTCCAAAGCGTGTTTAGGTCATAAGGGAAAGGAATGTAACAAACTTTTTTTTTTTCTTATGAATAAATTATCTCAGGCCTTCAACTTTGTTTTTAACAGTTTTAGGAGCGCCTCACTCAGGCGTTTGGAGACCTAGGGCATGGGAAGATGTTTTGTTTTGTTTTGATGAGTGCATCGAAGTCAAAAGGTTAACACGATTCTCCCCTCCGACCCCCCCCCCCCCCAATCCCCCAGGGTGGATGGGGACGACTCAGAGTAAAGCAGATGTAATACATTTGACAGCTGTCATCGCTCATCACCTGATGTTAAAATCTTCACAGCAACAACCCAGAAACCCCAGTGCATGGTTTTGCATAAAGTATTTAAATGAGGAGTGAGATAATTATGCAGGCGTCAAAACAGACATTCACGGTGCTAGGGCCATAGACACAGGTCCGTGTTTGAGGTATTTTAATTCTAAGGACAAACTTACGATGTTCATTACACCAGAATATACTGAATAATTAGACACAATCTCTCCAATCATTCTTCAGTTTGTCACAATGCCAGCATTGTGGGGGGGGGGGGGGGGAATTTTTTATGCTGGATTGGGAAACCTTGCAGCTCTGTGTTTCTTCTCCAAGTGGGATAAAACAATGATTAGAGCTACCTTGGAGTGTCTTCTTCAGGTCAGTATGTGATCTGTTTGTTTTACTACCGTTCCTCACTGAAACCTCACAGTAATCTAGTTTTATAGATGGTAAAGAAGGCTTTCAGAGTTTCAACAATTTGTCAGACAACTAATAACATTGTTTAATTAGAATTAGAACACTAGTTTATAACCCCCTCCATAAAATGATCATACTTTAGGCACTATAGTATTGTGGAAAGTTGAGATTTGGAGTCTTGAAAGTGAGAGTGGGGATATTTTAGTGTTGTTGTGCCATTTATAATCAGTTTGTGGTTTGGTGCTTAACTTTACACTCTTTAAGCCTCCATCTTCTTACCTGTAAAAGAGGGAAATACAGCTGCCTTAAATAATTGTCTTGAGGATTAAACAAGATAGTATATGGAAAGCTTCCATTTTGGTGCCTACCATGTGGTAGGCTTTATGCATTCACATTCTACTAATAATCCAATTTTCTCAGGAAGGACTCTTTAAAAAATATTTTTTATTTATATATTTTAAAAAATATATTTTTATTGATTTCAGAGAGGAAGGAAGAGGGAGAAAGAGATAGAAACATCCATGATGAGAGAGAATCATGGATCGGCTGCCTCCTGCAAGTCTCCCAATGGGGATGGAGCCCATGACCCAGGCATGTGCCCTTGACTGGAATTGAACCTGGGACCTTTCAGCTCATAGGCCGAGGCTCTATCCGCTGAGCAAACCAGCTAGGGCAGGAAGGACTCTCTATGGAATATTAGGTAGTTTAAGGGGCATCAGAGATGCCTCTGCTGTCAGTTCCTGTGAACAACAACTTGTATAGTCAACTTTCATTTGATCGTTTTCACCTGTTAGAGATACTTTACATTGCATTTGTTTTGTTTTTCTTTAGAACTTCTTTTCATGGTGCAGATGAAAAACAGCCCTTGTAAGAAAAGAAGTCATATTGGTCAGTTTTGCAGTTAATAATGTTCAATAAAATAGATAAGAATTTGGGGTCATATTGATACTTAATTTAGTCTTTCTGGTTGCAGGTTCAACCAGTGCTTGAGTGTAGACCCATGCCTGGGTTGTGGGCTCAATCCCCAGTGGGAGGCATGTAGGAGGCAGCCAGTCAGTGATTCTCTGTCATCATTGATGTTCCTAACTCTTTCCTTCTCCCTTCTTCTCTCTGAAATTATTAAGAACATATTAAAAAAAAAAAAAGGAAAAACTTTATTCCCTGCTATGAAACAATTGCCAAGCTAATTGAGTGAAAAAGGTAAGGCTCAGGAAATATGTGAAGTATGCTACAGCTTTATACAATAAATAAGAGAAAAGAATCTATACTAATAAAAGAGCAATATGCTAATTAGACTGGACAGCTTCCAGACATCCTTCCGGACAAAGCCACAGTGGCAGGGGCCGAGGCAGAGGCTATTGGGGTGACCAGGCTGGCAGGGGAGAGTGGTTAGAGGCGATGAGGTCGGCAGAGGAGGATAGTTGGGGATAACCAGGCTGGCTGGCAGGGGAATGCAGTTAGGGGAGACCAATCCAGCAGGGAGGGAAGTTAGGGGCAAGCAGGCAGGTAGACAGAGTGATTAGGGGCAATAAGGCAGGCAGGCAGGTGAACAGTTAGGAGCAAGAGGTCCTGGATTGTGAGAGGGATGTCTTGACAGCTGCCTAAACCGTCACACATCCCTCAAGGGGTCCTGGAATGGAGAGGGTGCATGCCAGGCTGAGTGATGAATTTTGTGCACTGGGCCTCTAATATATATATATATATATATATATATATATATATATATATATATATATATATATATATACTTGCTTGAAGATAAACTATCTCAGGAAGAATACACAATTAATACATAATACTTGTTGCCTGCAAAGATGGGAAGTTTGTGTCAGAGGAAAGGTGGGAGGGAGATTTCTTATCCTTTTGAATTTTGAAACATGAATATAATGTTTATTTAAAGGAAATGAAGCAAAATTGAAAATAAAAAGAATATAGGTATAGCTTGTTTTTTTTAATGCTTTGTTATATTGTGCTTTATAGATGTTGTGTTTTTTACAAATTGAAGGCAACACTCCACCAGCAAAAAGATTATGACTCACTTTATTGTGATAATTTATTGTGGTGGTTGGGAACTGAACCCATAATATCTCTGAGGTATGGTTGTAAAATAAGAAGCCATGTAAACAATTTGGATTGCTATGAGGATTTAATTAATTGGTCAAAATGCAAATAAAACCCGAGAGATGCCATTTTTAAGAAGTCAGTATATATACACACACACATATGTCAGTATGTATAATTTTCATTGGCTGGTATATTGAAAATATAGAAATAAGGTTTAATTAAATACACAGGAGACTTATGGGATAGCCTTTTTGAAGAGTTGTCAGGTAAATAAAAATACATTGTAATTTGATCTGTTTCATTGCCCCACTCTAGGGGACACCTCTCACGTCTTAGTTTATTATGTGAGTGCTCCCCCTGGAGAAGTGCTGTGACCCTACTGTAATGCAGCTTTTGTCATATATACTGGTGCTCGGCCTGTAAGGTCCCTACCTGCCTCTGTGATCTCATCTCTGTTTTTTTGGGTACATTAAGCTGGTTCTGTCTTGGTTTTTGTTCTTGCTGTTTTCTCCTTTGAATACTCTTCCTCCAGATCCTTGCATATCTCTTGCCTTTTTCTTTTTTCTTTCTTTCTTTTAAAAAAATATATATATTTTATTGTTTTTTTTAAAAAAATATTTTTTATTGATATTTTACAGAGAGGAAGGGAGAGAGATAGAGAGCCAGAAACGTCGATGAGAGAGAAACATTGACCAGCTGTCTCTTGCATACCCCCCACCGGGGATGTGCCCGCAACCAATGTACATGCCCTTGGCCAGAATCGAACCCGGGACCTTTCAGTCCGCAGACCGACGCTCTACCACTGAGCCAAACTGACCTCGGCTTTTATTGGTTTTTTACAGAGAGGAAGAGAGAGGGATAGAGTTAGAAACATCGATTAGCTGCCTCTTGCACACCCCCTACTGGGGATGTGCCCGCAACCAAGGTACATGACCTTGACCAGAATCGAACCTGGGACCTTTCAGTCCGCAGACCAATGCTCTACCACTGAGCCAAACCGGTTTCCGCCTTGGCATCCTTTTAATGGTCAAAAATCAGTTGACAATTAAAGTGTGAGGGTTGTTTTTTTCTGGATTCTCAATTCTATTTCATTGATCTGAAAGTCTATTCTAACAATAATTCACTGTCTTTACTATTGTAGCTTTGTGATAAGTTTTGAAATTGGGAAATGTGAGTCTTCCAACTTTATTCCTTTTTTTTTTCCCCAAAATTGTTTTGCTTATTCTGGGCCCCTTGAATTTCAATATTAATTTTAAAGTCAGCAGAGAACCCATCTGGGATTTTGATACTAATTGTTTTAAATCTGAAAATCAATTTGGGGAGTATTGTCATCTTAACAGTATTAAGTCTTGTGATCCATGAACATAGGATATCTTTCCATTTATTTAGATCTTTAATTTCTTTAAACAATGTTTTATGGTTTTTAGAGTATGTCTTTTATACTTTTAAAAAGTTTATTTCTGTGTTTTTTGTTCTTTTTAAAACATTTTTATTGATTTCAGAAAGGAAGGGGAGGGAGGGAGGGAGGGAGGGAGGGAGGGAGGGAGGGAGGGAGAGAGAGAGAGAGAGAGAGAGAGAGAGAGAGAGAGAGAGAGAAACAGAAACATCAGTGATGAGAAAGATAATTGTTCAGCTGCCTCCTGCACACCCCACACTGGGGATTGAGCCCACAGTCAGGGCATATACCCTGACGGGGAATTGAACCATGACTTCCTGTTTCATAGGTTGATGCTCAACCACTGAGCCATGCCAGCTGGGCTGTATTTTGGTGTGTGTGTGTGTTTTTTGATGATACTGTATATAGAATTGTTTTTATAATTTCATTTTGAATTGTTCATTGCAAGAGTTTAAAAATACAGTTGACTTTTGTATGTTGATCTTACATTCTGCAACCTTATTGAACTCATTTAGTAATTCTAGTGGTTTTTATTTTTTTTATTTTTTATTTTTTATTTATTATTATTTTTTTTTATAAGGATAGATTTATATTTAAGGACATCAACCACGCAAGTGAGAGTGGCTATTCATATAGACAGAAAGGAGGTAATGGGACTGATGAATAGAGATAGAGACCTACAGTAAAACAAAAACAAACTCCACCCCTCAAACAGAAGAGCCGCCCATGGGCCAATGTTGATGATGTTCTGTGAACTAAGGAATATGATTAAGTACAAAACAACAACTAAAAACAAAAATTACAAAATAAAAAAAAAATAGTGAATAATGTCAAGTAGTATGCTTCGCAAGGGCAAAAGATTGAGGCCAAAGGCTGCGAACCGCTCGGCCACTCCAGGTCTTCTTAGCTCCATCCCCACACCATCCCGTACCGCCTCGCCCCCCCAGCAGTCGGCGGGCTCTAGTGGTTTTTAAAGTGAATTTGTTTATATATAAGATTATTTCATCTGCAAATAGAGATAATTTTACTTCTTGTCCAATCTAAGGGCTTTTTATTTTATTCTTTTTTTCTTGCCTAATTGCTTTTGCTAGAACTTGTACAGTGTTGGATAGAAGTGACAAAAGGCATGTCTTATTCCTAACATGATGCGAAAGCATTCCAATAGCTTTTTGCATTCAAAGTATAAGGCCTTAACATAATTTTAAATACTTTGAAATTATTTTATAGTTTATCTCTGCTTTGCTGATACTGGTTATGTCAGAAAAATATATTAGATATAAGTTAGCATTTTGGTGGTTTTTAAGGTAAAAAATTTTTGCATATGGATAGATTTTATGAAATGTGTTGCTAATCAGTTTCTGCTTATGGATTTGGTATGCTATGTAAAAACAATCAAACTTACATAATTTTTTGTTCTCAAAATAGAAAAATAAAAACAAATATATTTTGGCAACTAATCAGAGCACTGCAATACTTACTTTGTATAAAGTCCTGTGAAGACGGTGACATAATTTGCTTTCTTTTTTGCATTTTGATAAGTATAATTTATTTATTGATAGTGACTGAAGACATTAGCAGTCTAAAAAAGTAATTAGAGCTGTTTGGTTATATGTCAGAATAAATATATATCAATGTTTGTACTTTGGTCTTTTGAAATTAAAGATATATTGATAGCTTTCCTCAGTGTGGATTGAGGAGTACTTACTACAAAATTTTATCTCTTACTACTAATTTATAACCAGTCAAGTTGGAAATGTCTTGGTATGGATAACAGACTTTAAAAAAAATCTCTTAAAAATGTAAATTCTTTATTGTTTAAAGTATTACATAAGTCTCCTTTAACCCCCATTAACCTCTCTCCAGCCATTCCTACTTCCTAGCACATGCCCTCACCCCCCACTGTCTGTGTCCATTGGTTATGCTTATATGCATGCATACAAGTCCTTTGGTTGATCTCTTAACACCCTCTCTGCTTTCCCTCCTAAGTTGGATGGCTTGTTTGATGCTTCTGCGACTTTGGAAGCATCAGTTTTTTGTTTATCAGTTTATCTCCTTCACTATATTCCACAAATGAGTGAGATCATGTGGTATTTATCTTTCTCTGACGGGCTTATTTCACTTAACTAATGCTCTGAGGTCCATCCATGCTGTTGCAAATGGTAGGAGTTCCTTCTTTTTTATAGCCGCATAGTATTCCCTTGCATAGATGTACCACAGTTTTTTTTTTAACCCACTCATCCACTGGTGGGCACTTTGTTTCCAAATCTTAGCTATTGTAAATTTTGTTGCAGTGAACATAGGGGGTGCATGTATCCTTTCTGATTGGTGTTTCTGATTTCTTGGGATATATTCCTAGAAGTGGGATTACAGGGTCAAATGGGAGTTCCATTTTTAATTTTTTGAGGAAACTTCATATTGTTCTCCACAGTGGCTGCACCAGTCTGCACTCCCACCAGCAGTGCACTAGGGTTCCTTTTTCTCCCCACCCTCGCTAGCACTTGTCATTTGCTGATTTGTTGATGATAGCCGTTCTGACAGGTGTGAGATGGTATCTCATTGTCATTTTGATTTGCATCTCTCATATGACTAGTGACTTTGAGGATCCTTTATATTAAAGAGCTAATATGCTAATTAAACAGAACAGCAGAATGGCCTTCCAGATGAAGCAGGGGCTGTGAGGGCCGAGACCCTTTTGTGAATTTCGTGCATTGGGCCTCTAGTGCTTCCATATCTCTCTTGGCCTTCTGTGTGTCTTCTTTTGAAGTGTTTATTTAGGTCCTTTGCCCATCTTTTGATTGGATTGTTTATCTTCCTTTTGTTAAGTTGTATGAGTTCCCAGTAAATTTTTGGAGATTAAACCCTTATCGAAGGTAAATTAAGTTCTCCCATGCAGTGGGCTTTCTTGTTTTGTTGATGGTTTCTTTTGCTATGCAGAAACTTTTTATTTTGATATAGTCCCCTTTATTTTCTTCTTTGTTTCCATTGTCCTAGGAACTGTATCGGTAAAGATATTGCTATGACATATGTCTGATATTTTGCTGTCTATGGATTTTTTCTAAGATTTTAATGGTTTCCCATTTTATGTTTAAGTCTTTGGATAACAGACTTTTGAAAATGTCTTTTTCTTTTTCTTTTAAAAAATATTTTATTGATTTTATACAGAGATGAATTGAGAGAGATAGAGAGTTAGAAATGTCGATGAGAGAGGTACATCGACCAGCTGCCTCTTGCACACCCCCCACCGGGGATTTGCCCGCAACCAAGGTACGTGCCCCTGACTGGAATCGAACCTGGGACCTTTCAGTCCGCAGGCCGACGCTCTATCCACTGAGCCAAACCGGTCTCGGTGAAAATTTGTTTTTTCTGAGTACTTGGAGAAGTATGGTACTTTGTCTTGGCAAATGTTTATTAAAATCGCATTTGGGCCACTTGATGGGCATTGCTTCTCTCTGAAAGTGTTGTAGAATTATTAGTTACACCTTAGGATAGGAAAATGCAAGATTCTTTTTGCTTATATTTAGGAGAAACTTAAATTTAAAAACTTTTACTGGAGAATGTATTGTCCTAGGAACTGTATTATTATTAATTATTAATTACAATTATTTTTTATTTTTTATTAAGGTATTATATGTGTATATATCTTTCCATTGCTAGGACAATTAATTTATTAATTTTATAAATTATTAATTTTCTCACCTGTAAATTGAGGTTAAAAAACTTCGTAGGGTTGTTTTGTGAATTAAATAAGTTAATTTAAAAATATTTTTATTGATTTTAGAGAGGAAGGGATGAGAGAGAGAGAAATATCAATGATGAGAGAGAATCATTGATTGGCTACCTCCTGCATGACACCTACTGGGGATCAAGCCCACAACCTGGGCATGTGTCCTTGACCCAAATTGAACCCAGGACTCTTTAGTTAGCAGGCTGACACTCTGTCCACTGAACCAAACCAGTTAGGGCATAAATTAATTTTTTAAATGCACTTAAATCATTTATTTAGGTAAGGACTTGCTAAATAAATAAATGGAGCCCTGAATTAGGGCAGGGGCAGTGGAAACAGGGAAGAGGACAGCAGTATTTGGGACATAGGTTAGATAGGATGGTTAGGTGGAGGGCCAGAGCTAGGAGGAAAAGCAGTGCTCCTTTTCTGTTTGGGTGAGCGATTTGTACTCTGTGAGGTTGGGAATAAGGGAAGAGAAACATGTCTTGGCGGAAGATGAGCTTAGTTTTGGAAGTCAGGAGCTGGAGGGACCTTTGGGCGTTTGGACAGAGATGTATTGAGTAGATGTTATGTGATGGAGCTCAGAGGAGGTCCGGAATGCAGACATGTATAAAAATGACTGGTATGGTTTAGTGAAAAGACCTACTTTGCTTCCTTGGCACACAGTTTGGCATATTTTTAATGACTAGGCAACCTGTTACTGACAGCTTTCTATACTAGCATATAAGCTCCGCAAAGACAGGGACCACAAGGATCGGCAATTGCTGTATAGTCCTGGCACATGGCACATTTTCAGTAAATGAATGAATAAGTGCAAATAAACTTTGTAATTCCAAAAAAAGAGAAATGAACTAGAATATAAAATTTATTGGTATAAAAACACCTTTAATCCTTTCTGCACAACTTTATGTCTGAGCTGTTGAACATTTAATGACACTGAATAATTAGCCTAGAGAAATACATTATTTACTCTTATTAAGTTGTAGGTTTATTAGTATTTTTGATGTGAACTTAATTTCAATGTTTAACCCTGGCCCGTGTGGCTCAGTTGGTTTGAGTGTCATCCTGTTCATTGAAGATTCGCGGTTTCGATTTCTGGTCGGGGCACATTCCCAGGTTGCGGGTTTGATCCCTGGCCGGGGCGCATAGGGGAGGCAACTGATTCATGTTTCTCTCTCTCCTTCTCTTTTCCTCTCTCTCTAAAAATCAATTTAAAAAAATATGCTTGGGTGAGAATTGAAAAAAAAATTCATCATTTGAGTAGTTTAAATAAGATTTTTTAAGATCCAAGAGTCAGTTGAAAATTGGATTTCTTGATGAATTAAAACCTTAATCATAGTACATTAGCCCTGGTGAAAATTTCAAAAGGCTGAGCTAAACTATTTGATAGGGCATAAACAGTTTCAAGCTTCAGTTATCCCAAGGAGGTCTGAAGAACTTATTTATTTTAAACCTAAATTAGATAAACATTTTCTGTTTAATTTTGCCAGTTTTATATTTTTTGATCAGGTACCTGAAAACTTTTTGTGATACAGTATTTCACTGAAATAGTAGTTTAAGGCACATGATATAAATATTTTAACTTCAGAACCTTACACATCTATCTTGACAAGTAAGAATGAAATGGGTCTTTCATTATCTTGGGAGCAGCCTCTGAGGTATGCAGAGTAGATTACAGAGCAAGCGGGAGAAGCCGCTTCTATTCACTGTGCTCCCAGACTTATCCAGTCCCCATTCCTGTTCCCCCGCTGTGCTTTATGTTGTCTGCTCTTTATTTCCTACGTGCTGCCTCACTTTCTAAAGGCAGAAAGACCAAAAGCAGAAAATAGAATGAAAGCTCCATGAGAACAGAGATTTTTGCCGTTTTGTTTATTCCAAACACAAAGAATAGTTCTCAGCCCATAGAAGGTTCTCACTAAATATTTGGTGAATGAAAAATGAATGAATGAATGGAGGAAGTTGATGCAGGCCCTTAAAATTTTTTTCAGCTTGAAACTGTCATTCAAAGATTATTCAGACTGCACTTTTTTCACTTGCGGGTATCTTCCTTAGACAAGTTCTTGAGGCCTGTGTTTGACTTTACTTATCGTTAATCGTTATTTTATAAAGAGATATTTCTGATTTTTCTAAAAATAAATTTATTTGGCCAAAAACAAATTTTAAGAAGAGGAAGTATCCTACTAAAAGTGAAAGTATTTTGGTTTTTGTAACCACAATATAGTAATACGATAAGAGTCCATATTATAAGGATCAATTATAAGTCAACTTTAATAATTTACTTCAGTAATAATACAAATATTTTTTAGACTTGGATTTTATTAGGTTAGATTTGTGACTTTCCTATATTGGGAAATTTACATAAGAGGGTTTAAAACCAGGGAAGCCTTCAATCTTTTTTGGCAGAATTTAACATGTCCATGTACCTTGTTGATCTGCTTTGTTTATTGGCTTAGTCACACATCTCTGTGTGCTCTGTGTGTGTATACATATGTATCTGTATCTATAAAGTGCCAGGGTCGTCACATCTGAAACAACCAAATGGACGACTGAACAGGCTGCATGGGGTGACCAGGCTGGCAGGCGGTTTAGTGAGGGACAACCAAATGACTGAGCAGCAGCAGGCTGTGTGGGGCGGCCAGGCTGGTTGGGGGGCCATGAGCAGGCCAGCAGGGGGGGGGTGCAGTTGGGAGCTACCAGGCCAAGTGGGGGTGGGGGGGTGGGGGTGGGGCAGGCAGTTGGCGACCAGGCCAGCAGGGGGGCAGTTATGGGTGGCTAGGCTGGCAGGGTGGGCAGTTAGGGGTGACCAGGCAGGTGGAAGGGGGCGATTGGGGGCAACCAAGCCAGCAGGAAGGTGGCAGTTGGGGGCTACATGGCTGGCAGGGTGGGTAGGGGGGCACTTAGGGGCGATCAGGCAGGCAGGCAGGTGATTGATTAGGAATCAGTGGTCCAGGATTGTGAGAAGGCTGTCCCGACTGCCGGTTTAGGGGATTGGGCCTAAACTAGCAGTTGTACATTCTCTGAGGGGTCCTGGATTAAAGAGGGTGCAGGCTGGGCTGAGGCGACCCCTCTCCCCTCCCCCATTCACGAATTTTGTGCATCGGGCCTCTAGTATTGTAATAAGCATCACAGTTTTTTTCTTCAGAACTTGGCACACTCATATAAAGGAAAATAATGTCAAAGTTCTTAGTTGTTAAAGTCTTAAATGATCAGGGTTATAACATTTATTCTTCTTTGAAACTGGATTGTAAATCCTGTGGACAAGGATTATATTTTTCAGCTCTTCATCTTCTTTGCTGCTGTGCCTGGGATGGGGGTCTGAGTATGTACACGATTGAACAATAAATACCTATTAGTTGCTACTTTAGTAATTGTGCTAGTGTTAACAAAATATGACTTATTTTTGACCCGATTCTTAGAAGTAATACGTTTTTCATTAGGCAAATAATTTTTAACTCAGGTAATTTTATCAGTTCACTTTTGCATATAAAAAGAATGCTGCTACATATGGAACTATGTCACCATAATGAAATTACTCACCTGGCTGGCGTGGCTCAGTGGTTGGGCGTTGGCCTATAAACCAGGAGATCATGGTTTGATTCCTGGTCAGGGCACGTGCCCTAGTAGGGACATGCAGGTAGCCAATCAATGATTCTTTCTCATCTTTGACGTTTCTATTTCTCCCTCTCCCTGAGTCTGAAATAAATAAAAATATATTTAACAAAGAAATTACTCAAGGTAAAGCAATGTGTGTATAGAGGTGTCCCTTTTTACAATTGAAATTAGAATTTTATGCAGTTAATGTTTGTTTATAAATCTTATTTTTTTGTTTTTAGGATATTCGGAAATTCTTTGGAGTTATACCAAGTGGGAAGAAATCTGCAAGTGAAACAGTGAAGAAGAATGAGAAAACAAAGTCTGCTGAAGAAACTCCAAAAGCAAAGAAAGGAATAAAGGAAATCAAGGTAAGTTTTCCAAATATAATTTAGAATTGTATGAAAGGCTAAATCAACTCAGTTTCTAGACTTGATAGGACTTGAGGGAGCCTTGAGTAAATACAGATTTCAAATCGTTTAGCAGAGGAAGAAGAAAAGTAATGAGCTAGTACGTATTTCTCATTAATATGGCTTATTGAAATCATATGCTTTCCTGAAGTAGAGATGGAACACTTTGCAGTTGTAAAGACTTTGTTTAAGACCAAAGTTTGCTCATAGAGAGACATAAATCCCTATATTCTCTAAGATGATAAAGGCTTTCTTTATAGTTCTCACCTTTTATGCCTGACACTTTGCCAGAATCACTTTTTTAAAACAATATATTTTTATTGATTTCAGAGAGGAAGGGAGAGGGAGATAGATATAAACATCAATGTTGAGAGAGAGTCATTGATTGGCTGCCTCCAGCATGCCCTCCCCTGATGATTGGGTCCGCAACCAGGCAAGTGCCCTGACTGGGAATGGAACTGTGACCTGACTCATAGGTTGGTGCTCAGCTACTGAGCCATGCTAGTCAGGCCAGAATCACTTGTAACGTCCATATTTTTACCAACAGTCCCTTCCCAGCAGTCTAGGCTTTTTTTAGCATGTACCTCAAAACTCTTCCCTCCTCTAACATTGCCAGGTTCCAAAGTCACTTCCATATTTTAGGTATGTGTTACAAAAGTACTCTACTTTTCAGTAACAAAATCTGTATAAAGGCTCTTCAGAGAAACAGAATCAGTAAGGTATGTGTGTGCGTTTGTGTGTAAAGAGATTTATTTTAAAGAATTGACTTCCTTGATTATACAAGCTGACAGGTCTCAAGACCTACAGCTGAAAAGTGGAGACTCAGCATAGCTGATGGTGAGGTTCAACTCAGAGTCCAAAGGCCTGTGTGAATTAGGATCGCCAGTGGTGTTATTAGATCTGAAGGCCGGCAGGCTTGAGATTCAGGAAGAGCCTGTTTCAGTTCAGGTCTGAAAGCAGGACAAACTGATGTTTCAGCTTGAAGACAGTCAAGTCAGAAGAATTCTTTTGTATTTAGGAGAGGGTCAGCCTTTTGTTTTCTTTAGGCTTTTAATACCTTTTCCCCTGGTTTTATTATACTGCAGACTGCGTGAGCCCCACCCACATTAGGGAGAGCAATCTGCCTTACTCTATCAAATTAAATGTAAACTTATCCCAAAACTTAAATTCATAAAAACACTCCGAATATCTGGGCATCTTGTGGCTCAGTCAAGTTGATATATGGAATTGACCATCATTGGCTACATTTCCTATTTCTTTGTATCCTGGTTTTTACTGTGGACAGTGTGAATGATATAGTGTAGGTACTTTGGGTTCTTTTGATTTAGCAGGCAGTTAACTGCTGAACTCAAACTCCAGACTCCTGTGTTCCCTGGAATGGGCAGCAGCTGAAATCTTTGTTCAGTTCTCTTAACGTAGGCCGGACACTTGGAGTTGTTTCATGCATACATATTTTAGGAGACAGTCCCAGACTTGGCGAAGTTTATTGATAGGATTTGGACTTTTCCTTCTGTGGCTCTCTCCTTTCTTGGATACCCTCTTCTCTTACTATTGAGTTATAGTCATTGCTTCTGATTCTGTCCTCTAGTCCAGTGGTGTATTTGAATTACAATGGTTTACTCTTCTCATTTTCTTGCAAGTTAGTGGATTATTTTTATACTTTCGATGTTTTATTATAAGGGCTAGAAATAGAATCCTACCTTATAATTGATTTTTTTTTCTGTCAGTTTTTTCCTGTCTGCTTTTTGGGAAAATTTGAATATGTTAGAGATGTGAAGTATAAGTAACATATAAACAGTACCCTTCCCCTGGTTTTATTTAATTTTATGCTTTGTAGTATCTGACATCCTTTTACTCTTTATTATATACAGGTTAGTGTTGAAAGTGGAGCTGAAGAATAATACAGCTTTTCTGTAATTTTTTCATTTCTATCTGATGCAATTATTTTCTGGCCTATTCTTTAGCCTAATCAGGGCATTACTAACATTTTGGGCTGGATAATTCTTTTGGTGGATAACTGCCCTGTGCATTATGGGATGTTTAGTAGCATCTCTAGTCTACCCATTAGATGCCACCAAACCTCGCCTCCTTCCCCTGCCGCTGCCAAGCAAAAATCACTCCTGGGGACAAAATTTCTTCCAGTTGAGAATCACTGAGCCTAAATCTAAGGAGAAAACTACTAAGTTATATAGGCTTCTTTGTGTTCTAATTATACTGTGATGTTTATAGGTAAATAGTTCTTGTAAAGATGATGACTCTAAGCAGAAGCAACCAAACAGGAAAAAGAGGATCATCTATGATTCAGGTAATATTTCTTTTGAGGAGCTTTAAAGTTTTAAAATTATTTTCTATTTCTTAGAACAGAGTTCATCAAACTGATGTTCTGAGACACACAGCTATCTGTGATGGTAATAGGTACTCATGTGAGAAGGCTCTGTGCTCGATACAGTAAAAAACAATTTTATTATACTGCAGGTTTTTCCAGAGCCTCTCTATATTAATGCATTTAAGATTTTTCTTAGAGAGGGATATATTATGTATAGTATATATAGCATATCTCCAACTTACTTTGACTATATTATTTAAAAAAAATATTACCTTCGTGTCCAGCTAAGGTTCTTAGAAGCTTAACTTGAAAAATAGTGCCTTAGAATATTGCTTTAGAAACAGAGAGCTAAATTTTAATTAAAAAAAAAAAATATATTTTATTGATTTTTTACAGAGAGGAAGAGAGAGGGTTAGAGAGCTAGAAACATCAATGAGAAGAAGCATCGATCAGCTGCCTCTTGCACACCCCCTACTGGGGATGTGCCCGCAACCAAGGTACATGCCCTTGACTGGAATCGAACCTGGGACCTTCCAGTCCACAGGCCGACGCTCCATCCACTGAGCCAAACCGGTTTCGGCTAAATTTTAATTTTTGTGCTTTTGAGTTTGTCCTTTTTTGTTGCATTTAAAATAGGACAAACACAATTGTAAAGTTTTTCTTTGAATATAATTTTAAGATAGGGAATATGAATTTTTATGCATGCTTTTTATATCTTTAAAGAATGGTAGACTCAGAAGGTTTTAGATTTTGCTTTTGTGGAGAAAATCCATTTGGTGTGAAGTCTAAAATTAAAAATGTAACCTAAGGAAGCATTTATAGATTGTCAAGATTTTGATAGTGATGACAAAGAATTTGGACTCAATTCTAAAAGTACTTGTGTGATTATTGAGTCTTACTGCTGTATATTGTAAGAAAATTTAATCCCCGCCTGAGAATATTTTTTTAAAATTGATTTTAGAGAGAGAAACATTAGTTTCCTCCTGTACATGCCTGGATCGGGGGTGGAACCTAAAACCTTTTTGGTGTATGGGATGATGCCCTAACCAACTGAGCTATCTGACCAGGGCATAAGAAATTTGAAAAAAGCACATACCCCCATTTCCCATGAGTTTCCATCTTTTTTTTTTTTTTTTTTTGAAACTGGATACAATAATTTTTGGATACAATATAGAGTAGTATGAGATAGGATTTCTAAATGCACGATCAAAAGGAAGGACACTAATGTTCATGAAACACTTAACTTGTGCTAGTTACCATACTGGGTACTTACACTTTTTCCTGATTTATATTTAAGGGCTCTGGGTAATTTGGTGGTAGTAGACAGAATAATGGCCCTCAAAGATGTCTGCCCTAATTCTTGGAACCTCTGAATATGTTAGTTTACATGGCAAATGGAAATTAAAGTGGTAGGTTGCATTAAAGTTGTTAATCACAAGGCCTTAAATTGGAGAGATTGTCTTGGATTATGTGGGTGGGCCCATTGTAGTAATCAGGAAGAGCGAGGCAGAGGGAGTTAAAGAGAGATGCTCTGGAAGGCCAGAGAACTGGAGAGATGGCAGCACGAGAAGCACTTTGCCTAATGTTGCTGGCTTTGAAGATGGAGAAGGGGCCACGAAGAAATGCTGGCAGGCCCTGGACATTGGACAAGGCAAGGAAGTAGATTCTGCCCTAGAGTATTCAGGAAGGAATCAGTCCTACTGACACTTTGACTTTAGTCCAGTGAAACTCAGATGTCTATCTTAGAAAGGTAAGATGAAACTTTGTGTTGCCTTAAGCATCTAAGTTTGTGATAATTTGTTACAAGAGCAATAGAAAACTAATAACAGGCTTACCACTGGGAAGAAGTAACCTGTGAGAATTACAAAAGAGATGTGCTTCAAAAGGGATGACCCTGAGGAATTGGTTAAAAATAATCACTTTAAAAACACATTGTATCACATTTCTTTCAAAGTTTTATTTTTATTTTTCCTCTCATGTACAGATTCAGAGTCAGAGGAGACAGTACAGGTGAAAAATGCCAAAAAGCAACCAGAAAAATTGCCATTGTCTAAGCCTGGGAAAATTCTGCGGCAGGACCCTGTTACGTACATTTCAGAAACAGGTAAGGTACTGGATGTGTTTGCTGTTTGAGAGAGAAGCAGTGTGTGTGATGTTCTTGTGCTTCTCATTGGATTGTGCAAATAAAGGTGAAGGTGTGTAGAGATATGAGTAACATTAAAACTTTGCTTACATGTATGGGCCATTATTTGCGAGTATGAAAGGTACACACGGTAGATAAATTAGTGAGTAGGGAATGAAGTAGGAAAAAACATTGTGTGTTGTAGAAGGAACCCAAGACCTGGAAGGTCAGAAGTTCTGCCCCGAGAGTACATTCTTGTCCCTCTTAACAGCTGTGTGATTTTTGAGCTAATGCTCAGTAAGTCGGCCTCCCTTTCTTTAAAGCAGAAGCACCGATTGTATAGACTTGTTGGGAAGACTTGATGGGTGATACATATGAAAGGGCCAGACCTAGTGACTGACATGTAGGCAGTCAAAGGAAAAAAGAAAAAGAAAAGAAGTACACAGGCCCTAGCCAGTTTGGCTCAGTGGATAGAGCATTGGCCTGCGGACTGAAGGGTCCCGGGTTCAATTCTAGCCAAGGGCACATGCCTGGGTTGTGGGCTCAATCCCCAGGGTGGGGTGTGCAGGAGGGAGCCGATCTGTGATTCTCTCTCATCATTGATGTTTCTATCTCTCTCTCCTTCTCCCTTCCTCTCTGAAATCAATAAAGAAATATATTTTAAAAAGTATACATATTAGCTTTGTAAGTTCTCTGAGACAATTTATTTGATAAAGTTCTTCAGACAAAGACAAAATGTATGTGATGGGGAAACTATATGTTACTTGTAAAATTTTTGTAAGCTGAGTTATTTCTTCATTATGGCAGATAGCAGATTAACTCTTTAACCTTTTTGTTCTATTGCTAAATATCTGTTCAGGCACATTGTGTAAATGAACTCTGGTATTAAGAGTCCCCTTCCCTCCCTCTGGCTACCTTAGTGAAGTTCTGAATATGTGGGAGGGATTCTAAAAACAGTATGTTGACAGGTTTATTAAGTAACTGGAGGTGGTGTGATCTAGCATTCCAGAGACAGCACGGTTAGTGAGCAGACAGTCATGGCCTTCGCCTTTGGGTCAAGGCTGTCGCTATCGGGTGATTTTTAGGTACACAGAAGGGGCAGACACCTTAGGCTCTCATCACAGATTTTCTTTAACATGGGATTGCTTATTTCAGACCAGGTATTTTTGAACATTTTTTTCTAATGAGATAATGAGATAGGTCTTTGTTCACCTTCCCTGTGTCTTAGTTTTTTTCATTTGCAAAATGCTGACATTGCTAGTACCTGCATCAGAGATCTTTGTGATAATCAAGTAAGATAATGCCTTAAAATAGGTTCTGGCACATAGTAAATGCTCAATAAGTATTAATTGTTATTTTTCTGTTTGATGTTATTGTTTGCCTATGTCTGCCCTTAAAGGCTATGCTGAAGACATTTTGCTTTTGCTTAAGTACTTAGGGCTCTCTTGATTATATAATTAATTATGCTTTAGAAATTGTATTTGACTCACGGCATTTATGTTATATGCATTGTCAAGTGTGGGGACTGCTAATTACATGGGGTTATTACATACTTGAAATGTGATTAAACCAAATTGAGAGTGGTTTTAGTGTAAAACACAGATTTTAAGGACATAGTATAAAAAAAGGTAAATTATCTTTTTTTGATATTGATTACATATTGAAGTGATACTAATTTGGATATGTTGGGTTAAAGTATATTGTTAATATTAATTTCACCCTTTTTAAAAACTTGAATGTGAAAATTTATTTTATGAGAACATTTAAAATTTCACTATGCATTTTATATCTATTGCATAGTGTTTTATAAACAATGAGGAACATACTGAGGAAATCACCTTAATTTAGAAAATAACCTAGATCAAGTGCTTTTGTTTATATTATTATATAGTTCTTAGGCTATCTTATTGTACAGATCTTTAGGCTTATCATTTAGTTCCATGACATATTTTTCACCATTTTATTTGATTAAATCTATCTTACATTATTTATTGATTTTTAAAGTACCTAATAATACATTAATCTCCCAAATACAGGAAAAGGAAAAAACTGCTGATAAATATCTTCATAGCTAACCATTGACTCTAGTAAAAAGTTCTTGTGGGTTGGTAAAAACCAAATACTCTTGTACTGGGTAAATATATTTACTTTTAGCTGTTTAATGAAGTGAGAGACCTTGAGTTTTGTTTGGCAAAGAGATGACCTTGTACTATCCAGTTTCATCAGGGGCAGGTGTTTGGTTGAAAATGATGGGAGTTTTCTCTGTGTTGAGAATTGTTTATGACTGGTCATCTTAATTCCAGAGGCAGTTACATACTTGATGCTAAATGGGAAAAAATTAGAAATGTGTTCTCCAGGTTACTATGTAATATCAGTGACCTGTGACTTGAGAAAATAGTAGCAGAAAATATTATCTGGGATGTGTGTGTAGCATTCTTTTTGCTAGTTTTTAGAGACATACAGTTTTGTGTACAGACAAATCAGAAAGGATTCTGTGTTGGATAGAGAGTTTTTCTTTGATGTTTTCAGGGAAACCTGGCGTTATTGAGAGAGAGAAATTTCTTCGAAGTGAGAGGAAACTAAGCACTGTGTATTATATTTCTTTGACTGAAGTTGTTAAAAAATTTAATGTTGATTGTGGGCTAAAAATTCTGTAGAAAAGAAACTAGGTTAGCATATTTGAGGGTGAGTAAAGTCTTTAGATTAATATTAAAGTACCTAAGTCACACATTACTAGAGTAAAAAAAGCAATTTTCAGTTTAAGATTGCACAAAGCTTCCCTGTGGAAGAGCCCAGTAGTTCTTTCAGTGTCTCCCATCCACTTATTTTTTCCATATCATTTGACTTCATATCTTCTACAAATTTGCTAAACCTGTCTTTGTGTTTCTTTCTGAATCATTAGTAAAATTGTTTAATATTAAGGGACAAATAAACTTTTTACAAAGTTGACAAAATTGCCATAATCCATTGTCAGTACCCAGGGTCTAACTGTCCAATTTCTTATGAACAGCTATTCATTACTACTTATAAATGTTGGTAGCTATTGCTACTTATCTTGTATTTCTTCATCTTGCCATAAATCAGTGCCCCTCAATCAAGGATGATGTTGCCTCCTAGAGGACCTCTGCAGTATCTGGAAACATTTTTGTTCATCACACTGTTGGGTACTATGGCATCTAGTAGGTGAGATGAATATTAGAACAAGGGATGTCTGGACATCTACCAAATTCTCTTCTGTAATTTTTAAAAAATATATTTTTATTGATTTCAGAGAGGAAGGGAGAGGGAGAGAAGAGATAGAAACATCAATGAGAGAATCATTGATCGGCTGCTGCCTGCACGCCCCCTACTGGGGATTGAGCCCACAACTGGGGCATGTGCCCTTGACTGGAATTGAACCCAGGACCTTTCAGTCTGCAGACTGATGCTCTATCCATTGAGCCAAACTGGCTAGGGCCAGATATATATTATTAAAAAAATATTTTTATTGATTTCAGAGAGGAAGGGAGAGGGAAAGAGAGATGGAAACATCAATGTTGAGAGAGAATTATTGATGGGCTACCTCCTGAATACCCCCTACTATTAGGAGACCCTGCAACCCAGAATGTCTCCTGACCTGGAATTGAACTAGTTCATATGTCAACCCTCAACCATTGAGCGCACTGGCCAGGCTAACAGATATTTATTGAACACTTGGCACACGCATGAATCTTTCTCTACTTCTACAACCAAAATGACAATTTAGGTTCTATTGACTCAAGGAGTATTGAGAAGGAACTTTTAGAAAAAGGCTCAGATTCCCTTTTCAGTTTTTGACATGTTGCTAAATAAATTATTTTAAATCTCTGTGATCAGATCTCTCTAGCATGGTCTCTATTAATTTGTTTTTTTGTGTGTTCCAGACTGAAGGAAAGAAAATCAGAATCCCAAACTCTTAGCAGTATGAACTCCAGGATTAACTCCCCCCCCCCACTTTGGCTTGTAAATAGATTTTTTAAAAAATATGGATCTGCACATTACTTTCTTTTATTTGTTACCCTTTTATATATTATTATTATTACTATTATTATTTTGATAAGAGAATATTTATTGGGTAAATTACAGAGGCAGAAACAGTAATTCCTAGAAGAAAGGGGCTTAGGAAACACGTTTTAGAGGTAAAGGAAGAGCCTTGGAGTTTGGGAGTGAGGAAGCTAGAGGTCATGGGCCTGGGTGGTGCAGGGTGGGGTGGGGGAAGGGAAAGGCATGGGTGTGCCCCGGGAGGGAGATCACCATTTGTTATCCTTTTAAATAAATGAATGCAGCTAACTCGGAGTGGCAAAGCATCTTCTCTCCCAGCCAGTTCCTCTGCTGTATGCTGGATAATACTCTTACTTGGTGACTGTTACCACATTTGCAGTTATGTTGTAAATAAATAAAAATAAATGGCATTTTTATAAGGAGACAGATTGCCTAGAGGGAGATTCTGAGTGTTCAATTGCCCATGATTTTCAACTAGATGTCAGAAATGTGACTTAGATTTATTTTTCATTGCTTTATTATAAGTTTCTGGGAAGAAGAGAACACATTTTGCCGTTGGCTTCTGACAAGGAAGGAACAGATTTAGGCTCATTAGAAAATAAGAACAAATGTTGAAAAAGAAAGACAACCATAACTTTATTTGGGACATTAATCACATTGTGTGGGTTCATAAAATATTTATTTTACATGAGGATGGTCATGGAAACACCTGCTAAATGACTGCCTTTTGCAGGCAGCTAATTGCATTGTTCTAAACCTTGGCCTCTTGCCTTCTTTCTCCATAATGTATTAGTATAGCCTTTTTAAGGCTACAAAGGGTGAAAGTTGTTTTTTTGTTTTTGTTTTTTTCAGTGTTTTTATTGATTTTTTTTTAGAGAGAGGAAAGGAGTGAGAGAGAAACATTGAACGCTGCCCCCTGCATGCTCCCACTGTGGATTGAGCCCGAAACCCAGGAATGTGCCCTGACGGGAAACTGAGCAGGCGACCTCTCCACACAGGGATGACGCTCAGCCACCTGAGCCACACGGGCCAGGGCCTAAGGTAGTTCAGAAGCCATACTGTAGTAACAGCAGAATGCTGCTTTTTTTCAGGTTTTCTACTTTTATCAAGGCAAGATGACAGAATGCTTTCAGATATGCCTGTGATTTTTAGTGAGCACCATATTTCTTTTTCAGTAGTCACCTTAATGAGATCCTTTATATTTATAGGACATATCTATGCTTAGGAACAGGAATTGACTTTTTTCATGTTAGTCCCATAAGTGTAAGGAGTATAGGGAAATGCACAAATCACAGGGCACTAAGTAAGCATCAAATCAAGCAAGTCAGTCTTTTTCCTCCTTTCATAACTATTTCAGTAGAATTGCTCCTTCTTTCCGAGCGTCCTGGAGAGCTATTTATTTTATGGTTATCAGAGAAAAGGGGGCCATGTCTGCAATTTTTGCTTAGTCCAATGCAAGTACATGCTTGAATTTCATGTGAGGCTGAGGTAGGAGAGACAGCCTGTCTATCTGTCAGCAGCTCTGCCCCTGGGAGAGTGAGGTGGTTTGAGGGCGGGCAGCGAAGTAGAGCTGTATTTCCACCTCAGAATGTACCGTATTTTTCGGACCATAAGACGCACTTTTTCTTCACCAAATATGCAGTCCCCAGGGACACGGAAGGTCCCGGGGGACCCGCTGCCGCTCTGCAACTCGGACCATAAGACGCAGGCACTTCTTCTATTCGGACCATAAGACGCAGGCACTTTTCCTCCCACTATTTGGTGAAGAAAAGGTGCGTCTTATGGTCCGAAAAAATACGGTAGCTGGTGTTTAGGCCTTTGGGGCGCTCTGTCTATGGTCTTTGCTTGCTGCATGAATTTTTGCACTGGGCCTCTAATCTGGTACATAAAACCCTTAGCAGATGCTCCTGGTTGAGTAAGGGAGTACTTGAGAGGAAGACAAGACCCATTCATATGTGGCTTTACACACAAACTTGTGAAGTGACATGGTCTTCATGATTACCTTTTAGCTTTTTCTGTGTGGGTTTTTTTTTTGGGGGGATTTGTTATTAGCCCAAAGCAAAGGGTGTTTTCTCTTGTGAATTACTGAACCAAAGAAATAGGGCTGGTTGAAGTTATTCCTTGATATTATTGGAATTGATGATTTATCAAACAATATTTGGTTATATTCCATTTTAGATGAAGAAGATGACTTTATGTGTAAGAAGGCAGCTTCTAAATCAAAAGAGAATGGAAGATCTACAAATAGTTATCTTGGAGCATCCAACATGAAAAAGAATGAAGAAAACACTAAGACCAAGAATAAGCCTTTATCGCCAATAAAACTTACCCACACATCAGTGCTTGACTATTTTGGAACTGCAAGTGTCCAAAGATCAGATAAGAAGATGGTGGCGAGCAAAAGAAAAGAGGTGAGTATTATGCAAGCAAGAATGTTCAGGAATGTTCATTCACTGATATTAATAAGGAGGAATTTGGATGTCATAATAGATCAACATATTTTATTGATGAAAATGATTTTCTATGATTATGGACAGAATTTATTGCCATTATTTTAAAGGATGAGGAAGTTAGACTATTTAATTTTTTATATTTGAAAGTGAGTAAAGATTATTTAAATTGCACGAAAAATTATAATTCTTAGAATTTAAATACTTAGAATGCAAGCTCATTGTACTATTCACCTCAAGTAGACAAAATAGACAATAAGTTTGTTCCCAAATGAGGTTCTAAGTACATAACTTATGTGCCTATGTTACACTTTTGACATTTTCTACTTTGTTGATGTTGGATTTACATTTTTCTGGAACTATAGGAAACAAATACGGACAAACTATAGTGAAAGTAGCCCCCTGAGGCAAGCCTGCCAAAGGGTGTATGTTTGTTGATTTTGTTAGTTTGTTAATTACACCTCCATCAGACAATGGAATCATTCTCACTATTATGTCATACCATGGAGAAAACTACAAGTTTTTTTGGGGGGAGGTGGGGAGGCGGGAGGAGAAATTGAGGGTTACTTTTCTTGAACATTTCAATAGAATTAAGTGAGAACCATCTCTGCAGAATATTTGCTCATTAGGAAAATGGATGTGGACACCGAGTAGTCACGAACATGACTTTCTGGCTGGTGTGCATTGAGGCTGACTACTTCGTTACTGACACATCTAATTCTCCTGGTGTATTTAAACAGCTATAGTCAAGAAAAAACACCTTATTTTTAACATAAGTTTTATGCTGATCTTGCTTGATTTTCTTTGAAATGCAGCCTTCAAAAAATACAAATGATTCCAGATTAAATGATGAAGCCATTGCCAAACAATTGCAACTTGATGAAGATGCAGAGGTATTGTCATTTTGTTTAGATGTAATTAACAACTTGATGTTCTGACTTGTTAATCAATCCAGATAATCAAGATTATTCTAGGCTAATTTTGGATTGAGCCTCATTATAAGAGTTATGTGTAAAATAAGTTGAAATCAAGTATATAAATATCTAAATTTATATAAAATGATAAGAGGAGGGTATAGTTATTTTAGAGATTTATTAAATATCTTTTTAAAAATATATTTTTTTATTGATTTCAGACAGGAAGGGAGAGAGAGAGAGAGAGAGAGAGAGAGAGAGAGAAACATCAGTGATGGGAAAATAATTGATTGGTTGCCTCCTACATGCCCCTTACTGGGGGCTGAGCCCGAAACCCAGGCATGTGCCCTTGACTGGAATTGAACGTGGGACCCTTCAGTCTGCAGGTTGACGCTTTATCCACTGAGCCAAACCTGCTAGAGCTTAAATTTCTTTGAATGGAAGCCTCCTTTAGTATAGTTAAAAATAATTTAATTTGGTTATATCTCTTTTCTTTTCACTGTGGGTGATCTCATCCACTCCTGTGGCTCTAATTGTATGGATATGGTGATGATCCCTAAATCTGTTTCTAATTTAGAGTGCTCTCTTGAGCTATAAGCCATATATTCATTCTGTAAGCATTTGCTGAGCAGTTATTGAGTGCATAGCACAGTTCCAGCTTTAAAATGATTATGTCATGCTTTGAAGAGACTAAAGGGACAGTTTTGGGTTTCTATTTTAGAATGAGCACCATTATCACATGAGCTAAGATGGGAGGGAAAAGGATTTATTTGCCTTTCCGGGCCTTGATTTTCCTCAGCTAGAACGCCAGCTCCTTCCCTCTAGCACATAGTCATCTGCAGGATGGACGCAAAAAGCTTGCTCTTCCAGAAGACTGCTGATTTTGGCATTCTTTTTCATTTCATCATAGTTCTTCTAATTTTTTTTGGGGGGGGGGTCATTTTTTGTTTAAAAACTTTTCCTCCTCAGGGGTCAGCTTGGCCCCCTTCTTGTCCAGGGGCAGTGCAGCGGGGGACTTGTACCAGCCAGGAGGGTGTGCTTGCTGTCAGTGAGCACGATGGAGTTCTGTCCTAGGGCCGGGTGCGGACCAGCTGTTGTTGATGCATTGTGGACCACATCAGTAACCCTTTGTTTGCATGGACAGCACTCGGGCCCCAGGAGAAG
Organism: Vespertilio murinus; assembly: GCA_963924515.1. Classification (NCBI taxonomy): domain Eukaryota; kingdom Metazoa; phylum Chordata; class Mammalia; order Chiroptera; family Vespertilionidae; genus Vespertilio; species Vespertilio murinus. Next base: position 21,759,060 of record OZ004704.1, on the reverse strand, counting down.
TTGCCATGTTCAGCCTCAAGGCTTGGTACTTATTGCTACCACCCACTTGTGGACTCTCTATGTGACAAGGCCAATCTCAGTGTTGGTAGCAGGGTGTCCCAGCTCATAGACTGACTTCTTGTGGTAAAGTTTTCTTTTGCCTCAGATCTTGTGGTGCTTCTGCTAATTGTCCTGAGAGGTGTGCATAGCTTGGTGCCAGCTGGAAAGAGCATGAGTGTTCTATTGTAAGTAGAGGGGTCAGGACGGCCCCTCTGAAGAAGTGTGGTTGGGGCACAAAGTGAAGTGATAATGGCAAGCCATGGGGCTGGCTACTGAAGGCCGATTTCCTCTAATCAGAACAGCTGGTGCAAGCATCCTGAGGTAGGAGAGTTTGAGTTTGATGAGTTCGCAAAATGGCCAGCAGCAAATACTCTTAAGTCACGACAGGCCTTTAGTACCTACCCAAAGAACTTGGGACGGTAAGGACTTTAGTCTTTGTGAGACGAGAAGCCATTGGAGTGTTGAATAGATGTGACTTGAATTTACAGATCTTAAAATTATTCTGACTGCTGTGAGGCTAATAAACCATGGTGGGGCAGGAGCAAAAGCAGATCGGATTGGACACTGTTGTGTGGAGTAGGTAGGTGAGAGAGGATGTTAGCTTGTACCAGGGTGGTAATGGAAGAGATAGTGAAAGTGGTTATAATCTTTGCTTTGAAGGTATAAACTTCAAGTTGTTGCTGATAGATTGGATGTAAGGTGTGAGGGAAAAAGAAGATTCAAAGATAGACTGTGTTTTTGGGCCTGAGCAACTGAATATTCATTTATTAAGATGAACACACTGGTACAGAGAAATCAAGAATTCTGTTTTGGACATGTTAAGTTTGTACCTAAGGGCTTCCAATGCATCTGCAGAGTGGGCGGTTGGATAGAGGAAACTGGAGCTCAGGGACGAGGTCTAAACTGAAGATGTCTATTTGGGAATCACTAGCATTTGAACGGTATTTAAACCTGTGTAACTGAATGAGAGCATGGGGAGAAAGATAATAGAGAAGAAACCTCAAGATTGAGCGCTGTTAACATTTAGAGATCAGGTAGAGGAGGAAGATCCAGCAAAGGAGATTTAAGAAAAAGAGTGGCTAGCCAGCTGGCTTGGCTCGGTGGCTGAGCCTCTACCTACTGAAGTCACAGTTCAGTTCCCGGTTCAGGGCACATGCCTGGGCTGTGGGCTTGCCCATGGTCTGGGGTGTGCAGGAGGCAGCCGATCAATGATTCCCTCTCATTATTGATCTCTCTCTCTCTCTCTCTCTCTCTCTCTCAATTCAATAAAAATATTAAAGACAAAACGAACTAAAAGAGTAAGGTGACCAGATGTCCCGCTTTTTAACAATTTGTCCCGCGTCCCGCAGCGTTTTTAAAAATTCCTGGTTTTTGGAAAGAAGTGGGACGTCTGGTCACCTTAAAAAAGAGTGACTAGTGAAATAGGGAAATGAGGAGAGTTTGGTATTTCAGGGAAGCCAGGTAAGCATCTCCATCAGAGTTCCAGACCTTGGTACCTACTGTTTGAACCCTCTTCCTGTTTATTAGCTTAAGTGTCACTTTCTCGTATTCCTAAGCTATATGGAAACCCCTCCTCTATACTCAGTCGTGTCCTGTTGTAGCTACTATTAATTAACAATTATTAACTATTGATAATTGTTACAATTGCTACCTAAATGTCTTCCTTTACGTGGGCTGTAAACTACCTGCCAGGGCTGTTTATGGCCTCATTCACCTATTGTGCCATCACTGCTTATGTGCTTGGTGTGTTATTGTGAGACAATAGTGTTCTGATTTTCTGGAATGTATCTGATTTATCCAGATTTTATTAATTTGACAATTTACAGGGCTTTCAAGATCTTTTTCCATCTTATTTGATTACACTGGATTATATAATCTACAAACCAGGTATCCATACAACTCAAGAGAGCACAAACGGCCTAGGTAGAATTGTGGAGTAAATTTTTAGGGACCTGACTTCTTATCTGTCCCAAATACTGGAGGCTTAACTCATCCTTTCCAAACCAGGTGTGGTACTCTATCACTATTCCCTATTTTCTCATTCCTGTCACACTTTTTCAGAATCTTGTTTGGGTAATTTATTAGTCTGATGAAGAGTTTTTAGTGTGTTAGTGGCTAATGGTATCTTTCCTGATTATCCCTCTGAGGTTCATTTTTTTCTCTGACTTTCACCTTTTTGTTCCTCTAGTTAAGTGTGCATCCAATAACTAAATCAGTAAGTTAGTATATAGACCATATGTTAAACACCATCTGTTGTGCTAAACATTGTATTAAAATATAGGGCTTTTCATCACATGTCTCAAAGTATTGCCACGTTTACATGTTTAGTGCATATTTAATCTAGGAAATGAACCCTCTTCAAAACAAATACATTATATGTTACTCATTAGCTCTGTTAGAGACGAAGTAAATAAAGGTATTAAAAAACAAAATAAAATATAGGGCTTTTGATCATATGCCATAATCACCAATAATGAATTTTGGATGTAAGTATTTAAATTTCTTCTGTCATCTAAAAAATCTAGAATCCTCTGTGCTAGAAGTGTACTTCATAGTGTGAAATTTTGGAAAAATGGTATGGGTTCAACCATAAATTTTTGCAGGGCCACTGGAGGCTTAGAGTTTGAAGGACATTTTATGGTAAAGGTTTTCATATTCACTTTAGCAATTAGATGTGTAGTGGTAATTATGTAGTTATGGTAAAGAAATATTAGACAACAAAATTTATTGATGTGCATCTCTCTGGCTCTGCATAGTTGGATTTAGTTCATTTATTAACAAGCAAAGGCGTGGTTCCTGTGTTCTCATCAGACTTATGCCATTTCCCAAGCCTTTTTAGGGTTGTGTGGATTTTGAGTTCTTCTCATATGTTTGAATAATAGAGGGATGCCTTTGTTTGATGTTACATTAGGCCATTTTATCAGGGGGCATTATTTAGTTTCTAATGAGGAATGTATCCACCGCTACACATTTCTGGAAGAGCTCCATTTTGCTGAAAATGAGAATGTCTTTGTACCAACATTAGCATTTTAGGAAAACTTCTGATACGATGATTTAAATTTTCAAAAGTCAGAACAGATACATTTGGATTAGTAATTGATAGTTATGTTTGTGTATATCTTACTATGTTTTCAAAGAAATGTATAATTTTCTTGATTTCTTTTTATATTTATATTTTTAATTTATTTTTTGTTAATCCTCACCTGAGGATATGACCAGGGCTGAGGATTGAGCCTGCAACCGAGGTACATGCCCTTGACCAGACTCAAACCCAGGACCCTTCAGTCCTTGGGTTGATGCTCTATTCACTGAGCCAAACCAGCTAGAGCTTGATTTCTTGATTCACTTTTTTTTGTGCCCTCCACACTATTGTTTTTCTGTAAGGATGAGATTATTTTCAGAGCTTTTTCTAGAGTTTAGATAAAAATAAGAAATCTATAAGTATTGCATTAGGACCATCAAGAAAAAATTGTAGATTTCAAACTTTACAAGTGAGAAATATGGCTTTAAAAATATATTCAATTTATCTGTCATGCCTGCAAAACTAGATGTATTTGTTCTGAAATCTAATATGGCTTAGAGAAGCAAACCTGTGATACTGTTTATATTAAATGGAAAAATGTCACAGTTACTTTCTGGAAAATGTTTTCCAGTTTCTTCTGTGTATCATGAATCAATCATTTAAAAACTTTCATTTACAAAAAGAAAAAAACAACAGCTCACTCTGTTGACACTTTTTTACAGCTGGAGAGACAACTGCATGAAGATGAAGAGTTTGCCAGAACATTAGCCATGTTGGATGAAGAACCTAAGAACAAAAAGGTGGCGTTTTTACAGGGCTTGTTGCACGCTGAGTGTACAGCATAGATCAGTGCTCCCTTTCATACCTGTGTAGTCTAAGCTCTGAAGATACAGCCACGACTAACTTCTAGAAAGAAGCTAAATTGTTTTAATTTATAAAAATGTTTTTGGGGAAGCTCATTGAGGAACTTACTCTTCCCGGAGGAAATTTGATAGGGCCAAAGCCAGCCAGAACCTTGCTTCACAAAACAATGAATTGCAATTTTTGTTTACTATCTGTCACAAAGGAGTTTTATATACTTGTTCAGAGAATAATGCTTATAAAGATTCCTGTGGAACCTAACGTTTAATAATTGTAATATTTATTACCATTTAGAGAAGCACAATTTTGCCATTTTAAATGAACTTTTAAGATATGTATTAGGACAGTCTCAAAAATGAGTATTTGGGGGAATTTTTAAAAGCATCAAGATCCCCCCTTTTTTAGTACTTGATCATAAAAAAATTAGACTTAATTTATTTTGAATCCCATTCTGTTAATATTGTCATTATCAATATCTTACTACTTAAAAAGATTTTTTTGGCAGTCAGATGTTTGACCTAGTGGGTCATGAGGACTTTGTCATTTGAAAGCTTTATTTAGTAGTACATCTAAAGACATTCAATTTATAATTATTTTAAAAAAACAACAACTGGGTCACACACCCTAATTTGTGATCTCTTTGTAAAAGGAAGTTCTGAGGAAGCAGTGGAAAGAGAATGGATATTTTTTTTCTCTTTTGAACTTTAGATTGCTTTTCATGTAGCCTTTTGGGTTTATATTTTAGTTTTTAACCGCATAATGCTAACAATTTGAGAATTGAAACGAAAGAAGCAGAAATAAGGCTTTCATTTCGAGGCTTACAAATTTGGAAGAATTGGGATAATTTTTTTATAGAATATGTTTTATATACCCTTTTCATCTGTTTTCTCATCTGTAAAATTAAAAGAAGTAAAGCATGCGTCATTTGCCCCAGAAATTTTGTGGATGAATGAGTCAGAGTTTATTGTATTGTCCTGCTACTTTAGAAGATGGCCCTTAATCTTAAAATTAAAACTTAAATTTAAAACTGGTCAATTTTAACAACATATTTTGTGGTAATAGTTTTCTTATCATTTTTTCACATTTGACGCTTTAAAAATTTTCTTAGGCTTTAAAGGACCCAGAAGAGAGAGAAACGTTTTCATCTGTCCACGCCAATTTAAATAAAGCAGAAAAACATAAATGTCCTTATAAAGGTAATACTAGCAGAAAAAAACATAAGCTGGAATATTTATCTTTATAGAAGAAAATTTATGGTAATGTTGTTTAAACATTTTATTCAGTAACTGTTAAATAGACATTATTTCATAGGAATATTGGAACGTGGTCTACTTAGATACTTGGGAAGCTATTTTGGTATGAGTTAGAGTGCCTGTCTGCTCTATGATTGTTTTGAGAAAGTTCACAGCTCTTGGCTGCATATTAATCTCCAAGTGTAGTGCCACCTGTGGACTTCAGGATGTGAAGACAAAGAACTAGATGTTTCCAGCTCAGAGCTGACTGGACGTTATTAGGTCATCTGAAGCTCTCCTGCTGACTGCCCAAGGTTTACTTTTTAGTGGTTCTGATATGTAACCATCTGCTAGTATAGATGGTCTTAATCCTATAAGTAAATCTGTTCATATAGTAACTTTTAGTCTTGAAATCTCTTAGGATTTGTGGCTTTCAAGGCCATATTATAGAATTTTTATATGCCATATTTTAGTAAGTTTTCTCAAGTTTAATTTCAGACCACTGAAGGTTATTTCTGGAATAAAATCCATGTTTTTAGATGTAGTTTATCATATTTCAGTTAATGAGTAATTTGTATTTAAAAACATTCCTTAATTTGAACTGGTTATACAAAGAAATAATTTTTAATAAGTGTGCTGTATGAAGAACTAAAATCATAACGTAAATATTATGAAATCACCTATGACATTGTGTACTACTAAGATTACTCAGTAGAAAAATAATCTTATTGGGTATCATGTTCCAAAAAACAACAATCACAGTCTTTTCTGTTTTCCTAGTAAAAACAGAACAATTTTTGGATGAAAGAAAGAACTGCAGTCCCAAAAAGCAAATTAAATGTGAAAGTTCAAAAGAATCTCCGCAACATTCCAAGTCTTCAGTTCACAAAAGAGGAGAAACTTACTCTCCTAAACCTAGTTCCAAGCTGACGCTTTTGAAAAAAAAGGAAGAGAGTTCTTCTAGAGAAACAGAGCCTACATCCCTGAAAAGAAAAGAATGTGCCGTTGAATTGAAAGGAGAGATGAAAAGTCCTAAGAAAATCAAAAGTTCTCCTGCTAAAAAAGAGGTAGAATTTTCAAAAGTGTATCATATTGGGGCTGTGTGTTGATTTGGATTTGATTATTTTCAAGTTTTCTAACTTTATAAGTCATATGGCGCTTTAAAGAAACTAGCTTATTTAGATGCTGTTGCAGGTCATAGGTTACTTGCACAGCTAAATTAGCTGATATTTGCTGAATGTTATTGTGTATCAGACATGGTGCTAAAACATATGTAATCTTCACAACAACCTTGTGAGATATTTATTTTTAATATTCAACTTTTAAAAAAATTTATTTTTAGAAGAAAGGGTGGTGGGGGGGGGAGAGAGAGAGAGAGAGAGATACATCGATTGGCTGCCTCCTGTACGTGACCTTACCTGGGATTGAGCCCGTGAGAGAGAGAGAGAGAGAGAGAGAGAGAGAGAGAGAGAGAGAGAGATACAGATACATCGATTGGCTGCCTCCTGTACGTGACCTTACCTGGGATTGAACCTATGACCTTCTGGTGCATGTGACAATGCTTAAGCCACTGAGCATACTGGCCAGGGCTTTATTATTCAGTATCTAAAGACGAGTAAACAGGATGACAGCATTTAAGTAATTTTTATGATTATCCAGCTGGGGGTTACAGAGCCAGTTTGAATTGGGACTTCTGAGGCTAAAAAACGCAGTATAACATGGTGGCTCTGACATGGAGACTGGAGCCAGTTTCAGGTCATAGCGCTGCCTCTGAGCAGATGTGTGATCTTGGTCTGGCTACTTGCCCTTTGTCTGCTTGGATTCCTCGTTTGTAAAATAGGGATAATAATGAATTAATATGTAAAACCATTGAGAACAATGCCTGGCACTTATTAAAATAATTATTTGTATTTGTCTTGATTGTACTCCTTTTTTTTGCTCTTGTATAACAATGTTGAGATACTAAAATCATTTTCAAAGGAAAGAAAACAGTGAAATAATGCAAAATGGTTTTTAAAAGTTTTCTGTGTTTTCATCTCCAATTTGGAATGCCCTTTGATTCATAATGAGAAGCCACATTCCTTCAAGCCTTCTAGGCACTTAGAATTAAAAGTAGAATATTGCCTATTTTAACTGCTCGTTACCATTTTTTAGTGCAGAACAGTGAAACGGTGATGATTTCAAGATGCTTTTTTTGTTTGTGGTCAGTGCTCATAAATACGCTTAAGGGAACAATGAACTTTTTGGTCTCAGATTTTTCTTCACTAAATGCTTATCTGGTGGGTGAATGTTTTTCTTCAGGCACTCTAAACATGTTCAATTTACAGAGGCTTGTTTGTTTTTATTAAAGGAGAAGAAATCTTCAAGTAATATTTTCCTCTTTACTGTATTTTTCAAAGTTGGGATAGAAGAGAACTTAAGCAGTTTTGAGAACATCTATTTAATAAATTCAGGGTAGCCTGGCCAGTGTGACTCAGTGGTTGAGTATTGACCTATGTACCAGGAGTTCTCCAGTTCATTTCCCAGTCAGGGCACGTGCCCAGTAGTTGGCTTTATCCCTGGTTGGGGGTGGGGAGTGTGTGGCAGGAGGCAGTGGATCAATGTTGATTTTCTCTCTTATCAATGTTTCTCTCTCTCTCTCTGGGCAGATGTATTTAAAAATTTTAAAAAATATATTTTATTGATATTTTACAGAGAGGAAGGGAGAGAGATAGAGAGCTAGAAACATCGATAAGAGAGAAACATCGACCAGCTGCCTCCTGCACACCCCCTACCGGGATGTGCCCGCAACCAGTGTACATGCCCTTGACCGGAATCAAACCCAGGACCTTTCAGTCCGCAGACCGACGCTCTACCACTGAGCCAAACTGGTTTCGGCAGGGCAGGTGTATTTTAATAAGCTTCTCATAGGTATGCACACCAACATTTGAGAACCACTGTTAAAATGTAGGCTTAGGGTCTAGGACAGGGGTGGGCAAACTTTTTGACTTAAGGGCCACAATGGGTTCTTAAACTGGACCGGAGGGCCGGAACAAAAGCAACCTGACCATGCTGGCACTCTCATCTTGGGCTGCTGGTGAAGGAGCAGAGGGGAGAGCAAGAGAACCCTCCGCTCTTTTGGCTCCGAGGGTCGGATCCGGCCCGCAGGCCGTAGTTTGCCCACGGCTGGTCTAGGACCAATCTATAATGGCTTACTTATTTTATAACCAAAGCAGCTTACTTACTTTATTGATTAAATTGCTTATTGGTATTGAAGTAATATTTTTGTCTACTCTCAGAGGTATTTGAGGTAGCTTACAAATTAAAAATAATGTAAAACGGAGTAGAAAAAACAATAGTGACCATTTTATAGTGGCTTTAAAATCAGAATTATCTAGGATGTTTTCCCTACAAATACACATGCTGACGCCATACTCCACATCTCTGATTTAGAAAGTTAGTGTGAGTCAGAGGGATATAGTTTGAAAAATTTCCCCATGATTTTCTGAGATAGACATGCTCAGTGTAAGGTCTCCTGAATTAGAATAGGAGAGATTAAACCTAGAAGGAAGAGTGGTGGCATATGGAATGTGTCTGCTTTTTGGAGTGAAGTTTGCCCCTTGTTAGAGCCAGCTGTTTCTATGAGGCTATTAATTCTCAAAACTCTAGTGTTTATATCCTCAGGGGGATAGAGCCATTTAGGCTGTTTTGGGGAGTGCAAAGCCATAGGATATACATAGGATGTCTTCTTGTGTGACCAGTTTACATGGATGTATTGTGAAATAGAATTGTAAACTTCACATGCATCTTTGAAATAAAATACACTCCTTTGTTTTTTTTTTTTTTTTTTTGGCTTGAGGTAGGCTTATGCACCTAACCTGCCCTGAGAATGTGCCTTTAGAGAGAGTGGAAAGGTTTGACAAAGTCTCGTGCAGAGATGTTTACAGTCCAGGCATGTGTAAATTGGGGAGTACCTGTGTAGCTAAAAGTGTGAATTTCAGGACCAATGCTTTTTTATTAATATGTATTTTTAATGTTACATAAATTTTGCATGACTTTGTTCAATTTCCTTTCTCTTTCCTTAAAGTCTGTAAGTCCTGAAGATTCTGAAAAGAGACGCACTAATTATCAAGCTTATCGAAGTTTCTTAAATCGAGAAGGTCCCAAAGCTCTGGGCTCCAAGGAAATCCCAACGGTGAGAACGCTGTGGAGGCGGGCGTCCTGCCAGGGCCTCTGGTCGGCGGGTCGGTGTATGTGTTCACTATGTTTTTACAGCACAGAGAATTGTTAATTTAAATTAACAGAAAAGCCACAGTCACCATAGTTAATAATTAGAGGTATTTATTTATTCCCATTATGAATCTCTGCTTGATATTTAGAAAAATTTCAGTGGCATCCAGCAGTTACAAGACTGCCTTCATGGTACTCAGGTCTAACTCAGGAAAGAGATTGTAAGTAAATTATTATTTACCTTCTAGAGGCCTGGTGCACAGGTAGGGTCTGTAGGCCTGGCCGGTGACTAGGGCCGATCAGGGCCTTCCCTGACTGCCAGCTGGAACTCCCTTCATTCTGCGCTCTCCCTGGTTGTCAGCGCACATCATAGCGAGTGGTCGAACTCCTGATCAGTTGAACTCCTGAGGAGACAATTTGCATATTAGCCTTTTATTATATAGGATAGTTGTGATATACGTGCCAGTCTTGCCTCTTGTACAAAGTGTATGAAAGCCTCTGCTTGAGAGAACGTTAGGCAAAGTGGTGTTCTTAGGGGATGGGGGATAGTCAGGTTTCAGGGAAGATAAGCCCATGGGGCAGAGTTGGAGAAGAGCTGAGGATATTGGTGAGAGCGCTGGATGGAAGAGTTTGGTAGGGAGGCTGGAAGTGCTGGGGTTGGACAGGTAAAAAGATACCCAGAGCCACAATGAGTGATAGATAGTTCAGGAAATGTAGAAGATTGGGGGGTGGGAGAGGGGCTTGCGTGTCAAATTTTATAAGGTTATTTTGAAATTGTTGAAAGGTGTTTAAGTACTTGCAGTGTTCACAAGCTAATTTTAATCGTAGAATCACAGAGCTTGAGGGGACCTTGAGATGTTGTTAGTTAAACCTTTTCTCTCCCAGACAATTCAGATCTATTCTTTTCCCGCTGAAAAAGATTCTTTTCCTGGATGGTGAAAGAGTGAACTTGTATTGTGCTAGTCTTTGATTTTGTTTAGCTTCTTTTCAAACCTGTTTTAAGACTGTGTTTAATTCTCTATTCAAAGAGAATGGTTTACATTATTTTCATTTTGCATGGCTATATCTTTTTATTGAACCATTGTAAAAATAAAAAAAAATGTCTATAACTATACACAGTTCCAGTTAAGATTAAATGTCTCCTCCATCCAGCTTGCTTGGGCCAGTGTCTTTTATATTATCAAGTTATCTTTCCAACCGAGAGATACCTTGCCGTTAAGTTATATATAGATTGTAGATTTACTCTCATAGAATAAGCAGCCAGAGGGAAGGGCAGGAGCTCAAACTTGTTTAGCTTTCAGAATTGAAGCTTTTCTTTCTTAACAACAGCAGGAGTTTCTGTGGATGTTGCATCCAGTTGTTTATTTAAAGCTATACCTAGTTCACTAGTAGCTTAAATATTAAACATAATAATGAAAATCGTATGATTGTCTAATTTTAATAAGCTCTGTTTACTGTTTTGAATTTATTTTTTCATTGCTGGTTTTATAAGTTTGTTAAGTGTTAGCCTACATAAGAATCTCTCAGGATTTAATTTCAGTTTCTGCTTATTTGCTGTAAATTTCCAGGAAATTTTTCCATGCTGTGATTATTTGTGATGTCAAATAAGAAAAATCAACTTCCTGCAGTTTTGATGCCAAATATTTCTTGGAAAGCTACCATGTAATTTCCTCTCTGCTTGAACATTTTGGTTTTTAGGGAGCTGAAAATTGCTTGGAAGGCCTTACATTTGTGATCACAGGAGTGCTGGAGTCCATTGAAAGAGATGAAGCCAAGTCTCTAATTGAACGTTATGGGGGGAAAGTAACTGGGAACGTCAGCAAGAAAACAAACTACCTAGTCATGGGTCGTGATAGCGGCCAGTCCAAGAGTGACAAGGTGGGTGCTGCTGTGTTCTCAACCCAGCGAGCCAGTCTGCTGGCTTTGGCAGGCTCGGGATATGACCATTTGTAGTAATGCCCTTTACACAGAGTGAAGGAGAAAAAACGGAGAAGTAATTTCTTCCCTGTTATTTCTTCTCCATGGAAGTGTTGGCTTTGATCCCAGGATTTTTCTTTTCCAATCGAAGCCATAGTTCCTGTTTATTTGACAGTTTAAATCTTATTTGAAGATAGAAGCAAATGAAGTCTCCTTCCTCCTTCTCTCCCTCCCTCCCTCCCTCCCTCCCTCCCTCCCACCCTCTCTCCCTCCCTCTCTCCCTCCCTCCCTTCTTTCCTTCCTTATGTATGCCACTTAAATTTTTTATTAGAACTCTGGAAGTGTGATTGTCTTTAGCTCCCAAGTCACAGCATGCTCCACCTATCTTTATTCAAACAAATTGCTTATTTCCTTATGTAACAAGAAGTCCAGAGGTAGGCAGCTGCTGGGATGGTTCGGCAGCTCAGTAATTAGCCAGGCAGTTTCCATTTTCCACTTCTTTCGTCCTTATTTTGTCAACCTTTAAGGTTATTATGCGTGTTGCCCTATGTTGCAAGATGGCTACAGCTCTAGGCATTCAAGTCCACTTTCAAGGCAGAAAGAAGGGAGCGGTGGCAGATGTCATTCAGCTGTGACTGGCCTTACAATAGTTTCCCCAGAAACGCCTCTTGTAAAAGCCCACTTAAATCTCACTGGCCAGGGCTGTCACATGGCCATTCAGTACTATAAACGAGGTTGGAAGGCGAGCACTTTCCTCATGGCCTTAGACTCATCGTAGTTTATCACGTGGAGATGGAGACACTGGAGTTCTGTTAGGGAGACAGCGGGGGAAAGTGTCCACCAGACAAGCCAGTCCTGGGAGAGGGTGGAGAGCTGGACTTAGGGCAGAGCAGTGGTGCTGTGACTCTTCAAGCACCATCTTAGTCTTAGGGGAATATCTGTCATTTTCTTCCACTTTAATGGCACTTTTTTATGAATATGGTTAAAAAATAATTCCAGTATTATCTAAATTACAAATGTGGTTTTTCACCAATTAAGAGGCCCAAATCTCTCTCTCTTTTTTCTTTTTAGCAGAAAATGGTTAAAATACAAGTTTTTAATGGTTTGCCTTTTTAATCACTAGGCAGCAGCTTTGGGGACAAAAATTATTGATGAGGATGGCCTATTGGACCTGATTCGAACTATGCCAGGCAAGAAGTCTAAATATGAAATAGCAGTTGAAGCTGAGGTTTGTATAAAACTGGATTTAGGTTGGTTTGTAGCAATGTTCCTGTTTCATAGACATTTCTTGGGTGGCTACAGGCCTGTTGGCTGAAAGAGTAACTTCCCCTTCTATTGCAAATGGTCCGACCTTAATTCCTTTTGAGCGGGTGGACTCTGCTTCAGGATATCTTCTTTGATGCATTTCCTTAACTTTTTTGTTGTTATTAATTCTCACCCAAAGACATTTTTCCATTGATTTTTGTAGAGAGAGTGGAAAGGAGGGGGGAGACAGAGGGAAACATCGATGTGAGAGAGGCGCATTGATTGGTTGCTTTCTGCATATGTCCGGGGATTGAGCAACCAATGTATGTCCCCTTGACCAGAATCGAACCCAAGATTCTGCAGTCCTTAGGCTGACACTATCCACTGAGCAAAACTGGCTAGAGCTTCCTTATTTTTTTTAAAGGAATATGAGGAAAGAGTATTGCACTGTATTGCACAGTGTATTGCACTTAACCTATCTACTTATTAAACTTTCCATATTTTCTATATTCTTGCAATGACTTTGTGCAGAGGTTATTGCTTAAAAGTTCTTTAAAGATACTATATAGTTATCAATATGATACATTTTAATTAAAACTATTAGAACTTTTTCAGTTTTGATAGAAACCCAGCCCATATTAGCTTTAGCAAAAAGGGAAAAGTGTTGGCCTCCATAATAAACGATGGGCAGGGAGGGTCTGGTGTAGGATTGCTGGGGGAGGCTGTAGCGCTCTCAGGGCCCTTTCAGACCCTATTTCTCTGCCTCTCCTGGTGTTGGCCTCGCTCATTCCCAAGCACACAGCCTTTTCCAAGTGCCGGGCACAGGGGTGCCGCTCGGCCAGGTTTAATGTCCCCAGATGTGTTACTCAAGTGCAAGGTGTTCTGCCATTTATTCCGGTTAGAAAAATCGTGGGGAATGATTTTTATTGGCCCTTCACTCAGTGCTCCCTAATATCAACAACTTACATAACCATAGCACAGTTATCAAAACCAGGAAATTAACAATGATACCGTGCCACTAAACCACACACGTTATTCAGACTTCACATTTCCTCCTGTTGTCTTTTTTTCTGTTCCAGGAATTCCACACTGAGTTTAGTTGTTGTGTCTTAGTCTCCTCCAGTCTATGACAGTTCTTTTGTCATTCCTGGAGGAGCCATTATACAAAAACAAAACAAAACAAAACAAAAAAACATTTCTTTGATTTTTTCCTTATGATTAGTTTGAGGTTATGCATTTTTGGCAAGAAATGATATTGTGTCCTTCACAATGCATGATACTACATCATGTGATATCTCTTATAATTGGTGATGATAATCTTTTTGTGTGTGTGTGATGATAATCTTGATTACTTGGCTAAGTCAATGTCTGCTGCGTTTCTCCACTAGTAAAGCGTCTGTTTCCCCTTTGTAACTGACCAATGTACGGGGGAGACACTTTAAGACTATGCTAATATCTTGTTTCTCCTCAAACATTCACCCACTAATTTTAGTATCCTCTCACTGGTAAAGGCACTAATTTTTTTCTTTTTTATTATTCACACCACAAAATTTATTATTTGGACATTATGCACACACCACACAATTCACCCTTTTAAACTATATAAATGAGTGGATCTTAGTATAGTCACAGGGTTGTGCAGCCATCACTACAGTGTAATTCTAGGACATTTTCATCACTCCCTGAAAAAACCCTGTACCCATTCGCAGTTGATCCTCATAGCCACCCCCTGGCCACCACCACTCTCCTTTCTGTGCCTATGGAGTTCCCTATTCTGGACATCTCATTGAAAGGAATCATGCAATATGTAGCCCTTTGTGTCTCGTTTCTTTCACTTAGCATAATATTTTCAAGGTCCACCTACCCTGAAGTATGTACCATTACTTCACTCCTTTTCATTGGTGATTAATATTCCATTGTGTGGCTAATTGGATATTTTGTTTATCCATTCATCAGTTGGTGGACATTTGGGTTATTTCGATTTTTTTGGTATAATATAAAATAATATATGTGTATATAATATAGTAATGCTGCTGTGAACATTTTGTGTGTAGTTTTTTGTGGAGGTATTAACTAAAAATTTTATTTTTCAATTACAGTTGTCATTCTAATATAATATTAGTTTCAGGTGTATGATACAATGGTTAGACATTTATATAACTTAGTGATCTCCCAATAAGTCTTACACTCACCTGACTCAAGATACAGTTATTTGGAGGCATTAGCTTTTTAAATTTTTATTATTTATTTATTAATCCTCACCTGAAGACATGCTTTTTTAAAAATATATTTTATTGATATTTTACGAGGAAGGGAGAGAGATAGAGAGCTAGAAACGTCGATGAGAGAGAAACATCGATCAGCTGCCTCCTGCACACCCCCCACCGGGGATGTGCCCGCAACCAATGTACATGCCCTTGACTGGAATCGAACCTGGGACCCTTCAGTGCACAGACCGACGCTCTACCACTGAGCCAAACCGGTTTCGGCTGAAGACATGCTTTAATTGTTTTCCAGAGGGAGAGAAGAAGCCGGGGGTGGGGGGGTGGGGGGTCCGGTAGGGGTGGGGGTGGGGGAGTGAGGGAGGAGAGAGAGAGAGAAAAACATTAATTGGTTGCTTCCTGTATGTGCCCCAAAACGGGACTGAACCCTCAACCTAGGTATATGCCTGACTGGAAATCAAACCTGAAACTTCTGGTGAACAGGACAACCAACTGAGCCACCCGGCCAGGGCTTTTTCTTTTTTTATTGAATTTATTGAGGTGAAAATGGTTAATAAAATAATATAGGTTGAGGTATAGTCTATAAGACATCATCTATATAGTGTATTGTGTGCTTGCCATCCCAAGTCAAGTCTCCTTCCATCACTATTTATCGCCCCTCTACCTCTTTACTTCCCCCTCCCCTCAGGTAACCACTGTGCTGTGTGTCTGTGCGGTTTTTCTTTAATTAATCCTTCACCCTTTTCACTTAGTCTTGCATCCTTTCTCCCCTCTGACGGTTGTCAGTCTGTTTCTATCCACAAGTCTGTTTCTATTTTGTTTGTTGGTTTATTTTGTTCATTAGATACCACATATGAGGGAAATCACATGGTGTTTGATTTCTCTGATTGGTGTATTTCACCTTGCATAATGCTTGGAGGCATTAACTTTTAGCTAGTTAGAAAACTGAAACAAAAATATCTTAATCCTTTACTCTTTTTCCCCCACCAAATTGATACTGGATTATTAAAATAAAGTTCTCATTTTTAAAAATTGCATTTGGGTACTTTTCAGGGTATTATTAATGTTTATAAAGTTTGGAAGGTAATGCTTTCCATAAACAGTGGGGTCCACTGTGAGGACAAACCCCGCTTGGGTACTTGATGTGGGTGTATCAGATTGTCCTCGGAGTACATGGAGCAGGATAGAAATTCTTTATCTCACCAGGTTTCTTTTCCCCTCACTTTTCCAATTTTTAAGATGAATAAAGAAAAGTCCAGATTACAAAGAACACCCCAAAAAAACCACCAAGGAAAAAGAAAATTTAGTCCAAATGAGAAGGAATCAGAACCCAAAAAGAGCCAGCGGACCCCCAGGAAGGACAGCGCCGTGGCGTCGGTGAGAAAGGAGACGAGTGTGTCTCCGAGGGGCCCGGACTCCAGGAAGCCGGCGGCCGAGGAGGCGAGTGGTGACGGCGGGGCCAGGAGTTCGGCTGACGACAGCAGTGAAAATAAGGTGGCGAGTTTGCTCTGGGTGGATAAATATAAGCCAACCTCGCTCAAGACCATAATCGGACAGCAAGGCGACCAGAGCTGTGCCAACAAACTCCTACGCTGGCTCCAAAACTGGCACAAGAGTCCATCCGAAGATAGGAAACACGGTGATTTACAGCTTCATTCGTTTTTGTGTGTCTGTCACCCTGTCGTTGCTCAGGTGCACATAGGTGAGGGAGTAGAATAGTCGGTTCACTCATCTCTCAGCAAGCATTTATGGAGAGCCTGCTCCGAACCAGCTGCTGCACTGGTCTCCAGAGGTGCTGTGTGAGCAAAGCACAGCCCTCAAGGAGCTCAGTCAGGGGGGGAGACAGACATGAACCAGCAGTTACACTGTAATGTGTTAAGTATTGTCATGGGGTAAGTATAGGGTGTTAAGGGGATGGAGGTGTGTAGTCTGGGATGGGGATGTGCTCTCATCCCTGGAGGAAGGGCTGTCTAAGCTATGACTTGGAAACCAAGTAGGAGTTACTTGGGTGGAGGCGGGTGTTGGGTGGGAAAGGGTTCATGTACCAAGATCTGAAGGTTATGCGAACAAGACTATTAAGAGTGCCAAGGAGATCGGGGGAAAGGTGCAAATAGAGGCACAGTTATAGATTAGGCAGCCTAAAAACCTGCTTTTGGTAGGCTGGACAGTCCTAGGTTCTGTGCCTGCTCACCACGTGTTTGTCATGGAATATGAGCACCACAATATACATTTAATGGCTAAAATGTTACTGGAGTTGAGAGGTTTTAGATCACAAATGTGGGTAGTGTTTTCTTGAGCTTCAACTGTAGCCCTCTAGGAAATAGTGTAAGAAATTAGAAGGCAAAGTTTAGTGAGCCTCCCAGAAAAGTCATCGTCAAAGTGGTGACTGAGTTATTTGTATGGTCACTGGACATTGGCCGAGGATGCCAGTTTATTTTATTAGTATCAGATGATATAATTGTAATGATACAAGGTTAAATTTAAGTTGGCATCTTTCCAAAACCACATACAGTCTACCCTAAAGGGGAAGATAGTGCTTTGTGTGCAGAGAAGATTAAGGCTTTTCCCCAGCCTGCAGGAGGTTCAAGTCTCTCTTAGTTATTGTGTAAGGACGTATGAGCACCCTGTGTGTGCCAGGCACCCGTGCCATAAGGGGAGGAAGAATTCTGAAGAGCTGTGCAAGAGTTAAAGACACAGCATCTTCCGTTCATTTTTTCTTTTTGTGATTATGTAAACCAGTTGTGCTTGTTAACCTTTTTCGAGGCATGATGGGCCCTTGCTTAGGCACATTCATCCCCTCAGCATGCCAGCCAGGCACATTACTGCTGTTACCCTCCTCTTATAAAGGCCAGCGGGACGCTTCCCAAGGCCTCCCCGCTGGTGAGCGGTGGAGTTAAGGGTCGTTGGAGTTCGGGCTGGAGCCCGGTAGTCTGCTGTGCTTTTGCAAAGGGAATCAAAGTATTGTTTCAAATCAGAGTTTTCAAGTTAATGAGTTTGAGCTTTTTATTTTGGGTAGAGGTGATCTAGGGAGAACTTTTTCTAAGTGCTGTGGAAACTATGCTTTGTAGAAAATATTCTGCAAATTGAGAATTAAACTGGAGGGCTGCTCTCTCTGCTAAGTGCATGCACAATTAGTCCTGAATTTCTATTGGCTAATACAGCTAACACTCTGGAACTTCTTTCTTCCTAACAGCAAAGTTTGGTAAATTTGCCGGCAAAGATGACGGCTCTAGTTTTAAAGCGGCATTGCTCTCCGGCCCTCCAGGCGTTGGCAAAACCACCACGGCCTCTCTGGTTTGCCAGGTGGGTGCTCTCTTGTAGTTCGGGTGGAGTGGGCATCTGAGGGGATATGTGTGCTTGTGTGTGAGTGTGTGTGTGGTGTGTATGTATTTTAACCTGCTGTGTATATACTTTCCTGAAATTAAACCTTTAGAATTTGCTTTGGTTTTGGGGATATTTGTTATTTTCATATTTTTTTAAGTATTTGTCATTATAAATATAGGTGCTATTTACTGTAATATTTTATAGATAATATAAATAGTCTTTAGACACGAGTATCTTATAAACCTTCCTTAGGATTTTGTGTACTGTTACCATGTTCATGTGACAAATGGAAACGGGCTTATGGAAGAAGAGGGTGGTGGGCCCGTTGTGAACCCAGTTATATAGCACCCTGCCTTTGCTTTGTCTCTCTGGATGCTGTAGCTAGACAGTGTGGTAGAGCAAACCACAGCTTATGTGTATCAGAAGGCTATGAAATGATACATGAAATGGTATCAGAATGATAGAATGAAGGACTTTAAACTTACTTTAAATTTATGGCTGTATTTCTCTGCCCTCACCCATAAACTGGTGGTTTCTTTTGATCTTTGTTGTGGGGACCAGAGCATAAATTTTAACAGGTATAATAACTATGTATTTTCTACTCTAAATATTAAAAACCAAAAAAATATATTCCCCCCCCTAATCTCTCCAATAGCAAACATGACTCTTTTTCTCCCTTTATTATTGTCACTACACTTTTTGGGAATTAAGTTAAGGAATTTTTTAAGGCTTTATGATCAAGATAATGATCAATTTTGGGAAATGAATGATAATAACTTGATTTTTATTCAGAGGAAAGTTATAATAGGGATAATTTTACAAAGAATGATTTAACTTTATTATTTATCTTGAAGTCAAGAACTAATTTTTGGCTTCTTATAATAGATTAATTGTATATTTGATATTGAAATCTTGGGATGGTTATATTTATTCTTTTCAGGACTTTAAGAAGCAAACAGTAAAATTGGTTATTCAGATATATTCTTCCAGGTTAGTGATTTGTCAGCAGAGGTTTTAAAATTAAATGTGTGTTTATGTGCGTGTGGTATGTATGAATATGATGTTTTAAACTCATTGCGAGGTATAATATAGTTAACCTCATTGTCTGTTATTATCACACTTTACTTTTTTACCCCTCGTTCCTTCTGTGATTTTTTTCTTCCTTCTTTCTTCCTTAACTTTTATTTTTTCAAGGTGGGGGAAATGTAAATTTGCCTTGTGATAGTAATGGTTTCCGATGTTTTGATTAGGAGTTGGGATATAGCTACGTGGAGCTGAATGCAAGTGATACTCGGAGTAAGAACAGTTTAAAGGATGTTGTTGCCGAGTCACTGAATAATACCAGCATCAAAGGCTTTTATTCAAGTATGTGGCTCTTTCAACTGTTTTCTTTGGTTAAGCAAGAAAAACGAGTTCATTTCAATGTGTAGGAACCACTACTGTGTACTAGACACCTGCTCAGTCCTGCGGCCAATGAGAGAATAAGAAAGGCCTCCGATGCACTCTAATAGGACAGTAGTTGCCTTTTGTTTTCGGTCTTAGAAATGCCTGAGAGTGTGATAAAATGCATACGTGTACATGCTTATGTATTTTGCTTATGATTTTAGCGGATTCACAGGTGAATCCTGTGAGGAGGAGAAGAAAAAAGAGTGAGGTGATAGAGGCCTTTAGATGAGGAAGTGATTCTGTTTGAGGCTTTGGGGGAAACTCCCAGTGGAAGGGGGACATTTGTTTGCAGGGCCGTGAAGAATGAGAGAGAGACTCATTTGTGGTTTCAAGGGGTTATTTCAGACAAGATGGGAGGGGAGGGGAGACAGTGTGAAGGAGCCGCTGTGTTGAATGGCCAGAGCTCATGGGGACAGCGAGATGCCCAATGCGGACTGCACAGTGCATGTTAGAACCCGAGGTATATTGCAGGTCACCGGGTTTCTTGGTACTTTCAACGGTAAAAAGTCATTGTGAAAAAGAACCTGCTGGGAAAGGTCACTGTTACACATTGCTGGAGGCAGTGTGAATCGGACCTGCTCAGCAGAGCAATCTGGCAGTGTTTCTCAAAATTAAATTACCATGTCCTTTAACCCTTTTGGGTTCACTGTTAATATTTGTATATAAGCAAAATGTTATACACATGGATATTCTTTAGTATGATTAATGACAGCAAAAGATTGAAAGCAACTTCACATTTTATTAATACATAAGTAAATTATGATAGATGTATAAAATGGAACATTATTAAACAGCCTTGAAAAGTGTGCTGTTTTATATCTACAGGTAAGTAACACAAAAATATATAAGATAACCAAACCAAGGTGTATATTTTTCTGCATACATTTAAACATGCACAGCATATCCCTGAAAGGATATAAGGAGTCTGTTCATGCTGTTTGCCCTGGAGAGGGAAGTTGGGTGCCCTTGGAGGCCAGGGTGGGAGGCAGGATCTCTGCTCACTGCATTTCTGGGACTGTTTGAATTTTGTACCAGGTGGTGGTATCAGTTTGAAATGTGTGATATAATTGCTTAAAAAGCACCAGTTTTTGATGAACAACCGTTACTTTGTTTCTGACCCTTCCCATTGCTCCTCAACGTGGGCCAGGTGGAGCAGCCTCCTCCGTAAGCATGAAACACGCCCTCATCATGGATGAAGTAGACGGCATGGCGGGCAATGAGGACAGGGGAGGAATTCAGGTAATGAAACCTTTGTATTTTTGCAGTTTTCCTCTTGGTATTTATTTATTTTAAATATATTTTTATTGATTTCAGAGAGGAAGGGAGAGGGGGGCAGAGATAGAAACATCAGTGATGAGAGAGAATCATTGATTGGCTGCCTGTGGTAGGTCCCACACTGGGGATCTAGCCCACAGCCCTGGTCTGAAATTGAACCTTGACCTCCTGGTTCATAGGTTGACACTCAATCACTGAGCCATGCTGGCTGAGACTTACTCTTGGATTTTAGTGTGTGTTTTTTCCACAAAAAATAAAAAGAACTAAATATTATTAAGTGGTATCTATGGCAATTCAAGCATGTTGCTGAGGTGGTTTTTAAAACTGAAAATGCATACATTGTGTGGTATTTTTTTTAAATAATTATCTTTGTGTTGCAAATTTGTCTTTTAGGAACTAATTGGCCTGATAAAACATACAAAAATTCCCATTATTTGTATGTGCAATGATAGAAATCATCCTAAAATTCGCTCTTTGGTTCATTATTGTTTTGATCTTCGTTTTCAAAGACCTCGAGTTGAACAGATTAAGGTATGATGTTTGGAATTTTTTTCCCATTACACTATCCTATTTATTTAAAGGTCAACTTTAAAAGTACCTGATAAATATTTTTTAAATGTCTGATTATATAAGTTTAAAAAAATCATTGGAGATTCTCCTTTGTCAATTTTAGGGTGCTATGATGTCAATTGCTTTTAAAGAGGGTTTGAAGATTCCCCCTCCAGCTATGAATGAAATAATTTTGGGATCCAATCAAGATATCAGACAGGTAAGTTAAATATGTATTATATGAGAATTGAGAATTCTTTTGAATTAATGCCTTAAGCTGTTTGAGGAGGGGGAGTGGAATTTATTTTTATTGATTTCAGAGAGGAAGGGAAAGGGGAGAGATAGAAACATTAATGAAGAATCATTGATTGGCTGCCTCCTCCACACCCCTTACTGGGGGTTGGGCCTGCAACCCGGGCATGTGCCCTGACCAGGAATAGAATCGTGACCTCCTAGTTCATAGGCCAATGCTCAACCGCTGAGCCACACTGGCTGGGCAGGAGCGGCAGTTTTGTCTCACTGTGACAATGTCTTATTTGCAATTCTCTTAGATTTTACACAACCTGAGCATGTGGTGTGCACAAAACAAGGCATTAACCTATGACCAGGCCAAGGCTGACTCTCAGAGAGCCAAAAAGGACATCAAACTGGTAAAGTGAATTTCCATTTCTTACTTAATTCTGGTTGGGCTGCAGTTCCTTGACACACCTATAGAATCTATGGACGTTTATAAGAGATATAGACAGCTATTAAAAGTGTTTCTAATTCAAATGAAATGCTTTTCAAGGACTATCAATGTATATTGTAAATTTTGAAAAGGGGAAGTTTTAAATTATAATTATGCATCAATAATCATAAGGTGGCTTTTTCACAGTCCTTGATGTATGGATTTCATTTGTGTTTTTAATGGGATTAGAACTGTTTTTTAATGATTTAATAACCTTCCTGAAATTAGAGGTCTTATCACTGATCTCTGTGTTCTATTTCACCTAGTCACAATTTAGAATTTATTAGAACAATTATTAAGTAGTATTTCCCCCCTCCTTTTAAAAATATTAATAAAAACATTTACAGCAGTTTTAGGCTCACAGCCAAATGGAACAGAAAGTCCAGAGATTTTTCCATAAACCTCCTGTCCCCAATACATACAGCCTCCTCCACTGTCAGCATCCCCGCCAGAGTGACACGTTTGTTTAACTGATGACCCTGCATTGACACACCATTAGTACCCAAAGGCCATACTTCACATTTAGTGGTGTACATTCTGTGGGTTTTGAAAAATGTTTAATAACGTGATTCTGCCATGGAAGCATACTAAAAATCCTCTGTTCTGCATTTTCCATCCTGGAAATCACCAATTTTTTACTATTTTCATAAGTTTCACCTTTTTGGAATATTATGTAATTGGAATCATACTGTGTGTAGCCTTTTCATATTGGCTTCTTTCACTGGGAGTATGCATTTAGGGTTCCTCCATGTCTTTTCATGGCTTGATTACTCATTTCTTTTTCGTGCTAAATAATATTCCATTGTCTGGATGTACCCCAGTTGTTTATTAGTTTTGTAATAAACCACCAAACTGCCTTCAAAGGGAAACCGGGCACGAGAGTTCCTGCTGCTCCACCATTTGATCTGTCAGCACTGGCATGTGGGCCCTTTCTTTTCAGGGCCCATTCGATGTTGCCCGGAAGGTGTTTGCAGCTGGCGAGGAGACTGCTCACATGTCGCTCGTGGACAAATCCGATCTCTTTTTTCACGATTATTCAATAGCGCCCCTCTTTGTCCAGGAGAACTACGTACACGTGAAGCCTGTAGCTGCCGGGTGAGTGCTCAGAGCCTGTGAGGGTTAGAATTGGAACCTCCCTAACTCTGCGGAGGCCAGATAACCAAGAGGGAGGGGAGTGGAGTGTGCACAGTGGTGTAATCCAGACCGGTTTCTATCCTGCAGCGGGGACATGAAAAAGCACTTGATGCTTTTAAGCAGAGCAGCAGATAGCATATGTGATGGGGACCTAGTGGACCGGCAGATCCGGAGTAAGCAAAATTGGAGTCTTCTGCCCACACAGGTAAGCATAGCACTCTCCTTAAAGTGCACGCAGGCTCTGCTTCAGTTAAAGAGAACAAAATTTTTGTACATTAAGCTTTTTCTGTGTTTAAAATTATTTAAGATAAATTCTCAAAAGCACAAATATTAGGTTAAAAAAATGAACACTTTTAAAACGTAAGAGAAATAATTCTTTATATCCAGAATGAGTCGTTTGTTTTCAAATATTCCCGAAAGCATTAGTTCCAAAAGCAAAAAATTGGACAGACTCTCCATGTCCAGCAACAGGAGAATGATGAATTATGGTAAAATCTCTTGACTAGGATATTATGCCACCTTTGAAATTATTTGTAAAGATGAACTAATATGAAAAAAATTAGTTAATTATTAGAATAAAGCAGGATATAAAATGTATTAATAATTCCAGCTTTAACAAGTGAAACCCTGGATATAGAAGATACTTAAGGACACCACTGTTCCCTTTTCTCCGTTTGCTTGGTTCCACAGTGGTTAGGTTTTCCATGCTTTGGTCCACCTGAGCTGCCAATAGCTTATGTTAAAGACAAGCATGCTCCTCTCTGACATTGGCATCCACAAGGGAATGGTGTCATGGGATCAGATGGTTGAGGAGGCTGAGTTGGCAAGATGATCTCTCTTAGGGCCATATGTGTTTGGGACCAAGGCATTTACCATAATCGGTTGTTTTCTCTGGGAAAAGTTTTCCACACCCACAGATCAGAGCCGGAAAGGGCCCGACTGGTCTGGAATTAGGTATGTGGGACATTGGTGCTTCATTCCCAAAGACTGCTTGGAAGCTCAGGAAGCCGCGTTGTTCTGAATTTAAATTGTGCCTGCACTTGATTTCCCCCTCCCCAGGCCATTTATGCCAGTGTTCTTCCTGGAGAGCTAATGAGGGGCTACATGACTCAGTTTCCCACCTTCCCGACCTGGTTGGGTAAGCACTCGTCTACAGGCAAACACGATCGTCTTGTGCAGGACCTAGCATTGCACATGAGTCTCAGGTAAGTGGCAAAACTCCACTTCTGGTATTTTATCAGTGTAATGTATTTAGCCTTTATCTAGTAAAGAGAGCACTTGTTAAGAGATTTATATTTTAGTTTTGATTTTATTGCTAACTAGAGAAATGCTCCTGAGTAAGGTGTGTGTGTGTGTGTGTGTGTGTGTGTGTGTGTGTGTGTGTGTGTGTGTGTGAGAGAGAGAGAGAGAGAGAGAGAGAAAGAGAGAGAGAGAGCGCGCGCATGCGCTTGAGTGCTTGAGTTTTATTATCCATAATCATTGTAACACTTTATCACTAAAAGGATACTTTGGAAGAATAAAGCCAGGTGGTAGAAATGTTATAACTTTAAGATATATTTTAAAATTATTTCTCTGAGATAGGGCTATGATTATAATGCCTATTACTACTAGGCATATACAATATCTCTGCTTCAGAATAATTTAAGTGGGAAAAGGGAACCATATACATAAATGAGCTAGTTCTGATCTATCCCAGCAGTAAAGTGACCTAGTCATTTATGATAGGATGCAGATTAGCTTTAACAGGAGGTCAATGCTCAGATGATTGAGAGCCAGTGTGTTGGGAGAAGTGTACAGATGTTCAAAATTCTTAGTTGGTACAATTTTGTTCATGTTTAAAAACTTAGAAGATGTGCATGCATACACATGTTAAGTGAACTTTAGGGATTTATTTGTAACCATGAAAAACTACTTGAGCAATCTTTTTAAAAAAAACATTTTATTGATATTTTGCAGAGAGAAAGGGAGAGAGCTAGAGAGCTAGAAATGTCGATGAGAGAGAAACATCGACCAGCTGCCTCTTGCACACCCCCTACCGGGGATGTGCCCGCAACCAAGGTACATGCCCTTGACCGGAATCGAACCCGGGACCTTGTAGTCCGCAGACCGACGCTCTACCACTGAGCCAAACCGATTTTGGCTACTTGAGCAATCTTATTTATCTTTCTGGTCTGGGGAGAGGACATTAATATTTGGTTCACCCTTGGCTTTTGGTTAAAGTGGAACTGAGTTCTTCTACTTCCTGCTCCATTCCCTCTTCCTAGCCTGTGGCATGAGCCTTTTATTGCCACCATTGTGTTAGTTTTCTTAATGGCTTAAAACACAAATTCATTCCCATCTTGAGATGGGAAGACTCTCCTGGATTATCTGGATGAGCCCAGTGTACTTGCAAGGGTCTTTATTTTTAAAAAAGGGGAAAAGGGGGTGGGGGTGGGGGAAGGTAGCAGTGCCGGAGAGATTGAAGATGCTGCACTGCCACTTTGAAGATGGGAAAAGGGACTGTGAGCCAAGGGATGCAGGCAGCCTTAGAGCTGGAGAAGGCTGCTTTCTGCCCCCCCCCCCCCCCCCTGCTGTCCTCACTGGTCCAGGTGTGGCCTCTCAGCTTTCTCCCTGCTGCCTGTCCACTGCTTGTTAATATCAGGACCCCTGTGCCCTAGGTGTCCCCTTCGGTGGCCTTCCTATGCTTATGTGGATTGTGAGCACTGGACTTCCAGTGTTTCGTGGCTGGCCTTTTGGATGTCTGTCCCGTTCTCCCGTTCAACGGAACATTTCTGGGGGTAGGACCTGAGGCTCACTCACCCAGCGCATAGAATTGCTGAGCAAGTGTTTCTTGAGGAATCATACAGGCCACTGTCATCATCAAGCACATCTGTGCTGAGCCTCTCAGTTTGTAAAGTAAATTAAAATCTTCCTACTTAACTTTTGAACCCTGATTAAGTCACTGAACTTTTATTGCCCAGGTTTCTCTTTATCTTTAAAAACGGAAAAGTGTGACTTTATTACTCTTAATCTTTTTTGAGAAGCTGAAGCTTTGGTCTTTATCCCTCCCCCCCCCAAAAAATGCACTAATGTACAAATATAATTTCAGGGGAAGTAATAGATTTTTGAGGATAGGACCCTTGATTTAGACGCTGCCTTTAGACTTTACTAGATTTAATATTATGTGATCCTACTAGAAGGTAACAATGATGTAACAAATTACAAGACTAATTTTGGAAAAGGTTTGATGATTGTCTTGGGCACTGAGTTTTACAGCCCAGACTTGTCTTCCAGTACTGGTCTAGTTTGCTGATTGTCGGAGACAGCCTCAGAGGAAATGGGTGGATTGAAAAGGGGAGCACTGTTTGAATTCTTTGCCTAGTTAATAAAACAGTTGTGAGGCCAGGTTCTAGATTTCTGCCAGGGGAACTCCGTGGGGGTCTTATGATTCAGACATTCAGTTGCCGGTAGGTAGGAGCAGGACCCATAGGTAATTTTTATTTTTTATTGATTTTAGAGAGGAAGGGAGAGGGAGAGGCAGAAACATCAATAATGAGAATCATTGATTGGCTGCCTCCTGCACATCCCACCATTGGGGATCAAGCCGCAAACCAGGCATGAGCCCTTGGCTAGAATCGAACTTGGAACCCTTCAGTCCACAGGCTGACGCTCTATCCACTGGGCCAAACCATCTAGGGGCATAAGTAATTTTTAAAAGGATTTTTCCCTTCTGATTTTAGTGTGGGTCCTGGGGCCAACAGCTTTTGAGGTCTCTTGTTTGAAGTACAAATAGATCTATACACTGAGTGGCCAGATTATTATGATCTCTGAACACATAATAATCTGGCCACTCAGTATGTGTGTGTGTATACATATACATATATATGTGTGTGTGTTTATTTATTTATTAGAGGCCCGGTACATGAATTTGTGCATGGATGAGGTCTGGCCAGGGGGAGGGAACATGGACAGTTAATTGGCTGGCCTGCCTGCTGGTTGAACTCCTGGTCGAGGGGACAATTTGCATATTAGCCTTTTATTATATAGGATATACACTGAGTGGCCAGATTATTATGGGTTCATCGATCATAATAATCTGGCCACTCGGTTGCCTGGTTTGAGGATGGCGGCAGCTGGGTTGGAAGATTTAGGTTGGCGACATTGGAAATACTGTTTTGTTCAGCTATTTTCTGTCTTTAAGTGACAGTGTTTAAGTAGAAAAACAGCCTTTTTGTGATACCATTCTAGTTCTCAGCCGGTTAGAGATTGCTTCTCTGTCTTTCCCTGGCCAGAATGCAGGACCGTTCTTGGCAGTTTATTAGATTTGGTGAAAACCTTGCTTTAGGACTAAAAATTTCAGAGTAGCAGTGTTAGGAAATGTTGGGGGAGCTTTAGTACATAATTTTGTATGTTACAATCCAGAGAGCAAAAGTTTTTCAGACCCTTCTTAGGAAGTGGTGGTGGCACTTTAGGTAGACATCTCACTGACGTTAAGGACGCCGTTGGCTGTAAGAGGAATGAGCTCATAGAAACACTGTTGTTGCTGGGCCTTAAAGAGTAGCATGGAAGCAGAACCTCCGTTTGTGGTTTGCATTCTCTGATGCAGGTAAGTGAAAATTTCCCTTTGAGCGTGTTGGTGTCTGTCCATAACTCTGCTTGGGGCAGCACTAGGCTCTCCCTACGCCAGCTGAGAAGTGGCAGGCGTTCCATGGTGCGTTATTGAAAGTGGGGTGGACTCCCACCTCACTGGCTGTCGGTATGCACACTGTGACTTAATTTGGTGGTAGTTTGCTATTGACCACAGGTGTGTCTCTTTTGTTTTGTTTTAAGAACTTACTCCAGCAAAAGGACTATAAATATGGATTACCTGTCACATATACGGGACGCACTTGTACAGCCCTTGACCTCACAAGGGGTGGAAGGAGTGCAGGAAGTTGTTGCCCTTATGGATGCCTATTATTTGATGAAAGAAGACTTTGAGAATATCATGGAGATTAGCAGCTGGGGAGGCAAGCCCAGTCCCTTTTCCAAGCTGGATCCCAAGGTAAATTGTGTTTGTGACCCAGTGGCCCCATCTCTGGGTAATACTTACAGGTTCGTATTGGGAGTTCCTCAGAGGTGTTTTACCTGCTTTAACAGGCTTAGCTTTTTCAGTGCTTTTGCTTCTATGGCCTATGCTTTCCAAATACAGTATTTGAGTACAATATTACAAAAAGACTTCTGGATTTAATTTTACAATTTGTATGTTTATCTTTGTTTTATGCTGAGTGGAAAAGCAAGATGTGAAAGTCGAGGAACAAATATAAATAGATTCCTTATAAGTAAGGGTGGGCAGATGAGCCAGGTGAAGGAACGGAGGAAAAGAAAGAAGTGCTAACGGGCTGAGCATTGTTACACTCAGTCAGCCTACTCTGTGGCTTCAGTATTCCAGAGGGATAATCTACCTACGTGTAGTAATGTACCCCTACTTTACATGATGAGCATGAAACACCGAAGTGACGTAACTGAATATGTCCTATCTAATACCTGACCGTGTCTGTTTGTATGGTGATGTTTTAGAAGACATTCTCTGTGGCATGCCTTTTCTAGAATTCCGACCTGGTTCAATGGTTGTGGGTAATTTTTCACAGGAGACATCTACAGTTAGAATTCATGGACTAAATCTGCAATGATTAGAAGCTCGGTGTTAAGGCTTTTCAAGTTATTTAGTATATTGAACTGGTCACTATTAGTAAAAGTATTTTGTAGTAAGTAAAGGCCAGGTTTAACTTGTACCTTATTGTGAGCCTTTTTTGACTTATTGATTACTAACTTATCACTTGTAGAACTGCAAAGAGCACTGAATAGGTAAAAATGATGACTTAAAAGTGATTTTTTGGGGTCTACCTTAAAGTTTCCAAATACTGATTATCTTTTTGAGTCATGGGCTCTATTAAGAATATGAAGAATATGGACCTCCATAAAAAATGCACATATATAATATATATTCACACACACACGTGTATAAATATTTTGCAAATAATTTTAAGGGGCTCCCAGGGTCTTTCAGAATCTTAGGCGTACAGAGTTCAGGAGGATTATCTGGCACTTAGATGTAAAAATCCCCCATTTCCTGTCGTAGGTGAAGGCAGCCTTTACGAGGGCCTACAACAAGGAAGCCCACCTGACCCCGTACTCGCTGCAGGCGGTGAAGGCCCCCAGGCTCAGCAGCGGCCCCGCGCTGGAGCCCGAGCACAGCGAGGAGTCCCAGGAGGACGACCCGCAGGCGGATGAGAAGGAGCAGGACGCTGTGGACACGGATGCTATGATCAAGGTAGTATTTAAGCCACAGAGAGGAGCAGCTCTGATACTCCCGCAAACACTTGATCTTTTCTGTGTAATTTACCTTCAGAAATTATTCAGGGCCTGGTTAGCAACTAGCAGAGTAAGCTCTGAAAATATTAAGTCTTTTTGTTCATCACAGTTGAAGGTGGAGGTTTCATTTAAAAAAAAAAAAATCCTCACCCGAGGATATGTTTATTGATATTTTTGGGGGGTGGGGAGAAAGAGACAGCCATTAATGTGCTCTGACAGGGGATTGAACCCAAAACCTAGGTATGTGCCTTGGCCAGGAATCAAATCCACAGCCTTTTTGCTGCACGGGATGACACTTCAATCAACTGAGCCACCCACTCAGGGCTAGATATCACTTTTATAAATAGCTTCTAATAGTGCAAGAGCAAATAGCAGAAAAATAGGCCATCATATTGGTGGTCATATTCACTGTTAGAAAAAGTAAGCTTTTTTACTCTTTTGATCATTGGTTGTGCTTTACCCACACACATTTTTACAGCACAACCAAGAAAAGCATTTTCAATGAAACTTTCTGTTTTGCTATAGACACTGAACTGCCTATAGAAGTTTTTCAGAGCAAACATCCTTGTCTTTTGCTGGAATAGGTTAAAATCATTTATGGCCTCAGCCCACTGTTGCTGGCCATGGAATGTAGTCTGTGTCCTCCGGTATCTTTCTTGCCCTCACTGGGTTTGTGTAAGCGGGGCGGAACAGTGGCCTTCACCAATGTAGCTCCTCTTCCTGTCTAGTCTTGTGCAGACATAAGAGTTGTCTCCTCCCTTCTCCTCAAACTGGACATGTTTAGACTCTCGAATCTGAAACTGAAAGAAAAGTGACTTTTTACCCTATCTGTAAATTAGGTCTTGATTATTTTTTCTTTCCTAAATATATCTATTTTCTAAATCCAAGAAACTGCATACATGAAGAACATAGGTTGGTTATAGATTTTAAGTAGCTTTTCAGTTTTATGGCTATCTTTAGTTTTAAAGGCTACATCTAGTTTATTGAAATTAAGCTCATTGGGGGTAGCAGTAGTTAAAGATATATAGATATTTGCAACTGTTCTTCTTTACTAATTAAGTTGCAGGTAAAGATTTTTATAGAGATGATCTTTATTTACTCACAAACACACAGATATTAACTATTTTCTGTGTCTCTTTCCCTTCCAACAGAAAAAGACAAAATCTTCAAAGCCTTCAAAATCAGAAAAAGATAAGGAGTCCAGAAAAGGAAAAGGAAAAGGAAAAGGTTCAAAGAAATGAAACTGTTTTCACTACTGACAAGTCACTTTTTACTCACCCCGTTGACCAGTCTAGCTGGTCTGGAGGATGCCTTATTTTTTCCAAAGGAACCAGAATAGGGCGACTGGGTGGTCCCATTGTCAGTGAATGGTGGTACAGCTAGCAGGATGTAGCCGGTAGGCTGATGTGCACCTCTTATAGAGGTTGATAGGACTGGGTGGGTCCTCCAATGTCCCCTGGCCATCTAATTCGATTGTGCTTCAAAATGACTGTGTGTAATCAGAATTAGAAACTACATGTGGGCTTTGGAACTAGATTTTATTTAACAGTAATATGCCTGAGAACAGTGGTACAAGGCAGCTTTTGTAAGCTTAACATTTTATTCTACTGGCCTTTACAGGTCCAATCCTGAATTTTTTTTAAAGATAGTTACTATTATGTGGTGAAATTTTGTAAATAAATCGTAATACAAAATAGTCACCACCTAGAACTGGGTATTCTTTTTGTACATTGTCAAGTATCTTGCAAAATGTAAATTAGGAATAAAAATGTCCCATATGATACATGTACAAATTCTTAAGCCGATCATCTTGTATAGTAAAATACTATGTTGGTATATGATTTTTCTTACTAATTTACAAACGATTGGATAAAAGAAGTTAATTTTACTACTAACCCGTTGTGTGAAACATAACTTGGCAATTGAAGAGCTAGCACTCTGATTTCCGACTTCATTACGGCTGTGAATGCTGTGAATAGAATTCTGTGGTGGGGCCTTTTTGTCATTAGAAGAGGGTGTGGCTGCAAAATGCTGGCTAGTGCTTCCTGAGTTTCAACCCATCAGGTTTAAAGCCGGGGCTTACCTGGGTTAGACTCTCAGGCTTGGGACAGTGAACACTGGCTTTGTTTACTTTGTCCCTGGGAGATGGTTCTGTTCTGTGATGGAGCCCACAAACCCTCCTGGAACTCTTGTTGTAACTGTCCTTGCTGAGTGGCCCTGAGGCTGGGGAACTAGCCTGGAGTTTAGTGGTCTTGTCAGTAATTGCTAAAGAATGTGAGGAAAGGAATTTAAAATCAGGATCGGGGTACTGATTCCTAAGGAATGGAGAGTCCTGTTTGGATGGTGAGACTTACATTTAAGTGTTTACCATGTGAAAAAGTCTTCGTGTAGATTAGGTTCATTACGGGAACAAAACATTGCCTTATTGAACTGTGCCCTCTCTCTCCAAGCCTGGCTTGAAACCTCTGCTTCAGGGAAGATTCCCTGGATTGACGACTGCCTCACCCAACCAGGGGGGTGAGCCTGAGTTTCTTAGGCTTGTTCTTCTATTTCTGCTGCTTTTGGATATGCAGGCGATGTCCGCCTAAGTGCTCTGTGCTCACCAGCAAAGGGACTAATACCCTTGCAGTCGGAGCAGTGAACAGTGTCCTTTACTTGCTCATGATTTTAATTATAAATGCTCTACACATGATTGGCATAATTTTTGTATTAAGATGAATAACTTTGCTTTTAGAGACTATAAATGTGCTTTTTAAAATATGAGAAAGACAAGATGGGTCTGTTTGACTCCTGGCTGAAGCCCTCACGACTCTGAGGTGTGTGGGTGAGGTCAGTGCAAGGTAGGGACTGGGTTCCACAGCAGTTTGGATGTGATTCTAAGAGGTCTGTGTCCTTATTGGAGCCACGAGATGCCACACATTATCTTTGCAGCATAAAACTGCGTACTTGCTTTTTTTTTGGATATGCATTGGATGGATGCTGCCATTTTGTCATCTATAACAAACTACTATATCCTCCATCTTTAAATCTGGCAGTTCATGAATAAAGAGTGTCTTCCTAAGTAAGTTCTGATACAATTATGCACAGGAATATCTAAGGCCTGAAACTCCCAGAATATAATGTACTTAACCTCACAGATCCCAAGTGCCAGTAGCTCTTACTCCTGTATCCCCACAGTGGGTGGGTTTATTGGTGATGATTGTGTTGTCTCACTTAGGAAGGCCACGGCCTGTGGGAAGGAAGAAGAGGTCGTAGAGCCAGAGGCATCATGCATGCCGATACTTGGATCGCCCCCTAGGCTTGTAGGCACCTCCGTAGTGCTCAGAATGCTGGTAGCTATTCTGCAAAGACCTGTCATCTGAGATGTTCAAGTTAGGCCACACTCCTCATTGCTGTTAGCGGCTTGGCCTGTGGTGACATTGGCCGTGGAAGAGTGTGGCGTGTGGTAGGGGAAGGAATGCTCTAAGCACCTTGGGGAACATTCTGAATAATTTTGTCTTCAGGGGAAACCAAATGATTTAATTTTTGTGACAAGAATTCCATAGTACACAGTGGAACAACTCAGAACTACATATATAATGACTATAAGCTTCTAGTTTCATTCTTTCAAATATTTGATTTTAGTGGTTGTGGGTGTTGTTATTTAAGGGCTACATAGCCTTGACTTGTGTTAATATATGTGCTGCACAGTGTACTTCAAGCTGCCTCCTTTTGTCTCCAAATCCAGAGAAACATTACAAATATCTAGTTAACAATTTTATTTTAAAGCGCATACTTCAAAAAAAGCTGAATATTTACAATTATGTCATAGGTTTACTATTAACAGTGCAGAACATACAATGTGTAAGACTTTGAAGAGGAAATATACAAAGTGTAATATCAGCAGTGTTATATGTTACTGTTTGTCACTCTGTAGAAGTTGAAAGGGGCGACCTGGAAAGGTCACCTTGGTTTTGTCTTCTGTACCCAGAAGGTCCACCAGGGGTACAACACAGCCTCCTACGGAAAAATGCCGTCTTCCCAGGAGCGTATCTGGAAAGCACAACAGACACGGCCCGCATGCCTTTAGAAGGGTCTCAGTAACACTGGCATTTAGTGCACGCCTAAATGCACTAAAGCCTTTTTGCTTGTTTATGGAATGTGGAGCAGCATCTCTACATTCCCACGTTAGAAATCTTCATCTGTCATCAGCATTGTGTTTCATTTGTGGTCTTGCAACTGACCAAAAAGGTGTGAGGAACCCTCCTGCACTGCGGGTGGGAATGCAGACTGGGGCAGCCACTGTGGAGAACAATATGGAGTTTCCTCAAAAAAGTAAACATGGAACTCCCATTTGACCCAGTAATTCCACTTCTAGGACTGTATCCCAAGAAATCAGAAGCACCAATCAGAAAGGATATATGCACCCCTATGTTCATAGCAACACAATTTACAATAGCTAGGATTTGGAAACAGCCTAAGTGCCCATCAACAGATGAGTGGGTTAAAAAACTGGTAAATTTACACAATGGAATACTATGCTTCAGTAAAAAGGAAGGAATTCTTATCATTTGCAACAACATGGATGAACCTGGAGAGCATCATGCTAAGTGAAATAAGATAGTTGGAGAAAGATAAATATCACATGATCTCATTTGTGGAATATAATGAACTTAAAATGATTAAAATAGATCCACAGACAAACATAGAACAGACTGTTGAGCTTTGGGGATGGGGGGGATAAGAGATCAACTAAAGGACACAGACAGTAGGGGGGCAGTCAGGGAGAGGTCAATGGTGGAAAAAGGAGACATAGGTAATACTTTCAACAATAAAGAATTTAAATAATAATAAAAAAAGGTGAAAATATAGGCAAATTTCCCCTCCAAACCCAAAACAAAAGTGTGGACAAGCTGTTGAACCTCTGTTACGAAGTGAGGATGATAATGGCCCATCTTACTGGGAAGAATGAGGAAAAACTTTCCTGAAATGAAATGAAATGGTTGTTAAGGATTCCTTGTCTAAAAGGAGTCAGTGAACAATAGCTTCAACTAGTACTCATCCTATATAGTAAAAGCCTCCAACCGTTCTTTGATTGTTCGCTATGAGGTGCACTCACCACCAGGGGGCAGATGCTCCAACCTATAGGTTAGCTTGCTGCTGGGGTTCAGCTGATTGAGACTAGATGAGACAGGCCAAACATGCGCTGGAGCCCTCCTGTGGTCCCTCCTCAGCCCTGATTGTGCATCGAGCACTGGTGGGGTCCCTTGGCCGGGCCCACGCCCTCTCGCAATCTGGGACCCCTTGGGGGATGTTGGAGAGCTGGATGCAGCCTGGTCCCCGCAGGCCAGCCAAGGGGCTGCACAGTGCACAAATCTGTGCACAGGCCTCTAGTTGTATGATAAAATATTTATAGTGACTTGCAAAAGGTCATGCATAATCATGCACTGAGCCTATCTGAGTGGCAGTGATACCACAGTCTAAGACTCTACAGATTATTAAAAACACAATGTCCTACTTTGGGAAGTGGCAGAGTTGCAAATGAATCCTTCTACAAGAAATGCTATATTTTATCCTCAGTTTATAACTGATTTGAGCAACCGCTGTTCAATTCATGATAAGGTGTAACATATATGTAAGGGCAAGTACAGTACTCCCCAGAGGCCTCATCTTTGTACTCTCCCTCTGCCCTGACTACGGCCGCTGCCCTGACTACGGCCGCTGGTGTCTCCCAGAAAGGACCTTGGGTACCAATTTGGTGCTCTGGTGTTTGCTGCTGCTTTCCAAGGGACAGCCTTTAATTGCAGAGCTTGCTTTCACAGGTCCCCAGGACTGTTCCAGGCAGTGTTCGTAACCTGCCACCTAGGCTCAACACAGGCAGCTGACAGAAATGCTTCACCTTTCCAGAAGGACGCCCATTTGCTTGTCTTAATAGCCGTGGGCTTTCATTCCCTGAATATAGTTGCTGACTGAGATCCTCCCATTTGGAGCACAGATCTTGGCATTCCCTCAACCACTGGGGCCACAAGAACAAAGCAGGCTACTCAGACAAACACAAAGGTTTGAGAGAGAACCGGGAGCTAGGACAGGTTGAATAAGGTTCATTCCTCACACAAAAGCACTGCATGTCTAGGAGAGGTGGCTTTTTAATCTAATGCATAGACACCAACAAGGAATATGTTAAATGAAAGAACAAGATAAAACCTCAGAAAAGTTGCTTAACAAAATGGAGATAAGTGATTTACCTGATAAAAAGTCCTAATTAATGGCCGAATAGATGCTCATCCAAGTCAGGAGAACAATGCATGAACTAAATGAAAATTTCCACAAGGAGACAGAAAATAAAAGAAAGTACCACCCAAATCAGAGCTAGAGATATAACAACTGACCTGAAAAATACAGCAGAGAGGCTCAGGCTAGATGCAGAAGAAAGGACAGCAAACTAAGGGCAGCAAAAGAAAAAAAAGATAACACTTAAAGACCAATATTTGCATTACAGGAGGACCCAAAGGGGACAAAACAGAGAAAGAGGCTTAGAACTTCTTTGAAGAAATAATGGCCAAAAGCTTCCCTCACCTGAGGAAGGAAACAGACATCCAGATCCGGGATGAGTTCCAATAAGAGGATCTGAAAGAGGCCCATACCAAGACATGTTACAATTAAACTGCCAAAAGTTAAAGAAAAGGAGAGGATCTTCAAAGCAAAAGAAAACTTGTTAGATAAAAGGAATTCCACATAAGACTTTTGCAGGTTTTTCAGCAGAAACTTTGCAGGATGGAAAGTGACATGAACTATTCAAAGTGCTAAAAGGGAGAAAAAACTGCCAACAGAGAATTTTCTATCTGGAAATGCTATCCTTCAGAATCGAAGGGGAAAAGAGTTTTCCAGACAAGGAAAAGCTAAAGGAGTTCACCACCATTAGACCAACCTTACAAGAAACGTTAAGAGGGCTTCTTTAACCCTGTCAGACCGCTGCACCAATTTTTCGGTAATATCCGAATCTGCTGCTATACCATAGGTGTACCTAATTTTCGGTACTTTGCCTAGTATGTGAAAAAAATGCGTCACAAACTAAAAATAACCAATTGTGGTCAAACCTCATGGTTAGCCATTGCAAATGTCTGCCCCCATGTGTTTGAATTGACTGTGTGGTTTGTCGTGAAAAAATTCCAAAAATTCACAATGAAACGAGCCGCTGATGAACCAAGCACTTCAACAGGAAAGCGAAGGAAAGCGAAGTAGGTCTAGGCTTATCACAGTCCAACAGGTGATCAATACTTTGGTTGATTCAGACTCTGAGGAGTCAGAATTTCATTAAGAATACGTTTCCAGTTCAAGTGACATAGACAGTAAGAGCTCGAGTGATGAGAATCTTGAACCTTCTAGAACTAGAGCTAGATGGATAGTAAGAGGAGGGGGTGTGTGTCATTCAAACAGCTGATGGGGGAGATCTAGGTGGTGGTGAAGGTTGGACAAGGAATTTTCTATCACCAAATACAGATCTGAATTTCAATGAGGATGGAAAAAGGCCCAGTGAACATTCCTGGGTCTATCACAGAGGAGAGTGAACCGACTTATTATCCTTGTTTTTGGATGATACTTTCTGGCAAA
The DNA here is from genome assembly GCA_963924515.1 of Vespertilio murinus. Classification (NCBI taxonomy): domain Eukaryota; kingdom Metazoa; phylum Chordata; class Mammalia; order Chiroptera; family Vespertilionidae; genus Vespertilio; species Vespertilio murinus. The sequence goes on along the minus strand of OZ004704.1, from coordinate 21,721,935 downwards.
ATTTGACAGAGAAAACCAACCTCTGGGCTCACCAATTGCATGTAACAAAGCCCAACTCCTACAATGCCAAAAAATTTCAAGGATGCCACAGTGGAAGAAATGAAAGCTTTCTTGGACTGAGGATCTATATGGAATACTTACGTATAAAGTCCAGCTATCGGGATTATTGGACAAATGAGGGCTCTGACTTTGTTGGGTTTACTCCCGGATTTCGAAATGTTATGACTTGAGACAGATTCTTGGCCCTTTGGAGTTTTCTTATACAATTGATGAGGAAGACACAAATATCGATAAGACAGATAGAATATATAAAATTAGGCCTTTCTTAGAAAGTCTGCTCCCCAAGTTTCTCCACTTCTATCTGCCAAAGCAACATTTAAGCCTAGATGTGGGGATCCCGACAAAAAAATGCTTGGCCATCAAGCAGTCCACAAGGATAAGCCCACAAAGTGGGGCATCAAGTCTTTCCTTCTCTGTGAAGCTGAGACTGGCTACATTTTGAATGCAGAAATCTACACTGGTGCTGCACCAATGCCTATAAAAGACTTGGGTGCAGTAAGAAATATAGTCGTTCGTCTCCTGACCTCATGTGCAATGGAAAATAAATCTCCTGTGCTTGTCATGGACCAGTTCTACAACTCTGTAACCCTTCTAAATATGCACTGTCAGAATTACACACAGGAATTGTGGGAACCCTGCAGCAAAACAGGAACAGTTTCCTAAGTCGCTGAAAAGTGTAAAAATTGCTAGGGGTGACAGTTGCTATCTATGTCAAGAAAGTGTAACATCTTTAGTTTGGCAGGATAGAAAGCCCATCACGTTTATTTCGGACTACCACAATCCAGCCCAAAATGTAGTAATAAGCAGAAGAAATAAAGATGGCAGTGTGCAAGAAATACAGATGTCACAGCTGGTGAAGGACTATAATAAATATATGGATGGCTGTGACAAAAAGAACCAGATGACCTGCCTTCACTGGCCCTGTCGGCTTTTCATAAAATTTTTTATGTGGGCCAGTTATAATTCTTATATTTTGTATGCTTCAAAGCAGTAAGCTGCTTCAAAAAACCCAGTTCATTTCACCAGATATATTCAGAAACTGTGCCTGCAACCTATTGGTGGATACAGGATATCAGCGCACCGCCACCCACAAAAGGAACCCTGCCCTCAACAGATGACCCCAGGCAATCATTTCCCAGAGATTCCGATTCCCCTTGGGACACCGTCTAATCATGTCTGTGTTGTGTGCATGGAAAAGCACTCCAGGTACAACGAGCAAAATCCTGGGGTGTCTTACCAAGATAATCCATGCAATTAAGGTGAAGAGTATCTGGTGCTCACTTTGCAAGAAGTACCTCTGCGAAACGAGGCTCATCCTGCGGGTGGATTGGCACACAAAGGTGGAATATTGGTGCTAGATGAAAGGTAGACCTATTTTCTACCATGTCTCCAAGTTCCATCTTATTCTAACCACTTGTTTGCATGTAACATTTTCTATATCATGTTGATTTTTTCTCTTTAATGCTCAGGAGCCCAGGTATAGGGGACAGTTAGGTTCAGGGCCTCAGGTCTGGTAGGGTTAGGTAGACATGGAGCTAATTAATAATGGGAAACCATCAGAGTAAATTTAATTGGTAAAGGTAAATACATTATTTCAGAATAACAATGTAAATGGCGGTGAGTTAATCACATAAATCTATTATGAAGGTTAAAAGACAATAGTAGTAAAAATACTTAACTACAATGATGTATTAAAAGATACATCACAAGATGAAAAGATGCAAATTATAAAAGAGAAAGAACAGAGTGGTGATTGCAAGGTGGGGGGGAATGAGTAGAGGTGGAAGAGGGTAAAGGATGGATAATCGGTGATGGGAAATACAGTAAACCAATGATTTAACGGACAGAATTTCTGGTTTGTATGTGAAAATTAACACCCTGTTAATTTTGAAATGCTTTTAACTAAGTGTTGTATATAATTAAATTAACAGGTTAATTTTTTTTGTTATTCGCTTTTATTTTTTTAACAAATTTTAGTGAATAGGCCATATGTTGGAAAAAACACTAGTAATTTTGCCAACATAAATAAATGTTACATACATGGTACTCTAGTCTACATTTAAATCCAAGAGTCACTACTCGTAACGTTCAGCGAATGATTAGCGCATGATCACACCGCACTGTGTGCAGTAATTGGTTCTGCTGCCCCATAGTGTCTTTCTACAGCACTTTTAATGTGAGCCTGCTGACCTTCAACATGCGCTATTGTGTTCACATTGAGAAAAAAAACCGTGTGCATTTATTTACTCACAGTGACTGGTGTAGGCACACATTTACTAGAGCTATTTAGTATAAATCTAAAGTTATAGTAATACATGTAGGAAACTTTTCTGTGAAATTAAGCTTTTCATACATACTTAATTTTTATTACACAAATGTGTCCACATAAGTGAAAATAGGTGAACTAATTTGCCAATTTTTAACACATCCAGAAAACTTTATTATATAATAGACTTTTGGCTCTAATGGACACCCCCTTGCCCAAATTAGTTCATTATATCGAGGTTTTACTGTAAAGAAAAAAAAAATATGTGTGGGTGGAGAGTAAAAATGTAGAGCTTTAGAATGCATTTGAACTTAAGTTCTTATTACCTTTAAATAGACTTATATGATGTTTCATGTAAGCCTCATGGTATCCACAAAGCAAAAACCTATAGTAGAAAACACAAAAGAGGAAGAGAAAGAATTCTAAGGCTACTACTACAAAAAAAATCAGGTCACAGAGGGAGAGTGCAAGAGAAGAAAGGTGCAAAGCATTGACAAAACAGCCAGAAAACAATTAGGAAAATAGCAGTAAGTCCATACCTAATGATAATTACTTTAAATGGACTAAATTCTCTGATCAAAAGACCAGTGGCTGGCTGTACGATTGGAAAATTCACAAATATGACTCAACAAACCAATGGGTCAAAAGAAGAAATCAAAGCCAAACAATAAATAAAAATATACCTTGAGATAAATGAAAAAGGAACTATAACATATCAGAAGTTACGATATATAGCAAAAGCAGTTCTAAAGGGAAGATCTGTGCCAAATGCCTACAGTAAGGAACAAAACCTCAAATGACCCAACTTCACGCCTCAAGAAACTAGAGGAAGAAGAAAAGGCTGTGTTGAGAGGTAGTGGAAGGAAATAATGGTCAGAGCAGAAATAATGAGACTAAAAAAGATTAATGAAATCAAGAGCTGTTTTGGAGATAAAATATCTTTAGCCAGACTCAATCAGAAGTGAGAGATACTACAACTGATACCACAGAAATGCAAGACCGATAGTAAGGGACTACTAGGAGCAATTACATGCCGACAAATTAGAAGAAATTAATTCCTAGAAACAACCTACCAAGACTGAAGCATGAAAAAATAGAAAATCTGACTAGACCACTTACTACTAAAGAGATGGAATCAGTACGTGATGGCCCTGCTGGAATCCATGATGCGCTTGCCCCAACAGCCTTTGTTATTGTGGAGACAGCCTGCGTGTCAGCATTAAGAAAACGAATGGGAGGTTTTGCTGTGCTCAAATCTGACAAATGACGGGAGTCACAGAGGAGCCGATGGGAATACAAGCTGTACAGCGGGGCCCCTGCCGGGAAGGGGTGTGGGGCACCGACCTGCACGGCCGCTCACGGCTCCACCTCTGTCTGCAGGTACGGGGTGCAGTCCGAGATCAGCTTCAGCTGAGCAGAGGTCAGTCTCTCCGAACACATGGGGCACAGGCTTTCAGTGTTTAGCATGCTGTTTGGAGATGAAAAGGCAGAATAGGTTAAATATATTTCTTTTCCTTTGGGTTATTTTGTGAAAAACGAGTATTCCTGTCCCCCCCCCTTAGTATATGTCCATTATGCAATTTAAGAATTAAGAGACATTAAAAAAGAATTAGGAATATTCAGTGTCATGAAAGATCCCCTTTAAGGATAATGTTTCCAAAGGTCAGAGAAGTTCTTCTAAGAAGACACTTTGAATCTTTAGAGATCTTTAGGAACATGAACAAATGAGGTTTCAGATCAGGAGCAGCTGAATGACAGGCCTATTTCTGGATTAAACCCCGAGAGCTGGTGAAACGATGCACACTTACATCTTAAATTCTGAGTACAGAGCAGGGAATTCGCAATGTGGACACACTGTCCAGTCATCCCTCAGCATATGACGACCCTAAAACAGAGCATTTAGGAGTAAAATTCATCTTTAGTTTTAAAACTCCCGCTGTTACTCAATTATAATAATGGGATTGCAGTTAAAAGCTAGCACTCCAAATTAGGAAACTGATAGTTCACACAGGTGGAAACTGACTAGAAAGAGATGGCATCAAAAGGACTAAAGCCGAAACCGGTTTGGCTTAGTGGTAGAGCATCGGTTTGCGGACTGAAAGGTCCCGGGTTCGATTCCGGTCAAGGGCATGTACCTTGGTTGCAGGCACATCCCCAGTGGGGGGTGTGCAGGAGGCAGCTGGTGGATGTTTCTCTCTCATTGACATTTCTAGCTCCTTCCTCTCTGTAAAATATCAATAAAATTATTTATTTATTTATTTTAAAAAAAGGACTAAAGCCAGGTTTTATTTGTCAGACTTGTATATAGAAGAAGTCTTAGTTTGAGAACCATTATCTAAATTGCAAGGTAAACCGGATTGCAGCAGGTTACATAGCCCAGGAGTGGCAGGGGAAGGATGTAAGCCCAGGACCATCTGATCCCCTCGTGCTGCACTGCCTCACGGCGCCTTCTCCATAATCACTCAAACAGTTACATGCTTTGTTGTTTTTTAAAATTATTGTATGCTTTGAATATAACTTTCAGCTTTGTTGACCATAAAATTACATGCTAAAAACTGCAGGAAATTTGAGGGATTGATATTTCAGAAGTGAAAAACATGTTGATAAATCACACATTCAAATGGGTCATAAATAGATTTGCAAAGAAAGGGAGATCATTATAAAGACGCTTACTGTTGCAATGCAATATGGGATGTTGTTTTTACAACCAGGACAGAGGAGCTCACATTCCGGGAGAAGAAATTTACAGAAGGGACACGGGGTTGTGACCTCTTCTGCCTCGGAAGTATCCGGTCTCCTGTGAGGAAGAGCCACATGTCATTTAAAACCACTTCATTTTCCATGGGACGTGGATAGCAGAAAAGGCATACTGGGAAGACTAGGAACGGGAAACATACCCGTATCTTCCTCACAGACCCCGAGGCCCACGCTCTAGCGCGGGGAGGAGGGGGAGGAGGGGGAGGGGGATGGGGAGGAGGAGGAGCAGGAGGAGGAATTGGGAGCGGTCAGATGGCAGCATTACGTGGGCCATCCTGGGGAGTGGAGTCCGGGGCACATGCGACGGCAGAGGACACGGGTGGGTTTGCTGTCCTCTCCCTCCCTCCCTTCTGTCCAGCAAATCTCTGACAGCGGCAAGGTGCTGCTGTCTGTCTGACACGCAGCCTGGCCACAAGCCACATGACGCGCTGAGCTCTTGAAATGTGGGTGGTGTGGCGAACTAAGTTCTAGATTTAGCTTAAATTTAGTGACCTGTGGCTGCCAGGAGCCGCAGTGGGCCACACAGATCCAGAGCACTCTTGCCCGGGGGAAGAGCAGCCCCTCTCCGAAGCCAGTGCCGAGGGCTGCCCGGTGCTGGGCAGCGGGTTAGCAGGGCCTCCGTGCAGCTTAGCGGTCTCTCCAGGAGGCCAGGCCAGCCGGCTAACAGCGCACCTGCTCCCATGCCGTTCGGGACGGCGCAGCTGTGGGGTCAGCGTTCAGGTCACTTGGGTGCCTGGTCACAGGGGATGGGACAGATACCCCGAATGTCATCCTACTCGGAACTAGTGTGGTATGGAATCACTGCGTGATGGCTATTCTTTCCTCCTGCGAACACGAGTGCTTTCTGCGTGGGAAAACCAGGCCACTGCAGCTTTGTGAGGAGCTGCGTTACGTGCCTGGGGCCTGCACAGGCTTGGAAATGCACTCTCTTCTGGCAACAGGGTGTGTCATTGCCAGGTTTCTTACACGACTGGTCTTTCTGTGGCAGACCCTGAGGCCTCTGGAACAGCCAGCCCAGCACTGTTTCTGCTCAGCAGTACGCTTTGCAGCTAGAGGTGGAGGACTGGCCAGAGGGATGTGAATGGTCCTGGGGGTGGGTCCTTTCTAAAAGGCACAGACCTTTCCATCTTTCAGTTTCCCTCTTCTTCCTGCCTTGACTGGGGCGGTGATGTGAGTAGTGGCGACAGCCACGGGGAGGAGCCTCTGTGCTCCGGACAGCAAAGCCGGACGACACACACCGGCCCTGATCCCAACGGCTGGTGTGTGAGTCAGATCCCGGCTGGTCCAGCCACGTGGCGTTTGCTGCTGCTGGGAGCCGAGTGCCATCCTAACTGCCCTGAGGGGGCCCCCCCCACCCCCCCATGCAGTTCCTGCTGCCACCAGCGGCTGCATCCTGAGAGAGACACCTGTGACGCGTGACTAGACGGTGGGCGTCGCCGCCGCCGTACCTGACCATGGCCTCAATCTTCTTCTTGTATTTGGCGTCGATCTTGTTGCGGTGCTCGGGTCTCATCAGTATGGCTGCGAATCGGAAAGCTGAGTTCTTCAGGCCTGCTCTGTGGCACTCGATGACCGTGGACGTCAGGATGGGCACCACGTCTGCAATACGGGCGGGGGAGCAACATCAGTGTCCCTGCGGGAGGAAGGCAGGGCCACCCCTCTGAATTGGCCTCTCCTGGCAAAGGACCGAGGCCTGCTGGATGAGGAGTGTCTCCCCCGAGGGCGCCGCTTTGCCTGGTAAGCCAGGGCCTGCGCCCCCTGGAGGTCACGTGGGTCCTTACACACCGCGGACACGCTCTTGCATTGGACCGGACTGCTGGTGCATGTAGAAGAGAGATCAATCCTTTTAGGTACTGACCTCTGCAGGCGCCTGCTTCTTCAGGACAGATACCCAGACAACGGATTACTGTCTCAAAGAACATGACCCTTTAAAAAACACTCTTAGCACAGACTGCTTTCTAGAAAGGCCACGCCAGTATCCATCCACCAGCAGTGACAAGTGCCTGTGCTACTGCACCTTTGCCAACATGGTGTATAATTTCCATGCAACAAAAAGGAACACATTTAGAGAACGGGTGTTGGTGGATTATGGCCTGTGGGCTCAGAATGGCTTTTACATTTTTAAGTGTTTGGGGGGGGGGGGAAGCAATATTTTGTGAGATTTTAAATATTTTGTGAAAAACATGAGGTTCAAATTTCAGTGTCCAAAATAAATAAACAAAAATAAAGCTCTGTTGGGACACAGCCGTGCTCATTTGTCCGTGTATGTTTCAGGCCAGAAGAGCAGTTGGGTATGGGGACACACCATGTGGCCCCAAGGCCCCCAACATTTGACATCAGATCCCGTACAGAAAACGTCTGTTGACCCCATCGTAGAAGGTGACACAATCTGGTCCCTGAAGAATGTAGCGACATGTCTTTTAGAGAGGGGCGAGGGCCTACAGACTTATTTGAACGACAGGGATCTTGGGCAAGTGTGAGTTCACTGCTCTTGCCGCTGTTGGCTTGTCTGTAAAATAGGGAAAACAACAGTAGCCACGTGTGCGGCCTTAGACTGCTGTCCTTTGAAAGAACCTGCGAGAAGGCTGGCCTGGCTGGCTTCTGGGAACCTGGGTTTGGAGGCGTTCCCGCTGTTTCCAGACTGACTGGGGCTCACCGCGCCGAACCCTCCACACAAACAGTGGTCCCTGCTGAGCGCCCGTGTCAGGAGTCTGGAAATGCGGTACGAGCTAAGCAGGGGGTCCCTACCCGTGTGACCAGCCCCAGGGACATCACGGGTGTCACCCGGCCCTCCTGGAGGAGGTCGGCGTGGCCCCCCTGGGGGGCTCCCGGAAATCGCCCCGCTCCCCAGACGCAGCCGTGCGCCCTCCCCTTTGTCCTTCTCTGGGGTGACCCCTGGGCTGGAGCCCCCTCCGCGCCGAGCTGTGCGAGTCCCAGTGAATTACCCGCTTGTCACGTGGCTTTGGGGCGGTGGTGAGGATGGGGGACAGGCTGGCAGTCAGTGAGGGGGTCTCGCAGTGCGGAGGAACGCAGGACTGTGGCTCAGCTCATCCCGGTACTTACGTGACGGGAATTTGCTGATGTTCTTGGCCACCCGAATGAGCATACGTGCCCCTTTCATGTGATCTCCTTTTTTAACGTGGATCTGAAATGAAGGACATATTGTTCTCCCGTTAGAGACTCTGACTAGCCCTAATCCACGCTCTGCTCCTCCGGATAATCCGCGGTCGTGACCCCGGACAGAGCCAGGGGGTCCTCCCAGACTTACCAGGGAATGCCACTGGGACCTCCGCTCCTCCCCCCGCGGCCTCCCCAGCCTCACCCCCTCCACACCGTGTTCTCCGGACCACGTCGCATGAGTTCAGAGCCCTGACCCAGCTCGAACTGGCCAGCATTCAGGGACTAGTAAGACCTGCTTTACCGCTTTACCGAGCTGTGTGAGGCCTGGAGGCCGGGTTAGTGCTGCAGAGGATGAGTGTGAGAGGGAGTCCCTGGCTGTCCTCAGGCAACGCTGGCCGGAGGGCCCCGGTCAGGTGAGTGCCAGGGGGTCTGGTGCCCGCCAGGAGGGTGCGCCGAGGAGGATGAGCTGGAGGACTGACAGCCCCCTGACGTCACTGCTGTCGCTGGGAGGGAGGTTACCCACAAAGGGGGGCAGTGGACCGACTGGAGTCAGAACGGATGATGTTTGGCCGGAATGTGAAGGGGAGCACAGCGCGATCAGGCATTGGGTATGATTACGGAGCGCTGCAACGTCACCCCACAACGCACTGCCTTGCGGCAGGGGGGGGGCCCTGGCCGCGGGTCCCCCCGACCCCTGCTGACTGGGGGCCCCGTTGCCCAGCTCAGCCGCCCACACCAAAGTCCCAGGTGTCCCTCAGCCAAACCCCTGCCCAGCTCTGGGGAGAACCGTCTGCTAGAGCTGACGCCCCGCTTCCCCTGAAATGTGGACAACTCTTCAGTCCTTTGTGTCAGAGACGCCTGTGACATTTCACATCAACTTACTTAACAGGCTCTGTTGGTCTCCTTTTTAATATCACCAGCAGTTAAATCCCAGCAAACCGTGGAAGTGCCTGGTGCTTGCATAAGTGACAGCAGAGGGTGCTCACAGTGGGAGAGGAGGAGGGGGCAGGAAAAGAAAAAGGTGGAGCACCACCTCCACGGCCGTGATGGTCAAGTGCTGGCCCCACAGGGTTTCTTATAGGAATCCCTATTTTTGCTTCTATCCTCCCCCCTTGACTTCTGACAGTCTCCCATTTTGCTGGATAGTGTGCTGCTGGGACACCGGCGGCACCACTCCTGTCTGAAGCTGAGAAAGCTCTCCCCCAACTTCTGCTCCTCGCTGAGTGTGAGACGGGTCCTCCTGCTGCTCTGAAGGGACATGCACTCCTGGGGGTGGCCAGTGGGAATTCAGAATGTCCCCCAAAACCGGTGTTCTGGGTCTGTGAGGTCTGATATGGTAGCCACATGTGGCTATTTAAGGTTAAAAGTTAAAGTTACATCAGGTTAAGAAGTTGTGCTCCTCAGGTGTCCTCGCTGTGGTCCCAGTGCTCCGTAGCCCGCGAGGGGCCGCCACACAGGGCGGATGGAGCACCACAGGCCGTCGTGCGGACAGAGCCCGGGGTGTCACCTACAGCCCTCGCTCTCTGATGGCGGCTCCAGGCCGGGTGCCTTCCCCGTCACACCGGCTCTGTGGACTGACCTGAAAGCCACGCTAGCATGAATGTGGGAGGGTGTGCTTTGGGAAAACAGGTAAGTTGGAGGCTGTACAGTTTGGCGACTATGCTTAATGATGCTGGAGAGCACACTTGAAAGATGCCAATAAAGTGAACCTAAAAGTGAACTTTGTCCGGTGACGGACGGTAACGAGGCTTCAGGCGGCGATCATGTCACAATGGGAACAAATACAGAATCGATATGGCATGCACCTAAAATCCATATAATGCTATATGTCAATTATACCCCAATAAAAAACATTTTATATAAACAAACTAGTGGAATTGTAGAATATCCATTATCTTATAATTAATAAACTAGCAAGCTCTGAAAACTAACAAACATTTTTTCCACAAATCTTTTTGGTCCAGGTAACACATCTATATGCTTCAAAGTCAAAATAATATAAGACACAGCCGAAACCGGTTTGGCTCAATGGATAGAGCATTGGCCTGCGGACTGAAAGGTCCCGGGTTTGATTCCAGTCAAGGGCACATCCCCAGTAGGGGGTGTGCAAGAGGAGCTGATGGGTGATTCTCTCTCATCGATGTTTCTAACTCTCTATCCCTCTCTCTTCCTCTCTGTAAAAAAATCAATAAAATATATTAAAAAAATAATATCAGACACAGAAACCTGCTGTCCCTCTGACTCCCCCACCCAGTGGGCCTTGGTGCCCCACCTCCCTGCACCTCACTTGTTTCCTTTAGGAAACTACTTTTGCTAGTTTTTAAAGATACATATTTCTAATTTTATTTGAAATTAATATATATTCCTTCTTAGTTTTTGCATTTTTGTACACAAAGGGCGGGATCTTGTATAATTATGCTGTATCTTGCTTTGGTCACTTAACAATATAGAGAATGAGGACGTCACTGTGACCCAGGGGAGGCGCCCAGAGCAAACCCTCCAGGGGACAGGCACGCCTGGCAGGCTGTACCCCGCGCCGCCCGCTCGCTCGCTCGCTCTCTCTCGGGGCTCACCTTGACGAGCACGTAGCTGTGCAGAATCATGAGGTTGGTGGCCATCTCGGAGGGGATTTTGATCTTCTGGGATTTAAGTTCTGCATACATACTGAAGAGAAGGTCATGTGCGTTCCGATAGTTGCCTGGAAAAAAGTGGTAAAATGGCATTATTGCAAAGGATGAATTCTGAGGATTTCCTATGGGACCTCATTTCACAAATGACTTAATCCCGTTATTAGTAATATCCTAACAGTTTCTTATTTAAAGTGACTCAGGAGTTTCTCCTTCTAGAATTACGGTCCTAACATGCAGCCAGCCCCTCGGGAAGAAAATGGTGGTGTCGTTCTAGACCTCTCTTCCTCAGAGCACCCACCTGGCCCCAAAGTTCAATGGCCATCAAGTTCTGAGCCTCCCAAATTCAGCCTCTCTTCCCCGGCCTCTGCCGATGCTTCCTGTCATCTCTCTGAGCATCGTCTGCCTCCATTCTGATGTCAGTGTTCTTGTAAAAGCCTCAAGTCTCACCCCACACCCCCAAAACCTCAGGTCACACCCCTACAAAAATCCTGGGACCAAGTGCAAATTCCTCAGCGGAGACCTCGGTCCTCCGGGACCTGCCTCCGCCAACCTCTCCCGCCTCCTCTCTGCCTCCCCTCCCGTCCTGTCCCGCTCAGCCACGCCGGTGCCACAGGGCCCCTCACTCCTTCCAGCGCGTGTGCTCTCATGTGCTGGGGCCCCGAAGGAGCAGAGGAAACAGCACGTGACCAGGGCAGGCTTTAGTGGAGACATTCAATATCCTCCCACGATGTGAATTATGTCACTTCTCCGGACACTCTTGACCCCCCAGTCTTGTTGGTTCAGAGCAACCCTGGGTTGGAAGCGGGCTCCTCCTCCCGGGAGGAGGGTCGGGGAGCCGGGGAGAGGCGCCCACCTGCAGACTGCTCCTCCCTGGCGATGATGATGGCGGTGCGGGCGGCCTCCCGGTACTGCTTCAGGGCCATGTACAAGCGGAACAGGTACTTGGCGTCCTGACAGACAAACCATTAGAGAAACATCACTCTCTTCAGTCGCTAAGGGGAGAAACACCTACAATTTTGCATTTCGGTTAGAATCACATTCGCTTTCCAGTAACTGAGGGTTGGTACCGTTTTAAGAAACCGAATACACAATTAGTTTATGGAGTATTTATCTAGAGTTTAATATGTGCCAGGGAATGTTCTAAGTACTTGAGAGATACTAGCTCTTATACCATGTACCAACTTGGCAAGCTTTCAAAGAATTTTACACCTATATAAGTTTCTTAGGCCTATACAACTTTCTTTGGCCTTTGATGAGCATTTTTCCATTCCTTTTCTCCTTAACCCTGGACAACGTCACGTACGTGGCGCTGGTTCCCGGTTGCTGTAGTAAGTGGAGGGAAGGAGAGGTGGTTTACCGCGGTGTGAGGACCTGTGCCCTTTCGGCAGGTTAACGTGGCCTCCCTGAACCCCCAGGCTTTTATCTGTAAGAACAGACAGTGGTGTGGAGATTGGGACTGTGACAGTCCTCTCCAGGGGCGGCATTCCAGTGCCTTCTTCTAACCCTTGATCCAAGCTCCTTCACAAGCAGATCCCCTTGGACCCCAAAGCAAAAGGGAAGGGAAGATCGGGGGCCTCTCTCAGGCATGAGTCTGTCCTCATCGGGACTGAGAGAAGACCAGTTTCTGTGCAAACTCCAAGAGAGTCACACATTTTAAAAATAGCTTCTTAATGATTTATTTCTACTTTATATTTCTAGTGAGTTACTTTTATGCTAACTATGATTTCAATTAATTCCCAATATTTTTGAGATACAAATAAAGTACACGAATTTTTAGGAGTTAGTACTAATTCATAGTTCTAATAATAATTTTTCACGGTTCAAGAATAACTAAAACTCTATAACACTTGAGAAAAATTGTGGGTGGTAAGGACTGTTATCTAGAGCTGTGGCTATTTCATAGGTACTGATATCTCAAAGAGAGAATGTACAGAAGACCCTTCAAAGTGCAGGGTCTGTCTAGATGACCCGAGGCTACGTTCAGAGAAAAAGTTTTATGTCTGTGATGCAAAAGCCACAATATGTAAAACACCAGACAGACAGAGTCAAGTCTAACTGAGACACTGAGAATGAAGAAAGCATTCCAGGACCTTCGGCATGCCATCGCTCTCCCCCATCAGGTGGTCTATCAGCTGACTGGTCAGCAGTTCATCTTTGGCCTGACCAACCTGGTTAGGAAGAGAAAGAACCTGTCAATTCAAATCTTAAGACTAAAAAGAGGTGGGGAGATAAATCTGCTAAGGAAATGGGATTTAAAAATATGTAAAAACTCCTATTGTCAAGTGGCTGAAACAGAAGCTCAGAATCTTTTTTCATTTATTTGAAGAGTTGCCATTAATAAAGACCTATTTTAGAAACTGTAGCTTTTTAAAGTTGCTATATCAAAACACTACTTTAAAAAATATATACACAGGGAGGACATACTTACTGGATATTTCAATAAAAACTTTCTTAAGGGAAGTGACTGTTAACATCTAGAGAAGAACATCTGTGATTTACTTCAAAATGATGTAGGGGAGGAGGGGGGCTACGTGTTGACAGCTGTGGATGTAGATGGTGGGTTTAGGAGAGTTTGTTGCAGTGCTTGGTCACTTCTGTACATGTTTGGAAGTGTCTCCAAAGGGTTTGAAAATTACAGAGCTTACTTACAGTTTCAATTGCCATTTCTATTGCTGCATTATTTTCCGAGCTTGGACATTTTAGGAAGTGTTTAAGTGCCTGAAATGAGAATTGTATAACAATTAAAACTCTTTGGAATGCTTTCACATTGAGAAAAATAAAGCTTTGACTCTCTCTCTCTCTCTCTCTCTCTCTCTCTCTCTCTCTCTCTCTCTCTCTCACACACACACACACACACAAAGTGATTATAGTATGTAAAAGTATCATCTCAACTAGGGGCTTGCACAGAGTTGGACCTTAAAATATATACTTAACAGGCTGAGTTTAGTTTAAAAAAATGGAAGGATTAAGTGAATCATATGAAGAATATAGTTCATTTCTTATGAAATGACAATAAAAAGTGTGCCCTCTTTCAGTAGGATTTATTTTCATTCATTTACTCATTCAACAAATACTTATGGGCAATCTGTTACTATGTATATAAGACTGTGCTAGATGCTATGGAAAAGACCATGAGGGCATGCTATGGCATCCTTTTGTACTATGTACAATCTAATTGGGGTGGTCTGTGTGATGTGCTGATAAGGAACCATTTAGACCATAATTATCTAATTCCGTAGCATCATACCACCACATCTATGAAGAAATGTAAGGTTATAACAGTGTAAAAGACTGGTAAGTGGGGAAGAGGACAGAGAGGACTCTCGTTGGAAAACAAGGTTGGGAAAAGGTGAGCGGGAGTGTAGGATTCCTCAGTGGAAATAGCTGGGTGCCAGATTGGGAAGCGCAGGCTGGTGGGTCCAACTGTGGAAGGGTTTGGACTTAGTATAGAAGAGGTAGAAATGGCAGATTGATGGCCTGAAGGCAAACACACACACACACACACACACACACACACACACACACACACGTTTCTCTGACCAAAATGCCTGTGCCCGTATTTTATAACTGGGAGACTCAGACTTCCGTTTCTTATTAAAAATCATACGCTCTGGCACGACTGGGCCCCCACTCCCGACTGGCAACAATCTTGGGGAGGGAGCAGCAGCTGTTCCCTCAGGTGCCACCCAGCACTCCCTGTCCTCGCACATGAGCACAGCGGTCCCCACAGCTTCCCGGATTTACTAGTAGGCCCCTCGCTTGAACACAGTAACCCTACATTAGGGGCTTTTTAGCACTGACAGTACCATTTGGGGAAAAAGGGAAGGATAAATGATGGGAAGAGAAACTAAAAACAGGGAAAATAGGAGGAAATTATTGCAGTAGCCTAGGGGAAGCTATTGGGTTTGGATTAAATGATGGTAGCTGGAACGAGAAGATGCAAGAGACATTACGAAGAAAGAATGGGATTGGCTGTGGCAGAGAGATTTTAGAGCTGAATTTAAAACAGTATGTCTTTAATTATTTCCTGTAACCATTCCTGTAGAGTCCAATGCATGTTTCCTTGGCACATACTAACTCGTGAATACTGGCCACACAGCAGGAAGAACTTTCCAGCCTGAAAATGCCTTTTCTCTCCTTCAAAATATAAGGCAATGCTTTGATAGTCTTCATTGGTAGTGTTTTCAGAACCTGCAATAGAAGTTCATTGAGTAAAATATTTGAGCAAAACTTTGCTTTTATTGTTAACTAAAAATAAAATCTAAAAACAGGTTGATTAAAATCTTCATAAGCAAATAATGTTATTGTCAGTGTCTGTTTTCCTCACAAAACACATTCATCATAAATGTTCCACGTATCAACTTGTTCCAGCTTTTCCCTCTCCACAGGAATCAGGAGAGGAGGTTATGAGTCTGTGAGAATGCAGGTTACGGTTTGACATTACCCCTAGCAACGTTTATCATTCTCTAAGAGTCTCAATCTCATTTCCTCAAACAGGAATAACTATGACTGTAATCTCAACCACGATTTGCCTAGAGTTTCAGAACCATCGGAAGCCAAGTTAACCAAAATGCAAAAGTAACCCATCTCCCTTTCTCAGCGATGCCTGGTCTAAACAACAGTCTGTATGCATCTGTCAGGTAAGTAAGGAAGTTGACATTCAAGTGGCCATTAGATGCCATTTAAAGAAAATTACTGTTATTCTTTTGGCTTGAGGCCCAACTATATTAAGCAGAGAGGAAGAAAACGAGTTCTAATTCATTGTTTACATTTATTCATGGGAGTTCGAGACCCAGAAGATACTTGTGCCTCCAGCCCAAGGCAGACATGGAGCCTATAAGAGAAGGGGATAAAGTAAGGTGGAGAAAAGTGTTGGGTTGTTTTTTTTTTTTTTTTTTTTTTGGAGGGTGGAAGGATGTGTGTATGATATAGCATAAGCCACATCCTTATGAAATTAGAGATATTTAAATAATTTAGTGCAATGGTGATTTTTAAAAACTGATTTCAGAGAGGAAGGGAGAGGAGGAAGGAGATAAAAACATCATAAGGGAATCATTGATTGACTGCCATCTGCATGCCCTCCACTGGGGATCAAGCCTGCAAGCCAGGCATGGCCCTGACCTGGAATCAAATCACGACCTTCTGGTTCATAGGCGGATGCTCAACCACTGAGCCATGCCGGCCGGGTAATGGTGATTTTTAATGTTAGAACAGAAATATCATCTGTCAAGTTGGGCATTAATAATGTTAATGTTGCTTTTACATATATATCCTTTTTTTCAATAACTATTTTCTCCAATTATCTGAATGACTTCCTAAGATACCAGAAGGTGCTTTTACCTAGGGTTAGGGTTAGGGTTAGGATTAGGGTTAGGGTTATACAGACTATATAGAATTCTATCATCAATTCTATCATCAAATATATATAACTGATCTTCCACAGTGAGGAAGGGAGAGAGCCAGAAACATCGATGAGAGCGAGCCATCAATTAGCTGCCCCCTGCATTGGAGATGTGCCTGCAACCAAGGTACATGCCCCTGACCGGAATCAAACCTGGGACCTTTCAGTCCGCAGGCTGACGCTCTATCCACTAAGCCAAACCGGTCCTGGCCATCAATTCTTAAGTAACACGAAAAGTCAAATATTTTATGATTCCACTTATATGAGGGGTCACAAATAGTCAAATTTAGAAACATAAAGTAGAACAGTGCTTACCAGGGGCTAGAGGGTGGGGATGGGAAGAGTTATGGTTTAATGGATAGAGTTTAAGTTTAGGATGAGGAAAAGGTTCTGGAGATGGAGGTGGCAATGACTGCACAGCAGTGTGAATGTACTTAATGCCATACTTAAAGAATGGTTAAGATGGTAAATTCATGTTACATATATTTTACCACCAACCCCCCAAAAAACTAACAAACAAACAAACTCCAAAGCAAAACATGACAATGTTATGTATGGCCTATAAAATGAAAACCTGAACATTATTTCAGTAGTTTCTAAGAATAATCGCAAACATGGGAAGGAAAACCAGTAAGCAAGTGTTCTCAGAATATAAAATCCTCTTTTGATCTTTCAAAACCTTTAAAAACACATCTTTTGTATATCATTCTTCATCAAAAGTAACTATATATCCTTTTTTTAGTAACTATATATTCTTAATTTATAACTCAATTTTTAAAAACGTATAAAAAGATTAATGTTTTTCAAAACTCATCCTGCATTTATATCACCATTTGGGAACCTTGCTTTACCACTGGCTGATCCAAAGAAGGATTTGGGAAATCTGGCTTCTCTGCTCTTGGAAGTTACCCCCAAATCCTTAAGTTTTGAAAATGGTCTTATAATTGCATATCACCTTTAAGGTGATAGTAGGGATCTTAAAATCCAAGAAGCAACATAGATATTTGTGTGTTTCTGTGTAAAAATGGTGGGTATGCCTGTGCTTGTGGGTATAGCAACCTGATCATTAGATTGTGAGAATCAAAATGTCTATATGGCAAAAACCCTTAAGAGAAATCAGGAAACAATGATATTTACCAATAATATCTGCATAGATTTCCATCTTGTTGTGTTGCTGAGCCAGTGTGAAAGCTTCATTGTTACACTTGGACATGACAAGAAACTGGATGGCAGATCCGTAGTCACCTAGCTGTAGGAAAAACCTAAAACAAAGTACTAAATGAACTTGACTTGTTTCAAATAAGCTTGTCATTTACAAAATAAAATATTTCCCAACCATGAGAAACCATTCAACAATAAAAATGAGGTGAACTGCAGTTCTATAGTCTATGATGCTTATATTGGAAAAAACACCCTGTCATACAGTGACTACAATAGTCTTTGAATTTAAACACTTAGGCAAAAAAAAAAAAAAAAAGAAAAAGGGAAAAAGAAAGAAAGAAAGAAAAAAAATAAGTATTCCATTTGAATTTGTTTGCTAAAGGGAAGGAAGCAGGGGTTTTCCTTTAAGGCTAGTTTTTGGAAATCAAACTATCAATGCCTTATGCTACCTGGCTACCATTTTGGCTCCATCCAGAGACTGGGTCTCTCTGACGATACTGACGGCCTTTTCAGGATTATTGAGGTGATCCAGATAGATTCGGATGACACTGTTCCACTGCTTTGCATTCTCATAGGCCACCACAGCTTCTTTGTATCTAAAAGAAATTCTTAGTTCAGAAAAACTTTTTTCTCACGGTCACATTTGGGGGGAAATGCCAATAAATCATTGGGCACTTTCCCCTTTTAATGTGGTAACTGATTATTTTTCTGGAACTTCATTTTCAGAAGGAATGCCAAGAACCATCTCACTAAAATATGTTCTTTATAAGTTTAATAAAGTAAAATACCGAATTTTGTCTTCTCATTTGAATCATATATCCATAATATTTTACATTTTACTCTTTTTCAAAGTTTAAATATTACAATATTAATATAGGCTTATTTTGGAAAACAAGATTTTTTCCCCAGTTATACTAGTAAAGCTGAACAGTGATACAGAAAATCTTTGTGTTGACCTCTAGATGGCGCTGAACTTCTCTTCAGTACACTAGCTCTCCAGCTCATTTATTTAAGGTTACTTTCCTAAAAGTGGAGGGTATTAACCTTTAAAAGTCTCTAATACATATTGTTCAATAACATTTTAAAGGCTTTAGAAAGTCATACTACCATTAATAAGGTATAATAAGTGCATTTGGACAGTATGGTCATTGATTTAATATAATCTCTCCCAATATGATAGGTTAAAATGACACACTGTTGCTTTCATTATTAGTAAGGTAGAGCTAACTGATATTTGCATGAAATGCAATTTCGTAATTGTATTTCCTCCCGAGGGTCTCCTTGTCTTTTTCTTCCTAGCATCTTTGAGTTTCTTGTATGAGGTTGCAGGAGACCTTTGTGTATTCAGGATATTAACCATCAATTTGCTTATATTTTAATATTGTTTTAGAAGCCTAAAAAGTGAAACCACAGTTGTGGAATTCATGTTTCTTCACCTTTTCTCTCTTTGCATCAGTATTTATCCTCAAGAAAAATGACTATTACCAACTTTACTTTCATGCCATATTAAATAAAAATGTCCACTCCTAGCCGAAACTGGTTTGGCTCAGTGGATAGAGCATCGGCCTGCGGACTGAAGGGTCCTGGGTTCCATTCTGGTCAAGGGCATGTACCTTGGTTGCGGGCACATCCCCAGTGGGGGGTTTGTAAGAGGCAGCTGATCAATGATTGTCTCTCATCGATGTTTCTAACTCTCTATCCCTCTCTCGTCTTCTCTGTAAAAAAAAAAATCAATAAAATATATATATATATTTAAAAATGTCCACTCCTAGTATTTAACGCTCAAATAGAAAGAGTTAACACTCTGCATTTGGATGCATGCAGACTTGCCAGCGGTGTGTAAGTTTGAGGGAATTTCACAGCCTGGCTCTTCAGCCAGGCATAGGGCAGAGCTGTTTGCTGTTTCTCTGCTTTGGCTTTCTCAGAGGGCTGCAAACATCACTGCTGATGTGTAAAACAGTACCGTACATTGATGGAGATGTGAGAAAACGTACAGACCTCCCATCTGCTTCTTTGGCTTTGGCATACTGCAGGTAAATCTTGGGGGAAGAGACATGAGGCAGAAGCTCACCGACTTTTGCCCTAGAAAGGTGGATGCAGGAGAAAAATATCACCGCGATGTTCATCAAAAGTAGCTTCCTACAATCAAATGTCAGTCTTCGGCATTCAGAACAGAGTTCTCATGAGCTTTTAAAAAGCCTGGTTCTTACAGTTAAAGATGTAATTGATTTTTCTCTTGACCACCCCTCTCTGCCACCCTGGAAGGAAAATGGGGGCAATCCCTATTTCTTTCTTCCAGTAACTTATCTGATCAGGGATTTCCCCAAGTCAACAGAATGTGCTGTTCTTTGAAAAAAAGTATTATTAATATGAATTCATATGAAAAGAAGCGGGGGGGGTGGGGGGGGAGGAGGTGGAGGGAAGGCCCAGGTAGGAGGAACAGGAAGCACTGGTGTGAGGAGCAACAAGGAAACAGGTGGGAAGCCCCTGGGACACCTTCGTTTCCATACCTGCTCAGAACAAATTTCAGCCAATTCTTACCAATTCTTATAGCGAATGTAAACAGATGCTGCTTTGTCATAGTAGAGGCCTTTTTCATAGAGCTGGGCTGCTTCTGCATATTGCTAAGAGGATATGAGATTATGAAAATACTGAACTTATTATGTATAAGATCACATGAATATGTAAGCACAGAAAAGCATACCTTCATATTCTCCAGAATGGCCCCGCAGTCTCTCTTAAGGACCCTGCTGGGATGCTTAAGGGCCTGGTTAACCCCTCGCCGTATGTCTCCCATTCTTATGGACATCTGGGCCACTCCAGCCAGACACAATTCATCATGCTCCTGTAATTAAGAAGGCAAATAGCTAACAAATCAGATTCTAACTTAAAATGCTGTATTTTAGTCAAAAGATGAATTTAAATCTAAAATGAACCCAAAGTTATGGTTAACTTTCATTAATCTCTTCAGGAGTATCTTTGAGATTTGGGAGCATTTTTTTCCTCTTAAGTCTACATCTTTTGTTCAAAAGACCATTTTTTTTAACTGCCTTTTGTCCTAATACCTTTGCATATCTCTGTATGTCTTCTTGCTGTTAAATTTTACATAAGGAAAAAATATATTGGATATGTAAGCATATGTGCTATGGATAAAATTAAGAGAAAACCCATTTATCAAAATGAAGATCTCTCTACTGGGCATGATTAAAGATAAAAACTTCATTTAAAGTTGGTTACTTCATTGAAGATAACTAAATAATTTTTCAAATAATGAATCTAAACTAGTAAAATGTAATGTCAGATTACGTTTTATGTAAAGCAGTGTATTTGGTAGAATGTTCTGTGATGATGTCTGCCTTATTAACAGCCACAATTGGCTACTGAGCACTTAAAAAACAGCTATTGGGACAGAGAGACTCAATGTTAAATTTTATTTAATTTAAAATAACTTAAATAGCCACAAGGGGCTAGAGGTGACTATTTGATAACACAAATAAAGAATGAACTAGAATAGATGTAGCCTAACAAAGAAATTACCAAAAAGCCAAGAGACCAATGAGCCAAGGATATGATTGGACAATTCATAAAAAATACAATTGGTCATAAAAAAAAGCTCAACTTCATTAATAATCAAATGCATAAAAAAGTGAAACACTTTTTCTTGCTGATCAAATTGGCAGAGATAAAAACAATTGATAACATTCATTGTGTTAAGAATGTGGGGGGAGCTGAGACTGGTTTGGCTCAGTGTATAGAGCGTCGGCCTGCGGACTGAAAGGTCCCAGGTTCGATTCCTGGGTCAAGGGCATGTACCTTGGTTGCGGGCACATCCCCAGTAGGGGGTGTGCAAGAGGCAGCTGATGGATGATTCTCTCTCATGGATGTTTCTAACTCTCTATCCCTCTCTCTTCCTCTTTGTAAAAAATCAATAAAATATATTTAAAAAAAGAATGTGGGAGGAAATGGACACTTTTATACAAGACGGATAGCTGTGTGAATTATTGCCATTTCCTTTAGCAGTACAAAAGGTTAAAAGCACACATTTTATAACCTAGAAATCTCACCTGTAAGATTATATCCTTCAGAAATACCATCATAGGTAGCTAAAGATACATGTACTAACCGCTAAACGTATTGTCATCTTCAGTTTGCAAGAGTTTAAAATGATCTATATACCCTTGCAAAATGGTTAATAAACTGAGAAAAGGCTTACCTGCTAAGTATTGAATAAATACAATGCAAATAAGATCATGATATATTCAAATGAAATTAATAGCCCAAAGATAATTATGTGTATCTTATTTTTATTCAAGATTACCTTATTTTCACCTGTTATTCCTTTCTCATAATGAGCCAAGGCATTTACATAATCGCCCCTAAAAGAAAAATCAGAGTGGGTTTTAATACATATTTAAGTATCTTATTTACATGCATGAGATTTAGAAGTTAATCTTTGTCGCTGAGTTGTTTCAGCTCACATAGACGTGATACACAACAATACACTAGCATTCTTTCAAGTGCAGTGCTTTATTTTGCTACTTTAAAAACAACTGTTTAAGTGGATTATGCTAGGCTGTAAAGTACTGGCTGTGTAGCATTCTAGGCATCTTTGGGATCTAAGTAAAATCTTATGGGCTACTTTTGGTTAATTATCTCCTTCGGTACAGTAAATGACAATCATGTGACCACAAAAATCAGTGTCCCCCTCTTCCCCCCCCAAAAAAATCCAATATTTTTAAGTACATTATGCATTGAGAAAATCTGGGTAGGAATGGAAAAAACACTAGGGTTACAGTATTGAGGGCACTGGTTCTTTTTAATAAAAAGTATTATTCAAAATATAAATAACATTACTCCCTAATCCCACGACTGATGCTAACATGGACCTGCAGATCCGGAAGACACATAAATGACCTCCATTCATTTTTATTATTTGGGACAGAACGGATAGTGATTTTTTGAGGTCCATTTGGAAATCCATCTTCTGAGAAAACATCTCCTCCAGAATAAATTAATCAGCTCTGAAGATCGTGTTATTTGAGATCCACCTGAGATCCACCCCTCTAAGCCTTACTTAGTTTCCTCATCTGCTGGTGAATGGGGAATTTTTTTTTTTTTTAAGACAAGCTGTTCTGCTGATTGAGAAGTTCATTTTGGACACATAGCCAGAAATGTTACCAACTGGAAATTTCTAATATTTGGACCCAATTATGTCACAACACAGCTAGGAATGTCTCCTGACAGTAGGAATGTCTCCTAACATATCCTCCCTTCAGGAGCTGGAGGTTTCTACCTGGGCAAGTCCAATTAGGAGATGCTAAATCAAGATTTTTAGCTGGTTGATCTGGCTCAATGGTTGAGTGTTGACTCATGAACCAGTAGGTCACAGTACAATTTCCAGTCAGGACACATGCCTGGGATGTACAGTCGACCCCCAGTAGGGGGCGTGCAGGAAGCAGCTGGTCAATGATTCTCTCATGGTTGATGTTTCTATCTCTCTCCATCTCCCTTCCTCTCTGAAATAAATAAAAACATATTAAAAAAGATATTTGGAACTCTCACTTTATTTTTAGGTTATTTTAGCTCACTCACTTTATCATTTTATTATGGAACTCTCTTATGGATCTAGCTCACGAGTCTAATCCTAGAGAGCTAAATCCCTCTCACAGCTGGCAGACTGGTCCTGCTTTGACCTAATCAAGGTCTTGGATTACAAGCAAACTTGGAACTGAGCACAGACCTAGGGCCTTAGGTTTCAAAATCAGAAGCTGGAGGCTACTGGGATATTTGATGATGATGAGATATACCTAACTTGCTACTATTATCACAAAGGAACTCTCCTGATCAGTTGGGGGCCAGCATACAAGTAGCAGTGAAAGTTTTGGGAACTGGTGGCTTCACGGTCACATATTGAGCAGAAGGAGTTAAAATATACCAACAGCAAAGCACAGGCTTCCAGATGGCTCAGTTCATGTGACTGCAGTGAGACAATGTGAGAACTGGCTGCAAACGCTTCGATTCCCCTGAGGGAGAACATCCAAGTGTTCAGATGGCCTGAGGGCTTACTGGGTGTTTGTGTTCTGCCAGGACATGGTGAGTCACCCATGTGGCCCCTTTCTCTTCAGCACAGAAGCTTTGTACTCTGACACATCACCCACTGACAGAGATGGAGGGCCAGGACCCTGAGGCCTGTCCCTGTCGTGTGCATTAAAATTCCAATTTGTCTTTTTAATAAATGAGTTTACTTTGTAAGGAGCAGAGATATGACAAATTTAAATCCCGGTTGATTAAGAAGAAATATCGTCTCCAAAAAGTTTTTTGTTTGCAAAATTTAAAATAAGGTCTCTTGGTTAGAAATGAAAGAATACTTTTGGGTGAGAATAATTTCTACAATTATAATCTGTGTGTCAACATTTTCAATGAATCCAAAGTCTATATGAAAATAAAATGGAATTATATAAAAACTTTTAAAAAATAAAATGTTAGAATCATATTTCCTTTTGTTCAAAGAATAACATTTTACCACAATTATTCTCTAGTATATTTTCTCAATGGAGGTGACAGAGCTCCCATGGGGGTAAAAATTGATATTGAAATGTATCGTAAAATGTCAGAAAAGCACTAGCAGGTTTGTCTCAGTGGATAGAGCATCGGCCTGTGAAATGAAGGGTCCTGAGTTCTATTCTGGTCTAGGGCACATACCTAGGTTGCAAGCTTGGTCCCCAGTACGGGGTTTGCAGGA
Organism: Vespertilio murinus; assembly: GCA_963924515.1. Taxonomy (NCBI): domain Eukaryota; kingdom Metazoa; phylum Chordata; class Mammalia; order Chiroptera; family Vespertilionidae; genus Vespertilio; species Vespertilio murinus. The sequence continues at coordinate 21,697,798 of OZ004704.1, read as the reverse complement.
GGCAGTCAGGATGATTCCCTCATCATTGAAGTTTCTCTCTCTCTTTCCCTCTCCCTTCTTCTCTGAAATCAATAAAAAAAAAATATATTTTTTAAAGTCAGAAAAAATTATCCCATTGTGATGTAATTAACACTTCACATATACATGGGACTTATATTTGCAAATGAATTATTTATTTATTGCCTCTGTGGGTATTTGCGTTAGTAGCATTAAGCATCGCTAAATGTGAATTAAAAATGGATCTTGAATGCTTCTAAGATTACACATTTATTCAGCATTGAAGTAAAAATCTATAGTCTCTCAACTAACACTATTGATAATTAAGACAGACTAGCAACCAGTGCCCTGGAAAATCCTAAATCTCTCAGAACAGAAGATGGCATTTCCAAAGGAAGGAAAGATTTGTGAAGCCTATTCATGCATCACTCAGGCACCGAATATTGTCCATATGCAATTCAATTTAAAAAAGAAAAACTATAAAATAAAGCAAATAGAATTTGTAGTCCAATACCTGGAATTTTTCGCTCTGCTTTGAAATTACACTATAAATCCTCAAAGTGTATAAAGAAGTCAAGATCATGAGCTTAGGTTTTGAAAAGCAGTATGTCACCTTGATGGTCAAATGTGATTCAAAACAATATTTAGACTCTAAATGTAGAAAAGGCTCATCTAAAACCTAAACTTGATGCTAAAAATGCAAGTGGATAAACGCATGGATAAGACAACATCAGTAAGAAAAAATTTATTTTGTTTGTATAATTAATCTCGTTTCCCCTGAAAAAGAAATTATTAAATCAATGGAGGGCCTTATAACAATGGCAGTTTAGAATTTAAGATATTCCGTAATTTTGTCAGTAGTCAGTAATTCAGCAATTAGGTAGCAACTGAAGCATAAAAAGATGAGGACTTACGTGAATTCAAGCTGAATAGCATATTCTTTGGAGATCAATGGGATCTGATCCGGGGCTAAACGCTTTGCCAGCTGCAGAGCGCTGTCCCAGTGCTGCAAATCCCTCCTCATCTATTAGGGATGGAAAGGAGTGAGCAAGTTATTTTGCACAGTCACCATACAGTGCTAGTGTTAGTAAAGTGATGACAAAACTTTTTGTTTAAAAAATGAAACTTCATCTTTGCAAAGATAATACATTACTCTAGTATATTTTCTCAATGGAGGTGACAGAGCTCCCATGGAGGTAAAAATTGATTTGGGGGAGCAAAGACATCTTAGCTATTATTACAAAGGTTTGTGGCCCTCCAGAACTCAATTCTATATAGTGAAGAACATAAACTGATGAACAAAGATAGATCCAGAAACAGAGAAGCATTGAACTGTCAAACTCAAGGCTGTGGGGGTGGTTGTGGGGGTGGTGGTAAAGGATTCACCAAAGGACTTGCATGGATACATATAAGCATTACCCATGGACACAGACACTGGGGGAGGGGGTGGAGTGAGGGCATGTGCTGGGGGGTGGGAGTGGCTGGGGAGAGGCCAATGGGTGGAAAATAATATTGTGATAGCTATGTATGGGCCAGGATGGGCACTTAAAATATCAGAGAGACCACTCTGTAGAGTATATTATGGTCTAACCATTATGTTGTACATCTGAAACTAATACAGAATAATACTGAACATGAACTATAATTGGAAAAAAAAAGATGGAAATTGTATGTTATGTTTTTTATCACAATAAAAAAATTAAAGGACACTTTAAGTAATAAAAAAAAAAACCCCACTCAATTCTACCCAACAAAATCTTATTCTTTAGTACTCAAAACTAATTAAAATTAATCCAACCAACCAATTAAATTATTCATTTTCCTTCTTAAAAAGTTGAGAAGTACTTTACTACAGGAATTGAGGTTATTTTATGAGAAGATTTAAAGCTATACCACAACACAAATAATAGCAAACATAAATAAAATGTGATATTTTACAGAGATGAAGGGAGAGAGATAGAGAGCTAGAAACGTCGATGAGAGAGAGACACCGACCAGCTGCCTCTTGCACACCCCCTACTGGGGATGTGCCCGTAACCAATGTACATGCCCTTGACCGGAATCGAACCCAGGACCTTTCAGTCCGCAGACTGATGCTCTACCACTGAGCCAAACCGGTTTCGGCTCAAGTCCACATTCTTAATCACTGTTCCCTGTGGCCACTTCTCTCTTCCTTCTTGTGTTGAACTAGGTAAGTTTATTTTAGTTCTTCTGCTGCATTGCTCATCTCTGGGAAGCTATTGATGATACACTAGTCCTTAGCCCACATTTTCTTTCCTTTTTTTTTTATTTTTATTTTTTAATCTTCACCCGAGGATGTTTTTCTCATTGATTTTTAGAGAGAGTGGAAGGGAGGGTGGGGAGGGAAAAAGAGAAACATCAATGTGGGAGACACATCTATTGGCTGTCTTCCACATGTGCTGGGGCCAGGGATCGAACCTGCAACTCTTTGGTGTGCTGGCTGATATTCACCGCACACGCCATACAGGGCTCCTTAGCCACCTTTTAACGCACTGGAGAATTCCATACAATAAATAAATAAAAGATAAATGTGTCTCACTTTTCCCATTTGGACAACAGAGACTGTAACAGTGCTATTTCACAGGATTGCTGTGAGGCGTAAATGAAGAACAGTCTATCAAGTGCTTAGGAAAGTACCTGGCACATGTGAACACTCAATAAATGGTGGCTGTTTTCATTTGTATGTGTCTGTGTACGTTATAAAGTCTGCTCTCTTTGGACGCATTTAGATCGAAATTATTTGGTAATGTTACCATACCATGCCTTTTATGGCTCCACAGAATGCAGAATGAAAATAATTTTGAAGTGAATGAGTACTCAGGGGTCCTTAGAGCTGAAGTCTGAATTCTAGAGGGGCAAGGCCTGTGGCGTCTGGTGCCGAGGAATGTTAGCCATGTACAAGGTGAGATCCCCCCCTTACATGGCCTTGCTCCCCCCCTCATTTGCTGCCATACCTCCAGCGCGGCAACGGGACAGCTGGACGCAAGGTACAGGTCCTGAGCCAGGTTGAAATCCTTAGTAAACATGGCAAGATGTCCTGCCAAAAGGTTGTTGTCCTCGATCCCCTAAAAATAAGAGCAGCTTTCATGAGAATACAAATTTTGTGTTTTTGTTTTGCTTTGATTGATTTGAGAGAGAGAGAGAGAGAGAGAGAGAGAGAGAGAGGAAGGGAGAAGAGAGACATCGATTTCTTGTCCCCTTCTTTATGCATGCATTGCTTGATAGTTATATGTACCCTGACGGGGGCTCAGGAGGACATTCCAACCAACTGAGCTACCCAGCCAAGGCCATAAGGTTTAGCTAAAAACAAAACGAGAAACTTTGCTTAGTAAGAAGTGGTAATGTTCTAGCCATTAACTTGTTGAGGACTTAGGTAAGATTAACTACTGAAATGTAAAATGCATGAATAAATACCATTTACATCCTACCCTGATAATCGTCATAAGGTGCTGTTTACCTTTATCTGTTCCAAGGACATCACCATGCCAACATCTCCAATGGCCCGGTAGACGCGGATTGCGAACTCCACGTCCATGTGTTGGAGGCATTCTCTGCCCAACTCATTCCAGGCATCGTGGTCTTTCAGAATCATGCACAGTTCCCAAGCGTCAGAAAACCTAGGATTGAGCAGAAGCTTAGTCAGGGGGCTCTTTTTGCTCCCCACAGGGCAGTTATCAGGTTATACGTACTTTAATGTCAATCCCTTGATAAATTTTGTAAAACACTTCTTACAAGTGTTTTCATTATTTACAAGTCATGAAAAATTACATAAACGTTTCTTCCTCTTTTGTACAGATGACTTTTCTTAAATTCATTTTATTAATCTAAATTTACCTTCCCCATTAACAATTAATTCTATTTATTTTTGGTTTACTTCATACAGACATGAAAATTAGTTTCGTTCTCACATAAGTATAATAAAATTAGTACTCTATTCCTATATGTTTGGAAGTGTAAAACAGGGGTCAGCAAACGATGGCCCACAGGCCAAATCCAGTCCACTGTCCATTTTTAAAAGTAAAATTTGAACGTCAGCCTATGAACCAGGAGGTCAGGGTTTGATTCCCGGTCAAGGGTACATGCCCAGGCTGTGGGCTCATTCTCCAGTAGGGGGCGTGCATGAGGCAGCTGATCAATGATTCTCTCCCATCATTGATGTTTCTATCTCTGTCTCCCTCTCCCTTCCTCTCTGAAATCAATAAAAATATGTATTTTTTTTAAAAAGGGTAAAGATTGAGTGGGATGCAGCTCCATCAGCCATGCATCATGGATTGTCTCAGCTGCTCTCGTGCTACAACAGCCGAATTGAACAGAGACAGAGACCCTATGGCTCCTTAACACGTGAAATCCATATCATCTGGCCCATAACAGAAAAAGCTGGCTGACTTCTGATTTAAAACATGACCATAAATGCCAATAAAGCATTTTGTGGGACCTTTACATTAATGACTATATTACATCTATCCATCTATTCACATCTGCATTTTCCTGTCTCACACACATTTATTGAGCACCTATCATGGGCCAGGAACTGTGCTGGGAACCAAGATACAAAGATCAAACCCAGGCATTGTCCTTCGGGTGTCATAACTGGGGAAGGTGGAAGAGACAGATGAGAATGACAGAGTACAACAGAAGTAATCGAGTGCTGACAATATGGGAGTCTTTGTGCTACGTACTCTGCATGAATTCTCTCACTGGGTTACTCTGACAACCCTATCCACTCTGGATTATTTTACTTCTCCTTCATAGGTGAGAAAGTGAGGATTCTTTCCCTTAAGAGACTAGCCTCAGGCACACAGTGGTAAATGGGAAAGTGCTCTAAACCACTATATTGTGTCCCAGCTCTGGGGCAGGTGTTTGTTTGTTTTGAAGGGAGGGGGTGGGGGGACTTCAGGGAAGGCTTCGGGGACTAGGCGAGGGCCCCACTGAACAGCGAGGACTCAGGAGTTACTACGTACAGAGAGGGGGCAGGGCCTTCTGGGAAGAGAGAGCAGCACGTGCCTGAAAAATACTGAACTCAAGCAGCCAGTGGGAGAAAGGAAGGAGAGGAGTAGGGACGGCTGAGGCGGGTATTAAACCATCAAGTGCCCAGTAGGTCAGGCTGAGGTCCCAGAGAGCAGGGATTTCTTCCCAAAGGCAGAGGAAGTCACTGAAAGGTCTTCAGAAGGAGCGTCAGAGGGCCAGACTCAGCTTTTTAAAAGAGTGGAGAATAGATGAGATTGTTTTGAAACTATCAGCAGAGAGAGAAGTCAGTAAGTAGTTATATGATAGTACATTCTTCCAAGTGAGGGCCTGGGGGAACACAGAAGGGGAAGAGGATCTGGTGTGTGTGTGTGTGTGTGTGTGTGTGTGTGTGTGTGTGTGTGTGTGTGGTAGGTATCTGTGTTAGGATACGTGCATGTATGATTGGAATAGGGGAGAAAAGAGGATTGGGAAAGACACTTTTTAAATATATTTTATTTTTATTTTTTTTACAGAGAGGAGGAGAGAGGGATAGAGAGTTAGAAACAGTAATGAGAGAAACATCGATCAGCTGCCTCTTGCACACCCCCTCCTGGGGATGTGCCCGCAACCAAGGTACATGCCCTTGACTGCAATCGAATATGGAACCCTTTAGTCCACAGGCGGACGCTCTATCCACTGAGCCAAACCAGCTAGGGTGGAAAAGACACTTTTAAACATGGCAAGTGTGAGGAGCTCAGTGACTCCCAACCACATGTGACTCGTAGGCAGTGCTAAACAGAGATGCAAGTCAAAGATGCACATTTGGAATCAGCCTTGAAGAGATGGTACTGAAGCCAGGTGAGCAGAGAAGATTCACTCAGGAAAGAGCCTGACAGTCAGAAGAGGCCCCTCGCTGAGCAGCAGCAGCAGCAGAGAGATGGAGGGAAGCATTAGAACCGCAGAGGAACTCACTGTGGCCCTAAGATGTAAGAGGAAAAGGCAGGAAGAGGAAATCTCAAGCAAGGCCAAAGCAAACTTTATTAGGATGAAAGTAAGATGTTATTGTCATTTCAACAACTGCACTATTTCGAAGATTAGAAAATGAAGGGAATAAAGCACTGATACTGACTTTCTTCAGAATTTATACACGTTTTCATACGCGTGATCTTACCTGAGCCTCACAATAATCCTGTGAAGTGAACGAGGCAAGTGCTATCATCTCCTTTACAATCCCCAAAGCAAGCGAGCTCCGTGAGAAGTGTGTAAAACCCTACCTTTTCAGCACTAAGGTCTGTGTCAGCATCTGCCTCAGCTCATTGGGCCCCACGTCTTTTAAATTGCTGAGGAAGCTGTGAGTGTCGAGGTAGACATTGTTTATTTGTCCACTCTGCGTCTGGCAGGTCAGCTCTCCATTATACAACAGCAAAGGCTTGTGAGCGAAGGGGACTTTGGTGCCGTCAGCCAAAATGACCCTGGATCCTACATTATAAAACAGACATCTTAATGCTGAAAGGTAATACGCAGCACAAACATCAGAAAGGCACGTTTTCATTTAGTTGCAATGGACATTGATTGATCATCGAACGTACAAAAAGGCGAGTAGGTACCTTGTATTGTGTTCCTGTGAAAGACATAGGTGTACGCCTTGTCATCATCATAAGCAATGAAAACACCTTTATCCAGTGGCCAGTTTTCCCAAAGCACACCTTTAATGGTTGGTGAAAAATCTGGAATCTCATACGTAGCATCATTAACCTATAAAACAGGATTTAAAGTGTTGCCCCCAGTCTGTACATAAATCATTACCATTTGTAATGGCAGGAGCCTGTCTGCAGCCTTAGCTGGCATTGCTTACAGACCCAGACTCAACCCACAACACCCCAACCGTTCCAATATTAGGTCTGACTTGAAAAAAACCCACAACAACTATAGTTATATAGAAAATCAAGGGTTTTAGCTAAAATTTGGTGAATTTGCAGGCAAAACTACAAGTCTGGACACAAAACATCAAGTTAAGGGAAAAAAAAGATGAAGTTGCTCAAGATGACAGAAACTTAAACTATGAACACTTGTGTTTAGAACTGGGCACAGAAATGCTCCAACTAGAGAGGAAACAGAAATTGATTCATGTATGATTTAAAATTTAGATAAATTCAACTCTGTTTCACTTCAAAAACTTCTCTACAATGCACGCTAACAAACATAAAATGTACTGCTATAGTAACATAACCTATTAAAAAAGCAATCTAGCCCGGCTGGTGTGGCTCAACGGTTGAGCATCAACCTATGAACCAAGTACGTCACGGTTCGATTCACAGTCAGGGCACATCCCCGGACTGCAGGCTCAATCTCCAGTGGGGAGAGCGCAGGAGACGGCCAATCAATGATTCTCTCTCATCAACGATATTTCTATCTCTCTTTCCTCTCTGAAATCAATAAAAATATATATTTAAAAAAAGCAATCACCTATTTCTGTGAACTCAGGCCGGTAGGCTAACAGTGTTTCCCAATGTGTGGTACGCGTACCCCCAGGGGTACGGGAAGAGTTTGGTGGGGATATGCACTGCACCGTGCTTAGCTGCACCTAATTCTACGTTCTCATGAGTCAAGTCAAGACAGTCTTGTGAGGCGTGAGATGGTCCGGTGTGCAAATAAATATTATTTATAATATAACTTTTATTATATTTTATTATGAATAATTTTATTTTTCGTTTATTATTTTGTGTATGTACCAAAATATCTTGATTGTTATTAAAATATATCCATTTTTTTTGACGAGGGGTACTCAGCATTACGAAAATTATAGAAGGGGTACACAAATGTCAAAAGTTTGGGAAACACTGGTACATATGCTGCATGTGGAAGTGAGAAATACCTGCTTTCTCCCTAATCTGTCTTCCTCTAAAAATAAGAATGAAATATAAAATTCTTATGAAGAAAAGCTAAATCTATAGAGTTGTGCTGTCCAGTACAGTATCCACCATTTACTAACCTCATGTGGCTATTGTGCACTGAAATGTGTCTCATCCGAATTAAGATGATGTATGCAAATGTGAACTACATATGAGATCTCAAGAAGTTAGATCCCATGTGTATCTAACTAAAAGAGTGTGAAACATCAATAATTTTTATATTGATTACAAACTGAAGTGATAATATTGAAATTAATTTCACCTATTTCTTTTTACCTTTTTAAAAATGTGCTTTAAAAACTAAAAATTACATATGTGGTTACAATGATATCTCAATTGGATAGTATTACTGACCAGATATTGTACTAATTACTTATGTATGTAACTTCACTTAACTATAACCTCTAGTTTATAAGACAGCTCCTATTATTATGCCCATTTGCAGGTGAACAAACTGAGGCACAGAGAAATCTGCACTGAGTCACACGGCTAACAAGTAGAAGAGCCAAGTCTTGAACCCAAGCAGTGCGGCTCCAGCCTATGCTTCTAATCACTATGCCCACTGGCCTCCGGTTTGTAAGGATGAGCACACCAGCGCCAATGGACTGGTGGCAGATTTTTTTTTTTAAAGGGTAGCCATTTGTTGAGTGGCAGATACAGTATGAAAAACGTTGTGTGCATCATCCATTTAATTTTTATACAACCACCTATAACATAGGTACCGGCATGGAATTCACTTTAGAGCTGGGGAAAGGGGAACTCCAATCGGAGTGAGAGCTCTGGAGGGAGCTCCTCTGGGCTCATCCCGATGCCATTTGCTGGCTGTGTGACCTGGGACAAGTTCCTTATCTTCTCTAGGCCTTAGTTCCCTCACCTGTAAAGTGGCAATAATATGAGTATTTACCTCTGGGCTGCGATGAGGACAAAAGAGATCCCTAATGTATGTCAAGAGTACTCAGCACAGAAATACTGGTTATTATTACTAATGTAAATTCAGGTCTGTTTGTCTTTAAAGTCCATGCACTTAACTACTACTACACCTGATTGCCTCTCTGAAGGGCGACATGTTTAAAAACTTTCTAGAAGATCACAAGCTATCCTTCATGGGCATAGAGGGAGTGTGTGTGTGTGTGTGTGTGTGTGTGTGTATGTGTGTGTGTGTGTGTGTGTATGTGTGTGTGTGTGTGTGTGTGTAGAGTATATAGGTTTTATTGGGGTGTATATAAGAAAAAGTAATCTCTAAATTCTAATGTACAACATGAGTCACTTACTACCCACATAGTGGAAAAAAACACAGGTTGAATAAATATACATGTGAAGAAAAATTGAAAGTAAGTTTAAAAATTTTAAAGAACTGTAGTCTGAATATTTGCATGTATGAACATCACAGGAGCAATGGCTCTCTCGAATTATTTGAAACAGCGGACAATTAGGCTGCAATACCAGCACACGGTGGTGGGGGCGGGGAGGGGGGAGGGCTGCAGCCTCCTGCCCGCTGGGTCAGAGGCTGGGAAGGCTCTGCCCCAACTTCCTTCTCCTTCCCTTCCAAGCTGGCCCTCCTCAGAGGAAGAAGTCCGGGTTATTATTTAAAAGAGGAATTTACTCCTGTGGGCACAACACTCCCTTCTGGTATCTTACACAGCCAGTTAAAATTCGAGCCTACCAAAGAAACCTTAACTTGAATAAAAGCAAACACCTACCCACATGTTGGGGGGGAGAGAGCACATGCCCTCATGGAGTCATTCTTTGTGTGAATTTTGTTCAACAAGGTTGTTTTTTTCTTTTTTAAATAAATCTTTATTGTTGAAGTATTACATATGCCCCCCCCCCACCATTGCCCCCTTCTCATTTCCCTCAAAGTTATTTTTTCCTAATATTTGAGCTGCAGGTTAGAACTGGAAAAGGGAGTGGGGATGAGCAGCAATGAGAGAGAATTCCGGATTTGAGGGGTTTAAGGGTAGTAAAGAGGGCAGGGCTTTAACCAACACATACTAACTAGCTCCTCTGCCTGATAACATGGAAGGATTAACTCATTATACCTCAGTCCAACTCTATGAAGGTGGTCATACTGACCTCTAAGAGAAATTACTAAGGAACGGAAAACTGTAAAAAGAGAAAGATGTAGCAATGTGTTTAGGCAGGTCTTGCTCTTTGCCCTTCCCCTGCAGTCAGACCCAGTTCTGACTAACTCCTGTCAGACACCCGATGGCCCCGGACCCCTCTGGTACCTTCAGCAGCAGTCCCCACCTGTGGCACACCCACACATGGCAGCTCTGCTTCTTAGGCTGCTACAGAAACGGAATCTGTATCAGGCTGGATTTCCTTATTGTGTAGAGGGAACTCAAGGTTATCTTTATATTTCTGTCATTTTCCCTCATTGGTCTGTGACCAGGAGAGAAATGTGTTGAGTAAGAACCAGTATATTAGAGATTTTGCATAAATAATCCAGTGGTAACCTGCTATACTTGTAAAAATAAATAAATAAATAAATAAATAAATAAATAAATAAATAAAAGGGAAGAGAAAGGAAGGGAAGAGAGGTAAGAGAGGAAAGTGCATTGTGAGGGGAAAGCTGTCTTCACTGGAATGTGTCTTCTCTAAGGTAAAGCACATGTCCAGGAATGGCTACTAAAGATGGGCCAAGAGCAGCTGTAGGCTTATGTAAACTGTGAACAAATTAAAGCATTAGCTGGATATAAAAAATAAATGAAAACTCCGAGTATCTATCTATATACCTATATCTATCTATCTATCTATCTATATCTATCTATCTATCTATCTATCTATCTATCTATCTATCTATCTATATCTATATCATCTGTCAATCTATCTATCTATATATATATATATATATATATATATATATATATATGCCTAAGTGAATGTTATGACCATTTGACCAGTTGCTATGATGTGCACTGACCACTAGGGGCAGACGTTCAATGCAGGAGCTCCCTCTGATGCTCAGTGCGCTCCCACAACCAATCTCCTATGGATTTGAGGGGTTTAAGGGTGGTAAAGAGGGCAGGGATTTAACTAACACATGCTAACCAGCCAACCTCCCCTGGGGCTTCCCCTGGCTGGCAAACCTCCCATGGTCCCTCTCCCCACCAACCAGGCCCCATCCAGCAGCCAGCCCGGCCCCGAATGGGACTTGGTGAGATGGTCCCCATAGACCCTGATGGCCGGCCAGGTCTAGGGACCCCACCCATGCACAGGAGGCATGTGTACCATGCCTCTAGTAGTAAATAATGTAAAAACACATTTCCTTTTTTCTAAATCTATTTTCAAAAATGTTAAGTACAAAAATATGAGTTAACTGAAAATGGTCTACCTGTTTTTAATCATCTAACACAAAAACATGTTGTTTTTTTTATTCGGGACCTTAAGGGAAGAGGAAAATCAACTGAGGTGGAGGAAGGACAGGGTCTAGCCCCAGCCTGGGGCTTATTGCACATCTGGAGAGAAAGTCATGTACATGCTGATACACTATAACACTGCACGATAAAGAAGGTTAAAAGTGGTACAGAATATAATAACTATTTCTTCCCTAAAATATCTTTCTGGGGCTGACATAAAAATCTGCAGAATAATGGGAAAAGATTCTTTGATGTGAACAGTCATGAAATAGATCACAAACATGATATCACAGACATGATGACAAAGTATGATAATCCTTGGCTCTGCTTACAAGAAAATGATTTTATATATAAAATATATTTAAAAAATACTTTTCTTCATGTGTTGCATAATTTTAAAAGCAAGCATTCAAAGCTTTTCTAGACTTACCGGACAGTAGACAAATCCATCACATTTTTCATCAATGAAAACTAATGTGGTCCCATTGGGGTCAGGGAAAATCCTTTTCACACTGACAGGATGTCGATAATCATTAACGAACTGCCAGTTTTCAATGTAGAAATACTGGATGACACCAGTCTACCAAAAAAAAAAAAAAATCCAATCAAGAAAATACGTTCAGCATTTATGGTAAACATACCTTCTAATAGGAAGAGAAAAAATGTCATATTTCTGATGAAAAAAGAGTCTAAGAATAGTATTTACAATATTTGCAATATACAGGTAGAAGAAAATAAAACAAATTATCTTTCATTATCTTATTAGTGTCTTTCAGAGACACTTTTTAAAAAATTTTTGACAAAATCCAATTTATTCTTTTATAGATTGTGCTTTTGGTATGTCTAAAAAATCTGCCTAACCCAAGGTTACACATTTTTACTCCTGTTTTCTTCTAGAAAATTTAAAGTTTTATGTTTTACATTTGGGTCTATGACCCACTTTATAGAATGTATAAAGAACTCTCAAAACTCAGTAATAAGAAAATAAGCCAATTAAGAATTAATTTTTAAAAATATGAACAGACACTTCACGAAAGAGAAACAGATAGCAAATAAGCATTTGAAAAGATGCCCCTACATCATTAGTCCATTAGTGAAATGCACATTGAAATCACAATGAAGTACCACTGCACACTCGTTAGGATGGCTAACGGTAAAGAGTGTCAGTATCAGGTGTTTGTGAGGATGCAGAGCAGGGGTAAGGAACTCTAGCCCCAGGGCTATGTAAGACCCATGAAATCATTTTGGTCTGGCCCTGCCAAGGCATCGGCGATGAGTTCATTAAATGACCAAAGATAGCAGGCTAATTTTTAAGTTGATAATTTTGTATGGCCCTCGAATGATGCTATAATTATCCAAATGGCCCTTGGCAGAAAAAAAGGTTCCCCATCCCTGATGTAAGGACCTAGGACACATATGCTGTTGATGGGAGTGTAAAATGGTACAACCAAGTTAGAGAACAGTTTGTCAATTTCTCAAAAGATTAAACATACACATGCCATATGTTTATTATTTTGATTGAGCTGATGGTGTTTCACAGGTGCATACATATGTCAAAACTTAACTTTAACATGTGTAGTTTATTACCAATTATACTTCGATAAAGCCCCAATATTTTGAGATTCACAAGAAACAAACTTTTGTAACTATGTATGGTGACGGATGTTAACTAGACTTACTGTAGCGATCATTTTGTAATACATATGACTATCAAATAATTATATTGTGCACTGAAACTAATATAATGTTATATGTCAATTATACTTCAATTAAAAAAAAGAATGAGACAGATCAATACTGCCTTATTGACAGGTGACTGCACTTTGAGTTCTTACTTCAAAGTGCCGGTGGCATAGTGGAAAGAGTACATTTTCCATCATGAAATCTTGCTGTTCAAGTTCCACCTCTGTCACAAACTTAGTGACCTCTCAATCTTCTGTGTCCCCATCTCTAAAATGTCCCTGCTTGCCGAAACCGGTTTGGCTCAGTGGTAGAGTGTCGGTCTGCGGACTGAAAGGTCCCGGGTTCGATTCCAGTCAAGGGCATGTACCTTGGTTGCAGGCACATTCCCTGGTAGAGGTTGTGCAAGAGGCAGCTGGTTGATGTTTCTCTCTCATCGACATTTCTAGCTCTCTATCTCTCTCCCTTCCTCTCTGTAAAATATCAATAAAATATATTTTAAAAAATAAATAAAATGTCCCTGCTTATTTTATATAGTCACTGAGATGAGATCAGGCTTTATAATGTTAGGTGCCATGCAAACATATTATATTTAATGTTTCTTACCACATCATTCATTACTTCACTGGATACACCAGACCTACCCTAATGGTGTAAATTAGTACAAAGACTGATTATTTTTAACTTATTAAGTCTCTCTATGGCAATAAGCATGCTTTAAGACATGCTCTTTTTAAAAAACAACTTAATGAGAGAAAATGGAAATAGTGAATAATTGTTCTTCTCATGTGGAAAACAACACCTTTTCTATCAACTTTACTGAATTTAGAGACTGAACAAGATAACAGGTCTGACATGGTTTGAAAAATATTTGAAAACGTTTTTCACAAATATTAAATGCTGTTACTGTAACTATGCTTAATACTCATGTGGCTAACGTAATACTTAGAGGTATAGGGTATTGGTGGTTCAAAGGACCAAAACACTGAAGTGGGATTCTCAATATCCCGTTAATTTTAATATTTAATAAGTGCCTTCTAAATGTAGGCACTGGAAATCTAGAGTTGAATGAAGTGTCTTATATTTGTCATCAAATTAAGTCCATATAGCAACTATATAAGGAAAATAAGCCTTGGAGGGGTTAAAGAGCAACAAGCAAGTAAAAGAACTAATATTTACATTTAGATTTTCTACACTCCATAGTTTTGCCTTTTTACTGTGCTCTCAAAACTGCTTATAGTCACAAAAGCACTTAATACTAGCAAATCATGCCACCTCTGTGCTGTACATATATTTACTTATGTCAATAATATAGTAGTCATATATTTTTATGTATTGTATAATATATATAGGGTGTCCCAAAATATGTGTATGCACTTTAACAGCTGATAATTCAATTGTGAAAATAAAATGTATTTTAATAAACACTACCTTTATAATTATTCAGAGTGTGTGTATAGGCCTAGCTGGCTTGGCTAAGTGAATAGTGTCAGCCTGCAGACTGAAGGGTCCCAGGTTCGATTCCAGTCAAAGGCACATGTGGGCTCCATCCCCAGTAGGGGGCTTGCAGGAAGCAGTTGATCAATGATTCTCTCTCATCATAGATGTTTCTATCTCTCTCTCTCTCCATTTCTGAAATCAATAAAAATACATAAAAAAGTATATATGTATATATTTTTTTGGGGGGGACATCTTATATTTATATACATATACATGATAATTATATTACATTACAAAGTAAAAACTAGAAATTGCCCCGTGTTCTATATTAAAGAAGACAATACGTACGTCTGTGCCATAGATGAGGAAATCACCAGTTAAGGCATGACATAAAATCCGGCACTTATCATCCACTGCTGGGAAAAGTCGGGTCTCACGCTCTTCTTGAGTATCCAAGAGTTCGCTTTCTATCTAAAACAAAGAATAGCAGTGGCTCAGGGGAGGATCTTTTCTCAGGTCCAATTAAACACTCAGACTCAGCAGACGACACAGGCCGGTTTGCTCAGAAAGGCATCCGGCAGGAAGCACGGCTTCCGAGCAGGGCGGCATTGACACCATTCCAGCGGGAACAGACTTCGCAGGCTCTGAAGCTGTCTAGCGGCTGATCTCTGGCTTCTCATAAGCAAAGAGCCAAGAACACATGTGGAAGGTGCCCTGGTTTAGAAGGCCCATATTCCAGGGCTAATATCTCTCTTTTTTAAAATAAATAAATCTTTATTGCTCAGATTATTACAATTGTTTCTCCTTTTTCTCCCCCATAGCTCCCTTCCACCTGATTCTCACCCCACCCTCTGCCCTTACCCCCTCCCCACACCATTGTCCTCATCCATAGGTTATACGATTTTAATCCAGTCTCTTTCTGCACCCCACACCCCTTTCACCCTGATAATTATCTATCCACTCCCTTTCTTTGCCCCTGATTCTATTATATTCACCAGTTTATTCTATTCCTCAGATTTTTAATTCACTTGATCTTCTTCCTCTTCTTAAGTAATACCTTTCAGCATTTCATATAATACTGGTTTGGTGGTGGTGAACTCCTTTAACTTTTTCTTATCTGTGAAGCTCTTTATCTTCCCTTCAATTCTAAATGATAACTTTGCTGGATACAGTGATCTTGGTTGTAGGTTCTTGCTATTCATCACTTTGAATATTTCTTGCCACTCCCTTCTGGCCTGCATGGTTTCTGTTGAGAAATCGGCTGATAATCGTATGGGTGCTCCCTTATAGGTAACCAACTGCTTTTCCCTTACTGCTTGTAAGATCTTCTTTTTGTCTTTTACCCTTGACATATTGAATATGATGTATCTCGGAGTATTTTTCTTTGGATTCCTCTTGTTTGGGGTTCTATAGGCTTCCTGTACTTGTAAGTCTATTTCTTTCACCAGGTGAGGGAAGTTTTCTGATATTATTTCTTCAAATATGTTTTCAGTATTTTGCACTCCCTCTTCTTCTGGCATCCCCATAATTCTGATGTTGGTGCGCTTGAAGTTGTCCCAGAGGCTCCTTACACTATCTTCAACTTTCTGGGTTTTCTTTTCTTCTTCCTTCTCCAGAGGAGTGTCTTTTGGCTCTTTGACCTGATTCTTGTGTTCCTCCATTCTGCTGTTGGATCTCTGCATGTTTTCCAAGTTAGTCAGTTCATGTATACTTTTTAGTTGGGTCTCATGAAGTTTATCGACCTTTTCTAGGATATTCTTGCATAACCTTAGAACCGTAGTTCTGAACTCTATACCCTCCATCTCTTTCTTTTGAGATCTATTCCCTTGTCTCGGCATTTTCGCTGCTTTTCAGAGTTGGTAGGATGGCTTTGTGTGTTTGGTGTCCTATATGGCCCAGAGGGTCAGCCTCCTCAGTTACCTGAGGTAGACACTCTTGGTGCTCCCCTTTGTGGACTGCGTGCACAGCCTTGTTGTAGCGAAGTCTTTATTGTTGTGAATTGACCTTCAGGCCAATTGGATGTGGGTATCAGCTGTGTCTACTCTGGGATAACTTCTGTATTGGAGACAGTTTTATAGGATCAGACTTGAAAAACTGCAGAAGTCTCTGCTCAGCTTGGATAGGGTGGAGTCTCAGGGCTGAACTGACAGTCTTGGCTTCCGCCCTGCCCTTGTGCACTCGCCTGAGTTTCCGCCTAACCTCTGCCTTCCACGGCTTCCCTGAGTTTCCGCCTGACCGTCCCAGGCTCCCCGTGCAAGAGCGTGGGTGCCCCAGGGGCTCGCCCAGACTTGGGCTGGTCTCTGTAGTCCAGAGCTTCTGACTCCTTCTGCTACAGAGAGGTTGCCACCTTGTAAGGAGAGGCGGCAGCAACCTCCGTGGTTAGACCTGGAGCTTCTGACTCCTTCCACTACGGAGAGGCGACGGCAGCCTCCGCGGTCAGACCTCTACGCGTACTCACTGGTGCTCGCGACAGTAGACCCTGCCGGCTGTGGCTCCCGGGTCCCCGGTCTCCCAGTTTCTGAATCTCTGGGTGCCTTTCTCTACAGTCCAGACTCCACCCGTATGAGCCTGGGACCAGGGTTTCGGCCAGAGTTGGGTTCAGTACAGTCAGTTGGAAAGGGTTCCGTGCAATCGGGAATTCCTCCCCTCCTGCCGCCATGCAGGCATTCGGCAGCTGCACTTGCTCTCCACGCGTGCCAGCGTCTCCCTACCTCAGCACTTTGTGGCTCCCAGTCTGATCCGTGAGCCTCTTTTCTTTTTTCTAGTTGTAGATATTCAACTCCGCCAGCTTTCCTGAGGTTTTGGTGAAGTTATTTTTGATTTTAGTTGTTTTTTTTTAAATGTTGATGAGGCAGCAGCTTAGGAGACTACCTAGGCTGCCATCTTGGTTTTTCCTCCAGGGCCAATATATATCTCTTGAACAACTCAACAGGCATAGCTTCAAGGTCCTCCCACAAGCAACATGCCTAAATGTATGAGTCAGTGCATTCCAGGAGGCCCAGATGTATGTCATTTCCATCAGCTTTTATAGTTCACTTATGGTTTCTATATACAGTTACCAGCAGGGTCATTTTTACCATAAGCAATGTTGTAAGTAGCACAGTTGATAAACTGTTGGGTTTCTCAGGAATAGAACTAGAAAGCTAACTGAACATCACCTGCAGAAGGGTAAAGCTTTTTGTTGCTCCTTTATCCACACCTGGCTTTCTAACACGTCTGCACAAGGTTGCTTCCTGATTGAAGTTTTTAATAAGCCAGGCTGTTCATCGTCATCACTAGGTTAACTGAGCAGGCCTCCGGGACATCGAAATCATACTCACCAAGTGTAACTGGACTTTGCCTTCAAAAAGAGCAGCAGCATAGTCTGAATGAAGGCAAACACTGGCTACTGTCCCCAGATATTCTACATCTTTCAACTTTTTCACACCTGTGGCAATGACAGCAAACAACACATTAAATATGAATAAAATTATATAAAGATTTGCAAATAATGTTAACCTTTGCAAGGATATTCTGAACCTAAAATTTTTATTTCAGAGAGGAAACCAGCTTTCATTAAGTACATAGCAGACCAAGGAGTACCTAAGAAAGTCATTGTGCAAAGGTAGATACCTGTCTGTCTGTCTATTTATTTATTGTGAATCCTCATCTGAGGATATTCTTCCCATTGATTTTTAGAGAGTGGAAGAAAAGGAGAGAGAGAGAGAGAGAGAGAGAGAGAGAGAGAGAGAGAGAGAGAGAGAGAATCAGTTGCCTCCTGCACACCAGAGATTGAGCCTACGTGCCCTTGACCAGAATTAAACCCACAACCCTTCAGAACATGGGCAGAGGCTCTATCTACTGAGCCAAACTGGCTAGGATACACTTTTTCTTTAATTTTCCTCATGACCCCTTACAAGGAGAGGAATCCTCATTCTCCAGATGAGTAACTAAGGCTCAGAGGGGTCAAGAACTTTTTCTGCAGTCATTTAGTTAAAAGAGGCAGAAGGGGAATTTAAATCCAGGCTTATTCCTAAAGGTCATACTCTATCCCTTATACCATGCTGTCTTCACTACAAAGGTAAAGAGTAAAACCTTTCCCAAAATTATGCAAAATTTTTAGAGGAATCATAAAACCTTTCAAACTAAGAAATGGATGTCTGAAGAAAAATATAAAAGAAAAACTTGGTCTTTAAAGAAACTTTTGATGTGTAATTGTACCCCACATGCCAGGTCATCTGCTCATCTCCACAAGTTAGATCTGCTTTTCTCTTAACAAAGCTATATTAACCAACAAAGCTATGGTAACCTACCAGTTCCCTTGTAGTCACAGAATGCTTAAGGTTTAGACTGTGGGACTCAGGGAGACTGCCATGGTACCTGGGTCAAACAACATTTTGGGAAAACTATAGATAACATCTCGATTCAATGTATATGATGCTTCATAGAAAGTAATCGTCACAGGACAATAACTTACAAGCTTACTTTACAAAAAACAAGACCACCCCTGATGCATGTGACCTTCTGATAGTGCCTTAGAATCTACTTGGAGACCCTATCAAGAGACCAGAAGACCTAAAGAGTTTGCCCTAACTCTTCCTCCCCCCTCCCCCCCAACTCCCCTTCTCCAGTTTAAAGATCTTTAACCTAGTCCAGCAGGTAAGGTAGAGTTGAGGCATTGATAAGTCTCCCATCTTTTTGATTCGCACCTTCTTTTTTTTTTTTTATCAAATAACATGTATAATTTATATGATATCTATAATTTAAGTTTTGTCTATAACAGTTTTTATTTTTTTAATTTTTAAATTTAATTTAATTTTTCCAATTTTTTAAATTAAGGTATTATATGTGTACATATCTTACCATTGCCCCCCCACACACACACCTCCCATTCATGCCCTCCCTCCCCAGAGTTCTGTGTTTGTTGGTTGTACTTATATTCATGCATACCAGTCCTTCGGTTGTTCTCTTATCTCCCCCCAGGTCTCCTTCCCCTCCCTGCTGTTATTTGACAATTTGCTTGTTTTATGGTGACTATCTCAGGATCACATGAATAGAATCCGCTCCTCATTTGGCAGTCTGCTTGTTTTATGGTGACTATCTCAGGACCACACGAATAGAGTCTGCTCCTCCTCTGGTTCTCACCGCCCCTCCCCTTGGGTCCCACTGCTTCCCCTAGGACACACGGCTCTCCTGGTGCACACGGCCCCCTGGGACACACGGCTCACTGGGGGCACACGGCCCCCTGGGACACATAGCTCACCCGGGGCACACGGCCCCCTGGGAGACACGGCTCACCCGGAGCACACGGCTCACCCAGGGCACACGGCCCCCTGGGACACACGGCTCACCCGCGGCACCCGGCCCCTTTGGGGGACACGGCTCACCCGGGGCACACGGCCCCCTGGGACACACGGCTCACCCGGGGCACCTGGCCCCTTTGGGGGACACGGCTCACCCGGGGCACATGGCCCCCTGGGACACACGGCTCACCCGGAGCACCTGGCCCCTTTGGGGGACACGGCTCACCCGGGGCACACGGCCCCCTGGGACACACGGCTCACCTAGGGCACCCAGCCCCTTTGGGGGACACGGCTCACCGGGGCACACGGCCCCCTGGGGCACACGGCTCACCCGGGACACCCGGCCCCTTTGGGAGACACGGCTCACCGGGGCACACGGCCCCCTGGGACACATGGCTCACCCGGGACACCCAGCCCCTTTGGGGGACACGGCTCACCCGGGATTCGCACTTTCTTGATCAATCTTTCCTTACACCAAACTGACATTTTGATTTGGGCTTTTCGAAGTGCAGGGCACATGACCCAGAGTTTGATAACAAATACTTTCCAAATAAGATCAGAAACTATATGCTAGATAAGGAAACAACTGGATTTAGACTTGCCATTCTCTCCAAGGACATAAAACCAAGCTCGGTTATTCATTCCCACAGCCAGATGATAAAGTCCTACTGCTACAAAGTTGGGTTCCACATCAACAGAAACTGTGATCGGTAGCTCCTATAATATAGAAAAGTAACTATTAAGTCAACTGCTTTAACTGCTTTGGTTTTATTGATATATAATTTTTTTTTTAAAGCACAGCATTTTCATACTCCTTCAACAGGGTTGGCTACGGTGACTTCAAGGAGGGAGGTGAGATATGCAATCCTTGTGCTGCAGGCATCCCCGAGTATGGGAAGCTTGGTCAGGAAAACATGCAGTGAGCCCCTTTGGGTAGACAATGCCAGCAACTGGCCATCATCTGTCCAGGACAAGGTACTCAACCCTGAAATAGTTGATAAAACAAAGAATTATTCAAAAACAAATATACTGTTGCAGGCAAAAAAGCAAATGTTTTTACTTAAGCTTCCAGAAGCATAAAAATCTCAAAATGTTTTCTTTAAATGTTTAAAGTCTTTATTTAGATGTGGAAATTCACAATGGATTGACATATGAACATGAACACTAACTCATTCAATACTGGCTTAAAGGGAAAATATATAATAATTTAGATTTTACTATTAGAATTGGGATAAAATGTACTAACTCCTTGGATCAAAGTGAACTTATATCCTTCTAGTCAAGGAGTATGACTCAATGTGATTACTAAAATAAGGAGGCTATTTTCGGGAACTCTAGTGAAGGGTGCTAACTGTATTCCTCCTACAAAAACAAACACAAGACACTGTAATTGGAATGAAAAAATGTCAGTCTGCTTCAGAAAAATTAATACCTTTAATTTCATCATCCAGGTTGATTATAGCATACATGTCTTTTAATTCTGCCAAGTCATGGATTTTAATGCTGAAAAATAAAAAAAATTAAACACAAGCCCTAAGTTAAATGTTTTTTGTTCATGAACAATTACAAGCTATACATATTTATTATAGTCTATTTATAATCAACAGACCACTTCAAACAAAATTTAGAAGTCTTATTACATATAAGAACTTACTTTTCCTCTTTATATTATAGTTGTCATATGTATTGCATCTTCATACAATGAACACACTATCAGACAATATATACTTGCTTTCAGTAGCCACATATAAAGATTTCAAAATTTAAAAATAGCCCATTATATCTACCCAGCTATTTACTATTTCTATTCTCTTCCTTCATTCTTGATGTCCCAAATTTCTTTCAGTCATCTGTTCTCTCCTACATGAAGAACTTTTTCAGCAATTCTTTTAAAAAAATATTTTTATTAATTTCAGAGAGAGGAAGGGAGGATAGAAACATCAATGATGAGAGGAAATCATTGATTGGCCACCTCCTGCACGCCCCCTACTGAGGATTGAGCCCGCAACCTCTCTCCAGTCTGCAGGTCGATGCCAGCTAGGGCCATCTAAGAATGTTTTTTATTTCCCCTTTCCTACTGATGGATATCTTCACCGGATATAGAATTTCAGTTGATAGTTCTTTTCTTTTGGCACTTTTTAAAAAATATATATTTTGCCGAAACTGGTTTGGCTCAGTGGTAGAGTGTCGGCCTGCGGACTGAAAGGTCCCAGGTTCGATTCCGGTCAAGGGCATGTACCCTGGCTGCGGGCACATCCCCAGTAGGAGGCGTGCAAGAGGCAGCTGGTCGATGTTTCTCTCTCATCGACGCTTCTAGCTCTCTATCTCTCTCCCTTCCACTCTGTAAAAATATCAAAATATATTTTAAAAAAATAAAAATAAAAAATATATATTTTATTGATTTTTCACAGAGAGGAAGGGAAAGGGACAGATTTAGAAACACCCATCAGCTGCCTCTTGCACACCCCCTACTGGGGATGTGCCTGCAACCAATGTACATGCCCTTGACCGGAATTGAACACGGGACCTTTCAGTCCGCAGACTGATGCTCTACCACTGAGCCAAACCGGTTTCGGCTCTTTGGCACTTTTAAGAATGTTGTAATGCTTCCTTCTTCTGATGAAAAATTAATGGTCATTCAAAATGTTGTTCACTGGCAACTTTCAAGATTTTTTTTCTTTAAAAAAATATATTTTATTGATATTTTACAGAGAGGAAGGGAGAGGGATAGAAAGCTAGAAACGTTGATGAGAAACATCAACCAGCTGCCTCTTGCACACCCCCTACTGGGGATCTGCCCACAACCAATGTACATGCCCTTGACCGGAATCGAACCCAGGACCTTTCAGTCCACAGTCCGACGCTCTACCACTGAGCCAAACTGGTTTCGGCAAGATTTTTTTTCTTAATCTCGATTTTTAGCAGTTTGTTTATGATGTATCTGGGACTAGATTTATTTGGATTTATCCTTTTGGGGATTTGCTGAGCTTCTATAATACATAGGTTTATGTCTTTTGCCAAATGAAGAAGTTTCCAGCCATTATTTCTAAGACTTTTATGGCACAAATGTTAGACCTTTTGGTATGATTTCTCAGGTCTCTGAGGCTTTGTTCACTTTTTCCAATCTATTTTTCTTCTGTGTTGAGATTAGATATTTCTATTGGTCTATCCTTGAGTTCACTGACTTTACTCTCCTCCTTTTAAGTACACTGCATTAATTATATTTTTCAGTACTTAACTTTCCATTTGGATCTTCTTTATGAGTTCTATTTCTTTTCTGAAACCATTTCCATTTGTTTTGCAAGGGCTAGTCCTTACCTCTTAAAACATTTTTATAATAGTTATCTTCATCCTCTTGGCCCTGGCGTCTTTTGATTGCCTTTTCATAAGTGAGTTGAAAATGTCCTGATTCTTCATATGTCAAGTAATTGTGGGTTATATTCTGGACATTTTGAATATTATGTTATGAGATTCTGTGATTGTTTAAATCCCATGGAGAGGATTAATCCTCCCCCCATCCCCCGCCTCTTTTAAAGCAGGCAGGCAACCAAAATGGGTTAAGGCCACAAGTTTAAATGAGCCTTACGGTTGTGGTTTCAATGTCAGTTCCATTTTCAAAGCCTTTGCAGTGGTATTTGGGTACGTCCCTATATGGCCCACTCAGTGACCACTATAGGACTTGGGCTATGATCTATCCCTTAGTTCAGTTCTCAAAGTCTTTGGTATATGTTTAGGGTGAGATACATATCCACCACCCACCACTCAGGGTAAATCCGGGAGTTCATAAATATCTTTATAGGGTTATTTTCCGGAACTCCTCCCTCTCCGGGATCTACCTGGCATTTTTCCAGCTTCATGAAGGCTCCCCTTTTTGGTCCTCCAGCTGGAAGCTGGGGCTCTAGTTACCATATTCTGCCTTGTATGCACCTGCACCTGTGGCCAAGCAGGGAAGGACAGAGAAAAATAACCAACAAGGGTTTGCCTCCCCCTGCTTGGCATCATAGCTCCCCCAATGGAGAGGAAGATTACCCTCCAGTTGCTGCCACTGCCATGGTGAGATTGCTTGATTGTTGGGCATGAGGAAACAAAGAACAAAAAAGAAAATTGGGGGATTTCCCCACCTCTCTCTGAGTGTTAGTTCTCTCTCCTGCAACTTGAGCCAACTAGAGAGCTTCTCTCAGAGCTTCTCTGTCTATGCTCTGTGCCTTCTTCTGGATTTCAGGCTGCCTTGAATCCTGAGACTGGGAGACAAAGGGGAGACTCATCACTGGTTCAATTGTACTTCAAATTCTGGTATCCCTGGTCAATCTGCCTGCTATATTTACTTTCAGAGTCCTTAAATAGCTGTTCTATGCATTCTGTGGAGGTTTTATAGGTGTATTCAGTGAGGGGAGGGGGGTAGAGCTTATTCCATGTTACCTAGGACTTCCTATTTTATTTTTAAGGCTGATTTTCAAGCATACTCCATTTTAGGTTTTATATTTAGTATATCTTTAGTATTTTAAGTTTTGCTGTGAGTGTTAAAGACAGAAGTAAAGGAGACTTAGAAATTTCCATTGCAAACATGTCCTAAGAGTGAAAGACAGTATGGTTGACAGATTCATTTTGGCTACCAAAGTCTTGTGGAATCTCTTGAATATTCCCTACATAAGCTTTCCTGGGAACTTGTAAATATAACTTACCAGTTATCACCACATGTAGCAGCTTTGTTAAGGGTCTGTGATATTGCAATACTGTTTAGATTATCTTTATAATCACGAGCTTGAAATATTTCTAGACCAATCTCTCGAATATGAGTGGAAATGACCACAAAAATTCCATGTGAAAAACCAACCATGATGTAGCCATCGCCATACCTATAGCAACAAAGGCAATAAATCAGTAAAAGAGGGAGATTAACTGTCACTGGAAATACAGTACAAAAGCAAGTACCTTAAAACAAAGGAATTAGAGAATATAATTTATCAAAGGCATTATGTACCAGATAACATAGGCTAGGTAGTTTCATATACTAAATCATAGTCTGTAATCCAGAACAGTTTATATTAAAGAAGTGAATATTATGTAGGCAAAATTTAAATATAATTAGTAAGGAACAACATATAAATTTCTATGAGGAACTTTTTGTACATACCAACTATAGCAGACAATGTTGCCATAGGTCTGCTTAAATTCCAGATCAACCGAGTTATATGGTTCATTCAAATTAAAAAGAAACAAAGTTTTCTTGCCAAGTACCACACTTATCTGCCAGAGAAGATCAAGAGATTGTGAAATGAATTACTCAATACTTCATGAAAAGACCAATAAGCAAATTCAAACAGATGAACATAATTTATGAAAACAAGCCAGATTTAGATGTGTTAAATATTATACTAGTAATTAGTAAGTGAACAATGTAGCTACAAAAATAAATATTACTAATATATAGTCTGAGAAGAATCCTTGGATTTATACACATCTAATATATCCTTTGAAGTATAATAAATAGCGAGGTGGAGTAATTTTTAAAATTCTCTATACCTCTCATTACCATGCAATACAGGCCTATAGGTCTGATATAGTTCCACTGAAACTGAATTTCTATTCGGAATATAGAATCTTCCATCATAAAAGGCTATTCTCATTTTGAGTCATCTGGAATGATAGGTCCACACCCATGTGAATATTCTAGATTGGGTTTTTCTACCATCACTCTTTCCATCACTTGTAGGTCACTGGTCAATGTGGCTAGACTAATGTCCCTCTGTTACTCACACAAGTCCATACTTAACTGTAATTCTCAGTGGAGTGTGTAATTGTGTTGGGCAGGTAAAAGAGTGTACTATTTAATTGGGCTCATTAAGGATGATTTATTTATATATAAATATATATATATATATATATATATATATATATACACACACACACACACATATATATACATATATATACATACACACACACACACACAAAGAGAGACATTTTGATACATTTCCTTGATTCTACGATGAGATCAATTATAAGTCACTACCAATTTAAAGAAATAGAAACATTATTTCATTTAAATATAGACATATTGATTGTAAAAACTGTTTAAATTTCAGAGTATTAAAATATTGCAGGAAAATAAATCTCTAAGATATTTTAAAAAAGCAACTATAATTTCCAGAACTCTCATCACATCTGGTAGTAAAAATAAAAAATCATATAGAAATCAATACATCTATTTATAAAAGTACCCCCACTCTTTTTGTTACCACACCAACTGTAATAGGAAGATGGCTTCATTTGCTATAATACCAGGTAGTCAGCAGCAGAAAAACAACTTTTAGGCCTGGGAGACTGGGGCCCACCATTGGTTTAATAAGTGACAGACCATAATTTATTTATCATGATAGGTTCTGAGCCACCCAGAAAAGGAGAGAATATATTCCACAAAATTATTACCGTATTTGCCGGCGTATAAGACGATTTTTTGGCCCTGAAAAATACGTATTTGCCGGCGTATAAGACGACCCCCTAACATTTCCACTAAAAATACAGAGTTTGTTATATACTCGCCGTATAAGACTACCCCCCACTTGGAGGCATATTTTTCAGGGCCAAAAAGTCGTCTTATACGCCGGCAAATACGGTAGCATAATTTGGGCATGCATTTGATTTAGAATTCTTACTGTGCTTTCAGCGGTAGAGGTTCGGTCGTCACTCCTCATCGTGGAAAACTGCATGTTGCCAGGGTCTGCTTTCAATGGTGACTGCAGGGATGAAAACATTATCACTACAAATGAACCCAACACTCAGAGTCACTCTGAATAATAACAAAACAGGCACCTTGCTTTAATTTCTGTTATATGTTGGACTGATAACCTTAAATTCCCACTGCTACAAACATCTACAAATCCTAGATAAAATAGCTATCTTATTAAATGTATAGAAAAGAAGACTGAAAGAAGCTAAGGAAAATTTCCAAGGACCATAAGTAAAGATCAAACTGAAAATCAAAGTGTGTGTAGAAATCGAGGCTGCAGCTATCCAGGGCAGCTGGTACAAGGAGACAATATGGAAGTGCATTTGACTTGGGCTGTGCTTTGGTTAGAAAAAAAAGTTGAAAAAGTTCTATTCTAACCGAAGACTTTACATCCTATCCTCATTATGGCCTGAGATTCAAATTTATACTTGAGTGGTCTAGAAACCCTCTTCAGTGTTTGGCAAAAACAAATTCAAAGCCTCTTCCGATGCTGCAAAAATTTTCCACAGAAAAACCCTATGAATATGAGCTCACAGTTCAAAATGAGTAAACTCACAAAGAAACAAAGTACTAAGAGCAAGAGTTAGCAGATCTAAGAATAATAGAATTATCAGAGATAGAGAGATCATAAAATGCTTTAACATTAACTAAAGACATAAAATGATTCATAAGTATAAGAAAAAACTTTTTTTTTTAATTGACAGATTTTTACAAGAACCACAAAGTACTTTCCAAAAATAAAAAGGATAGTCTCATTAAAATAAAAATTCAATGGGACAGGAAGAAGATCAGACAAATTTGAAGAAACAATAAGTGAACTGATCTGAGGTATTACCCAAATTGCATGGAATGACAAAAAAAAACCTGTAAAAGTGAAATTAAGAGATATGAAAAGGTCCAACATATGTCTAACGGACACTCCAGAAGGACAGAACAGAAAGGGCAAGGGATAATATTCAAAGAAATAATGATAATAACGAAGAATCTTCCAGAGTTGATGAAAGACAGCAATCTTCAGATTCAGGAAGATAGTACTCAGCAGGATAAATAAAAATAAATCCACATGGAACAGAGTGATCTGCAGAATAGTCAAAAGTCAAAACCACTCCAAAACCATACCAAATAAAGCATGCCTTTGATGTATGTTTTGCTTACCACAGGACATCTTAAGTAGTATGTCTAATTCTGGAAGCATACTTCTTAGCAATCAGAAATGGGAAGTTGTTATCTTATATGTAAAATAGAGGCCCAGTGCACGAATTCGTGCATCAGTGGGGTCCCTCTGCCTGGTCTGTGGGATCGGGCTGACACCGGCTCTCTGATATCCCCTGAGGGATCCCGGATTGCGAGAGGATGCAGGCCAAGTTGAGGTGCACAATCAGGGCCAGGGAGGGATGTAAGAGGTTGGTCAGTTGGGGAGGGACCATGGGAGAGCTTCAGGGTATGTCTGGCCCATCTCGCTCAGTCCTGATAGGTAGGACCCTAGCAGCAAGCAACTGGTCAACCAGTCAATTGTCTGCCCCCTGATGGTCATGCATGTCATAGCAGCGGTTGAGCAGCTTTAGCATATCATTAGCATATTATGCTTTGATTGGTTGAATGGACAACTGGACACTTAGCATATTAGGCTTTTATCATATAGGATTATATATGATAACAGCTAAATGGTAATATCTTCCTGGGATGTCCTATGGAAAAATACTATAAGGCCATGTCTTGATTGAGGAGGTGGGAAGCCAGAGACTACTGATGATGTCTAACATGAATATCAGGATGGGGAGCTCAAGCATTTGTACCATGTACTTACTATTCTAGTTAGCTGCAAAGTAGAATAATCAAAATTATGAGGTATTTTAGCATATATTTTTTACACTATATCAGATTAATCTTCCTTAAGAACAACTTGAATCATACTATGGTTCTGCCCAACATGGTTATGTTACTTACTTCAGACTAACTTTCAAAACTTTGCAGATATGGGAATCAATTTCTTCAGATTTATTTTCTGTAAATTTTCAATCAAAGTCTAAACCTTCAGCCAAGCCAATTTTGAACAAGCCATAAACAAGCTATAAGTTCTTCCTCTCATCTTTGTTCTTGCTATTTCACTTGGGTTGAAAGACACACATTGCTAAATGTCTTATGGTATCCACTAAAACAGGTATAGCAGGACTCTGAGGTCTAACTATGAACAATTACATTATAAACTAGGGGCCTGGTGCACAAAGATTTGTCCATGGGGTGGGGGGTGGGGGGGTCCCTCAGCCCGACCTGCACCCTCTCCAATCTGGGAGCCCTCAGGGGAGTTTCTGTCTGTCTTTGCAATCATATGAGGGAATTGTCTTGAGACCCCAACCCAGTTTTGTTTGATGCAAAATAATAGAGGTCTTTTCTACAGAATATAGAGGTCTTTTCTTTTTTCTTTGCTCTATCCTAGAAGATGCAGGATATCTTCCATTTAATTTTTCCTCAACACTTGACTTTACTTATGTCTCTCACCTTTACTTTCCCTTCATCCCCTACCTGCAACAGTAACTTGCTCCAGGCTCAGTTTGCTCTAGTCTCTAGGAGATCCGGCATTATATCTGCCACCAGAACTACGATTCCCAGCATTCCTAGTGCTCCCTGCATTCTGGGCTTCTGATTCTGGTCTAGGGGCTCCCACCAGAACTACGATTCCCAGAATTCCACACTCTTGGTTTCTGCTTCTGGTCTGGGGGGCTGCACAAACCAAAAGGACTTCAAAGTCCAGCCACCCCCAGGCCAGGCTGACAGGACCGGACACTCCAGTGGTGTCATGGGAACCCCGGCTGCTCAGTGCCTGCTGCCCACAGGCCCGCCATCTTTTCCGGGTTAATTTGCATACTCACTCCTGATTGGCTGTGAACATCATGGAGGTATGCACAATTTATATATTTGTCAATTATTAGTATGGATATATATTTATAAAAGTTACTTCACAAATATACTATCTGACTAACCACAGAGCTGACCTTATGCTAATCCTATCTAATAAAGAGGGAATATTCTAATTGACCATCATGCCCTCACAATATGGCAGCACCCACAGCCAATAAGGAGGGAATATGCTACTTGACTGCCACACCCTCAAAGATGGCAGCACCTACAGCCACAAGATAGCGGCACCTAGTCCCCTCAGCCCCACTGGGGCAGCGGGTGCATGGCATGGTCTGCCACGAGGTGGGTCTGGCCACTCTGCATACCTGCCTCTGGAATCTCCAGTCTCCTCAGCCCCCCCCAGCTGCCCAGGGCTGACCTGAGACACAAGCAAGCTTCAGATGTCAGCCCCCCAGCCACCCAGGGCCAGCCCGAGGTGCAGGCAAGCTTCAGATGTCAGCTGCCCAGCTGCCCAGGGCCGCCCGAGGCTCAGATAACCAGGACTGGCTGAGGCTTGTGGTGCCAGCAGTGGCAGCAGCTGAGGTGTGATGTGGGCGTTGCCTTCTCCTGATTGCTGGGTCCGTCAGACCCATGCCTGAGGTGTCCTGGACCGTGAGAGAGGGCAGGCCGGGCTGAGGGAGCCCCACCTCCAGTGCATGAGTTATCATGCACTGGGCCTCTAGGACTAAATAATGTAAACATACAAAGGAGGATACCTGAATGAAGTAGTCATGTTAAAAAAATGTCCTAATGTGGAAAAACAAAAGTTTTTGATGTTTAGAAGTTACTATATACATATCTCATATAGAGATGTAAACATTTTATAGATTAGTTTGATAGACAAATATTATTTTAGGTAAAATCTTGAATATATCGAACCAAAGAGATGTTACAGTATTACCTGTCTTATTGTGTCACCTTCCTGATTACTAACTGTGATAATTTTATCTTCGCCACCTAAAGCAAGCAGATTTTCTTTACTCCAACATCCACATGTGATTCTCTTAGTATGTTTTCCTAGAAAAGAGATGATTTTCTTACAAACACACGAATTTCTAAAAAAAAACCCACAAAAACACACAACAAAAACTAAAACATCTGTAATGTCAATCTGAAAGCTTAGGTAATGTACCATGGAAATTAAACAGACAAGAAATTTAAAATCTCATCAAATCAGTTGTGTCTGACATATCTTATTTAAAACAGTTTATTACCAAGTTGTATATCAAGATAATGGTATATAAGGGCAATAGTGTTCTCCAACATTTTCTGTGGATATGAGCAGAGGCCCTAAAATAAAAAGATATTCTAGTCTTTGACAAGTTTATTTACTACATCACTGAACCTGAATAATAAGTAAATCCCAAAGCACTGAAGTTACCGTTAACGATATTTAGCTTCGTGGCGTGGTGGACCCTTGGCATTCAACATCCACAGCATGGATGTTTGGTTATATCTATCCATATATAACCAAAGAACACGTAGTGATTTGTGATAATACTGAGGGGCAAATATGAATGCACCTTAGGGAGACTTGTGTTAAGACCTGAGTCAATTAGCTAGAGAGTGATGTTAGATAACTACTAATGGCAGGATGCTTTTTTATTGAGCCTTCTAGCCAGTGCAAAAATTACATGCTTGACACTATGGGCACTTACTGAAGGTCCTGGAACAAATACTCAAGAGCACCAAGGTTAATTAAGTGTACATATTGTGAAGGCACACAGCCTATATTTGCATAAGTGGCTCACCACTTACTGCGGAATCGTGGGTAAATTACCTCACCTTTCTCTATTCCTTAGTCACACCATCCACAATCTGGGGGTGATGGTAGGAGCTATCTCACAGGGCTGAGGATCAAATGAGCTAGAGTACTTAGAAGAGTGTCAGGCAGGTAAGAAGTGCTAGAGAAGTGTTAGCGGTTTTAGCTGTTACTGAGAAAAGGCCACGTTCCTTTTGTTCTGTGTACCCCTTAGAGAACTAATTCAGAACCTATGCAGAAAGCAGATTCTAAATAAACCGTTATAGAGCAGACCTTGAGCAGGAGGATGCCTAGTGTGTTGGAAGGCAGAGGGAGGAGAGAAGAACATGAGATGAAAACAGACAGTCTGCAGAAACCAGGTCATGCAGCATTTGGCTGGCCCTGTGAGGACTTCGGCTTTGACTCTGGGTGAGATGTAGAATGACCGGTGAGTTCTGAGCAGAAGCCTCACTCTGGACCCTCGGCTGAGAATATTCTATAGCGGACTAAAGGGTAAAGCATAGAGACCAATGAAGAGATTGCAGAAATTCAGGTGGAAGATGTTTCAGGCCCTTCCCACGATGTGGTAAGAAGAGGCTTCATTCTGGAGCTATGTGAAAGTAGATGGTATAGTTTTCTGGCAGGTTAGATATGGAGAGTATGAGAGAGAGAGAGAAGTCAAGGATAAGGCTAAGATTTGGCTTGAAGATCTAAAAGAAGGAAATATCTTAATGATGAGAGGAAAATCTATGGGTCAAAATTATTTTGGAGATATTAAATGTGAAGTGTTTATTAGACCTCTCATCAAAGATGTTGAGTAAGCAGTGGATGTCTGAGTATAGAGTGTGGAAGAGATAAATAGGGGAGTTGTCTGGAGCAGACAGTATTTCAAATCAGGAGACCAGAGCCCCAAAGTAAACATTCAGAGAAGAGACTGAGATATAGGATATGCTGCTGATCACAGATTAAGGGACTTGGGTGGTACACTGGAACTGGATATCCGAAGAGATGGGCATTAGGAAGGGAAAAGGAGCACATGAAGAGAAAGCTGCCAAAGACAACTTTTTCCACACCCAAGAAAGGGACAAGGAAACCTCTTCTTGCTCCTCCTTCCTTTTGCTTCCAGGACTCAGAGTTTAGGTTAGATTTAACATTTACGATAATAGTTAACACATTCTATGTGCTTAACTTATAGTGTTCTGGTTCTTTACATGTATTACACTAATTTAATTAACATTAACTCATAGTTAATATATATGGTCACTCAAGTTTGAGCCATGTTATTGGCAGACTGGTAATATCAAAAGGGCAGTAAGTGAAATTTATGTATATGAGAACTATGCAAAGTGAGAACTGCTTGAATCTAGTCTAGTTCAAGGGAACAAATCAGTGCAAGACAAGGTCACAGATATTTAGTTACTCTAACATGCTGACAGATCATGCTACCATAGAGTAGCTATCTAAAATGAAGTGGCTTAGTTTTAGGAAAATAAGGTTTTTAAAAGGGAAAAAAAGCAGAGCCACAAATCACAACCTACTCTGAAAGAGGCTATAGATTTAACCTAAGATATGTAATCATTCTGAATCTTTTCAGGCCCATTTAACATAGTTAATAAATAAGATGGAGAGCAGAATCCATATTCATCTTAAGAACAAAGATCACATAGACAATCATGTGCATATGACAAATACCTGACACAAAATAATCATGCTTTGGAAAATTATTTTCTTAACTTCAAATGACAAAATAAGTAGCAGGATATGCCTGCAGATGAAGTGAGATACAGAAAATGTCTAACTGAAGTAACAGCGGCTAATTTAAGATGGAAAAATGGATTTTTATAACTCAAAACCTTTTTAGTTTCATTTCCAAATGGATCAATGGCATTATTGCTTAGTTGCAGCACTAAAAATATTAGTATTAGTATATGCTCACGTGAAAATAATTTAAAATGATTAAGTGCCCTTGGTTGAAAGGGACTTTCTCCAGTAGTTTGTAGGCACTCTACGTCCAGAGCTTAATTCCTTCATTAGCAGT
This sequence comes from Vespertilio murinus, assembly GCA_963924515.1. Classification (NCBI taxonomy): domain Eukaryota; kingdom Metazoa; phylum Chordata; class Mammalia; order Chiroptera; family Vespertilionidae; genus Vespertilio; species Vespertilio murinus. The sequence goes on along the minus strand of OZ004704.1, from coordinate 21,664,753 downwards.
TAAGTTATACTTTTCCTGGCAATTTGGATGTAATGAAGCCCACTGGTTTCACCATTTACCAGCGTGTTACAATAACAGAAAAGAATGGGTACTGTTTCCTCTTGTGTATTCAGAGGGCAGATGCTGAGTGACCAGAGGCTGAGAGAATCAGACTGAACCGAAAAGGCCAAACAAAGAACACACACACACACACACACACACACACACACACACTCTCTCTCTCTCTCTCTCTCTCTCTCTCTCTCTCTCTCTCAGGCCATACATCCTTAGGCAAATATAACTCATAGTCCACACCCGGGTTACATTGGTGTTTGCAGAGATTGAAGGGTCAGAATTAGGACTCTGGATTATCCCCTGTCCAAGCAGTCACCAAAGGTTTTAGTCCGTCTACTAATGTGCTCATACCCATGTCCAGAGGTACAAAGTGGGAGAGAAAGAAAGGGACAGATGGAAGCCATGTCATTAATGGACTGGTGCCCAAAGGCACAGGCTGACCTTGACCTTAGGGCAACCTATTCTATGTGGCCTGGGACACGTGTAGTGGTCAGTGAAGAAAGATCTTCTAGTTTAGCTGTATGTGAAGTTTGACAGAGGAGTCTTAATACTACAAAATATCCCCTGCAATATGAGGAAAACCAGAGGCAGTAAAATTTACATTTATGTAAAGCATCTCTAATATTTAACCGTGTTTCCAACTGTAACCTACCCAGGACAGGAATCTTTCGAGATGTCTGACGATTATAAATAAGCAAGTTTCCTTTAACAGTTCCAACAGCCAGGAAGCTTCCAATTTTTGACCAAAGAAGGAAAGACAGTTGATCCCTGTAACATTAAGATATAAATTACTAAACAATTCACAGACATAACCTCTAAGTAGTCCTTTTAAAATGTATTTGGGTTAGAAGAGGTCAATGGGGGGAGGGAAAAAGGGGGGCATATGTCATACTTTCAACAATAGATGTACACCCAAAGTGTAAGAGGACAGAGTAAGGAATGAAGGTCCGTAGACCCAGCAAGACTTTACATTGGGCGGCAGTGCCACCTGAGGATGCAGGCCTAGTGGATCACTTTGGGGGGTGTCAAGGGGACTGCTAAGGTGATGTTTGGTCCTATTCTGCATGGCCACCTTGCTTCCTCTGGGTATATTCCTTGGAAAATAAACTGGGAATGTGTAGATTCATATTACGGTATATGTGCAATCCCTTCCTGCCCACCTGTGGGCCATATGATGCCACAAGGCATATATAGCTTTTATACCCATTACATGTAGATTAAGAAATTGAGGCTTACTGAGCGGCTAAGAAACTTATCCAAGGTCAAAATTGCAAAGTTTAAGTTGTAAATATTAACAGATTTTTCTTTTCTGATGAGAAAATGGTTTTAGCAGAGATCTTGTAATTTATTCCGTCTGCCTAGGACTTTTCCCACTTCAGAACTGCCCACACCTCACCCAATTCTTCATTTGGTGGAAGTATCAATCCGATGGCCCTGCCTACTCCACTCCGAGACCTTTTGAGGAACTGAGTGGACACGGGGGATGTGATGGGAACATGCTCTGGCATAACTTGCTGTGAAGAATGATATGAGCCAATAGCTGCCAGTTGCCATGGACAGTGCCTGACTTAGAATGAACAAAATATAGAGTAAGAAAGAGCCAAGAGATAGTCTTGAGCCCTGGCTGGGTAAGCTCAGTTGGAGCATCATCCCATGTACCAACCAAAAAGATTGTGGGTTCCATCCCTGGTATGGGAGAAACCGATCGATGTTTCTCTCTTACATCGATGTTTCTCTCTCTCTCTCTCTCTCTCTCTCTCTCTCTCTCTCTCTCTCTCAACCAATAAAGACATATCCTTGGGTAAGGGTTAAAAAAAAATCTTGATTGCATCATCAGAACCCCTAGGTCCAGCCATGCCTGCAGCCAATCCCATCTCCAGATTTTCCCCAAATATGTTTTGGTCTCATCTTTTGAATTTTTAGTCTGTTTCATCAGAAACAACTTAAGAAACTATTTATATGTTACAACATAACTATTATATTTTAGTTAGTGGGCAAAATCAATACGACTACATGTAACAGAAAAATAAATGAACTTTTTTCTTTTATAAGAAAATAACTCCTTGATACATCTCTAGTGAAAATAGTAAGTAATGTTAGCATCAAACCTACAAGTAATCATATTTAAGTGAAGATTTAAAAAAACCAAAGACTTGTCCTTACCTCATGCCACTGTCTAACTGGCTGGTTTTATTTGTGTTGGCATCCCATAGATAAATGCAACTAGATTTCTCAGCAACCACTGCTAGGATATCTCCGTCTTTATCCCAATCCATAGCAACACAATTACTTTGAAAAAAGAGAGCAAAACATCACTGTCCATATTTTTTAAAGTAGAGGAAAGACATTTAAATACTCACCTATTTGTGATTTTTGTGTACAACAAGACCATTCAAGCTATTTTACATAGGTCACAACATTTCTAGTGAGAAATATAACTCCCTATTCACTGTTTGGATAAGACTAACTTAAATTTTTTGTTGTTGACAGGATGGAAAAATTTTAATTGTTTTAAATGCCATTTTCATATGCCATATTAAATATACCGTATTTGCCGGCGTATAAGACGACCTTTTGGCCCTGAAAAATATGCCTCCAAGTGGGGGGTAGTCTTATACGGCGAGTATATAACAAACTCTGTATTTTTAGTGGAAATGTTAGGTGGTCTTCTTATATGCCCAGTCGTCTTATACGCCGGCAAATACGTATTTTTCAGGGCCAAAAAATCGTCTTATAAGCCGGCAAATACGGTAATTATACCTAATACGTTAACAGATTTCCTTGAATCCTCTAAAGAACCCGGTCCTTTGGTAAAACACACCCTACAAATGAACCCCAACTGGAATCAAGGGGTCACGTGAAGGGTTACTTTAGACTGAGAGAGAGAAAAAGAAGGTACTGAGATGTAAGGAAGTCATATTTAGATAAACTGCATGTAAAATTGTCGCAAGGCTGGGTAGATGTAGTATTGCAAACAGTGGAAAGACTGAATTCTGAAGTGATGGTTAAGAAATTTGTTTTCATTTTCTATCTTAATTCAAAGAGTGAATGAATTGAGATGACAAAATAGCTCTCAATAGGAAATGCTCTAACTGGTTTCTTACTATTCAAAATTATTCACAATGCTTATTATAATTTAAAAACTTCCTTGGGGAATGGACCTTTCTATCTTGATGCCGAATTTTTCATTTTGATATTCTTTGTTCTTGCACAGATTTACATTTAAGATAGCTGGGGATTTCTTCAGTAATTCTTCAAACTGTTAAAATGTTCTGGGACCTAACTGTTCTGTAGCAGTTTTAGAGATCTGGGAATATGAAAAGAGGAAAACTTTCAAATTGCTGTTAAAATCGCCTATCAATTAAAGACAAATCTAAAGGCATTTTATTTTTCTGGAGATCCTTTGTCAGTCAAACTCAATTATAATTAATATAGCAAATTTTTTTTTCAGAAGTAAAAAAATAAGGTCATTATGTAACCAAAATAGATGTTGCAGATTTTATGTAATAAAGATCATACAATTTACTCAAAAGTTTTTTTACTAAGTGTCTCCTTATCGTATTTTAGACATAATTAGAACTACCTTGACCTCTTTCCCAGAAAGCAGAAACCAGAGGCCACAATGAAGAGCAATGGGAAATGCCAGAAGCATGGCCTCAGGCAGGTGGTGGCAGAGCAGGAATTGGAAAAGGCTGTTAGAGATTTGCAAAGGTGGTGGCAATCACCTACAGCAGTGTTTCCCAAACTTTTGACATATGTGTACCCCTTCTATAATTTTCATAACGCTGAGTACTCCTCGTCAAAAAAAATTGGAAGAATTTTAATAGCAATCAAAATATATTTATTATTTATTTTTGTGGTACATACACAAAATAATAATTAAAAAATAAAATTATTTATAATAAAATATAAAAGTTATATTATAAATAACATTTATTTGCACACCAGACCATCTCACACCTCACAAGACTGTCTTGACTTGACTCATGAGAACTTAGAATTAGGCGCAGCTAAGCACGGAGCAGTGCATATCCCCACCAAACTCTTCCCGTACCCCTGGGGGTACACGTACCTCACTTTGGGAAACATTGACCTACACAAAGCAGCAGTGAACTATAAAAGCATGGCAGCGTAAGAACATTTAGGTGAGAGCGGCTACCCACTTAATAACCACTCAGACTATCAGTAAAAACAATACAGGTAATGATTACACTGAATCATTAAAAATGCTTCAATTGTGCTTATTGTGATCTAGAATTATCTCCTGAATATAGATATAAGAAAGTCTTTGTCCTTTAAAAAAATATGTGAAAGTAACTATTTTCCTACATTTTATTAGGCAGGAGATACTATAGTGATATAGGCACATCTAAGGTATGTTTATAATTACATAAGAATTCTTTCATATGAATTAATTTCTAATCCTGCCTTTCAGCTTCTCTATGAATATATGGGTGTTTCTAAATTCTAACTCATATGCTATTTATCTGCGTATTTCATCAATTACTTAAGATATTTTAAAAAAATACTTTGCAAATGGAAAAAGCAAAAGAAGAGATTGAGGTTATAATCTTATAAAATTCTATTTGATTGTGGCTTTAATACTTTTCTTATTTTATTTTCTAGGCAACAAAGCTTGAATAATTTTTTGATCCAACTCTGTACTTACCCAGATAAGTTAATTTCACTTCTTTTTTGACCATGACGATCAAAGATTTTTACAATATGGTCAGCTCTAAAAGTAATTAGAACAAAAAAAAAATATGACTTGAATATTTCTTTTCTCTCTCTCTCTATGCATATCAAAGTTTAGGTGCCATACAAGTGCTTTCAATCTTCTCTCATCATCTATACTAATAAAAGGGTAATACGCTAATTAGACTAGGAGACAAGACATCTTACAGACATCAACTTCCTTCCGGACAGTTAGGGGGCAACCAGGCTGTCAGTGAGGCAGTTAGGGGATGACCAGGCCAGCAGGGTGGCAGTTGGGGGGCAATCAGGCAGGCAGGTGAGTAGTTAGGAGCTAGGGTCCTGGATTGTGAGAGGGTTGTCACGCTGCCGGTTTAGACCTGATCAGGATGGGGTTTAAACCAGTAGTCGGACATCCCTCAAGGGGGTCCCTGATTGGAGAGGTTGCAGGCCAGGCTGAGTCCCCCACAACCCCACCCTGTGCACAAATTTCATGCACCAGGCCTCTAGTAGTTTAATTTGAATCTAAAAAGTTATTACTGGGGAAAAGTTTCCATGAACTCTGATATTAATGGAGATGAAGACACTATTTTCCCCACCATATAAATATCTCACAATAACTTCTACTGAATAGATGGGTGGTTATGGGGGCATACAACCATTTGGAGTCAAGATATTTTATAGAAATGCTTTCGGAAGAACATCCAAGATGGCGGCCTAGGCAGTCTCCTAAGCTGCCGCCTCATCAACAATTTAATTAAAAAAACAACTAAAATCAAAAAGGACTTCACCAAAACCTCAGGAAAGCTGGCGGAGTGGAATAGCTACAACTAGAAAGAAAGAGAGAGGCTCACGGATCAGACTGGGAGCCGAAAAGCGCTGAGGTAGGGAGACGCTCGCGCACGCGGCGCCGAATACCTGCCTGGCGGCGGGAGGGGAGGAATCCCCGATTGCACGGAACCCTTTCCGACTGTACTGAACCCAACCCCGGCTGAAATTCCGTGGTCCCAGGCTCATACGGGTGGAGTCTGGACTGTAGAGAAAGGCACCCAGAGACTCAGAGACTCATCAGAGACTCATTGACTGGGAGACCGGGGACCGGGAGCCGCAGTCACAGTCTGCAGGGTCTACAGATTCGCGCGCACGAGCAAGTACACGCTGAGGTCTGACCGCCGCCTCTCTGGAGCGGAAGGAGTCAGAAGCTCCAGGTCTGACCACGGAGGCTGCCGCTGCCTCTCTGTACAAGGTGGCGGCCTCTCTGTAGAGGAAGGAGTCAGAAGCTCCAGGTCTGACCGTGGAGGCTGCCGCCGCCTCTCTGTACAAGGTGGCGGCCTCTCCGTAGCGGAAGGAGTCAGAAGCTCCAGGTCTGACCACGGAGGCTGCCGCTGCCTCTATGTACAAGGTGGCGGCCTCTCTGTAGCGGAAGGAGTCAGAAGCTCCAGACTACAGAGACCAGCCCAAGTCCGGGTGAGCCCCTGGGGCACCCACGCTCTAGCTTGGGGAAACTGGGACGGTCAGGCGGAAACTCAGGCGAGCGCACAAGGGCAGGGCGGAAGCCAAGACTGTCAGTTCAGCCCTGAGACTCCGCCCCATCCAAGCTGAGCAGAGGCTTCTGCAGTTTTTCAAGTCTGATTCTATAAGACTGTCTCCAATACAGAAGTTATCCCAGAGTAGACACAGCTGATACCCACATCCAATTGGCCTGAAGGTCAATTCACAACAATAGAGACTTAGCTACAACAAGGCTGTGCACGCAGTCCACAAAGGGGATCACCAAGAGTGTCTACCTCAGGTAACTGAGGAGGCTGACCCACTGTGCTATATAGGACACCAAACACACAAAGCCATCCTACCAACTCTGAAAAATAGTGATAATGCCGAGACAAGGAAATAGATCTCAAACAAAAGAGATGGAGGATATAGAGTTCAGAACTACGGTTCTAAGGTTATGCAACAATATCCTAGAAAAGCTCGATAATCTTCATGAGACCCAACTAAAAAGCATACATAAACTGACTAAATTGGAAAATATTATGCAGAGATCCAACAGCAGAATGGAAGAACACAAGAATCAGGTCAAAGAGCCAAAAGACACTCCACTGGAGAAGGAAGAAGAAAAGAGGATCCAGAAAGTTGAAGATAGTGTAAGGAGCCTCTGGGACAACTGCAAGCGCACCAACATCAGAATTATGGGGGTGCCAGAAGAAGAGGGAGTGCAAAATACTGAAAACATATTTGAAGAAATAATATCAGAAAACTTCCCTCACCTGGAGAAAGAAATAGACTTACAAGTACAGGAAGCCTACAGAACCCCAAACAAGAGGAATCCAAAAAGAAATACTCCGAGGCACATCATCATCAATATGCCAAGGGTAAAAGACAAAAAGAAGATCTTACAAGCAGCAAGAGAAAAGCAGTTGGTTACCTATAAGGGAGCACCCATACGACTATCAGCTGATTTCTCAACAGAAACCATGCAGGCCAGAAGGGAGTGGCAAGAAATATTCAAAGTGATGAATAGCAAGAACCTACAACCAAGATTACTGTATCCAGCAAAGTTATCATTCAGAATTGAAGGGCAGATAAAGAGCTTCACAGATAAGAAAAAGCTAAAGGAGTTCATCACCACCAAACCAGTATTATATGAAATACTGAAAGGTATTACTTAAGAAGAGGAAGAAGATCAAGTGAATTAAAAATCTGAGGAATAGAATAAACTGGTGAATATAATAGAATTAGGGGCAAAGAAAGGGAGTGGATAGATAATTATCAGGGTGAAAGGGGTGTGGGGTGCAGAAAGAGACTGGATTAAAATTGTATAACCTATGGATGAGGACAATAGTGGGGGGAGGGGGTAAGGGCAGAGGGTGGGGTGGGAATCAGGTGGAAGGGAGCTATGGGGGAGAAAGAGGAGAAACAATTGTAATAATCTGAGCAATAAAGATTTATTAAAAAAAAAGTTAAAAAAAAAAAAGATATTTTATAAATTCACTGATTTCTTTCTTACCCTGTTACTGCAAGGTAGTTTCCTGATGCTTTTTGCCAGGTAAACTGTATTGGTGCACCAAGCCAATTCTTTTCTAGCAGCGAGAAAACACGCTAGAAAAAAACACACAAAAAATATGATTAAGGGTTAGTCAGAAGAGATGTCACAGTATGATCATGAAAACAGTAGGATTCAGGACAGGGAAGGCTTATGTTAGAGCTTATCCAAAAGAAGTCAACAGTAGAACAAACAAAATGATTAATCAACAAAACAAAAAAACTCATAATCTGGTTAAGTATGGACCTCAATTTACAGGGGAGCCCAGCGGGTGTGGCTTAGAGGTTGAGTGGTGACCCAGAAACTAAGAGGTTTGATTCCTGGTCAGGGGACATGCCCAAGGTTGTGGGTTCAATCCCCAGTAGGGGGCGTGCAGGAGGCAGCCAATCATTGATGTTTTTCTCTCATTGATGTTTCTACCTCTCTATCCCTCTCCTTTCACTCTCTAAAAATCAATAAAAACATATTTTAAAAACATACAGGGGAATTTATTGTAAAATTGTGTTGTAATATTTTTGAATATCAACTTTTTAAAAATGTTATGTTTTGTGTTTTATGGATGAAAAGAATGATATATTTCATTCAAAATTATTTTCTTCCTTTACCCATCAGTTATATTTACTTCATCATTTAAGTGTGTTTAGTTTGACCATTGGATGGACAATGTATCAATCAAAAAAAATTATCCTTTTTTTTTTCACTTAGACAATCTAAAACTGTGGTTATGGAAGCCACAAACCACATGTTGACTTGAAATTTTGATGAGGAGTTGAAATGTGGGTAGAGATATATGTGCTATAAATATAAAATGCATGTTGGATTTTTAAGATTATGAAAAAGAATGTAAAAAGTCTCATTGATAATATTTGTATTGATTACAGTTTAAATATTTTGGATCTACTGGATAAAATATATCATTAAAATTAATTTTGGCCGAAACCGGTTTGGCTCAGTGGTAGAGCGTCGGTCTGCAGACTGAAAGGTCCCAGGTTCGATTCCAGTCAAGGGCATGTACATTGGTTGCGGGCATATCCCCGGTAGGGGGTGTGCAAGAGGCAGCTGGTCGATGTCTCTCTCTCATCGACGTTTCTAGCTCTCTATCTCTCTCCCTTCCTCTCTGTAAAATATCAATAAAATATATATATTTAAAAAAAATAATTTTGTTTTTAAAATATTTTAATGTAGCTATTAAAAATTTAAATTATTTTGGCTCATGTATTTATATCAAAAGTGCCGATCAGAACATCTAGGTACATAGAATATGAGTGAAAAGATTTAGATTTTAATGTTATGTTAAATTACAGGTTAAACAATGATGCCCATATGTAGGCATATGAAGTTTACATACTACCGGTAGTACAGGTGACTTAATATTCACAGTGACGATGCTTCCAATGCTCAAAATTACCCACTTATCAATAGGTATTTTGTATGCTAAAGAGATGAAATCCATCTCAATTGAAAACAGAGGTGGGAAAAATCACAGGTATATCCAATTTTGTGGCGCATGAAGACATCTTTAAAGGGGGGAAAAGTGTATAAAAGCATCTTACTTTTGCAATTTTGTGACTACATTTCCCTGGAACCCCTTCCTGCTAGTGAACTTGAATTTCACTAGCTTCATTGGTAGACTTCCACGGAATCGTTCATCTCCCCCTTCACCCCCCCATCAGTGCAGTGGAAATGGTGCTCACTTCACAACCAGGAAAACCAAAACTGAAGTCCTGCTTTTTACACTAGCTGTGGGGCTTCAAGTCACTCCAATGGCCTCAAACACAGAATGCTCAACTTTAAACCAGGAGTAACTGTGAAGAGCTTTAGAAATGTGAGTTGTGACGACCGGTCTGTCAATTCCCATCTGCACACTAATCGTTACGAGGAAGCATGAGGACGTACAAAATACATTTTTAAATCGAGCTTTCCATCTCTTGGCCGGGTCAGGGCGGGGCGGGGCGGGGCGGGTACCGTGGGAAAGCGGAGAGGTGAAGGGGCCGTGGCCAGGGACCCAGGGGTGCGGTTCCCCAGAAGCCCAAGCCTGGACCCCGAGCCTGCAGAGCGTGACGCTCAGCGTGTACACCTGCGTGTGCAGATTTCTCGGCGAATACCGCGTCCTCGCCACCAGGTGATCCATACACATAGGACCAAATCACAGGCAGGACTCGTAGAGACCGCGCCCTGGGGGCTCTTCCCTCTGTTTTAGGGGCTGGTTAGCTGCACGGCTGGCCAGGGGTTTCGCTCCAAGAGGCGAGGCGGCTCGTGACAGGGGAATGAGTCCCTTTCACCGCCACCCTGCAAACACAGTCCCACGACGGGCTCCTTCCGCGCGGCTAAGTTTGGGCTCCCTTTGGATCCAGTCCGCTCCTTTCCGGCCGGACCGGGGCGCCCCCGCCCCTCACCGCTCCCACTCCGGCGGCGACCCCAGAAATGAGAGGCCTCCCTCCTCTGCTTCCTCCTCTTCCCTTTCCCCTCGCCCCTTCAACTGCGCCCCCATTCTCTCCCCCCCTGCCCCCCACTCCACGCACGCGGAAGAGGGGGTGCCCCTCTTCTCGAAGCCACGCTCCTCGGGCCGAGGGAAGGGCCAGCGGTCCGCTCTTCCCGCCCCCCGGGCTTTGTGAGTTACTCACCTTCATCTCCAGACTGGCGCGGCCGCGCGATGGCGCAGGCGCACCCGGCCTCCGCCGAGAAGGCTACCGCGTTCCCGTCGCCCAGGAGACCGGGCGAGCAGTGGCCAATCAGCGGGCAGCAGCCGGAGGGCGGGGCTCCGCGGAGGAGCGCCGGAGAGACGCGGGTGGGGTCACGTGACGCCGGGGTGGCTGGGGCCCGGGGGGCTGAGCGTCGCGAGACCTTTCGGCGCCCCGGCTTCCTGGCTGGGCTGTGATTGGTGGGATCCGGAGACTCGCCCGGGGGAGGCGGGCTCTCTGAGCCCTTTAGTGAATTCCCATCGCGACTCACTCACTTGAAGCCCGGGGGCTCGGAGAAAGGCGGGAACTGCTGGGAGGGAGGAGGTGGGGATTGATTGGCTCGTGGGGCAAACCCTCTTCCACAGGCCACGTAGAGAGGGCTGGGATGTGCGAGGGCTGGGATGTGTCGTCTCTTCCCCATGTTTCTGGGCTAGGAAGGTTAAGATGGGAGAGGCAGTTTATCCCAAGGCCTGCATAGGCCAACTAAGTGAGCCAGCGGAAGTGGGCGGGCAGAATGAGCTCTTAAGAAACAGTTTAAGTGCTATTGAAAACCGGATTTAAAAAGTACGTGATCACATGGCCCGCCCGCCTCACAGGGGTGGCTCAGTGGTGGAGCACCGACCTAGGAACCAGGGGGTCACAGTTCATTCAGGTCAGGGCACATGCTGGGGGGGAGAGAGAAGGGGGGCGTGTGCCCTGACCAGTAGGGGGCGTGCAAGAGGCAGCCGATGGTGATGCTCACCGCTGATGTTTCTCTCCCTCTCCCTTCCTCTCTAAAAGAAATGAAAATGTGTTTGTTTGTTTTTTAAATACATGATCACATTATTCCATACCCTGAAAAAGTCAATACACATTCATGATAAAACTAAATGAGGAGTGGTTATGATAAAACTAAATGAGGAGTGGAAAGTAACCTCTTTAAAGTGTGGAAGATCATCTGCAAAAGAACATACAGCTAACATACTTCATGGTGAAAGTCTGAATGCCTTCCTCTAAGCTTGGGGGGAGAAAGTTCCCTGATCCATGAATGCGATCTATCTTTACATTGATTTTCTTTTTTAACTAAACAATTTTGTCATTTTCAGTGCACAAAATTTTCTTTATTTTGTTAAATATATTCTTAGGTATTTTAGTTTTGATGCTATTATACATAGAATTTTAAAATTTTTTCACTTTTAGATTGTTTATATCTAGTGTAGAAAAATGGAATTGATTTTTGTATATTGATCTTGTACCCTGGATACTTGTTCAACTACACTGTTTTTTGTTTTTGTTTTTAGTGGACTTATTAGAATTTTCTGTGGTCAATTTTACTAGTTTCACTCATTTCTCTCCAATCTGGATGGTCTTATTTCTTTTTTCTTGGCTAGTGTGGACATCCTTTTAGGAATGCTAGAACTTACTGATAGGTTGTATGCATTGTTTCTCTTATTGTATTGTAAAATTGCAGTTATCTTTTCATTTTTTAACGTTCATTTTTACCTCAATTGTGATGAAAATTACACAATAGGGTCCCTTTAATGTGCACTCAAGAAATTGGCTGAGAAACTTTTCAGGCGTGGGAACATAACTTTTCTCAATAACCTCATAATTAAAGCTGGCAGGTAATGGCCATTGCATATTGAACATTTAAATATGAGTATTGAGCACCACGTTTAGATTTTTCAGATGATTTTACTGTTGTGCATTGCTTCATGTGCTTATATATTTAAATGTTTTCTATTGTAAAATATTACTCTCATAAGTACTGCATAGTGTAATAGTGAATTAAATCCTAGTTTAAACCCAGTTCCTAGCATTCATTCTTGGACCTTTAGCCAATTCCCCTCTCTGAATCTCTGCACCCAGATCTAAAGTGGGAACAACAGCCCCAGTGAGAGCCTATTACAGAGGTAACAGTGAATAAAATGTTCATTGCTTCAGGGGATAAAAAAATATATCCAAGTATGTGCCCTTAAGGAACTAACCTTCTTTGCCCATCTTTGTTTTATAGTTTGATGTAACATGTAAGATGTTAGTCTCCCCACTGTTTTGCTCGATGTCTTTTTTTTTTTAAAATATATTTTATTGATTTTTTACAGAGAGGAAGGAGAGAGAGATAGAGAGTTAGAAACATCTATGAGAGAGAATCATCGATCAGCTGCCTCTTGCACACCCCCTACCGGGGATGTGCCCGCAACCAAGGTACATGCCCTTATCCGGATTCGAACCTGGGACCTTTCAGTCCGCAGTCCGACGCTCTATCCATTGAGCCAAACCGGTTTCGGCTCGATGTCTTATTGATCAGAAAGTTTGAGGTAAATTAATTCTCAGTTGGATTAACTCACTTCCCCAGTCCTTGTCTGCAGTCTTGCTCCCGAGTCTCTGATACAGAATCAGACAGATAAGTAGGTCAGCCTTTGCCAGACTCACTGCGTAGCATTTTATTTCTCTGAAGCTTTCACACAGCACAACTATTCTTGTCGCTAACACAGACAGCTCTTTAAGCGACGGCTTCTCTGACCTCCTCACTCCAGCTACCACTAAGCAAGGACCACTTTCCTTCCATAGAATTCACATATGTCTCTTCTGAACTGCTCAGTTTATCACGTAGATTTGTGAAGATGCATGACTTCAAAGAAATAAAACTGAAAGTAACACATGAACAAGCGAGACAAACAAGCAAACAACAGCATGGTGGTAACCACAGGGAAGAGGGTGGGGGGTAGTAAAAGGTAAAGAGGGTCGAATAGATGGTGATAGAAGATTTGACTTTAGGGTAAGGTGACCAGATGTCCTGCTTTAAAATATATATATATATATATTTGATATTTTACAGAGAGGAAGGGAAAGAGATAGAGAGCTAGAAACGTCGATGAGAGAGAAACATGGACCAGCCGCCTCCTGCACACCCCCAACCAGGGATATGCCCGCAACCAGTGTACATGCCCTTGACCGGAATCGAACCCGGGACCCTTCAGTCCGCAGACCGATGCTCTACCACTGAGCCAAACCAGTTTCGGCCAGATGTCTTGCTTTTGGCTAAAATTAGGACTTTTATAAAACACCACGGGACGCGGGACAAATTGTTAAAAATCGGGACTGTCCCGCCAAAAGCGGGACGTCTGGTCACCTTACTTTAGGAGGGCACACAATGCAATAAATATGCAGACGATGCATCATGGAATTGTATACTTGAAACCTATGTGATTGTATTAACCAATGTCACCCCAGTACATTTAACTTTAAAAAAATGTTGAATATACAAAATTTTTTTATTCTCTTTAATTACAGGAATAATGTTTTTACTCCCTTAAAAAGTAACAAAAGACTTTTAAAGATTAGTATTCACTCAGAAAAATATTAACCATCTGACTAGTTTTGAAAGTGTTGTCACACCATCACTTACAGCATAACCTAATAGTCATTGAGCCATTGTGTGCCTTCCCAGCTTATAGTACTTTTAAGGCACAGATACCACATAAAGCATAGTCACTCTCTAATATAAAGCTATTTTTTAAATTCTTCAATTAAATATAATTGTTTGTTACCCACAAAGAAATGTCATCAAAATGGACCCACCTTCAGCCTGGGTATAGACTGAGACCCTGAACATGGTTCCTCAGCTTCCCTGACTTTACTTTCCAGATGCGCCTCATTAGCTCAAAGGAAATAACTTTGAGCTAATGGGGTGCCAGTCAAGGTTAGTCATGGCACTAGTATCCCTATCAGTCAATACAAGGTGTTAGAGTTGTTCAGGCCCACTAGATAAAAAATAGATATAATAGTCTTTTCTGAGGCCTTACAAAGAAGGGTGTCTGATGGGGGGGGGGGGGTTGGTGCATTCTTATACCAGGTGTACTGGTAAATAATGAGGATTTTGTAATCAAAGAAAACACGATAACTTCAAGAGAAACATCAAAAGTGCTTTAATATATATATATATATATATACATATATATATATATATATATATATATATATATATATATATATATATATATTTCATTGATTTTTTTACAGAGAGGAAAGGAGAGGGATAGAGTTAGAAACATTAATCAGCTGCTTCTTGCATACTCCCTACTGGGGATGTGCCCGCAACCAATGTACATGCCCTTGACTGGAATCGAACCTGGGACCCTTCAGTCCGAAGGCCAATGCTCTATCCACTGAGCCAAACCGGTTAGGTGCAAAAATGCTTTATTCAAAGTAATGTCCATTGCTAGCTACACATTTCCCCCATCTTTCAGGTAATTTGTGGATATCGTCCCAATAGAACTTTTCTTGCTTTTAAGGCAAACCATTCAGAGACCCAATTTTTCACTTCTTTGTACGTTTTGAAGTGCTGATCAGAAAGTGTGAGTGCCATCGATCAGAACAAGTGGTAATCCGAAGGAGTAATTTCTGGGGAATACAGTGGGAGGGTTAATACTTCCCAGTCAAGATCTTTTACCATGTCTTTAACTGGTTTTGAAGTGTGTGATGGTGCATCATCATGAAGCAAAATTACTTTGCTGTGTCTTCTGGCACATTCTAGTCGTTTCACCATCAAAGCGTGGTTCAAATTGATTATTTGTTGTTGGTAGTGATCAGTATTAATGATTTCACCTGGTTTTAGAAGCTCATAATACACCACACCTTCCTGATCCCACCAAATGCAGAGTATTGTCTTCTTTCCAAAGGTATTTGGCCTTGCAATCGATGTTGATGGTTAAACTGGATCAACCCACGATTTTGTGCATTTGGGATTCTCAAAATAAACCCACTTTTCATCACCAGTCACAATTCAATGCAAAAAAGACTTTCTTTCGTGCCGTTGAAGCAACATTTTACTGATGACTTTTCGGTTTTCCATTTGTCTTTCATTCAGTTGATGTGGCACCCATTTTCTCCCTTGAAAATCTTTCCCATTGCTTGTAAATAATCGGAAATTGTTTGCTGAGCAACGTTTAATATTTCTGCAAGTTGTTTTTGAGTTTGATACACATCTTTTTTTAAAAATAAATCTTTATTGTTCATATTATTACAAATGTTCCTCATTTCCCCTCCCCATTACTCCCCTCCACCAAGTTTCCATCCCACCCTCTGCCCTTTCCCCATCCCCCATTGTCACCATCTGCAGTTGATGTTCAGTCTCTTCCTGCCTCCCCTCCCCATTTCCCCGAGAATCATCAGTCCGCATCTTTATCCAATAATGCTTGTAATTGTTGGTCTTCCAACTTTTTTTGGGTGACCTGAACGTTCTTTGTCTTTCACATACAAATTATCACTTTTAAAGCATTTAAACCCGCGTTCACAAGTATCTTGAGATGGAGCAAGTTCACCATAAGCTTCCTGAAGTATACAATAACTTTCAGCAGCACTTTTCTTCAAAATAAAGTGATGAATTGAAACTTCCCACAAATACTCTTTTTTTGGGGCACAAAATTCAACATTTTTAAGTGTAAAAATATCTATGATGTTAACAACTTCACAAAATTTGACATATGAAGTTTTGAAGCTTGCTGTCAATACAACAAAATAGCATAGATATCAAATCACATATATATCAATATATGTGTAACTTCATCTAGTGAAAAAAAATCCGCATTAACCAGTACACCTGGTAAAGATAAAGGTATTTGAGATCCAGAAAGATGAAGTGCCAAAAGCAGGCTTCGACTTTTTATAGCTTTTAATTTATCTTATACTAATTAAAAAATAAAACAGAATAAAAATATTCCATATGAATTAATAACCTAGACACAGTAAAATTACATATCATTTTACTGAATATTTGTTTCTGAGTAAGAGTTGAAATATTGGCAACAATTCCAAACATTTTAGAGTTCATAAAAAAAAATCTATCTTGACTTTCAGCAAACATTTATGGAGTGTTGTGTACCAGGCCTTGGGGAACAGGTCCAAATCAAACTTGTCCCTTATGGGTTTCCATTGTGTTTGTCCCTATTTTTTTTAGACTAGATTTAAGATCTAAAGAGACCTTCTGTCAGACTTCTAAATTTATTTAATTGCAAATCACATTTAAAAAAATTGTCTTTGGGATGCCTATACTTGCAGTTTTAATCATTATGCATATAACTAGAGGCCCGGTACATGAAATTCATGCATGGGGGAGGGTGTGTGTGTGTGTCCCTCAGCCCAGCCTGCACCCTCTCCAATCTGGGATCCCTTTCACAATCCAGGAACTGCTGGCTCTAAACTGCTCGCCTGCCTGCCTGCCTGATTGCCCCTAATCACTTCTGCTTGCCAGCCTGATCACCCCCTAACCTCTCCCCTGCCAGCCTGATAGATGTCTATCTGCTCCCCTGCCAGCCCAATTTCCCTTAACTGCCTTCCCCTGCCAGCCTGGTCACCCTGAACTGCCATCCCCTATAGGCCTGGTCACCCCTAACTGCCCTCCCCTGCAGGCCTGGTTGCCCCCAACTGCCCTCCTCTGCAGGCCTGGTCACCCCAAATGCCCTCCCCTGCAGGCCTGGTCCTCTCAACTGCCTTCCCCTACAGGCCTGATTGCCCCTAGCTGCCCTTCCCTGTAGGCCTGGTCTCACCCAACTGCTCTCCCCTGCTGGTCTGATCACCCACAACTGCTTTCCCCTGCCAGACATCTTGTGTGTTGGAGTGATGGTCAATTTGCATATTACTGCTTTATTATATAGGATGCTTACTGTTATGACATTTAAATAACAATTTGTAATGTACCTAATACAATTATAAAATATCCATAAAATTTACCATAAGTGCCATTTAGTACATTCTACATGTTGTATAACCATCACCACTAATTAGTTCCAGAATATTTTCATCACCCCAAAAGGGAACTCCTTATTCATTTAGTAGTCATTCCACTTTGCCTCTTCCTCCTAGTTGTTCAACACCACTTGTTGAAGAGACCATTCTTTGTCCACTGAATGGTCGTGGTACCCTTGTTAGAATCAATTGACTATAGAGTATTTCTGGATTTTCTATTTTATGCTACTGGCCTATGTGTTTATCCTTATATCAGAACCACACTGTTTTGATTACTATAACACATATTGTAACAAATTTTGAAATCAGGAAATGTGACTCTTTTAATTTTGTTCTTTTTCTTTTTTTTTCTTTTTCTTTAATATATTTTATTGATATTTTATCAGAGAGGAAGGGAGAGAGATAGAGAGCTAGAAACGTCGATGAGAGAGAAACACCGACCAGCTGCCTCTTGCACACCCCCCACCGGTGATGTGCCTGCAACCATTGTACATGCCCTTGACCGGAATCGAACCCGGGACCTTGCAGTCCGCAGACTGATGCTCTACCACTGCGCCAAACCGGTTTCGGCTCAATTTTGTTCTTTTTCAAGATTGTTTTGGCTCTTTTGAATCCCTTACATTCCATATGAATTTTAGCATCAGTTTTTCCAATTTCTTAAAAAAAAAAAAATGGCCACTAGGTTTTTTGATAGGGATTGGACTATTGTAGATTAATTAGGGGAGTATTGCCATCTTAACATCACAAACATGAGATGTCTTTCCATTCATTTATTTAGATCTTCTTTAATTTCTTTCAGCAATGTTTTATACTTTTCAGCGTATAAGACTTGCAACTCCTTGGTTTTATTTATCCCCAAGTATTTTGTTCTTTTTGATGCTATTGTAAATAAAATTACTTTCTTCTCAGAATTTTTTTGGCCAGTGTATAAAAATCAACAGACATTTGTGTGTTGATTTTGTATCTTGCAAAGCATTACTGTATTAGTTCTCACAGTTTTTTGTTTTTGGTGTGGATTCTTGATGATTTTTAATTTACAGGATCATAACTGCCAACAGAGATAGTTTTACTTCTTCCTTTCTAATTGGGATTTCCTTGATTTCTTCCTTAATTGCTCTGGCTAGAACTTCTGGTACAATGTTGACTAACAGTGGTGAAAGTGAGCATTTTTCTGATTGTAGAGAAGCTTTCAATCTTTTACTATTTAGTATATTGCTGGGTGTGGGTTTTTCATGAATGCCTTTAAAAAAAAAAAGATTTTAGAGAGAGAGGAAAGAAGAGGGAGAAACATTGATGTGAGAGAGAAATGCCAGTTGATTGGTTACTTCCCATACACATCCAGACCAGGGATTAAACCTGCAACTTGTGTATATGCCGTGACCAGGGAATGGAACCTGTGACCTTCTGGTGTACAGAACCATGCTCCAACCTACTGAGCCACACCGGCCAGGAAATTAATGCCTTTTAACAGGTTGAAGAAATTCATTCTCTTTCTAGTTTGCTGAGTTTTTACCATGAGTGTTAAATTTTGTCAAATGCATTTTCTTATCTATTGAGATGATGCTATTTTCCTCTGTTTTTAATTTTTATTTATTTTTATTGATTAAGGTATTACATGTGTCCTTATTCTCCCACTGCCCCTCCCCCCCCTCATGCCCTCACTCCCCTAGTGTCTGTGTCCATTGGTTAGGCTTATGTCCTTTGTTTGATCTCTCTCCCTTACCCCCACCCTCCTCTATCTTCCCTCTGAGGTTTGATAGTCTGATCAATGTTTCTCTGTCTCTGGATCTGTTTTTGTTCACCAGTTTATGTTGTTCATTATATTCCATAAATTAATAGAATGAAGGGAGCAACAGCTAAAAAATACTAAATCAGTAATATGGAAAAAAAACCTCTAATAACAAAGAGCTTTGCTACTAGAGGCCCAGTGCACCAATTCGTGCACGGGTGGGGTCCAGCGGGCCCAGCCCCAATTTGGGTGGATTGGGACCTGGCCTGTTGGAGGAGATGGCAGGAGTTTGGCTGACTACCCTGTTTCCCCGAAAATAAGACAGTGTCTTATATTAATTTTTGCTCCCAAAGATGCGCTAGGTCTTATTTTCAGGGGATGTATTATGTCTCCATTATTTTTGGGGAAACACGGTAGCCATTCCTGATGGGGGCCCAATCAGGGCTGGGCCGGCTGAGGGGAGGGGCCATGGGTGATTGGCCAGTGTGCTCTGCCCCTAATTAAGGTTGGGGGCCGATTGAGGGAAATTGCTATGGGCAGTGAGCCAGCTGTCCCCTCCCTCAAATGGGGAGGGTGGTGCTGATCAGAAGCCAGCAGCCTTGGGGAGGGGCCATGGGTGGTTGGCTGGCTGTCCCTGCCCCTTATTGGGGTGAGGGTGGCAATTACGGGCAGGGCTGTGGGCCTATCGTGGTAGGGTGAGCAGATCAGGGGTGGTGTTGGCCAGGGGAGGGGGGTGGGGGAGGAGGTATTTGGCTGGCCTGATGGGACTCTCCCACCCACACTGATCAAGGGTGGGCGGGTCTGGGGGAGGAGCCACAGGAGATTGGCAGGCCAGCCCCACCCCCTGATTGGGCCAGTTTGCTGGCTATAGTGAGTGTCATAGTGACCAGTCGTTCTGGCCTTCCAGTCACTGGCTTTTTATATACAGTATATAGATTAATGTCCTTGTTGCTCCCTTAATTCTATTAATGTGGTATATTACACTGATTGATTTTTGTATGTTGAACCATCCCTGTATTCCTGAAATAAATTTTAGTTTGTCATTGTGTGTAATCTGTCTTTGTCTGGTTTGGAAGCAAGGTAATGCTGGTCTTATCGAATAAATTAGAAAGTATTATCCCCCCACCCCTTTTTTTTTTTAAAGAATTTAAGGAGAATTGGTGTAAATATTTTGATAGATTTCACTGGTGAACCCATCTGGTTCTGTATTTTCTTTGTTGGGAGATTTTTTATTATTGACCCAATCTCTTTAATTGTTATAGGTCTGCTTAGATTTTTTTTATTTCTTCACTCAGTTTTGGTAATTTGTTTATATCTAGGAATTTGCCTATTTCATATAGAGTATCTAATTTGTCGGTAAAAAAGCTTATTTTTTATGAATAAATTTATTTATGGTTCAGTCATCCAAAATACAATGCAATTGATCAAATATTTATAAAACTTGGAATATCATGCTTTCTTACATTTACTTTCCTAAAGCAAAATGTATACAAAATTCCATAAGATATTTAAGCAAAATCTCTCCCCAATACTGAGGAACCAAAATTTTCTGATAGTGTTACTGGTATAAAACTTTATTTCTAAAAAGCATACACTTCATTTGTCTTTTGACTAAAATGAATGCTTTCCCACATAAAATGAAGCCTTTTTCTACCCAGAAACAGGGATGCTAAAAGTGTGGACTCCTGAGCTAGCGGCCTGCATTAAAACCCTGCTCTGCCACTTACTGGCTATATATAATATTGGGGTCAACCTCTCCAATTCTGTTTCCTCCTCTGTAAAAAGAATAGAACTTACTTCACAAGGTTTCTGTGAGGATTCAACGCATTCAAGCATGCAAAAACTAGGTCCCCCGTCCATAATAAGCATTCAATAATTATTAGCAAATATTATTTTTCATATGGTGGTCATTAATTGGGATTAAAATAAAGAGCAACTAGACGTCTCAATGGAGAGACTAAAAGTGAAGTCTAGGCGGCAGTGTTGGATGAAGGACACAGGAAGAGCCTTATTTCCCTCTAGATTTATAAGACCCTAGACTGGAAGAAGGAGTGCTTGGCAAATGTTCTGTCATTAGAAAAGAAATGGTTCTCTTTATTAGTATCCAGGAGAGCAGGTTCTATTGACTACAAAACTGCATCAGAGAGGCCCTCTAGTGGGACAGAAAAATCAAAGGAACTGTTCTAGTGACCCGTAAAAGAAAGGAAGGCCCCTAGCGAGTGAAGTGAGTCTGGCTCCACTGTGGGCACGGGGAACCAGAGAGAGGATAACAGTGTTCCAAGGAGTGATCACAAGTACACGTACAAGTGCTTCCTTTGAAATCACAGGTCTAGCCGAAACCGGTTTGGCTCAGTGGTAGAGCATCGGTCTGTGGACTGAAAGGTCCCGGGTTCGATTCCGGTCAAGGGCATGTACATTGGTTGCGGGCGCATCCCCAGTGGGGGATGTGCAATAGGCGACTGTTTCTCTCTCATCGACGTTTCTAGCTCTCTATCGCTCTCCCTTCCTCTCTGTAAAATATCAATAAAAATATATTAAAAAAAAATGAAATCACAGGTCTAAGCCTTCAGAAGAAGGGGATATGTTTCTGCTTTTGAAACTTTTGTTTCTTCTATCTTTTCCTCTTCCCTCCCTTCCTCTAAATATATATATCCCACAGCTGACCCTCCTTGTCAGGAAAATAATTGAATTCATATTCATAATATAATACATTTATGAAATATTAATGTATTTGTCACTATCACTATTATTTTCTTAGCAGCCACAAAAGTGAAATAACTACAGAATTTTTCATTTGGGGAAACAGAAGTACTCAGTTCCTTGGTTTCTAGAAACAATGTGGAAACATTGCATGAGCATTCAAAATAGCTAAAAAAAAGTTTGTTTTAATAAAGAAAGCAACTAAAATAAAGGTTACCCTGATATAAGATGCAAAAACACATTAACCATAAAACATTGTATTTTAAAATATGGACATTTAGATTATACTCATTTATATTAGGATATAAATTAATGACTTATACCTTAAAGGATTTATCATAAAATGTTACTGCCCAGTGCATTTTTGCAAACAATAATTCACTGAGAGTATTAACATTCACATGTGTAATTAGAGTTTACAAATGTACAAAACTTTGGGTAATAAACACTTGAGACTTATTTTTCAAACATTCAATAGTCCTCCCCCCCCCCCCAACTGATTACAAAGAAGCACAACTGGATAAAAACATCTTTTATAAAAGAAAACAAATTCATATAATTACTTGTTAGATGAAAGAAAATTATAGGTTATATAACATTTCTTTTCTCTACATAAACTTGCATATCTTAAATTTAATGCAGAACACCATGTTTCAATTCCAATCTAAGAATATCGTGACATGTACTTCTTGGTGAATCTAAATATAACAGGATGAATATTTAAGTATTTATTTGGTCATTATTACTTTAACTTTTTAATGTTTTTCTTTATTTTAGAAATAAAATCCATAACCAAAGCACATATATTACAGCTATTTCTGAAAATAAACAAATAACAAAACACTAAATAGCATACTCTTTAAAGAATGGTTACGGTTAAACAAGGAAATGAAAAAAAATTACAACTAATGTGTGATAGAATTACAATGAAAAAGGTTACAAATTTTATCTGGTCCATTTGCACTGTAATAAAAGAAATCTGAATATTGTGAATAAAATGTGCTTGATTATTAAGAAATTAAATTTCCAGTTAACACTGGGTTGTGTTTAGGAGCAGTGTGCTTGTTCTTGTATTTTATATGAGGAACATATGTTCATAACCTACCAGTTATACTTGAGATTTACTAAGAAATGAAAGTATATGATTCTGGTTCATCCTCCCTTTTTAAAAATATCTTCACTTTGAGATCAGGCACTTTGTGCCCAGGAATGTGGCATTGCAAATTTCTTAAAAATGTATCCATTGATAGTAGATAAATGTACCAAATTCATAAAAGAGGGTATCTTCATTTAGTAACCAAAGCACTAAATTATAATTTTACAGTCACAACGCAAGCCCCAGCTCTTCCTAGGCACAATGGAGCAACCTGAAAAGAGACAAAAAGACATAGGTTTTGGGTTTGTAGGTAAAAATGTTGATAATACTAGACTAGTTGGTGAAACATGGAAATAGTTCATACCCCTTGGCAAAAGGCTGCTGCCCCAGGCCTACTGCTGGCCTGCTCCCCCAAAAAACAACAACAAAACAAAACAAAACAAAACAAAAAAACCAAAAAACCTCCTCCTGATGTGAAACTTTCGTAGACATCCCACATCACTTAGGTACATCACATGATTATGTATTATTCACTTCTCTTTAAAGGTGATTTTTTTCTTTTATTAATTGAGATATAAATGACATATAACACTATATTACTAGTTGCAGGTGTACAACATAATGATTATATATAGTGAAAAGGTGTTTTTATAACTGAGGAATTGTTCTACACGAAGTACAATGTTTTGGGCAAAATGATGTACAATATGGATGTGAGGAAATGCTGATATTGTGAGGAAATGCTGAATACTTAAAAGCAACTTTATGAACAATATGGACAAAATATCAAGTATTATCTAGAGGAGCCCTGTAGGAGGATTATCTCAGAGAATACACAAAATACAGTGCATGCCTGGGATCTGCTTACTCCAACAAACAAACAAACCAGTAACTCCCCATATAATGACTGCTTTCTGTATGCATGGCTGAAAAGTCTAAACCCATTCTACTGGTTTTCATTCAACTCCCCAGCAGTGGAAACAAACCTGATAATGAACTTTGTGACAGTGAAATAGAGGTGTGAGTGCTAGGTGGAGGAATATAAACTGCTTATAGGTAAGGAACAGCTCTAAAATTTTTCACTTATTGTCCTTTTAAAAAATGTTTTTATTTTATTATTATTACTATTTTTTGTTTTTATTGATTTCAGAGAGAGAGAAAGGAAAAGGGATAGAAAGAAAGAGCAATGAGAAGAAACATCGATTGGCTGCCTCCCGCATACCTACCATATTTGCCGGCGTATAAGACAATTTTTGGCCCTGAAAAATACGTATTTGCCGGCGTATAAGACGACTGGGCGTATAAGACGACCCCCTAACATTTCCACTAAAAATACAGTTTGTTATATACTCGCCGTATAAGACTACCCCCCACTTGGAGGCATATTTTTCAGGGCCAAAGGGTCGTCTTATACGCCGGCAAATACGGTACCACAGGAGATCGAGCCCACAACTTGGGCATGTGCCCTGACCAGGAATTGAACTGGCAACCTCTTGGTATATGGGCTGATGCTCAATCAATAGCCACAACAGACAGGCTGTCTTTTTTTTTTTTTAATGTATCCTAAATACTAGAAAATTAATAGTGGAAACAAAAATGTGGAAAGAATAGTTGTCAAAGAACTACTTTGAGAATATTAAGAATCTATGCATTTGACATAAGAAAAAGAAAAAGGTTAGCATTTGGGAAAGAGTGACTAGTATAAAGAACTAATATAAAGTGTATAATCAGTGGATTTTAAGAATACAAAAGACTTCAATTGTAAGAGAATTCTCAGTTATTCTCCATCTGAATCAGTTATTTTGATCAGTTATATCTCCTTGAACAAATAATCTATTTAAAAACCATACCCACTTACAGTATTCTGGGAGTGACTTCTAAGTCGTTAAAATCAAGGCATCTGTTTGTAATTAGCAGTTTTTCTCAAAACAACCAAGACACTAAATTTCTACACTGTGAATGGTACTTGTTGTCATGACAACCAGCCAGCAAGTTTAGCTTAGAGAATTTATTAAATACAATGCAGGCACCTCCTGCTTTGGGTCAAGGCTGGTGGTAGGGTGGGTGACAGCTTAAGATTTTCTAACCTCATTTCATTCCCTGTACAAAATGTCTTCTTGGCCATTTGTTGGAACACTGAATGAAACATTTATTTTTCAGATACTATGATTATAAGTTCACACCTACGTGCTGTAAAATAGTGATAAGAGGAGGCATGCACATAAAATATCTATGTGGTCACAGATTATTAATTTTGATATAGAATGATTCAGCATAAAGTATTAATTATCTGCAGTAACAAGCCTCCAATGCTGGCCAATTGATTTCCTTATAACTGGCCCAAGGGTTTAAATCAAATATGTTTCAGAGAAAGAGATTCTTCTATCCCATTTTGGGTTTCATGGTTATCACTCACACTACTTCTGCCAAGATGAAAGGCTGATGGGAGGTAATTACATCATTTCCAATGAGATTCTGTAGCTCTAACTCAAGCCTTCACTTTTGCCCTAAACCAACTTACCCTGTCCCCATCTACTGCCGGGTGAACTTTTTATTATTGTATCACTATCTTGGTTAAAGTCTCCACTGACTTCTCATGCCCAAACTCTTTTTTTAAAAAAAAAATATATTTTATTGATATTTTACAGAGAGGAAGGGAGAGAGATAGAGAGCTAGAAACGTCAATGAGAGAGAAACATCAACCAGCTGCCTCTTGCACATTCCCTACTGGGGATGTGCCCGCAACCAATGTACATGCCCTTGACCGGAATCGAACCCAGGACCTTTTAGTCCTCAGACCGACGCTCTACCACTGAGCCAAACCGGTTTCGGCTCATGCCCAAACTCTTTAACTTGACCCTCATCCTGACCCCAACCTCCCTTTCCAAAAAGAACTCCTATTCTTCTCAACCAGCCACACTTCCTCAATAGAGCCCATATATTTCTGTTTGGTGATATTTCTTTCAGATTTTCTCACACAATTTCTCCTTCCTTCCTACCTTCTGAGTTGGATCCATTAAGGTTTAGCTTAAATTCAACTTCTTTCTCACTGAAGCCCTCTCAAAACCATTTGCTTTTTTCTCTTTGGTATTCCCTAACTACTCACTGCCTGTGTACCATGGGACTCTTCCTCCCACCGCTCTACACTGTGGGCTCTCTGTACACATGCAGACCTTACCCACCTCAGTAGTTAATTCTATGACAGTCTGATTCTCATAAGTTTTGTTTTCTTAACAGTACTTATCATTGCTTCTTGTAAAAAAAAAAACTTTGGCTCAATTAAACATATGAGTGTCTTTTATGTACCAGATACTGAATTGGGGCACAAAATTCTTGATTCTGTTCTTGGTAACGATGGAAAAAAAAAACAAAACCATCTCAAAAGACCATTCCTGGAAGTGCTAGGCTCTCCCAGACACAAACACATTTGGAACTCTTGCTATAATTTGCAGGTCAAGTGTCTACTTGTTCATGTAATTTAGGATTACCATCTTAATTAGGTTATGACCAGCCATTTAATCTTCTCCTAAATGTCAGTGGCTTGAGTATTTAAAAATTATTGGTCATGTATGGGTAAGCGGCTCAGATTTTTCTGACTACCCTCCCCCTCCCTCTCTCTTCCTCATAGCTTGATAGTGGTGCTGTCAGCTTAGCAATGCTAGAACATCTCACCAATTCCCAGCAAACAAATGGTGGCATACCAACTAACAATAATTTGTCTGAGTAGTATTAACTTATACTTTAAAGGTAATTTTGAATTTTAATTATGTTATAAAATTAATGAGTCCCTCTTGTTTTTTATATTTAATTAAGTGATGACTTTATCATGTTCAGGCTATATATTTTGATACTCTTTAGTCTGGGGATCATAAGCCTCCAAAAAATTGAGAGGATCTGTTTTACTAAAAGAATTAAAAATATATATATTTTATTGATATTTTACAGAAAGGAAGGGAGAGAGAGAGATAGAGAGCTAGAAACGTCAATGAGAGAGAAACATCGACCAGCAACCAAGGTACATGCCCTTGACTGGAATCGAACCCGGGACTTTTCAGTCCGCAGACCGATGCTCTACCACTGAGCCAAACCGGTTTCGGCCTAAAAGAATTGTTTTAACAAAAAACAGAGTAAGTGCACAAGAGTTTCCTTTCTCTGCATTCTCACCAACTCTGTTATTTGCTGACTTTCTGATAATAGCCATTCTGACTAGTGCAAGGTGGTTCTCATTGTGATTTTGATTTGCATTTGCCTGATGATTAGTGATGATGAGCATTTTTCATGTCTGTTGGTTATCTGTATGTCTTCTTTGGAGAAGCGTCTTTTCATGTCCTCTGCCCATTTTTCAATGGATTGTTTATTTTTTATGTTATTGAGTTACATGAGTTACTTATATATTTTGGATATCAACCTTTATCAAATATATTATGGTGCACTGTTGGTGAGACTGCAAACTGATGTAGGCCATATGGAAACAGTATGAAGATTCCTCAAAAAACTAAAAATAGATATATCATATGACCCAGCAATTCTACTTCTGGATAATTATAAAGAAAAACCAGGAACACTAATTTGAAAAGTTAGATGCAGCCCTATGTTCGTTGCAGCATTATTTACAACAACCAAGATATGAAGGCAACCTAACGTGTCTGTTGATAGATGAATGGATCAGGAAGATGTGGGATATATGTACACTTTGGAATATTACACAGCAATAAAAAAGAATGAAATCTTGTTATTTATGACAACATAGGTGAATTTAGAGCAGTGGTCGTCAACCGGTGGTCTGTGGACCACTGGTAGTCCGTGAGGTACGAAAGGTCGGCAACTGCTGACCTAGAGGATATTATACTAAGAGAAATAAATCAGGCAGAGAAAGACAAATGCTGTATGATTTCACTTAGATGTGGAATCTAAAGACAAAACAAAACAAGCAAACAAACAAAACAAAAACAGACTCAGATAAACAGAGAGCAAAAGAATGGTTAGTTACCAGAAATGATGGGGTGAGGAGACAGATGAAAAAGAAAAGGGAATACAGTCAATAATATTGTGATAAATTCACATGGTGTGACAGATGATTACTAGAATTAGTGGGGTGACCACATTGTAAGGTCAAAAAATCTCTATATTGTACACCTGAAACTAATATAAGACTCTATACCAACTATAATTAAATTAAAAAATTAAAAAAACAACACAGAGTAAGTGGAATAATGAAAGATGAAATGACATACCTGAGTCCACTCATTTGTTTGGGGATCATAAGCCTCCACTGTATTAAGGTAAGTTTGTCCATCATACCCTCCAACAGCATATAATTTATCTCCAAGTAAACACACCCCCACCGCATCCCTGCTGATGCTCATAGATGCCACTGCAGTCCACATATCTGTTTTGGGATCATATCTGAAAGAAAATTTTACAACTGGAGCTGACATTGTTCTAACAATATTTTATGTAAAAACAGTTTTGTTCTTTAAGCCTATCTTTTTGTCTTATTATCTGCTATATAAAATGCATTTGTACACAGTTTAGAGAATATCAATATTTTCCTAAAACCTTTTAACTTACAATATTATAGATTCATTTAGCAGATGCATTCCACTTAAACTTCTCAAAAGAGCTAAGATCAGTACTGAAAACTGCTTTAAGGTTTTGGATTACCTACTGAAAATTTGAGGAAATCAGTATGTGAAAGTCTATATATGACGACTCACTGCCTCAGTCATTGTAACTGTCCGTTTTTGGACCTTCTTCTTCCTTTCATGAAGTATGTTCACTAGAATTGCCTAAAGCTGCCTATCCAAGAGCAGATACATGGTAAGATGACTTATATTGATCTAATACACCTTATCTCAATGAGCAACTTTTCACTGGGTGCAGTACAACATTGAGCCTGCGGTAATTTATGGAACAAAGAGTATAAAAACTTCCACATTCCTCTCCTGGATTATAACAAGCAACTCGGGTAGTCTGAATTAGTCTCTTCCCAATACAGGGGAAATGCAGGCATAACATTCCTGATTTCTCAAGAAAAAGACCAGCCAACTTTGCTTATTATTTCACAGAAACAATCATTGTCACCAACAAACCTACATTTCACTTTTTATTCTTCTTTTAGTTATTTATTATTTACTAAGTGACATGCACATATGTATTAACTTCCCATTTCTCTTTAAAGATCCAAAATTCTTAAAAAGGCCTCAATACTTTACATGACCTGCTCCTACCTCCTCTCCACTCTCCCTTCTCTCCTGCATTCTCTCTGCATCACTCTGTTCTCCGGCTTCAGTAGTTGCCTTTCGGTTTCTGAATGAGTCGTATTCCTCTCTGCACTGGAGTGCTCATACATGCTCCTGTTGACTCTACCTCCCAAACCCACTCAATTGCTCCATTCCTTGAACTTGACTGAACACAACAGATGGGGCCCGAACTACCGTCCAAATCCTCCACTGATGGTAGGCTCTTTACCTGGTCCCACACTTGAGTTTCATGAGGCCAGTGTGGATGACTTGTTAAAGCTTCTAAGCCTCATGAGCTTTTTATTATTATATAGTATTTTATTTTATATCAAAATGTGTTAGAAATACCCCATTTCTTTTCACTTCTTAATTAGCCTCTAGCCCAGTGGTTCAAAACCTTTTCTTGGCCACTCCCAACCTAAAATCCTGATCCCCCTCCCACCCTTTCTCCGGGACATATAATTCTTATTATTCAAAAAGTGAACTCCTATTCACGTGGAGGAAGCCTAAAGGCCATAAACTTGGTCTAAACAAGCTTTCAAAGAACATGACATCCATGAAAGAGAAACATAAAAGAACAAAAGGGCAGTAGAAGTGCTGAGGAAGAAATCACTAAGAAATTGTTAAAAAAAAATAATATGAAGTGATATGAAAAAATAGCAAATAAAGTTTTAAAACATATAGCAGAGAACTGAAATGCATAAATATGTCACAATATATATTTATATACTGTATAGATATTTATATACAATATATATTTATATACAAAAAATTCACTGTTAATAACTTATTCTTGAATTGACCCCCTTAAAAATCAAATTGCTCCCCTGTAGGACATGTGTCCCATGTTGGGAACTTCTGCTCTAGCCCTTAATTAATTATCTCTGAAATTCACTGAGCTCCTTTTCTTTTTTCATTAGTTACAGTGTCTAGTACAAAAAATGGTATACAACAAATGTTTTTTCTACGATTCAATTAATAAATTATATAATCAATTCTAAGGTAAAGTTGAAGCAGGCCGTTATAAGACAAGAATCTGAGGAGGCGGTTAGGGTGCAGACTGAGAGATGGCGGAGCAGACAACCCAATATTTACAAAGCTCCTAAGGAAAACTGCATGTGTTGGATGCTCAATAAAGCATCATAAATTTTTCTGGAAGTGTCTGAGGCATAAAGCATTCTTTTGTATTCCTAGTTTTCCTGTACAAAGAATTACCTCTCCAGAGTATCATAGTCAATAAAAGAGAGAGAGAGAGAGAGAGAGAGAGAGAGAGAGAGAGAGAGAGAGAGAGAAGAAATAAAGTCCAAACAACTTAAGCTCTAAAAAAAAAAAAAAGAAAAGAAAGAAAAAAAAAGAAATTACCTCTCCACGCAGTCTGAGAGCCTGGAGGTCAGGTTGGAAGCGGGGGCATCGTGCCCTCCGATGGCGTACAGCAATCCATTCCAGGTGGTCACGCCCACTCCCCCTCTCCTTTTAGACATCTGTGCACAGAGTGTCCACTTATTAGTATGAGGGTCAAAACATTCTACTGACTTGAGGCAAGAACTTCCATCCCGACCACCAACTGCATAAAGTCTGTAAAAAGAACAAACAGAACAATAAGTAAGAAACAGTGCTACACGTAAGTCAAAGAGGTTATTCGTATGGTATTTCTATTAACTTAAGGTGCCATTGGATATAAGGCACACTGTCAATTTAGGTTCCATTAGAAAAATGACATGCTACCAATTAAATGACATATGTGTATATCTGGATATATCAGATATCACCAAGTATACATATAAAAGAACACCAAAGTCACATGAAAGCAATGACAACTGTTCACAGCTGCTATCTTGCTGCCCTTGGCTGTAAGATGCTCTGTATTTTTAGAGACGTTAAAATGTGTCTTATAATATAGAAAATATGGTATATAAATGCTGCCTTGGTCAACTTTAATTCATTTTCAATTAAGATAATTTTAAAGTCTTTTACTCTAAATATGTATCAAATGTTTTATTCATTTTTACTTTTTAAATATACTTTTATTGATTTCAGAGAGGAAGGAAGAGGGAGAGACAGATAGAAACATCAATGATGACAAAGAGTCACTGATTGGCTGCCTCCTGCTCTACCCCACTGGGGATCGAGCCCACAATCCTGGGTATGTGCCCTTGACAGGAATCGAACCTGGGACCCTTTAGTCTACAGGCCAATACTCTATCCACTGAGCCAAACCGGGCAGCTCAAATGTTTTAAATATTTGAACAATTTAATATTTTTATTAGGCACAAACTCTTCTTGTACTTATTATTTACCTGTAGTTCTTCATAGATATTTTTCTATTGCTTTTTTAAAGAGTAATAAATTCATGCCCTGACCAGGCGGCTCAGTTGGTTGGAGCATCATCCCATGCGCCAAAAGTTTGCAGGTTTGATCACTAGTCGGGGGCATGTATGAGGCAACCAGTCCATGTTTCTCTCTCACATCTATGTTTCTCTGTCTCTCTCCTCCCACCTTCCTTTCTCTCTCAAATCGATAAAAACAACCTTGGGTGAGGATTAAAAACAAAAGAAGAGTAATAAATTCAGTTCATTGCTACTATTAAAGGTCATGCATTTTTAACTTATAGGGGCCTTAGTTAACATTTAACTATATTTTTATTTTCAAGAAATAATATTTGAACTGTATCAACTTTCTGCCCATTAAAATTCTAAGTATTTACATTTGGATAATACACATATTTTAAAGACAGATTTCATAATTTTAATCCATAATTTAAAGTTCACTATGCCACTCAATTTAGTTTTTAAATAAGATGATCCTATTTTAAACAGCAACATAAGTTTGTAGTAACTGTTACAAGTTGTAAATTTAAGCTATATTATAAAACAGAAATTTCAATTTATGTGAAACTTTAATCTGTTAAAATTTGAAATCTGTGACGTACCACTTTTTGTATGTCACTGTTCTTAATATTAAACTATTCTAATCTTTAACCAGTAGTTGATAGAATAATTATCTAAATATTTATCACAGAATATTAGAAGACATCACTAAGTAGAAAATATCAACAATTAAAAATACATGTATACACACATAAACACACACACACACACACACACACACACACACACACACACACACAGTACAAGAGGCTTCAAGGCACCTTACCCTCCTCCCAATGAATTCATGGCTCTTCACTGTGAAAAGGGCTGTAGTAAACTCTGAGGGCAGACTCTCTGGGTTTGAATCCTGGTTCTGCCACTTATCACTTACCAGTTGTGATTGTGGACAAGTTATTTAACTTCCACCTGCCTAATTTCATCATCTGTAAAATTTAGAAGCCCTGCCTCAGAGGATTATTAGTGATCATTTAAAAATAACTTTGAACAGTATTCTACATATGGTAAATATGTAAATATGGTATGCATGTTTGAGAGGATAATGAAGTTTGTCTCTATTTGCATTCTTTTAGAAAATGATGTCTTTAGGAAACATTAAATGTACAAACAACATTTATACTATGCTAATATTAGGGACTAAGTTATATTGGTAACACTTTGTGAAGAATCATTCTCTCAAGCAATGGTCTTCAAACTGTATTCTAAGAATAGGATTCTGTGGAGGACTTGAGGGTATCCCCAAAATAGTTCATTTGAAATTTAAGTTTTAAAAAATAGTTTTAATTTTCAAGAATATCACCTGGCTTAATTAAGTGCAAGATTCAGAACTCATCTTTCTTTCCCATGACAGTAAAATAAAAAAAGAAATAGTATCTCAAATTGTGACAGTCCTATACTAAATATTTTAAAATGTAAGATTTAGGCCTTTCCTGACTTCTAAAATTATGATCAAGAATGCTGATGGTTGACCCTGGATGGGTAGGGCATATACAAGAAGCAACTCTCCCTCTTTTTCAAATCAATAAAAATAATTTTAAAAAAGAATGTCAATGGTGGTAGATACTTTTTGATAATAAACTTAGAAAAAATATAACTGAGGTTTCCTGAGATTCCAATTAAATTGCTCTAGCTGTTAAAATAATTGTTACTATTTTCAGCTTATTTTTGAATCAGGATTTTCTTCATTTGGACTACCAAAACAAAACAAATAATCTGGGTGTTGTTGTTTTTTTGTATTGGCTATTGCCATTTTTTATTTTTTATTTTACAATCTAAGGGAAAAGAGGTCAGCACCCCTGACTAAACAGTCAAATATTGCATGTTTTACAAGATCTGGCAGCACACTGTTTGAAAATTGCTAGGGTGTATGCGTTCTCCTTCCCAGAATCAGCACGGGATTCCTTGCATGTGTTCCTGAAAGCAAATCTCCCAAGTGGTGCCACCCACTCCCTCCTGTTGTCAGTGTGGCCTTCTTTAGTGACACTGAGAGAACAGATTGTATGAGCATATCTTTAATGGATTTTATAAGTCCCACTATATTCTGTTTACCCTTCTGGGTGTCCTTTAAAACAGCCTTTTAGTCTTCTACACTAAAATGTATAATAAATAAATATTATAAACTCGAGCTTATAATACATTTAAAATAAGCTTAGAGTAAATTTGAACCTCCATTTGTCTTAAGTAATGAGGTTTTAGTAAGATTTCATTTGAAAGAGAAATTTCACTATCAAAAATATTTGTCAGCCAGTGGCTTAAAAGTAGCCAAGCAACTGAAAGTCTAAATAAAGCTTCTTTCTGCCAAACATGGTAGAAAGGAAAACTTAACACTTTGAAAAAAAAATTTTTAAATATATTTTATTGATTTTTTACAGAGAGGAAGGGAGAGGGATAGAGAGTTAGAAACATCGACCAGAGAGAAACATCAATCAGCTAGCTGCCTCCTGCACAACCCCTACTGGGGATGTGCCCGAAACCAATGTATATGCCCTTGACCAGAATCGAACCTGGGACCTTTCAGTCTGCAGACAGATGCTCTACCCACTGAGCCAAACCAGTTTCAGCAACAATGAAATTCTTAAGATACAGATCGAAACTCATAAGACATTGAAACAGTTCTTTCCTAAAGAAATAACTATATTTTGCATTAGGAAGCATTGCAAAATAAATTAAAATAACAAAACAGTAGTTTATCCAGGTTTTTCACTTTATAAATTAAACCTTAATCAATAAAGAAATTAAAATGCAAAAAAAATTGAGGCATGGAGAAATGATTTATTCTTTTGTTTTAAAATTATTTTTATTTTATGTTAAATCTTTATTATTGAAAGCATTATATATGTTCCTCTTTTCTCCCCTATTGATCCCTCCAGCCTGCCAATTTTTTATTAAATTTATTGGGGTGACATTGGTCAGCGTGAACATATAGGTTTCAGGGGTGGGTTTCTATGCTACAAGATCTGTCTATTGCACTGTGTGCCCACCACCTAATGCCAAATCTTCTCCTGTCACCTTGTATTAGGATCTCCTCTCTCCACCCCCTTTCCTTTGGCAACCACCACACTGCTGTTTGTGTTCATGAGTTTCAGTTTTATATGCTACACTAGAGGCCTGATGCAAGAAATTCGTGCAAGAGAAGGCCTTCCTTCTCCCGGCTGCTGGCACCGGCTTCCCACAGGCACCCGGGACCCGGGCTTCTCTCTGGCCGCTGGCAGGCACCTGTCTGGTCTAATTAGCATATTACACTTTTATTTTTATAGATCTGAGTGAAATCATATGGTTCTTAACTTTTTCTGACTGACTTGTGTAATTTGTTTGAATCGCAAAGGAGTGGTAAAGATGCATAATTTATTTTTTCAATCAACTGCATACATTTTTGAAAACTAAAATATAGTTTCTAGTTTTCAAGATTCTGAATATGTACTGAAAATGGACAGCGTCAAAATAGTTAAAACAGCCCAGGCAGAGTGGCTCAGTGGTTGAGTGTAGATCTATGAACTATGAGATCATGGTTCGATTCTCCATCAGGGCATATGCCCAGGTTACGGACTTGATCCCTGGTAGGACACATGCAGGAAGTAGCTGATCAATGATTCTCTATCATCACTGATGTTTCTCTCTCTCTCTTCCTGTCCCTTTCTGTCTAAAATTAATAAAAAATATATTAAAAAATAGTTAAAACATTGCAACTTTGTAAAGCAAACTTAGAAAAACAGTGGTTTATGAATGAGCACACACTGTTCTTGGGGTGAGTAAAACACTACTGGATCTAAAAAGTAGCAAGACTTTCTTCACTAAGGCTGCACACTTCAACTTACTGTTGAAATATTTATATCAGAACTTTTATAAAAGAGGCTATTTAAATAATTTGTTTACAACACTCGAAGTATTTTCCTTTTGTGATTTACTTATGTATATTCTTAAGTTGGACATGATATACTATATAATAAAAGGCTAATATGCAAATTAACCAACCAGTAGAACAATCAGTTGTTATTATGCACACTGACTACCAGGGGACAGATGCTCAATGCAGGAGCTGCCCCCTGGTGGTCAGTACGCTCCCACAGGGGGACCGCTGCTCAGCCAGAAGCTGGGCTCATGGATGGTGAGTGCAGTGGTGGTGACAGGAGCCTCTTTCACCTCTGTAGCATTCAGACATCCCCTGAGGGCTCTGGACTGCCAGAGGGTGCAGGCCAGGCTGAGAGAGACCCCCCCCCCTCCTGAGTGCACAAATTTCATACACCGGGCCTCTACTAGCTTAATAAATTTAGTTTATTTTTTAAAGAGAACTAAATATTTTCTTACTTGCCACTTAGTACTGCCACACCTACTGTGCTCCTGGGAGTGGACATAGTGGCAACAAAATTCCACTGGCGCGCCTGAGGGTCCCATCTTTCCACTGTGTTCAGATAGCTCCAGCCGTCATGCCCTCCAACTGCATACATGGGACCTTCCAATACAGCCACACCTACAAGACAAGAATGACTTAAAAATCACGTTTTAATTGAAATGTAAGTATAATGAATCTTAAACATGCAAATTTAAGCAAAAATTTATGATGTAGACATCTGGTTTACTCACAGCTCTTTTTGATTGACAGGTGGGTGAGTGGGGGAAAAACTGTAATATAGTTCTGATCTTAAAAGTTTTAGAGAGCCCGTGGCTCAGTGGGTAGAGCGTCAACCTGCAGAGCAAAGGATCCTTCCTAGGTTTGATTCTGGTCATGGACACATACCTTGGTTGCAGGCTCTGCCCAGGCCGGGCCCTGGTCAAAGCATGGGCAGGAGGCAACCAATCAATGTTTTTCTCTCTGTCTTTCCCTCTCTCTTCCACTCTACCTAAAAATCAATGGGAGAATATCCTCGGATGAGGATTAACAAAAATAAATAAATAAATGTCTAAAAATATATTTAAAAACGTTTTAGAGGCAGTATTTTGAGGACCAACAGTGAATTATTGAATGCAAAAATAAAAAGTCTCATCATTGCCTTCTCTGTGCCTCTTTAAAATTTTCTGGGTTTTATTCATTTGTGTTTAATAAATAGAACACAATAATGTTAGAGATGTTTAAATAAGCATTTCAATTAGGTTAGATAATACTAATTGTCAACACAAAATATACATGTCAAAAGGTAGCTCATCAGCCCATCACGCTACACTAAAACACTCATGCTTTCATTTGCATTAGTTGCACATGCACATTTATGCACATGCTTGTTTTCTCTGTTCCTACTCCTCAGATGAGAGAGAGCACGTGAAGAAATGCTTGGCAGCCTCTTCTGACTCTGCAGCTGCCACATTTCTGGTCTTGCTCTGCATGGTACAGAGAGTAAACATGCCGAGGAGGCCTAATCCCACTTAGGGACAAATCTGCAGTGATCCTCACCAAGGCCGTGCCTATGTGTGGACATAGGAGGCATCACACTCCAAGTTTTTGTTTTGGGGTTGTAGCATTCTACAGTATTCAAAGTCTTCAGTCCATCTCTTCCTCCAACCACGTACAGTTTGTCATCTAACACGGCAACACCGAACTGCAGTCTCCTCCCGTTCATATTTGCTACAGGAGTCCACATATTGGTCCGGAGATCATACTTTTCAATGCTTGTTGCTCCTTAATGGTAACACATAAAATTATGTAAATAAAAATTTCACCACGACTGAGTATTTTATGATATTATACAGGTAAAAGTATAACTATGAGCATTGACAATAATACTTTTATTATATTCCAGTAAGCCCCTGCAAGATCTGGCCCCTGCTTATATCTCTGACCCTGTCTGCTAATATTCTCCAGGGCATTCACCAGGGCATACATCCCCTACTATTTATGCTCCAGGGAATGTATTATGCTCTGGTATTAAAAGATCAAGTAAAAGAAAATTATTTGTCTAAGAAGGCCGAGAAGCATTAGCTAGAAGTGGGAGGAAAACCAGGGTAGTTTAGTGTCATGGAAGTCAAAGGGAAAAAAGTTTATAGCAGGGAGGATTATGAACAGTACCACATGCTACTGAGAGGGCCAAGTAAGATGAAAACTAAACAGCATTACTGGTGACTTTAAGGCGCGTCCTTTGTTTGAGTGGTTAAGAGGATTGTGAGGTAAGGAAATGGAGACAGTGAACACAGATGATTTTTCAAAGACGTTTGGCTATAGCACAGGAGGAGAGAAAGACAGAAATTACGAGATGGGTCAAAGGTGGTTTTGTCTTCCTTTGCTTTTAAAATTGGAAGAACCTGAGTTTGTCTATAAGGTGATGGGAAGGATGTAGTTATAAGGAGAGAAGCTGAAGATACAGGAGATGAAGGATGTAGTTATAAGGAGAGAAGCTGGAGATACAGGAGATGACGGGTCTCTGAGAGACAGGAAGGGTAATATCAGAGCACGGGAGGGGCTGGTTTCGCAGGGGGAGTGAGAGGACACACATTCTATTGCAACCAGGGAGGACAAGAGCGTAAGTATGGATCATGTCCTTCGGCAACCGAGTGTGGGAAGTTTAGGAAGTAATTATCTGATGGTGTCTACATTTTTGTAAGAATTGGAGGAGTCAAATAACTCATGTTCTATTTAGGAAGTGAGACCAGTGGAGTTGAGGGGGGGAAAAAGCCCACTCCTCTAAAAAAAACCCAACCCATTGAGCAGACTACTATTCAACTAACGTGAACAGCTTTTCTTTATTAAGAATAAGGTAAGGCCCAGGAAGACAGCTTGAATAGGATGGAAGGTCAGAGTGTTATTAAGAAAAACTCAGATATAATGTTTGTCAAGCCACAAGGGCCAGATTACAGTAAGCCTTGAAATCTAGAAAGAGAAATTTACACTTTTTGTGGTAAGAAATGAAAATTGCTGGAGCTTTTGAGCAGGAAAATGGCACATTAACAGAAGAGTTAAAGCAGAGAGTACTGTTTAAAGTTCTCTCTCCATATCTTTATCTACAGAAGAGGTTAATGGTAACATTCAGCTCTGAAAGTTGCTATGAAGATAAAATGATATAGAATAATGCCTGGCACACATGAACAACATAAATTAACATGGCCAAAATATGTGGGCTTACTGGAGGCTAGCTGGAATTAGAAAGATAGCAATGGAAATATGGAAGAATGAGACCCATTTGGAAGAAGTCACTTGGTGACTGGGGGTGGGGGGTGGTAATAGATATATATTGTTTTCTCTGGGTACTTAGAATCTGAGTCCCATTCACATGCTTGGGGAATTTTACACAGTATGTATAAGCCTTGATGACAGGAAGGAACCCATCTCCCAGAAAGCTGAAAAGACAGATATACATTGTCTTTGCCGTTGGAAGTTTAGGACTAAAGACTGAGCTAAATGTAGTCAAATGGATGCTTGGACCTGGAATTTAAAATTGAAAGCAGGATTTATAAAGAAGGGACAGTGGATATAGCTCCTGCCTACTTCTCAATAGCCTTCCAATAAATGTCTATTTCCTTAAATGAATAGATACCAGAGTTGGTGTCCACCGAGGAATACTGAACTATGAATCCAATTTTTCAAGTCTGGGAGACATGATCAGAGAAGATTTGAACACACAAAGTTTGAGGTGAAAGTTGAACATAAAACAGTACATTTTATACGAGCTAAAATTATGAGAATAAAATAAACTTAGAGAGCATCTACACCAATAAAAGAGAAACATGCAAATTAACCATCACTCTGCTATACCCACAAGCCATGCCCACCAGCCAATCAGGAACAAGTATGCAAATTAACTCAACCAAGATGGCAGCTGGCCGTGGAGCTGGAGCAAGCAGGAGGCTAGGGTTTCCCCGGCAATGGAGGAAGCCAAGCTTCCCACCCTGGCCTCCGTTCAAGGCTACAAAGTTTCAATTATAGAAGATAAATAAATCCCAACAAAAATAGCAGGAGGCTTGGGTTGCTTCTGGAGATGAAGGAAGCCAAGCTTCCTGCCCTGGCTGGCCCTGGTCTCCACTCAAGGCTACAAAGTTTCAATTATAGAAGATAAATAAATCCTAGATACTTGCTTCCAGCTGGCCCTGGCCTCTGCTCAAGGAAAAAAGGAGGGGCTGGGACCTTAGGTGGGCGGGGTGTGTGTGTGATCTGGCCAGGATGGGACGGCAGGGGCCGTTGGAGACAAGCAGACCAGCAGGGGGGCCAGTTTGGGGTGAACAGGCCATCAGTGGGGGTCAGTTGGAGGTGATCAGGACAGCGGGGCGGGAGGGGTAGTTGGGGTGATCTGGCTGGTGGGGAGAGAGGATGGGGGTGAGCAGGCCAGCAACGGGGGCAGTTGGGGTCGAGCAGGCCGACAGCCAGAGTGGTTAGGGGCAATCAGGCAGGCAGGCAGGTGAGCGGCTGGAGCCAGCAGTCCTGAGTTGTGAGAGGGATGTCTGACTGCCGGTTTAGGCCGGATATCTGTAAACCGGTAGTAGGACATTCTTCGAGGGGTCCCAGATTAGAGAGGGTGCAGGCTGGGCTGAGGAATCCTCTATGCAAGAATTTCATGCACTGGGCCACTAGTAATTAATAAAGAGAAAACAGGTAAAGGCTTGAAAAAGAGAGGGAAAGATGGAGGGGAACAAGCAGTGCTAGGAATGAATATATATATACTTTTTTTAGTATATTTTTATTGATTTCAGAGAGGAAGGGAAGGGAGAGATAAAAACATCAATGATGAGAATCACTGATTGACTGCCTCCTGCATGTCCCAACTGGGGATTGAGTCCACAACCCAGGCATTTGCCCTTGACTGGAATTGAACCCAGGAACCTTCAGTCTGCAGGCTGATGCTCTACCCACTGAAAAAAAAACCGAAAAAAACAAAACAAAACAAAAAAAAACAACTAGGGCATAGTAGATATTTAATACTCAGTATTTGAAGACTGATTATGTGGACTGTAGAGCTCTACAAAAACTTTCAAATATTTACACTATAACTCTAATCAGTTATCTTACTTTATCTATTTCTATACTATGTAGCCATCATGCCTCTTTAGAACTTTATCATCTGTACATATATAGCAGTTTGCTATATATTATATGAAATAATACCTATATATTTGGATCTATATCTATCTTTGCTTCCATAAACCTAAAAGTTAAATAACAATATGAGACTTTCTATCAGAGCTCACATTTTTGTATTTCTTAGAGATGTTACATAGAAGAGAAACCTCTAGACATGATTAATCCATCAAGTGTGTTAGCTGGCATACAAGTAATACAAGAGGTAGCAGAGGGCAACCTTCATTCATTAGACAAATACTTATTGATGCTGTTTATGTGCAAGGCACTTATAGGCTCTGGGAATGTATTAGCGAACACAACAAATCCTTGCTGTTCTGGAGCTTACCTGGGGAGAAGAGGTAGACAGACAATAAACGAATGTATCAGCTGCTATGAAGAAACATGAAGCAGACTAAAGAGATAGAAAGTGGTAAGCAAAGTATTAGGAAGTGATGGGTAAGAGGTTGTACTGAATGCTCAGGAAAGTTCCCTTTGGTAAATTGACATTTGAAAGGAGATCTGAGCGAGTAATTTCTGCTAGACACCCCAGTATCAAGGCACAGAGCAACCATGACAGGGAATAGCTCATGCAGTAATCCCGAAAGGGATAAGGTTTGGCCTTTAGCTGGACAAGGAGGCCAATGGGGCTGGGCAGAAGGAGGGAGGGAAGAAGTAGAATGAGCTGAGACCAGAGAGGTAACCACAGTCAGAGACTGTATTGTCAGGGGACTGCAGACGGTCAGCATTCAGAGGAAGAGATTAATGGGTACTGCAAGGTAATACAGAGAAAGCTCCTAGCACAACACCCGGCACTGGGGAGGCACTATATATGGTGTTTATCTATCACTATGACTATTAATAACAACTGTTGCAAGGATGATCCAAAGAATTCCCAGATGTTCTTGTGCCAAGTTCCCAAATCTTTGCTTTACTATATTTTCTTTCTATGTAAGTATGTTCCCCGCCCCCGAAATGTATAAGGGTAAACTGCAGAAATGATGCCCCTGTACCTCTAAATACATCAGTGTATCTTCCTCAAAACAAGAAATCCTCTTACAAAACCATACAACAATCACCAAAATCTGGAAATTAACATTTATATAATGTTGTTATCTAATCTACAGGCCTTATTTGGACTTTGTCATGTCCTTTATAGCAAAAGAAAATCTAAGATGATGATGCATTATGTGCATATATAGGTGTCATGTCTCCTTAGTCTCTCATAATCTGAAACAATTCCTAAAACTCTTCTGTATTTTTTGACATGGTTATTTTGGAATACTAGCCACAGACAAGTTATTTTGTAGCATGCCCCTCAATATGAATTTGTTTTTTCCTTATGAACAAATTCAAATTATACACTTTTCGCAAGAATACCACAGAGGTGCAGCTGAGTTCTTCTCTACACATCTTATAAAAGGCACATGCTGCTGGTTAGTCTCATTACTGGTGATGTGACCTTTGGTTACTTGGCTAAGGTGGTGTGCCAGGTCTGTCCACTATAAAGAGACTATTTTACCTTTTGTAACTAATAAGAAAGAGACTGAATACCCTGTTCTTAAACTTTCACCTACTAGTCTCAGCATCCATTGATGACTTTTGACTGAATTAGTTATTACTGTGGTTGCCATGTGGTGATTTTTCTAATCCCATCTTTGCTTCCACATTGATCAGCTGGCATTCTATTATAAGGAGGAGCTTTCTCTTCACCCTTCTTTATGTGGATCAGTGTGGTCACGAACACTCATGATTTAATAGTTTGTAATCTTTTAACTACATTATATATTTTTGATGCTGAAATTATCCTAGCTTGGAAAGTGGTAACCCCTAGAAACTGTTCTTTGATCTGTCTCCATCATTCTTTGAGCACTTCTTACTTTCTGGTTCTACAAGCTGTTCTAGGTTTATCTTGTATTTTTTCTACTCCAATGTTAGAGCCAGCCATTTTCCCAAAGAGATCCTTGGCCATATTTATTACTAATTAAAATCCATTTTCCCACAAATAAAAGATTGTTTAATACCTTTTGTTGAATCCATTCCTCCAACGGCAAATAATGTACCAACAGTTGACTTCCTAGGTTTTGTCCGAGGACTTTGTAACATGGGTCGTCTCTCTGGTAATAAATGATACTTCATTGCTTCCATAATTAGTTTCTGACATTCTATATCATCCCGAAAAAGTGCATTATTTTCCATATCTGCCAGGAACTAGAGAAAAAAAGTTATATGTAAACTGAATGACCAAAAAAATAGGAAGGATAAAAGAATAAACTATATAGTTCACAAATGGAAATGATCTCACTTTAAAAAAATCCAAGTATGGACACCTATTTTTAAGAGATAAACACTATTAAGATTTGAAAGCATAGCATGTATATCTCAGTTTTTTTTTTTTTCAATGAAATTTAAAATGTGAATCTTTTAAATGTTGCATTTTTTACTTACAGGGAGAAAGGGAGAGGGATAGAGAGTTAGAAACACCAATGAGAAAGGAACATCGATCAGCTGTCTCCGTGGCTCAATGGTTGAGCACTGACCCAGGAACTAGGAGAT
Source organism: Vespertilio murinus (assembly GCA_963924515.1). NCBI lineage: Eukaryota > Metazoa > Chordata > Mammalia > Chiroptera > Vespertilionidae > Vespertilio > Vespertilio murinus. Next base: position 21,621,876 of record OZ004704.1, on the reverse strand, counting down.
CATGGTTTGATTCCCTGAGGTCAGGGCATATGCCTGGGTTGTGGGCTCGATCCCCAGTGTGGTCATGCAGGAGGTAGCCGATTGATTCTCTCTCTTTGATGTTTCTATCTCTCCCCTCCTCTCTGAAATCAATAAAAATATATATTTAAAAAAACCTTACTTAATAGGAATATACATAAAATAACCCTATGGGATAGAATAGTAAGAAAAAAAAACTAGATGCAAGTATATATTAATGTAATTAGCATAAAGTGAATATTCATATTTTGTTGACGTTATGCCATTGTTTATAAATAATCAAAAATTGTTTACCTGTGGTGCAAGAAGAGGTAACCTAATATAAGCCAAAAGTTTACTGAGATCTTTCCGTCTCTGTTCCAAGTCATGACGGACCCAAGTAAGAAGTGCATTCAATATTGTCTCCTCATTAGGAATGTTCATGTCATCACTGGCCAAGAGCTTTGCAATTTCATTGGCTGGTAATAATACAAATTCCTGGTTTCGAATTACTTCCATAAAATGTTCCTAAAGAGAAAATAAGTATCATATAAACAATGCTGTTTTTTTTCCCTGTCCAATACTGTTTTGTTTTGTGTTTTTAGATGCCAAGATAGTTTATAATTTAGACCTTTCTTTACAATTTATTACTGCTTACTAGGAAAGAAACACAGTGGTAAAAAAAAAAAAACCCAATTTAAACTACAATCATATTGTTAAATTTTTAATTCCTATATTAAGTAGAATTAAAGTGTTGTATAATTTATTACATTTTAAAAATGGATGTAGGACCTTTAGGTATTGCTTTGCTCAAGTTAGGGAATAATTTTGGCATGTCTTTCAAAGGAAGATAAAAGAATTTAGACATGAGATGTAGGATAGGCTAATATTAAAATTTAGTTTAGATTTGTGGTTGCTGTAGAATATGGCCAACAGTGGAGCCAAATACCTGGGTGAGCTGTGAAGCTATTTCTCTTACCCAGAAATGGTTTCCAGGCTGGCTAGATTTCCCTGGGCCACAGAGGTCTTCTCAGACTACCCGGGGAAGAGTTTATGTCCTTAGGACTATCCTAAAACCACACTGGCTTTTAAGAGTGTTTTAATGTGCCCTGATCAGTTTGGCTCAGTGGATAGAGTGTCGGCCTGTGGGCTCAAGGGTCCCAGGTTTGCTTTCGGTCAAGGGCATGTACCTTGGTTGTAGGCACATCCCCAGTAGGAGGTGTGCAGGAGGCAGCTGATCGATGTTTCTCTCTAACTGATGTTTCTAACTCTCTATCCCTCTCTCTTCCTCTCTGTAAAAAAATCAATTAAAAAATAGTCTTATATATGGTATATGGTATATGGTATATATTTAAAGAGAGTTTTAATGTTATTTATAAGACCACCCAGGATTTTAAATCTGGTTTAAAAACTTTAATCTCCTCTAATCTGATTTACATACAAAGTTCTATTGGTCTATAAGAAAGAGCCAAAGTAAAAGAATGCACTGAGACTCTAGGACCTTATACTAAAGACGACTCAGCCCTGGCCACATATTAGAATCAGGCTCTTTTTAATTTGAAATGGGAGATAGGAATGCCCAGATGTGAGAGAATGACTTTACTAGTAGCCCTGTGCACAAATCCATGCACCAGTAGCTCACCAGTAGTTCGCTGCTGCCCTCCAGTAGCTCTCCGCCCGCTGCCCCGCCCTCCTGTAGCTTTTCCCTCCAGCCTCCCCCCACCCACTACCCCTCATAGCTTGCTGCCCTGCCCCCTCCTGTAGCTCTCTGCTGCCTGCTTGTAGCTCGCTGCCCCAACCTCCTGCTGATCTGTGATCTGGTTGTTACACGGTCGGTCTTTATGCTTCACGGTGTAACCACCATTTGCATACATCTTTATTATATAGGATTATACTAAGCAATCTGAAGAGAAGGGAATTGTACTCTCTGGTATACAAGGTTATAAGTCTTAGTGCATGGATTGATTACATAGTAGTAATTTAAATGCAAATGCTAGACACATTATCCCTTTATGTTTTTCTTATACTTCCTAATGTGCTATGGCTGTCTCAGCACACAGAATTTTAGTAAAATAGCTAAGGCTGTTTAAATTAGAGCTACAGATAAGGACTGTCAATAATTATCTCCTAACTTAAAATAAGAATTATAGTTTCCATATAGCATGCAGTAGCCCTAGTTAAGTACTGATCTAAAATATATCTTGGGTTAATATTCTTTTCTACAAAAATTCTTCAGAGGAAAACCATATATGAATAGTTAACTAAATTCAATTGCTTCAATTCATCATGATTTGTTAAAGATGCCACAGTGAATCTATTTTAAATGACTGGTTATCATTTTCAGAAATATATTTTAATAAAACCTCAGTGCTGGAATGGCTTCAAGCAATCTGTTCTGTGCCACTGTATACTCATATTATAAAATGATTTGGTAACATACAGCAAGAACTATAAAAAAATGTTGAAGTTCTCAACCCAATTATGTCACTAGTAGTTTAATCCTTAATAAATAATTCATGAGGGAAAAAAACTGATGCTTCTCTAATGATGCTTATCTGTATTATCCTATATAATAAAACACTAATATGCAAATTGACTGAACAGCAGAATGACTGGTCGCTATGCTGTGCACTGACCACCCGGGGGCAGATGCTCAACGCAGGAGTTACCCCCCTGGTGATCAGTGCAATCCCATAGGGGGAGTGCTGCTCAGCCAGAAAGAGGCCCATGGCTGGTGAGCACAATGGCCCACCTCCAAGGCAGCACTAAGGAGCAGCGAGCCATGTGGTAAGGAGCAGTGAGTGGTAAGGAGCGAGGAGTCCCGGACTGTGAGAGGGATGTTCGGCTGCTGGCTTAAGCCCGCTCACTAAGCTGTCAGTTGGACATTCCCTGAGGGCTCCCGGACTGGGAGAAGGTACAGGCCGGGCTGAGGGATCCCTCTAAATGCACGAATTTCGTGCACTAGGCCTCTAGTTATTTATAAAAGTAAAACTTAGCATATAGCCTAGATGTCCAGCTATTGGGGTTGTAACTCAATGGACTATTAAATAGGCATTAAAAAATTTCAAGGACAAAGATCATATAGATATATAAAAAGTTGTTTATACTAAAATATTAGATGAGAGTCTGAAGAAATCAAATATATTTCTAATTGCTCAAAGGTATAGTGTATGGAGCTGAAACCAGTTTGGCTCAGTGGATAGAGCATCGGCCTGTGGACTCAAAGGTCCTGGTTCGATTCCAGTCAAGGGCATGTACCTTGGTTGTGGGCACATCCCCAGTAGGGGGCGTGCAGGAGGCAGTTGGTCAATGTTTCTCTCTCATCAATGTTTCTCTATCCCTCTCCCTTTCTCTCTGTAAAAAAAATCCATAACATATATATATTTTTAAAAAGGTATAGTGGCCAGTTCGGTTTGGCTCAGTGGTAGAGCGTCGGTCTGCGGACTGAAAGGTCCCGGGTTCGATTCCGGTCAAGGGCATGTACATTGGTTGCGGGCACATCCCAGGTAGGGGGTGTGCAGGAGGCAGCTGGTTGATGTTTCTCTCTCATCGACGTTTCTAGCTCTCTATCTCTCTCCCTTCCTCTCTGTAAAATATCAATAAAATTTATTTAAAAAAAAAATAAAAAAAAAATAAAAAGGTATAGTGTATGGTATAGTCAACATTTATACAACACTGCCATGCTACTGATGTAACTACTGCCATACTTTCACATGGTATTAACTATTTCAACACCATAAACATCTATAGATGCAAGTGGTGGACCTTTTTATAAGTACCGCGTGCTAACCGATTGCACCACTGGAGCTCCAGGTGGACCTTTTTAAATTAAATTCAAAATATTGTGGAAGTTAACTGGTTAATTGCATTTCATCAATGAGAAAAACTTATTATATGAATATTCTTTCAAAAAATCTTTAAATATACTTTTTATTTATTGGTTTTAGAGAGGAAAGGAGAGGGAGAGAGAGATACAAACATCAATGATGAGAATTATTGATCGACTGCCTCCTGCAGGCCCCACAGTGGGGATCGAGCTCGCATCTCAGGCATGTGCCCTGACCAGGAATTAAACCATGACCTCCTGGTTCATAAGTCAATGGTCAATCAAAGAGGCACACTGGCTGGGCTAAATATTCTTCTTTTTTAAAAAAAATATTTTTTATTGATTTCAGAGAGGAAGGGAGAGGGAGAGGGAGAGACAGAAACATCGATGAGAGAGAAACATCATCAATCGTGGCTGCCTCCTGAGCACCCCATACTGGAGATCGAGCTCACAACCTATGCATGTGCCCTTGACTGGAATCAAACCCAGGACCCTTCAGTCCACTCACTAGTCAGCTCTCTACCCAATGATTCAAACCAACTAGAGCTAAATAATCTTTTGATTATTTGTTGATATATTTCAGAACATGCCCATTCCATTTTAGTATAACTTGTACTTAGTGAAAATTTAATTTTTAAAAATTTACAGAAATACTACTAAACAAAGTATTTTTCAAAAGTATTTGGTTTTAAAGCAGGTATTTTAGCATAATTCCACGGTTTTATAGATTTTCTAGATTTCAAAACAAAATTTTAAGTTTTAAAATGAAATGTTTTTGTTTTAAAAAAAATATATTTTATTGATTTTTTTACAGAGAGGAAGGAAGAGGAATAGAAAGCTAGAAACATCAATGAGAAAGCATTGATCAGCTGCCTCCTGCACACCCCCTACTGGTGATGTGCCCGCAACCAATGTACATGCCCTTGGCCAGAATCGAACCTGGGACCTTTCAGTTTGCAGACTGATTCTCTACCCACCGAGCCAAACCGGTTTCGGCTTAAAAATGAAATGTTTATATTTATTTTATAAATCTATAATGACATTAAAATTTGTAATGACATAACCAGTCTTATACTTTTTTTGCAGAGGTTCAATGACTTGTTCCAGGTCAAGTGCAGTGGCAGTCAAGTCAAGAAAAAGTTTCCAGATTTTAGGATTACAGAAAGGAACTCCTCATCCTTTCCTACTTGTATTCATTCAGGATCAGGGAACATCCAAAGTACATGGACCATTTACTGACTGTGCCAACTGAATTCACAGTGTGGCATTACAATTCCTTCATATTTTGAATCCATTTTATGATACAAACAGCTATCATGCTACCAAACACTTGCTAGCATTATGCTCCTTTCCCCTTTGGGATAGTTTTTAAGTAAATGAAATTACTGAGAGATTTATTTAAATTGAAGATTCAATTTTGTTATACACTTTCATTCAGTTCCCATAGTAACAATTCAAATCACACAATCTGCCTCTAAATTACTTATTGTTATTAGAATTCAATTTCATGTCTCTGTTGCAACTGAATAATGTCAAATAATGGCTTGAAAGGAAAAAAAAATCCCTACCCCAACTTCTTGGCTATGAGAAGAGCTTTAAGAACATGGAGTTAATTTGAATTTAATAAATATCTAAGTCTTTAAAAAGCAGCAATTGTGCCTCTACGGTAAACAACAGGAGTGACCTAAATATTTTATGTGAATAAAACTCCTTCCAAGGAAAGACATCTTACTTAAATTAAGAATTGATTATAAAGGTTAAAAAAATCCAGTTTTATTTTACTTACATTAATGTTATTCCAAAAAGTATTTGACCTTGAAATGAGAACTGTGCAAAGTTAAAATGACAACTCTACAAGGAAGAATAAAGACAGAGGGGGGAAAGTCTTCTGAAAGGACTTATTTTAAGATGTTAACCTAACACCATGCTAGGTCTGTATAGTATTGCCCTGTTGCACAATCTCTTTATTTTTTCACTTGAAGCACTTTGACCATTGTAAACAAGAACATTTCTGGAAAGTAATTATACCACAGGGAGAAAAACAAATCACAAAGGTTGTGCTTTTGTATAAGTGCTTTTTGTTCACTCACATAAATCCCTATCGTGTTGAAGAGAGTAAGTCTATATAATGTGGCGACAATTATGATGATGTCATTTATTGACTGGGTATACTATGTGTTAATCACTGTTTTAAGAGCTAAACTTCTAGTAACTCATTTAATCCTCACATTAAGCTTATGAGGTAGGTAGAATTAATCTTCCAGATAGCTGTTAACTATTTGGTCTTATAATTTTTCCAGATCTCTATTTTTCCGGTGAAAGATTCCTAAAGTACTTGTCAATCCCTTGACAAGACAACTCAACAGAAGGTTGGAGATTGGGGGAGAGTGTAGAGAAAATATCTAAAGGTTGACCAAATTAGTAATATGGATAACTGTATTTGTGTATGTAAATGCTTACATTTTCTCTTCCCTTAGAAGCCGTATTGCCTTAAATGAAGCATTTAAAGCAAGAGTCTCCAATCACTGCACAAGAGTACAGACCCAAGTGTGAACAGATGGTCATTCCTTAAAAATACACAATCCTCCCTTCCCTAAATCCCTCTACAATGAAGACCAGGGAGCTGTTGGTCCTAACAATATGCCCTCAACATGCCCTTATTTTCTCTCTGTCCTAAATCAAGCTGTACTCATTATCCTTCTGAATCAGAGCACCCTCTGTGATTTCTTTTGAGCATATAATTTGATACAATTAATAACAACATATTTCTATATAACTAAGAACACTTCTTATTTATAATGAGGTTTATCCATGATTTAAAAAAAAAACACAACACAACAAAACCTCCCCTCCAGGCTCCTATATTCTGTACTAGGATTGCATTAATGCATTATGATCACTATCACCAACTTCCATTAGTGAATATGTGGACAATTATGAAATTCATGCAAATAAAATGTTTGTTGAAAATCCTGCTCTAAAAACAACAGATGTGAAAATCCTGTATGGAAGAGTCCTAGGCCACTGTTCTGCTTCTTAGTGACTGTGAAAACTTAAGGCTTGACTTGTGTATCCAGGAGAAATATTACTTGGTGTTTTTGCTTATAACTCAATGAAAATATAAGACTAGAGGCCCAGTGCATGAAATTTGTGCATTGGGGGGGGGAGGATCCTCAGCCTGACCTGTACCCTCTCCATTCCAGGACCCCTTGGGGGATGTCCGAAGACCAGTTTAGGACATCTCTCTCACAATCCTGGACCACTGGCTCCTAACCATTCACCTGCCTGTTTGCATGATCGCTCCTAACCACTCTGCCTGCCTGCCTGGTTGCCCCTAATTGCCCTCCCCTGTCGGCCTGGTCATCCCTAATTGCCCTCCCCTGCCAGCCTGGTTTCCCCTAACTGCCCTCCCCTGCCAGCCTGGTTTCTCCTAACTGCCCTCCCCAGCTGGCCTGGTCATCCCTAACCGCCTCTGCCTTGGCCCCTGCCACTGTGGCTTTGTTTGAAAGGACGTCTGGTCTAATTAGCATATTACCCTTTTATTAGTATAGATTAGACAGTGAATCTGAGCCTGAAAACATGTGGCAGAGCCATGGGAAAACAGCAACATGTAGATAAGCAACAATAAAGAACAAGACAAAGAGCATATGCTTTCCTGCTTAAAAAAAAACAAACACATACCATAGTATAATTGTGAGCCACTTTATGCAAATCTGTACAACCTTGGGCGTCAGCAAAAGAACGAATTCCAAGACAGTTGGATGGGTGAAGCTGTTTCATTAAAAACTTACAGCACGCTTCCACAACCTGTGAAAGCTGAAGAAGGCAAGCTGTAGATAACAGGCACTCAATATTATCTTCTTTTAATTCCAGGCGGCCTTGATGATAAAGAGAAATTCCATTAACTACGGAATGATATTAACTCCAGTTTATAAACTAATTGGTGTTAAGAATAATAATTCTAAATGAGAACTCATTACATGCATTTCAGACCTAGATGATTTAAGACATTCAGAGAAAATAAAAGAGTGCTAACTATAAAATAACTTTTGCCTTTTGTGACTTCTGCTACAATAAACAACTAGTAACTCATTTTTAAGACTTTTAACAGGATGATTTAATTAGTAACATATCTATTATATAGAACTCAAATTTGAAATGCAATATTTTAAACACACAGAATTGATCTAATTATATTAACATCTAAAAATATCATTCAAAAGCTTAATTATGATAACTGCTTTAAAGATTCTAATATATAGGTTTTAACTTGAAAAGATATCATCAAGGGTGGTGATTGTAATAGCAGAATTAACTGTTAGCTGTGGCTAAAAGCAGAAATCTGAAATCTAGTAAGATATAAATCTAAGAGATTTTAAGTTTATATTACCTGTATATGCATACTGAATCAGGGACCATAGTGAATTCGGTTCTACACCTTCCATTTTTATTTCTTCTTGCCTTGCCTCCCTGACATCATTAGTAAACATGGCAGCAAAATAATCCGAGACAGAGGAGAGCACCAATCTGAGAACATATTAGAAGAAAAAAAAATCAATAACTACATTAAAGTTAGTGCTCATTAATAAGTGCTATTTTTACACAGTTCTATATTTGTAAAATAATTTATGTTGTGAACTGAGCCAAAAAATTTCCCCCCAAGGAAGTACACTGTATGCTGAGAATCACATGAAATAAACTCTACGTGGGATGAAAATAAATAAATAAATAAATGCTATCCGCGCCCCCCTTCTCTAACTTTGTTACCCATAGAAGTTGCATGGTATTGGGAAATGCACTTTTAAGTTTGACAAATTGCTTTATGCTCTAGTTCCTTCCTCTGAATAATAAATTATCGTTACTGAAAATTTTCTGCTGAGGTAATGATTTACTCTTTCACTTCTTAAATACTGATTTATAACATCTAGGAAAAAAAAGCTGCAAGGCCACAGCATTAAATTGACTATATATAAAAAAAGGGAAGAAATATAAAGGTTGATTTCTGTTCATCACCTATTTTTTTGTTTAATCATACAAGTAGTGAATATATGGGAGACATTTGAGAATGGTTTTAGCATTAATTATATTTAACTTCTATGATATATTAATTGTTATGATATTGTTATAAACATAATATTTTTGTTACAACACTAAAAACTATAATATTTTGCCATAATAACAATTATTCTATATTAGCTATGTCTCTGTCCAGACTTTTTGATAGCCACATATAAACAAAATATTACACATACACACACACACACACACACACACTAGAGGCCCAGTGCACGAATTTGTGCATGGGTGGGGTCCCTTGGTCTGGCTGGCGTTGGGGCTTGTCTTGCTGAGTCCTGATCAGGGTTAGGGTTAGGTCAAAGCATCTACCCCCTGGTGGTCAGTGCACATTATAGCAACTGGTTGAACGATCAACACTTAGCATATTATGCTTTTATTACATAGGATTATATAGGATTTTAAACATGCATTTTCATTTGATAATGTTTTGAAGATATTTCCATGTCAGTACATTTATATAGATTCACTTTATTCATATTTTTAAAAAACTACAGATGATATAGTAATAGTTGAAACTCCCTCTATGTTTCTAATTCCATTCTCCTCTCTCCCCAAGAGTGGGTTGCCGAGTCCTAATGTTTGCCAAATTGCTATAGAAAGTGCTGTGCCAATTTAGATCCCTACCAGAATTGTATAATAATTTAATAAAGTTCCAGAATACTGTCAGATAGTGAAAAATTTGGCCATCTGTAAGGTATTAAATGATATCTCATTGTTGTTCAATTCACCTGATTGCTAGTGATATTGAAGATCTTTCCAACTGTTTATTGGCTATTCAGTTTTCCTCTTTTGAGAACCGCCGATTCATTAATTTATCCCCCAAACAAATGCTTACTAGTATGCATGCCTAGTAAGTAATGGGCAATATTCTAGATACTTGAAATATTATCAGTGCAAAAAATAGAGAAGAGAGCCCTTCTCCCACTGAGTCTTACATTCTAGAGAGAAGGGAGACACACTGATAAGCAGCAGAAATAAACTATAGTACATTTAAAAATGCTACGTGCTCTGGGGAAAGAAGTCAGGTAAAGGAATGTGGGTAGTGGGAGGTGGGTTAAAATAGACGGTCTCATTGGAAAGAGACAATTGGGCAAATAAGTAAAGGAGATGCAGGAACTAGTCATTCAGGAATCTGGGAATAGCATTTGGGCAGAAGGGCAGCCAATGAAAAAATCCAAAAGCCAGAGCAGCAAGCATGGCACATACAAGGAACCATAAGGAGGTCTGGGTGGCTCGGAGTGAGCAAAGAGAGCCCTGGGACAGAACATCACAGAGGTAATGCCAGGCTGGGTCACACAGCCACTGTGAGCACCCTCGGCGACAGGAGGAGCCACTGAAAAGTGTGATCAGAGGAATGATGGAATCTCATCTATTTGTAAAGGATCGCTCGAGTAACTGTGTAGAAAACAGAATGTAGGGGAAAGGAATCAAAGGAAGGAGACTGGTTAGGAGTTTCCTGCGTTGGTTGCCTAGTGAGAGGATGATGGCTTACATAATATGCATGACAGGTAAGGTAATGAGTTCTGCTTTGGAAATACAGAATTTGAGGTGCCTTTATGAAATTCATGTTAAAATGTTTTCTAATAAACAGATGCTTATAACATGGATTTTTTGTCACAGTATGTAGCAGCATGTCATGCTAATTAAGTCATTGAAAACTGTAAGACCAAGGCCGTTCTCCCTGATTTTACTTCCACTTTGGAGGGTTTAACAAACTTTTGGGACAGAGTGATAATTAATTTTGAAAGGCATAAAAAAGCCTTTGGGATCATAATAGTGATTAACACTGAATAACGGGATATGGGATTATCAAAAGAAAAGTGATTTGTTTTTTTTTATTCAATAGCTCTTTTTTCTTTTTCTTATGTCAAAAAATAATACTTCAGTTTTGTTAAAACCTTTAGTTCCCACCAATGGTTTTCATATTTCTTGGAGATTAGCAAACAAAAGTTGGGATAATTGCAGTTATTTAAAAATTCTTAACAGTTTTGCCATTCTATTCGACCAGCTTTTTTGCTTCTAAATACCCACAGCTCTAATTCCCATTGAGTTTACTTAAAGTTATTTAATACATAGAATTAGGTAGGGTGAAAGCTGTTTATAGTAACTGAAATCTATGCCAAACAATACTGACTGATCTGAGGTGTTTTGCTTTTGTGCTTCTACAGAGGGAAAGTGACCTTTTGGGGTCATTTGCTGTGTAATCTATATATATATATATATATATATATATATATATATATATATATATATATATATATATATAAAGGCTAATATGCAAAGTGTCCCTTTGGGAGTTCAACTGGGAGACGGGAAGTTCAACTGGCTCTGATGTGTGCTAACCACAGTGGGCGATGTGGAATGAAGGAAGGCCCCAGCCAGCAGCTGGAAGGCCCCGATCTACCCTGATTGCTGGCCAGGCCCAGGGACCCTTTGCATGAATTTCATGCACCGGGCCTCTAGTAATTTCATATGCAATGTTTTCTTTGCAGAAATTCCATGAAATATATCTCTTTTCCAAAACATTCTATCCTAACAGTCAACTGAAATTAGTTATCACACAGGATACTATTATAATAATTTGGTCATTAAATAATAGGAAAGGAATAGAGGGAAGACTAAATAATAAAGGCATGCCATTTATACAGCCTTGCCAGGAAGCTGCAATTAACATTCTCTAAGTCTCTTCTCCACAGATTGCTGGGGGAAGGGACTGGACAATAGATGCATGTCCAGTAAGGTCTGGGTGCCATGGGAGATGTTTGCCTGTCAGTCACACCTGGGAACAAGTTAGTGGCTAGAATAGGCGAGGCCAATGCAAGGGTGTGAAACCTGAATATTTAAACTCCTGGACAAAGGAACTCCCTCTTGCCTCTCTCTCTTGCTGCTCTGTGTGACTCCTTCTGCAGGATGCCCAGCTCCTCTGCATTCGACAACATGGCCGACAGCCATGTGGACTCCAGAAGTCTATAATGGATTAACAGACTTTAACTTGCCGGATGTTACCTGACCCAGCTCCACCATGGAATGGACACTCTGGACACTGGCCGTGCTTTTGGCTCTGCTGGAGCCCCAGCTTACCTTTTTCAGGCCTGGGTGAAGGGGCAGGGGACCTTGCAACCCAAGAAATATAATTCCATGCCAATAAAAACCATTCATTCTCCCGTGGGGGCCTCTGGAAATGCTTATTCCAGTGGTACCCCAAGAACCCCATTAGTGTCAGGGAAACTGAACCCACTGATTTCTCCTACAACAAGTATACATAACTCAATTATCAAGAAAATGTTCACACACAAATTTAAAAAATAGTTACCTATGAGCTGGAATTCTGCGATCACCAGCAACTAGAATTACATCACATAACTGTTTATGTCTCAAATAGTTTTCCATCTTTTTAAATGTCTGCTCAGCATGATTAAGGGCTTGGAAAAATTCATCTGATGAACATGGCTCCATAGTATGGCAGTCCAATGTCTGACTACTATTGGAAGTCCTGAAAAGAAAGAGAACACACATTTTGAAATATCACTATTACATCAAAAAGGTGTTTTCTAGTGAGTCACTTTAAAACCTTTAAATGTATTAGAAGTAATTGATGCTACCGATATATATATGCTTAACATGAAAAGTGTCCCCTTGGGCGTTCAACCGACCAGTTCAATCACTCGCTATGACATGCACTGACCACCAGGGGGTGGCATGGAATGAAGGAAGGCCCCAGCCAGCAGCCGGCAGCCAGGGAAGCGAGGCCATGGCTAGTAGCCGGCAGCTGCTAGAGACCCTACTGTGCACGAATTCATGCACTGGGCCTAGAGTTAATGTATAATCATTCATTGTCGTTTTTAAAAATCATATGTGTGTCTTGTAAGCATTGTGAGTGAGTGTGACCTCTGTTAATGAACAGCTACACATATTCTTTGTAGTGCCTATTTTTGAGGTCTCTTCTCTGGTCAATACAACATCTCTGTTGAAAAAAAACCAAGTGATTTCATGTTAATATGCCGGAACTGAAACCTAACATTGTCACTGGTAGTAAAATGCAAAAAGAGATGGCCAACCTCAATGGCTCTGAATGGTTGGAACTATTAATTCATTGTCTAATTGAGATAGTGGATGTTGAGGCAACTTTAATTTGCTAATCATATATAATTTCTTGTTGATTTTCTATTGCTGGAACTTTCCCACCTAAGAGATGTCTTTGTCTCATAATCTCAATAAAAGGAATGGTAAAAGGCCAGTATAGGGGGTTAACCATCTTCTCACTAGAGGTGGACTCCCTGCCTGGCCCCCATTTTCCCAAATTAACTCTTTTCCAGTCTCTTCATTTTAGTGTGCGGCCTTCTCCAGAAACCGGACCCTGAGTGGGCCCTGAACTACGCGGGTCGTGTTAAGGGATCCCACATTAATAGATATTCCTCCTAACATATTTAGGTGTAAGAGATCATTTTTTGAAGTAAGGAAGGCAAATATAAATTCAAGTCATTCTTTACTTAAAAAATGGGTTATTTTCAATAGCTCATTTATAAGATATTTAAAATATGAAAATATTATCATAAAAAACTATGCTATAAATAATTTATTTGATTCTCTGCTCAGTCTTCAAAAGTCCAGAAAAATTATAACTTATATTTCAGGTTAAAGGACTTTGATGGCCTAACTGAAAAATTATTTGAAAACTCCAAATTATAATTTGAAGAGTATGAGTTCTGTTTTCATATGATTTCTTGATGGCAAAAATTAATATGATTAGGATTAAGAATCTATATATATAAAAGGCTAAGTGACGGACCATCTGTCCATCCAACTGACCGATTGGCTGGTACATATGATGTACACTGGCAATTAAAAAATAAACATTGACTCACACATGGGCAATACATATAAAGCTCTCCCTGGTGCCAATTGCACATGTGTGTTTTGACCTGTCATTACCAATTGTGAATTTGGTTGACACTTCTATTATAGAGAAAGGGCAAATAGCGATATTAAAATATTTCTTCTAATTAATTTCCTTTTAATGTGCATGAATCTGTGCATCAGGCCAATAGTGAAATAAAATTCATTACCTTCCCCCTGGCCTCCAAGATCTCTTTTCCACAATCACTTGAATTAAGTAATTAACATCTATTGGCTATGCAATTAACTATAAAACTACCAACTGTGCTGTAACTAAGTTCTCATTTCTCATCAGGTTCATTTTTAAGGATTTTATGATTCTCACAAATGCTTTCTTGAATCAAGCCTCACTAAATCTTAAGAGAATTTCTTAATATAAATATCTAATAACCTTATTGAAAAACCACTGGATATTTTAAAGTAAAGGGAACTGAAGCAAGGAGATTAGGTACCTTGCCAGAAGTCACAGAATTTGTTCATGGCAGAAACAGGGCTGTCATACAGATTGCTATGTGTTCAACAAAACAGCTTTTTTTATTTTTCCTCCTGGTAATACTATATAGCTAGACTACATTTCCCAGCCTTTCTTGCAGATAGGTATGGACTTATGATGGAATGAACTGTGTCAACTCCAGGCTAACATGGCTAAGAGCAGGTTTGCCTTTTTCTTCCTCCCTCCCTCCCTCCTTACTCTCTTTCTTCCTTCATCTGTTCCCTTCCCCTCCCCTCCCTTCTTTTTCTTCTGTCCTCCTCCCCCCCCCCCCCCCCCCCCCCCCGCCGAATGGACAGGATTGAGGACTCAGATGAAGGAAGAGGTAAAATACACTCAAATAAGAACACTCCCATAGACTGTACTCATGGAACTCTCACATTGGATTGAGATATAAGCTGGCAGTGCCCAATACATATTTCTATTAAATCCTCCCAGCCAAGTGCACTTTCAGTGCCAAACAAATATAGGCCCTAAAAAATGTTCTTGGAGATAACTGTCAATAAAGATAATGAAGGCAAAATATACATTTTCTAGAAAGGATGTATTGTATTCGATGAATATTACTAGTGTGATAACCTGGAAAATTCAGTATTATATAATCAACTTTACACTTAAGATCATTAACATAAAAATGTATTGAGTAATGTATAACTATATGTTGCTTGCACAAATAAGTGAGAATTAGAATCTAACAGAAAACATAAGCAAAAACAAAGAATGGTGGCTTTGATGAAAAATAATTTGAAGATTTAAAACATTTTTCAGCCGAAACCGGTTTGGCTCAGTGGATAGAGCGTTGGCCTGTGGACTGAAAGGTCCCAGGTTCGATTCTGGTCAAGGGCATGTACCTTGGTTTGCGGGCACATCCCCAGTAGGGGGTGTGCAAGAGGCAGCTGATTGATGTTTCTCTCTCATCGATGTTTCTAACTATCTTTCTCTCTTCATCTCTGTAAGAAATCAGTAAAATATATATATTTAAAAAATAAAACATTTTTCAAAAGCACAAAATTTTAGTTTTATTCTGTCAAAATACTGACCAATTATTATGAGTATTAATAATCTAAGGATGAGAGAAAATTAGAAAAACTAATTTTAATAAGCTATAAATGCTTTCTAGGACAAGATAAAGTGAAGTCAAGCACTTCTTTCCTAGAGTTTCTATATTTTGTATTACATTTCTTTTCTTTTTTAAAATATATTTAATTGATATTTTACAGAGAGGAAGGGAGAGAGATAGAAAGATAGAGAGCTAGAAATGTTGATGAGAGAGAAGCATCGACTAGCCGCCTCCTGCACACCCCCGACTGGGGGTGTGCATGCAACCAGTGTACATGCCCTTGACCGGAATCGAACCTGGGACCTTTCAGTCCGCAGACCAACGCTCTACCACTAAGCCAAACCGGTTTTGGCTGTATTACATTTCTTATACTTAATATTACATCCTCAGAAATGACTAGAAAATGAATTTGTTGATGATTGGTTTGGGTGGCCACATGATCCAAACAAGGCCAATCAGAATTAATTTCAAGATGTTTGTTGATGTTTTTTAAAAAGTCACTCTTTTCCCATTGAGTTTGCTAAGCTGATAAAAAAGAAAACTTGAAGCTACTAGAGGCATTTTTGCTGCCACATGAGAAAATGCCATCACAAAGGAAAGCAGAATCTAGAGAGGGAGGAAAATAGATTTCTGGATTATTTGAGTATCTGGATCCAGCTGTGTCTAAAGCTAGGCTCTGTTCTTGGCCTCTCAATTTACTTAAGTCAGTTAAGTTGGACTTCTGTCTTTTTCAACCGGAGTCTTAATTAATATTTATATTAGGGCAAAAAAAGCAGGTTGCAAAATAGTGTGTAACAATATGATTCAGATTTTAGTTCTAAAAACACACTTTTTATTGTGTAAGTTTAGAAAACATACTGGAAGTACACTTCCCCAAATTGTTAATTATTATTTTGGGGTGGCAGGGAAATTAGTTGTTTGCATTTTTGCCTACTCTATTTTTCAATGTCTCTATGATAAAAATGATGCAATATGGTAAAAAAATTAAATCCAAAGAACTTGGAAGAGTTCTTTCTATTCAACTGTCTTCACCTCTTGCACTCCGCTGATTTTGATCCCCAAACAATTCTTCACTTGTACAACAGTAATGAGTTTTAGCTGAATACAGCTACACACTCAGGTAGAGAATACATTTCTGAGTTTCTTACAACTAGCTGTGGTCATGGGACTGGGTTTTCAACAATGGAATATGAGCAGAAGTGATACACCCAACTTGTGTTATTTGACTAATGTCCTCCTCCTCGGTCTTTGGCCTTTCCCACAGGCTAGAATGCAGAGGGGAACTGAGTAAGCGTTGACCACAAAGAAAGGAAAACACCTTACAGGATGAAGACACAACATGGAAGGAATCCGAGTCTCTGAGTGAACTTGTGAAGCAGAGCTACCTAGCTACCCTGGGCCTCTTGCCATCTGTTAGGTGACAGAGAAATAAACTTCTATCTCCTTTGAATCTTTTTGTTATAGCATTTTAACCTAATCTCTAATAATATACTCCCTAAAGTTAAATGACCAAATTATATAGGGAAATGTGCATACAAGTATATATGTCATATGCGAATGCTTTCATGCCTAATACATATAATTTAAAAAATGTATCAAAGTAAAATATAATAAGTCACATAAAGATAGGTTCTTCTGCCTTAAAAATTTAGAATTACAGAGGCCAGCTGTGCAACTGTGGTGACTATTCTTTTTCCTAAGCTGTTGCTTTAGCTTTCCCAGCAGTTCTAGGAGTAATATGATTCCAATAAATTCTTATTCTGTTTAAGTCAGTCAGTCAATGTTCAGTTGCTTAAAACTAAGAATGGTGATTGATACAGCATACAGATAAGTGTTAGGGGGTTCATGAACTCCTTGAACTAAATACAAAATAGTTAATACACACACACACACACACACACACACACACACACACACGGACCCTGTTTTCTGGGAAGAGGTTCCTTGGCTTATGTCAAGGGAATCTATATTATGACTTGGGTATATATGGATGAGGGAAGACCATGCCATATATCTGTCCTATATCTGAGTACATTATATATAGTTCAACTTCTTTGCCATCTCTGGAAACAAAATCCTTTTCATGTGGAAGTGTAGAAATTTTTTAATTTCAAACTGAACCAGAATTAATAGACTGGTTTAAACAAAGAGATGTAGAGACAAGAGGGTGAAGACAATGGAGATAGCTCTGGAGAAAAGCTGGTTATTATGAAGCTAACCCCTTGCAGGGAGAGAAGGAGGACCTAATTGCCTTCAGGCTGAGTCAAAGAATAGCAAATCATCTTATCAAGAAATAGAGTTCAAGGATATCTGTAGTTGAAACACAGAGTAGCAAGTAACCAAAAAGACAGGTCTGCTGACTGGATAAAGAGTGGTGGCTGTGTCCAGAGAATATACCAGTAACCAGTCAGGCCTGCCATTTTCAAGAACCAGGCTAAGAAAATTAACTGGGGAGAGAAGGTGAAACTGGTTAGAATAAATCATTAACTATTATGTTAATGCAAGTTGAAAAGGTGATTAAATGAATAGTCACAGAGAACTGCCTATTGGTATGGAAGCATGAACTCTACATATTAATGATTGGGCTCAAATGCAGCTATTTCCAAGTGACCAAGGTCAATACCAGTGGAAAGTCAAGTTGGCAGTGTGGACTAAAAGGGGCCACATGCTATCCTGACTAGCTCATGGACAGCCTGTATGGCGCCTTACAAACCCAGAGACCTAAACTAACCACATAGGATGATCTGAATGAAAACTTTTTAAATTAAAAGTAGTTTATCGTGGGCAGTCATATCTTAGGCTGCTATCTTTCTTGACAAAGGTCAATCTTTACCTTAACTGTTGTCTTTTTGCATCTACTATAACCTATTGCTGGAATGTCAAAGTAATTTTTCTTTTACTGGGTCTCCCAAAGCACAGGCACTGTTCTGTGGAGTCCACAAATCCCCTCACTGTTAGTGAGTTAATCGGTGGCTGTTAACTATCCTCCACCCCCCTATGACAAAAGAAGTATGGGTCTACTTTTTATCCAATCCCAGAATTTCTCCTCCTCCTCTGCTTTGCTTTCTCTTGCCACTCTAATGCATCACCAATGGATTTCATGTAACCCATTTACACCTCCTCTTTTGATTGTAATGTATAAAATAAGGTGCAAAACTGCCATTCTTAAGAGCATTGTCTAAATCCATTGTGATTTTGCTTCCCAGCATTTGTCAACATTTTGGCTCAAATAAACTCAGAAAAATTCTTCACAGGTCTGAATGTTTCTTACATTGACAGTGGTATGTGTCTTTGATATGATGCGATGAAAATGGTACTTTATCCCTGTGGTCTTCTTCCCCTAAACTCATAACCCCAGTCTAATTACGAGAAAAACATCAGACACATTGCAATTGAGTAAGACATTCTACAAAACATCTGACCAGTACTCCTAAAACTGCCGAAGTCATCAAAAACCAGGAAAGTCCCTGGGCTGGTGTGGCTCAATGGTTGAGCACTGACCCATGAACGAGGAGGTCACAATTCAATGCAGGATACATGCCGGGATTATTGGTTCAATCCCCAGTAGGGGCCATGCAGGAGGCAGCAGACAGATTATTCTTTCTCATCATTGATGTTTCTATCTCTCTCTCTTCCTTCCTCTCTCTGAAATCAATAAAAAATAAAACAAAAACATACAATAAGGAAAGTCTGAGAAACTGTCCTTAGCCCAGAGGAGACTAAGGAACATGAGGGAATAAATATAACAATGTTGCCTGGCCGCCTGGTGTGGCCCAGTGGTTGAGCACCGACCTATGCACCAGGAAGTCATGGTTTGATTCCTGATCAGAGCACATGCCAGGGTTGTAGGCTCAATCCCCAGTAGGGTGCATGCAGGAGGCAGTTGATCAATGATATTCTCTCATCAAGAATGTTTCTATCTCTCTTTCGCCCTTCCTCTCTGAAATCAATTAAAAAAAAGTAACATGTTTTTCTCGATAGAATCCTATAACAAAGAAAGGATATTAGGTAGAATTTAAGGAAGTCTGAATAAAGTATGAACTTCAGTTAGCAATATCAATATTAATTCATTAATAATAACAGATGCACCATAGTAATCCTATATAATCCTATATAATAAAGAGGTAATATGAAAATTAACCATCACACTCTCATAAGATGGTTACCTATGACCAGGTCAAGGTGGGGGGGTGGAGAAGAAGGAGGATTAGTGAGGGACAACCAAATGACTGAACAGCAGGCTTTGTGGGGTGACCAGGTCGGCAGGGGGGTTAGTGAGGGACAGCCAAAATGACTAACAGCAGGCTGTGTGGGGCAACCAGGCTGGCAAGGGGGTTGGCGGGGAATAAGGGGCAACGAGGCCAGCGGGAGGGAGGAATTAGGGTGACCAGGCTGGCAGGGGGTGCAACTGGGGATGACCAGGTTGGCAGGGGGCAGTTGGGAGCGATTAGGCTGGCACAGGGGGCAGTTGGGGGCAACTAGGCTGGCAGGGGGGGGCAGTTAGGGGTGATCAGGCTGGCATGCAGAGGAAGTGATGGGCAATCAGGCTGGTGGGAGGGGGCAATTAGGGGCGACTAGGCAGGCAAGTAGGTTAAGTGATTAGGAGCCAGTGGTCCCAGATTGTGAAGGGGATGTCCAACTGCCATGTCGGGCCTATACCAGCAGTCGGACATCCCCTGAGGGGTCCTGGATTAGAGAGGGTGCAGGCTGGGATGAGGGGGGACCCTGCCCCGTGCATGAATTTTATGCACCAAGACCTCTAGTAAACAATAATAGCAGGGGAAATTGGGTGTGGGGTATATATGAGCCCACCATATACTATCTTCACAATTTTTCTATACACCTAGAACTGTAATGAAAATATAAAATTTGTTTTTCTTAAGTGCAGTTTTATTTTACTTAGGACCTTGATCAAGTTACTTAGCCTTTCTGCACCTCATTGGCTTCATCTGTAAAGTTAGAATACAGGATGGGGAAAAGAAGGTTTACAGTTGTGGGTATAAAAAACTGTTTATTCTTGTACTATTATTTATTAGTTACTGTATTATTTTTCTATATGAACAACTGTAAACCTACTTTTGCTCCGTCCTATATAACAGGGGCAGTCTAACTCAGAAATCTGTTGTGAAGACTAAATGAGTTAATATACTAAAATGCTTAGAACAGTGTCTCCCGGATAGTAAGCACCAGTCAGTATTAACTGTATTATTTTATTATTTTTCGATATTTGTAAAGTACAGTAACATTTTATGAATATTGAATAAAAAATTGTTTGATATTAAAGTCTAACTTTACAAACAAAATTTGAAATTGTTTTCCCCAATTAAAAATGTCAAAAAATTACAGAATTTCAAAGCTGCCAAACCAAGGGAAGTGTAAACTGAGTTTGTATTTTGGTCACAGGGTGGGCCACGTGTAAACCTTGCTGACCCCGTTAAGAACTCATCATGAGTTAAGCTCTTAGGAACCTATAGTCCACATGAAAGGTGATAACTGTTACATAGGGTCAAAATTCTCATGGTGCAACATAAACTACAGTTTGTATTTTAATACCAAAGTATGATTTAGATGACTCCCATGGAGAAAAGGTGGCTAGGTTATAGACCCAAGATCAAAGTTAACCGAACTTTTAAATCACTTAGATCTGTGGCAGCAGAAACTACCAGAAGTCTAAGTCTCAGGCAGATACTTCTCCTAGCTAGAATAACTGATCAAACGTATTAATAATGTTTGCTGCCTCCTAAGTCCTGATGATTGTGTGTATGTAAAACCACTCAGCGGCCTTCCCTTTTTCTAATAACTGAAAATGTCAGTCTAAGTTTTGGGGTCTAAATAAAAATATTACTGCCTAAATAAATTCTCCATGTATCTTATGTATTTCCCCATTATGTTTTTAATATTTTAAGATATCTATAGTGTACTCAAATAAAATGTTTACTATGTATTTATTATTTGCAAATATTGTATAAGAAAAAAGAAACATTCCCAAGTTACATACAAAAATTTGAGGAATATCAGCGTAGCTTCTTTTGACATTAACAATTTTTTATTTGTTTACAGTAGAAGAGCAACCACCTAGAGAGATGCTCACTTAACTAAAAAGATAGGGACAAATAAATGTATCCACCCTTACGACAAAAATCAAAGACTCAGAGCCAGAAGACTAAAAGGAGATGTGAGAATTAGAAAAAAATGTAGAAGTAAAAATATATACACAAATGACATTTCTAAAATCTAGTTGTTTGTTTTATCCTTTTTTGCAATAAGGTGTTAAATAGAAGTTTTAAAGCAGAGGGAATATTAAATTGCTTTGACATATTTCCCCTTTACTAGTATATCTAAAACTCAGAGACATTTTAAGTACATTTAATTTTTGAAAAGGTATTTTAGAAATAGTTTGGTTAATGTAGACGTGAACTGTTTACTCCCACTTTATTTTTTATTTTATCAACCTTCTTGACTAAAGTTTTTTTAAACAATGACATTTATTTTAGATTTTTTAAATGTCATTTTCTTATATTTACATCTCCTATATATAGAAATATCAATTTTATAGTCTTGAAGTATGCACATAGCAATCTCAGTAAAAGGCAATCTTTCTTTTGGAATGAATATCCCAACAAGATGGTATTTCAATATGGATACTAAAAAATAGACTAATTTAATTCAGTAACTAATAGTTAAGCAAACTACCTTTGTTGTAAAGAAGTAAATTATAGTAATCAATGTGTGTATAACCTTTCCAAGACTATACATGTATATAAATTTCATACACACATATGTGAAATCTCTCCAAATATTAGATACATGTTAAGATTTTTATAATTTATGCTGACGAATGGTTTGCCTAATTTTATTAAAATGTTGATACATTGCATTGATTTTTTAAATGGAAAGATGATTACTCTTTGGTTTTCCACAAAAATGATAAGTCCTGAATCTTTTACTGTATAAATTATGCTCCTATGGCAACAAGTCTTAAAACAACCACCAACCCCCCCCCAATACCACCCAAATCTCCCCAATCAATCAAACAAACAAACCCACCCAAAACAATGAATTCAGTTGATCTCCGTATTAAAATTATTAGTTTTCTCTAAGCTTAAGATAATGCCAAGTCACAAACTAATTAAAAATTTTTAAATTAAAAAAAGAAAATATTTTCTAAAAATTAAATATATTAGTTATCTATGTAAAGATATTCCCTTCTCTTCATTACATCAATGATAATAGGTGATTAGTCTATATTTATCACTATTCCGACACCACAGTTTATAATTCAATATTCCGAAGGTTAGAAGGGAAGGCAGTCAATATCCCTAAGTAAGATTTATTTGTTTTTCCCCCCAAGTAAGATATATTTGAATATAAGAACTGATTTTGTTTCCATCTCCTACATTAATAATCAACATGCAAATTACAAGTTTACCAAAACCTGAAAAGAGATTTTAAAAGAAAAATAATCCATAATCAAACTAAACAAACGATAAGCTATGCATGCCTTTAAATATTTTGAAATACTTGAGTGTAGATGAATCAGAAAGGTGACTTTCATGTTCTAACTTGTACGCAATACTGTAGAGTAGTTTATACTAGTTAATAAGAAAATCCATTTCAAAGATAAAACCAGGTTCCAAGGATGAATATGAATAAAGCCATTATGAAATCACCGATGCTTTATTTTCTCCCCTCCAACTCATTTCCCCTCCTCCTTCCCCTCTCTCACCAGCTGAACACAACTAGCCCACTACATTCCTTTGAACTCTCCTGGAGGAATGTCCCTCATTTCCCTAAATCGCACAATTTTCAGTGAAGTGAAGGTGACAGGAATTAGCAGCTGTCATCTTAGAAAGAGACATGTTACTGTATTCTCTGTGTTAGTCTGGAGAGCTGCAACATAGACAAGACAAAGAGAAATAACCATAAAAAGACTATTGACAACTACATGGTGTAAAAAAATTATTGACAACTACCCTGCTATCTCCTTATAAAACCTTTCATTTCATCAAGATTTTAAAATGACTATAATCTGTTGCAAACGAAAATGTCAGAAAAAATTTATACACTAGAAATGTCTCTAATAGTTTTGCTATGATTAAGAAAGGTAAAAGGATGAAGCAAACTGTAAGGCAATGACGCATAAAACTGTGACTATATATTCTTTTCAAGGCAGAGCCAGATCTATATAGGGAACACGAGATATTTAATAAAGAATGCTATTTGTTGTCTTTATAATTTTACAGAATTAATACCAGAATATTTTAAAATCCCAGCAAAAGTCCCACATTTGCATACCAATATATTATATATGTGTTTGCACGAGGTACATACATATATGTTCATAAATTTTAAATAACAATACTAAGTTATCTTAAAACATTACAGAGAATATACCCCACCCCCCACTTCTAACAGTAAGAAAATCATCGACCTGCATGAACTGGAATCAGATTCATTTTCTTCTTCACTAGTGCCATCCTCCACTTCTGGTCTATCCAGCCAGTGTGCACCGCCACAATCTTCTGCTGTAAACTCAAATGCAGGGACTTCAGAGGTGGATGCCATTGGCCAAGAAGGTGAACTCTGGAAATCCAGTTGGCTGGACCTCCGGTAACCAATTGAAGCCAGAGGCAATTGTAGGCTACATGGATCTAAAAACTTTCTCCCACCGTGTGCTCCAGACTGTCCTCGATTCCAAAATTCTCCCTGCTGGCTGTCAACTGTAGAATTGGGAGATGACGCTTGATGGCCAAACCACCTCCATCTGATTTTCAAAATCTGCTTCACATCAAACTCTTTACGAGAACCAGACATCCTCAGAGAAACCAAGGGATCGTCTAGGCAACGGGCAAAAAGCACTGCACACAAATCTGTGCATCCAACCAAGACAAGAGAAGTATATGCCCTGCTGTACACAATGAACAGATTGAAAAGAAAATAAATCACATGCACATATATGGCTACATTTACTTTTATACCACTATGTCAGATTATAAGGAACAAAGGATAATGAATAAAGATGAAACACGGTGGAACATTCCGTTCAATCAGAGCAAACTCATCCACCTATCCTGAAGCAGCTAGCCCACTTTCCCCTGCTCTCCCTTCCTATACTGACCATTAGCTCTCACAAACACTGACAGCATTCATTAAAGCCCTTTCAAATGCAGAACACTACCCCCTCTCCTTAAACCACAAATGACAGAGACAGAAAGCACTATCCCTCACAGTATCAGTCTCTGCTGCTGAGTGTATTAACTCTTTTATTGCTGAAACAAGAAATTTATCCCGGAGCATTTTCCTTTGTACTTAAAAATCACTGTAAACCTAAAGTGTCTCTATTTTTACACGAAGTTCCTATGCGAGATATCACAAGAGAATAGCTCTTTAATAAGCATTTTTTAATTAGATGAGTGATAGTGGTTTTTCAAGCTGTGCTCTTTGGATGGGGGATGAGGAAGGAGGAGCGGAACAAAAGGTGGGGCTCCAGTTTGTTGCTTTCCACCTCTGTCTTCTCCCTTTGGGGAAGGAGGGCATTTAATTAACAGAGTAAGGTCCTGGGTGAGATTTCATTTGAGCAAAGAATAAGGAGAAAAAGTTTGAAACTACAAAGGATCAAAATATGGCAGTACTTACTCTTCAATTAAATAACATGAAGCCCATATTGCTCTAAACATAGGATTGGACTATGATACTATCCAAATTTCTGCAACACTACTTAGAAAAAGGAAAGTGTGGCTCAAGAAAGCTACCAAGGACTGGGACAGGACTATTTTGGGGGTGTACTGGCACCATAATGGTACCCTCTATTGTTAGCAAAACAAATAAATGTTCTAAATATGGTTACAATTAAGGCAAATTGATAAAGCAAATAAAAATCAATCAAATTATAAAATATTGAGTGATTACTGTGAGCAAGACACTCTACTAGGTATGGGGGGCATAGATATATGTATCTTGGTTCCTACACTCAAAAATAATTATAATCAGTTATAGAAACAAAAATATTTGATAATTTAACTATAAAAACCATTTCAGGGTGCTCAATATCTAATACTATATCAAGTATTTCACTCAAAGGGCAATGCCTTTTATCAACTGACCAAGAAAAAAAAGGACTTTGGAGGCTTAAAATGTATTTCAAGGCATATGTCTATATATCCTAACTTCATATAGCTTTTGAAGAGAATCAGAGTGAGAGGCATGAAAAGCCATATACAATTTTGTGTCAAGTACTGTAGAACAAACCATAAATACTATAAAAAAGAGAAAAGAGATATCAGTACGGTGTGGGAAGGTATGGGCCAGTTATATTAAAGAAAAGGTATCCAAGAGTAGGAAAAAGTTGAATAGACAGAATTATGATAGATTTTATAAAGGAAAAAAGACATTAAAAAAAAAAGCATGAAGTGAGCACAATGACAAAAAAAGGGGGGGGAAATATTACTTTACTCAGTCAGCCACACATACCTAATTAATTTTAAGGAATAGTACAGTTGGATAAATATGATGAGATAAAATGCCTTGAGCACAAAGCAAAGGTGGACTATCGAACAGAGCAGTGTTTTAGGAAATTAATTAGGCAGTAGTATGCAAGATGCATTAGAGTGAAATGACACTTCCCTTTCCTCACACTTCCGTCAGACTTCCAACTCCACTCCACTACCCAACTTTATTTCCAACACAGACACACCACTTCATCTGTCAAGGTAGAGTCTAATTATGTTTCTCCCTTTTATATACTATTTGTGTCTCAATTTCTGTGGTTTTAAAAAAAACCAATATATATACACACACACACACATATATATATATTTTTTTTAATTGATTTTTTACAGAGAGGAAGAGAGAGGGATAGAGTCAGAAATATGGATGAGAGAGAAACATTGATCAGCTGTCTCCTGCACACCCCCTACTGGGGATGTGCCTGCAACCAAGGTACATATCCTTGACTGGAATAGAACCCGGACCTTTCAGTCCGCAGGCCGATGCTCTATCCACTGAGCCAAACCGGTTTCGGCTTTAAACTATATTTTTATTAATTTCAGAGAGGAAGAGAGAGTGGTTGGGCCCAATTTCTGTGGAATCCTACTCATTCTTTAAGGCTCAGCATAGATATTACAATTCTTAGAAATATTTCAATTACTCCAACATTGTGGTCTTAACAGGAATAGCACCAACACCTCTTGCTGGAAGTTGGGGCTGGAATTTTAGTTGTTGGAATGACCGAAGAGTGCTATAGGCATCGAGAGGGCAGGGGCCAAGATGGTAAATATCTTGCAAAGCATGGTATTGACCCACACAATAAAGAACTGCCATTGTAATAGGTCATAATGATCATTGTCTTCATTCAAATAACTACCGTGTTTCCCCGAAAGTAAGACATCCTCCGAAAATAAGACCTACTTACAGGTTTCCTTCTGAGTGAAATATAAGACATCCCCCGAAAATAAGGCCCCCAGGCTCTGTCTCAGAATGAAAATTCATTTACCATAAACTGGTCACTAGGGCCGCCCCTACTGGTGTCTAGCAACCAGTGATGTTACACGGAGTCCTGACGTCACTGCTGAGTGAATGGAGAGAAATCAGCGTGGAAACTTTGTGAAACCTAAACTGCAAGAAGTTTAGGGTGAAGAATTCATGGGAGAAAATCATGCGAGCAGGCTACCTTGACAAGAAGTACTCATTTAAAGACAGTGCTATTGCTAAACCTGAGAGATTGGGTCCACTGATTCTGAAAGAAATGGAGTCATAAGAAATTCACCAGGAAATTCAGGAATTGGATTGTTATGATGATGTTCCAGAAGATGATGACATGATTGTCATTGAATAAATGAGTAAATTCTTGATACTGTAGGATTCACAGTTTGTCTGGTTTGTGTTGACAACTACTGTACTACCATACCGTATACAGGTAATAAATTTCCTTTATTTTCATTTAACAATAAATGTGTACCGTATTCTTCTTTGTGGAAAAATAAGACATCCCCTGAAAATAAGACCTAGCGCATCTTTGGGAGCAAAAATTAATATAAGACACTGTCTTATTTTCGGGGAAACAGGGTAGATGCTCTTTCTATATTACAAATATTAACTGCCTTATTTTGCAAACAATTTAAATTCATCTGTAACAAACTAAGGATGCTAAGATAGCTACAGAGGTTAAAAAGTATATTTATTTCTAGTCAAGCTGGAACTCTGAGCATTATAAAAGCCCCCTTGCCAGATGAAATCTATAGTTGGTTCATCAAATGAAAAAGTCAGTACAGGTAACCCCCAGTTTTTAAAAGTTCACCTCATGCCACTTTCCCTTTTATGAAAGATCTACAGTAGAACCTCAGTTAGCTAACTGGAAGATATGTAAAGAGGATTTTCACTTTAACAAGGAAAGGTAAGAAAGAGCATTCAGCATTTGTTTGGCTGCAAGCTGTTATAAGGCAGCGGCACCTCCAGTAGTGAGCATGGCGCTACACGCTCTCTCCCAGGTAACTACACTTAGCATCTCAGCAACAAGCCGCCAGCGCTGTGAGCTGGGTCTGTGAGCACCTGTACCTTATCTCGGTTTTGTGCATTCCTGCTTTCCCTATATGTTAGTGTGATTTTAGGTGTTTATGTGTTATTTGGTGTGATTTGGTGAGTTAGTTTTTGGATACAAAGGAATGGTAATTGCTTCTTTGCCTTACGCCAGCGATTTTCATCCTTTTTCAGCTCATGGCACACAAAAACTAATTGCTAAAATTCGGCAGCACACCAAAAAATATATTTTTTGCTGATATGACAAAAAACAGGTATAGCCGAAACTGGTTTGGCTCAGTGGATAGAGCATGAGCCTGCAGACTGAAAGGACCCGGGTCCGATTCCGGTCAAGGGCATGTACCTTGGTTGTGGGCACGTCCCCAGTGGGGGGGTGTGCAAGAGGCGGCTGGTCGATGTTTCTAACTCTCTATCCCTCTCTCTTCCTCTCTGTGAAAAATCAATAAAATATATCTTTAAAAAACAGGTATAATTTTGATTCATTTATACTGGACGGTTATTGTTATCATTTTTTGTGTTGTTTTTTGTTGTAGTTGTTATTAATCCTCACCCAAGGATATTTTTTTTTCATTGATTTAGAGAATGGGAGGGAGGGAGGAGAGAGAGGAAGAGTGGAAGAGAGAGAATGATGTGAGAGAGATACATTGATTTGTTGCTTCCTGCACATGCCCCGGCTGGGACCGGGGATCGAACTGGTAACCCAGGAATCAAACCCGAGACCCTTCAGTGTGCAGACTGACACTCTAGCCACTGAGCAACACTGGCCAGGGCTGCTGTTCTCATTTTCTTATTTGATAATCTGAGGGAAAAGAGGTCAGGGCCCCTGACAAAATAGTCAGGTATTGCACTTTTTATTTATTTATTTTTTAAAATATATTTTATTGATTTTTTACAGAGAGGAAGAGAGAGGGATAGAGAGTCAGAAACATCGATGAGAGAGAATCATCGATCAGCTGCCTCCTGCACACCCCCCACGGGGGATGTGCCCGCAACCAAGGTACATGCCCTTGACCGGAATCGAACCTGGGACCTTTCAGTCCGCAGGCCGATGTTCTATCCACTGAGCCAAACCGGTTTCAACGGTATTGCACTTTTTAAAAATTCTTGTGGCTACTGGCTGCCATTTCAGCTTAGAAAGGGTTCATAGGATATGCTCTACTTTTGGGCAGCAGGGAAAGCCTGCAATTGTAAAAACTATTTTTACATATCATTAAAGATTTTATTTTATTTAAACACGTAAGTACATGTTTATTCACTAAGTTTTTCACATAGGGTCCATGCTTTGTGTGATACTGGCCTCCTAATGAGCTCGGGTCCTCTTTATTATATAAGCCATGCCCACAATGGCCCATCATCTGTTTTCACTTCCAGTTTCTGTAAATGGAGAAAGAACTGAAAAGGACTTCTGAAAGAATATGAATATAGAGTCCATTAGACCAGTAGTCTGTCCACCATGAGATAAAAACCTTGGGCCAGATGTAAATTAATGCACTGCTTACTTCAGGAGAAGTAAGGTTTTAACCAGGCATGGAAAAAAAACAAGTCAGCTGAACTAAACAGTGTGCTTAGTGAAGTCGTTAATTTACATTCCGGTGTGAGCTCCTTCTTTCCTTGAGAACCACGAACACTCTAAACACCGCTTAGCTAGCTGGTCCACTTTGACAGGCACCGCTTTGGACTTGGATAATTCCCCACCCCCATCTCTTACAGCTATCCAATTTGATAGTAAACTTGTTAAGAACTCAGTTATATTAATGAAGCATTCAGCTTAACTTTCAAAGAAAGAATCCTTTCTTTCTGCTCATTAATTTATATACTTACTCATGTTTTATAATTATTATAACAAGCATAACGGTTAAAAACAGGTTTCTGAATAGACACAACTAACTTCTGGCAAGTACCTGCAGGCCGACTACAGAGCAGCCTCCTTAGCCATGAGCGTTCAGCTGGCCCCTGGGATAAGTCGGTACATTTACCAGAGGAAAGAGAAGCATTAGGTGAGAGCTATGAGTCTTCTGAAGTAGTTGGTGAAGAGATCTTCTGCTTTATTTCTCCACATTATCACTTATTAACGGTAGCCTAAGTGATAAAGCAGAAAGGGCC
This sequence comes from Vespertilio murinus, assembly GCA_963924515.1. Classification (NCBI taxonomy): domain Eukaryota; kingdom Metazoa; phylum Chordata; class Mammalia; order Chiroptera; family Vespertilionidae; genus Vespertilio; species Vespertilio murinus. Next base: position 21,591,894 of record OZ004704.1, on the reverse strand, counting down.
CAATAGCCAAATCACCTCCTAGCTCACTGCATAATTGGGCAAATCACGTTTTCTTGATCTTTAGTTTACTGTTCAGTAAAATGGGGTTAAGTAAGTAGCATGCGCAAGTACTAAGTTAAGACTTGGATTTGCAACAGCAGCTAGTATTTCCTAAGTGCCTACATGAGCAAGATAATATGTGAGATACTTTAGATTGAGGCATTTAGTTGTCACAAAACTCGGGCGAATGGGGTGATTCCCCTTCCCTTACAGATGAGGGCACTGAAGCGAAGTGAGGTTAGATATCTAGTGAACAGCAGGGTTCATTACGAACCGGAACGGAATCTAAGGACCATATACTTTCAAGTACACACGCTGCTTCTTGCTTTCAAAGAATTCTCATTTGCAACTCACAACCACCTTGTAAGGAGGCAGGGCAGTGAGGAAGCACATTCAGAGGCTAGTTGACTAGTACAAGGTTTAGACATCTAGGACAGGGCAGTAGAGCAGACTTAAATTCTTTACCAATAAGATCTGACCAAAGTTAAAGCAAATAAGGCACTAAAAAGAAGGAAAAAACACAGAGTAATTAAAGGACTCATCACTCCTAATATAACAAATACTGTTAAGTTCATCATAATTAAATGTCAAAATGGCATTTATTCACCGAGTACAAGTGCCTTAGAGATTTCACCTACTTGGCTCCCTCCCAGTTTCTGTCACTATTTCTTTGGGCCAAGTGCTGAGCCACATTAACATTAAAAGAACCTTTTCAAAAAATAAAAAATAAAAGAACCTTGTCATCCCTCAAATGTCTATCAGTTCTAATATCCAGTTATAGAGCAAGCAACATTGAAAAAATCAGCTAAATTAATATCCTATGGCTCTTTAGCCCCAAACTCCTCTATAAAAGTTATCACAGCTGATACTATTAAGGCCATAACATGATTATAACAAGATATTTACATTTTAAAATAGCCCTTGACTTGATGAAAGGTAAAAGAGACTTCCTTGCCACCCATGCCTTAGATTTTGTGAATTTAAGTACACATTTGCTGTAGCACAAGATGAGAACTATTACACCGTAACGACAGCGAACCACAGCTAAATTTCCTGTTCGGCATGTGCGGAGACACCCAGCTGTCTTATCTGTAATAAAAAGTAATAGCGTGGATAAACGTAATTTTGTCTTTTACTGACCTGAACCAAATCCAGCATGTGTTTGTCTTCTGTGCAGCTTTATGGCGATGAGGGGAGACAAGTAATCAATCAGTACTTTCTAGACACAAATATAATCAAGCAAAACTGCCTGGGTTCTCTGCCCCCATAATAAGCCAATCACAGATCAACTTAATTCTGCTGCAGGACCAATCATTTTTTTTTTATAAACTGTATATTTATATTAGAACAGTGTAAGTTGGGTAAGGAAAGAGTATAAAGGGTAATGTAAGCAATAGAAGAAAAATGTGAAGCACTCTGCTTCTTAGCTGCTTGTAATTAGAAATAGTTAATCACTACAAATGTTAATTAAACCAGTTAACCATTAAAGAAACTCCCTGGCTTGCCCTAAAATTAGACCTAAAAACAAACCAAATATACTGTATTTTTCTGTGTATAAGACACCCCCATGTACAAGACGCCCCCCACTTTTCCAACCCCCAAATTAAGAAATCAATATTTTAAACACTTTGCTGATTTTCCTCTTGCAGCCTTCTTTTTTTGGCATCCTAAGGAGCTGTTCTTCCTGTTTTCTCCACTGTCTGATCAAAAGCTCAGTGGGAGGAGGTCCGAATTGCTTCTCTTGCAGCTTTATTTCCATGCACATTTGCATAGCTGATTACATTCCATTTGAATTTTGCAGAGTAAGACAATCGCTTACCAATACATATCTTTGTATTTTTTGAAATCTTTATGAGCTCAGAACGCTCAGGTCCCTGTTGCATCTGCACCTCTTCACCCCCACCTCTAATTATGGCTCATGACAATGGGCTGTAACAAGAAGGCTTAGTAACAAGAAGGCTCCTGATTGGAGAAAGCCTATTTGACAAGGTATAGGTAGCTAGCTATGCACCCACGGCTCCCTCGGCTTCCTCCTCAGCTGACTTCCATGTAGAAGATGCCCCTCGATTTTCAGTCTAACAATTTTAGGGGAAAAAATAGCGTCTTATACACAGAAAAATACGGATCCACTGAAAGACTGTTCTATCCTTTAACTCCATCAAAAAAAAAAAAAAATGAGGGCTGCTAGTGAGTCAAATGAGATCAGTGGAGGCCAGAATTTCTTAAGTGTTAATTCATGGTTCTTAGGAGGCAGTTCAGAGTAGTGCTCCCAAACTCTCAATCTCCAACGGTGGGGGGAGCAATATATTTTGAAGGATGAGCTGACCCAAGCCCCTCCAGGCTGAATCCATCCAGGAATTCTAAACTCCTATAGCACAGAATGGAGTAGTCCTTTCTGTTTGTAGAAGAAATATCTCCCCCACAAAGCAAATATTAAGTAGAAATGAGCAACCAGCCTCAGGTTTAAATCCCCTCTCATCCGCCCTCCACTACAGTCAAAACAACCTTCCAAAGTGCAACTCTTGACCACATCACTCTTAAAACTTGTATTTTTTGTTCTCAATCACCTACAAGACAAAGAAATGTCAAGATCTTTAATATGGAATTCAGTGTTTTTAACAATCTGGAAGTCTTTGTCTACCTTTTCAGCCTTACCTTCCTCTCAACCCCTTTCAATGTCACACTTTTCCCACCATAGTAACACACTACATCAAAGGAAACAAAATGTATATTACTGAATAATTCCCAAATGAAAAGGACTATGGTAGATACTGTGGAAAATACAAATATGAGTAGAGTTAAAATCTTTTTTTTCTGCATTTAACCTTCAATTAGTTAACTCAGGTCTGATGGAAGTACCGGTAGGTATGCCACCTACACGACTAGGCAACATTGCTTATAGTAAAAATGATTAGTAAAATTTGCATCTTGACTCCGAGAACTATAAATAAAACATAAATACCTGCTAGGAAGCCACAGCTTAGACTTCCCTGAGCGCGATGGCTCTTGCAACTGGCCTATGGCTTTCAGGGATCCCGGAAGCTAAGTTCATGGATACTGTCTTCCGTGGGACATTAGGTTTCTACAGCCAGTGTGGCTCCCGCACCTACCCGATGTGAGCTTTGTCTCATTGGGCTCATTGGGCTTGAGCTTTCGCTTGGCAGGATGTCTCGGAGAGAGCTACAGAACTGCTTATAGGGACTGTGGTAAAGAGCACAACCCCTGATGAGGAGCAGGGCTGCTGTCCTGCTGGCAAGCTGTGGCTCGTGTCTGATATCCTTCTGGGCAAACAAGCCTATGGTAGCTGTGTGAGTCTGAATGTTTAGCTGAACCTAAGAAGACTCGTTCATCTGCACAGCAACAGGAATATAGGAATGTCTTAGAATGGCAGTCCCGATAACCTGAAGTTTGAAACCAAACTCCTTCCCGTCCTTGTTTGCTCTTTTAGTCTAAACTATATCCCTGACAAATCCACCTAACCCCACACACAGCTTTTACTCACCTTTCTCTGTTGTCATCCTGGGGATTCCCTTTTCTAAGTAACATCAACTAATTCCTTGTAGTCCATCTCCTCAGCCACGTGCTGAGGTGAAGCTATGGATAGTTTTCAATGAGGAAGAAGAGATATAGCATAGGTAAGCAATGCAAGGAAACACTGGTAGATAAGCTAAGCACACACAGCTTCCAGAAAAAGAATGGGGATTTATTGAGAGAAAAATAACTTAAGTTGGTGGGGAGATATGGCAATAGAATGCTAAAGTGTAAGCTGTCTAGATAGAATGTCTAGACCATCAGTCGTCAACCTTTCGGACCTCACGGACCACCAGTGGTCCACGGATCATTGGTAGGTGACCGCTGGTCCAGACCACTTTGGCTGGTAGAAAACAGCAGAGCAAGGCAGTTTATGAAGTGCGCCTTTCCTCCTGCATTATTAGCCACGGGGAGAAGCCAGGGAGCCTGCATCAGCATCTAAAGCAGATGACTAAGAATTAGACAATTTAGGACTCTATATACCTAGGGAGAGGAGAAGGGGTGGATGAAAGGATTAGAATGGAGGTGGAGCCTGCCAGGGTTCAGGGAGGGGATATTGTTGCTACAAGTCAGCTCCGGTTCCACCTCTTATCTGGATTATCTTAATCAGCCTGTCCCTCTATGCAAACTGATGTTAACCATGTAATAGAACTTTCAACTGGCACCGTAGGTTTCTTCAACCCCAAACTAGTACAACTGCCTCTTGCTCTATTACGTACAAAGCTGCCAATTATCCTAACTTGTGCTACATTATTTCCAAACTCTGATAGTGATTAATTTAAGAACTAATCAAGATGTGGCACTTAGAAAAAAATACACAATTCTTCTGTAATTGCTAGAGGCTGTAGTTTCCTTTAATTGGATGAACTCTTGGGTTAAAACACCCATTTAATAGCAAAAGCCAGTCAACACATTAAAAAAGGAATGAAGTATTTGCACAGAGAGAAGCACTGGCAAGAAATCATACAGACCGGGAGAGGAAACACAGACCCAGCTCCTAACTTTCTACTGATTTTATTGATGACAATTGCCTCTGAAATTCAGATGCCCTTCCTGCCCTCGGACTCTGTGACATAAAGTTATATCCCTCTTCTAACAAAACACTTTTTTTTTTGCTTAAGTAATATTCTGTAACTTGTCACCAAATAATTCCTAAGACCAAAACAGGGACAAAGTGCCACAAGGTATATACACATAATCCATTTTTATCATATTGAAAGATTCTGTTAATGTTATTTTTATAAAAAGGAAGAGAGAGGACTTAATTATAGCTATTGCCTACTGGGGTTATAAACATTCATCTTTTTTTAACCTCATAGAATCTAACACAGTGCCTTCTACACATTACATTGAACCAAATGTCTATTGAATGAACATATAACTCAAAAAGAACAAAATCCACTTGGCTAAAATAGTACATCTAATTGTGAAGCTTTCAAAAGATTTCATTTCCAAATAATCAAAGATGTTCTTTATAATATTCATTAGCATAATTCTGTGATTAAACACACATGCGTTCACAAAGAAATGTTGCTTTCTGTTTTCTAAATAGAATCTTGAAAAACATAATTTGGATGTTATTTATTCAGATTTTATTTTAACTCATGGACTGTGAAGCCTGCTTGCTGTAGCAGTGCTCACTAAGAGCGTCCTCAGACTATTTCAGTTCTCCTTCGGGCACCTGGTAGAGTGGCGTTTGCCCACCTCCTTGAAGTCCAGTGTAGTATTTTGACTTGTTTGACCAATGAAATGGCCGTGGAAATTACACGTGTCATTTCCAGGTAGAAGCCTTTACGAGCCAATGTGCAATTCATCACAGGTTTTCCCCTGCCTTAACAACTGTGGGAGCGGTGCTGAGATGGAGCCCCTGACAACAGAGCTGTCCTGCCGACCCTAACCGGACATGGACATGAATTGTGACTGAGAAAGAAGCCTTAGTTGTTTTAAACCATTAATATGTGAGAGAGTCCTTTGTTACCAGAGCATACTTTACCTTGACCTCATATACTCAACAAATCCCTCTCAGAAATGGACTGAAGACACTGAGTAGCTGTGACCCTCATTTATCTTCACAATGGTAGCATTTGTACAGCAGCACATCATTTACAGAATACTTTCTTATAGGATGGGAGTGTCCCTAAACTCTTAAAATCCAAACAGGCACTAAATGGATTTATATAAATATTTGTACTAATTCCTCATTCTCTCAATTCTCACTACATGCTAGCTGAAACTCAGAAATCATTATTCTCAGGGGGAAAAAAATTTAGACAGCAAAAGATTGCTAATACATTCCTTATTATCACCCTTAAAGCTGTTATTCTTTTTAAAATTTTATTTAATTTTATTTTTAAAATAAATTTATTGGGGCAACAGCCTATATAATAAAGAAGTAATATGCAAATGAACCCTCAAGTCATCACAAGATGGTGGTGCCCACAGCAGAGGCGGGGTTCCCATAACTAGTGATCAGCAGGGACCTGAGGCTGCATGGCACCAGGCTGGTACAGGGCACTTGAGGCTGCGCCCCCCTCGCCCTCAGCAAAGCAGGGGTTGACTGGGGACCTGACTGCACCCCTTGCCTGGTGGGGCTTGACGAGGGACCTCAAGGCATGCCCCCCAGTGAGGCTTGATGGGGGGGAGGGGGCCTCAGGCCACGCCCTTTGCCCCAAGCTGGGGGATCTGAGGCTGTGCCCCCCGCTCCAGTGCCCAGACTGGGGACCTTAGGCTGTGTCTCCTGCTCCGGCGCTGGCCTGGGGAACCTTAGGCCGTGCCACCAACCCAGCAAGGCTTCACAGTTGACCTCAGGCCATGCCCCTCGCCAGGTGGGGCTTGACAGGGGACCTCAAGGCACACCTCCTGCCCCGGTGCCGGGCTAGGGGACCTCAGGCCATGCCCCCTGCCCTGGTGCCAGGAGACCTGAGGCTGCGTCCCCCCCCCCCCAACCTGGTGGGGGTTGACAAGGGACCTGAGGGTATGCGCCCTCCCCCCCCCCCACCTGGTAGGGCTTGACGGGGGACCTGAGGCTGCGCCCTTCACCTGGTGGTGCAAGCCGGGTCTGGATCTCACCCAATGGGGATGGGGCTGGCTGGTTCTGGGTCTTGTGCAATTTTGAGGTGCTCACGGGTGGGGGGATATTAAAATATCTCCTCTAATTAATCCCCTTTGAATGTGCAGGAATTTTGTGCACCAGGTCACTAGTATTTTAATATTGCTATTTGCCCTTTCTCTATAATAGAAGTGTCAGAGATGAAAGAAAATTAGTAAAATATATATGAAAACTTTCCTCCTGTCAGAGTCTGGGGCACGTTATGGGACTCAGAGTCAAGTCCCTGCCCACCCACATGCACCTCAAAATTATGAAAGACCCAGACCTGGCCATACCTCCCCCACCAACTGGGCTAAATCCAGACCCGGCCAGTCCCACCCTTGTCAAGCCCTGTTGGGCAGGGGGTAGCCTCAGGTCCCCAGGCCCAGTGCCAGGATGGGGGAGCATGGCTTGAGGTTCCCCAGCCCAGACTGGGGCATGGGGCGTGCCTTGAAGTCCTCCATCAAGCCCTGCCAGGTGGGGGACATGGCCTGCGATCCCCTGTCAAGCCCTGCCAGGTGTGTGTGGGGGGCACAGGTCTCCCACCAAGCCCCGATGGGTGGGGGTGCGGCCTGAGTTCCCCTGACCTAGCACTGGGGGGTGCACCTTGAGGTCCCCTGTCAAGCCCCACTGGGTGGGGGGTGCGGTCTGAGGTCCTCTGGCCTAGTACAGGGTGGGGGGCATGGCCTGAAGTTCCCTGTCAAACCCCATGTGGTAAGGGGCACAGTCTGAGGTTCCCCCAGCCTGGGGAGCAGCCTAAGATCCCCCAGCCCAGCACCAGGACAGGAAGTGCACCTTGAGGTCCCCTGTCAAGCCCTTCCGGGTGGGGGGAGGTGAGACCTGAGGTCCCCTATCAAGCCCTGCCAGGTGGTGGACACAGCCTGAGGTCCCGTGTCAAGCCCCACAGAGGCAGGGGAGGTCCCTGCTGATTGCTTGTTAAGGCTCCTTAGCTGTGGGTGCAGCCATCTTTGCGATGGAGTGATGGTCAATTAGCATATTCCCTCTTTATTAGGTAGGATTTCCTCTCATTATCCTCTTTTAATGTGCACAAATTTCATGCACTGGGCCACTAGTTGATTAATAAAATTATACAAGTTTCAGATATACGATTCTATACTACATCATCTGTGTATTATATTGTGTTCTCCCATCAATAATGCTCCTTTCATTTTATGTATCACATTTATTGATTTGCAGATATTGTATTAACCTTACATCCCAGAAATAAATCTCACTTGATCTTTTTAATGTATTGCTGCAGCTGGCTTGGTAATATTTTACTGAGGATTTTTAGCACCTATGTTCATCAGAGATTAGCTTATAATTTTCTTTCTTTGTAGGGACTTTATCAGGTTTTGAAATTAGGATAGTGCTGACCTCACAAAACGAGTTTGGGAGTCTTCCCTTCTCTTGAATTTTGTGGAATAGTTTGAGGATAGGTATTAGTTCTTCTGTGAATGTTTGGAAAAATTATGCTGTGAAGCCATCTGGTCCAGGTCTTTTGTTTGTTGAAAGTTTTTTCAATTTCTGCTTCAATTTCATTAGTTGTAATTGGTCTATTCAGATTTTCTGATTCTTCCTGATTCAGTTTTATGTTTCTAGGAATTTATCCATTTCGTCCAGATTGTCCAATTTGTTAGCACACAGATGTTTGTAATATTTTCTTATAATTCCTTGTTATTTCTGTGGAATCAGTTGCTACTTTTCCCTTTTCATTTCTGATTTTATTTATTTAGGTACCCTCTCTTTTTTTCTTAAAAAACCTGGTTAAAGGTTTGTTAATCTGTTTATCTCTTCAAAGAACCAGCTCTTGGTTTCACATTGATCTTTTATATCATTTTTTGTTTTGTTTTGTTTAGATTCTATTTCATTTATTTCTGTTCTGATCTTTATTCTCTCCTTTCCTCTACCCAATTTGGGCTTTGCTTGTTGTTCTTTTTCTATTTCCTTTAAGGGTAAAGTTAGGTTGTTATTTGAGATGTTTCTTTTTATTAAAAAAAATACATTTTATTGATTTTTTACAGAGAGGAAGAGAGAGGGATAGAGTTAGAAACATCGATGAGAAAAATTGGTCAGCTGCCTCCTACACACCCCTTACTGGGATGTGCCCACAACCAAGGTACATGTCCTTGACTGGAATCAAACCCGGGATCTTTCAGTCCGAAGGTTGATGCTCTATTCACTGAACCAAATTGGTTTTGGCTGTTTCTTGTTTCTTGATGTAGATCTGCAATTCTATGAATTATCCTCTTAGGACTACTTTTGCTATATATCATAGATTTGGGATTACTGTGTTCTCATTTTCTTTTATTTCAAGGTATCTTTTGATTTCTTCCTTGACCTCATTAACCCATTCATTGTTTAGTAACATGTTAGTTTCCATTACTTTATGGGCTTTTTACTTTTTTTTCTTGTGATTGATTTCTAGTTTCATACCTCTTTGGGTTCATCATGTTTGGGACTCTGTGTTTTCTGGACTTGTGTGTCATCTTCCTTCACAAGTGAAGGAAGTTTTTAGTCATCCATTCTTCAAATATGTTCTCAATCACTTGCTCTCTCTCTCTTCTCCTTCTGGTACCCCTATGACACAGATGTTGTTATACTTCATATAACATGTCTCAAACATCCCTTACACTATCCTCATTTAAAAAAAAGTTTTTTCTTGATTTTTAGAGAGAAGGGAGAGGGATAGAGAGATAGAAATATCAATGAGAGAGAAACTTCTAGTGGTTGCCTCTTGCACACCTTATACTGGGGATCAAGCCTGCAACCTAGACATGTGCCCTGACCGGGAATAGAACTGTGACCTCTTAGTTCAGGGGCTGATGCACAAACACTGAGCCACACTGGCCAGGCTATCCTCATTTTAAAAAATCCCTTTTTTCATTTTGTTGCTCTGATTGTTTTCTGCTACCTTCTCTTCCAAATTGCTGATTTGATCCTCCAACCTATTTATTCCTTCTAGTGCAGGGCTGGGCAAACTACGGCCTGCAGTCTGGATCCGGTGGGTAAAACTATTGAATTAAAAAAACACACACAAAAAGACCATACCCTATTATGTAATGATGTTTACTTTGAATTTATATTAGTTCACACAAACACTCCATCCATGCTTTTGTTCCGGCCTTCCAGTCCAGTTTAAGAACCCATTTTGGCCCTTGAGTCAAAAAGTTTGCCCACCCCTGTTCTAGTGCATTCTTCATTTTAGGTATGGTATTCTTAATTGCTGGTTCTTTTTTATGGTGTCTATGTCCTTTTTTTATGCTTGCTTATCTTTTTGTTAAATTCTTACTAAGTTCCTTGAGCATTCTTCTTAGTCCCATGTTTTTAAACTTTATATCTGATAGATTGCTTGCCTCCATTTCATTTAGCTTTTTTTGTAGATTTCTCCTATATATATGTTCTTTCTTTTGGGACATGTTTATCTTCCCATTTTGGCTGCCTCTTTGTGTTTGGTTCTATGAATTAGGTAGATCTGCTATGACTACCTTGGTAGGGTGGTGTTATGTAGCAGGTGTCCTGTGAGACCCAGTGGCAGTCTCCTTGATCAGCTCCCTTGCTTATGTGGGCTCTCCTGTTGTAATGTAGTCATGTTTTTGAAGACATGGATTTTTTTCCCCATTGATTTTTTTTAGAGTGTAGGAGGGAAGGAGAGGAAAGGGGAGAAGGGGAGAGAGAAAAAGAGAGAGAGAGAGAGAGAGAGAGAGAGAAACATCAATGTGACAGAGATACATTGATTGGCTGCACACAAACTGGGGCTGGAGATTGAACCTGAAACTCAGGCATGTGTCCTTAATGGGAATCAAACCTGTAACTCATCAGTGTGTGGGCGGATACCCTATGGCCACTGAGGCACACTGACCAGGCGGGTAATGAAGTCTTGACTGCTATTGGCCCATTTGTGTGTGGGGTCAACCCTCAGGCTGGTTGATTGTGAGTATTGATCCCAACCACAGTGTACAAGCTGCCGTGCAGGTTCTGACCACATGAAGTGGAATTCCCCTCAGCAGTGTGTGGTGTCTGCCAAGACCTCCCTTTGGATATTCTGCTTGGAGAGCTAATTGGATCCTGCTCTGATGCTGTCTGGAGCTGGCCGCTGAGTGTGTTGGTTCTATGGCCTCTTCAGAGGGACTATGGTACAGGTCAATGTCAGATGTTGCCTATAACTGACCCTGGCAACCTGTTTGGAGCTACAAAGCCATCCACAGGTTGTGGCTGCCTCTGCTGGGCCTGGCTGTATGTGGAAGGATCAGGCTTTTTCTACACCGGCTCCCTGGGGCAGGTCAGCAAAGTCCTAAGTAACCTCAAGATCCTCCTCCACCTGCCTCTACCTGCCAGCTACCTGTTAGACTCGGGTGCTGAAAGAGCCTCTGGCAATACTCGAGTTGTAATAGGTACATTTCCAGTGAATCATCAGGTAAGGAAGGGCAAGGGGTGTTCACCAGGTCTATGCAGGTTCAAACTCAGTGCTAGTGCCTGGTGTGAGGCCACTCAGCACATATTCCAGGGTATATACCTGCTGGGGGTCTGCAGACCTTTGTCATGGGGCCAGGGCTCAGGAAGTCATCAGGGTGGGGCCAGCAGACTTTATCAGGCCCAAACAGACCAAGATTTGGCCATAGGAAGGAAGGGCTCTGCACTGTTTGGGTGTGCCGGGGAAACATTTCCTCCTCCCCGGAGCCACAGAACGTAGTCTGTCCCAGATTCTACCAGGAGCCTGATCTCAGTTGTTTGGGACGGCCAGAAGTAAGGAAAGGGGGAGGTGCTGGTCAGGCTTGGGAGTAGGTAGGGAGAGGGGCCCCCAGCCAAGAATCAGTGTCTCCTGAATTCTGCCCAAACCTCAGCAGGCGGAGCCACCAGGAGTTGGGAGGATGGGGCTGCTGGGAGCCTGGTGAGCAGATCTCCCCTGAGGGGATGGTACCAGTTAGATTCACGAGAATGTGGGGTAATGGCCCCCACACCAAAGCCACACCACTCTTTCCTGACACCCCTGAGTTGGCCCAAGATAGCTAACTCCTCAGCAGGAGGCAAGCTCCACAGGGTGGGTGATAGGGAGTCCAGAAGGGCTTTCCCCAAAGCTGACGCTATATGGAGGGACATACTGCACCCCAAAAAGATGGTGTCTGTGGTGCAGGAGAGTGACTCAGCACAGGGGTCTCAGTAGCTATCCCCTCAGCTCTCTCCCTAGAGCCCCAAACCCGTCTCTCCTTACACAACTAGTTTGTTCTGCCCTCCCTCCAAAGGAGCCCAGGGTAAGTGCCTGAGAAAGATATTTTATGCATTGGCCCTTTAAGAGCGTGCCTGTGTATCTAGTAGACTCTGGTCTCTCCTTGGCAGATGGAATCCCCACCGATTTTCACAGCCAGATGTTATGTGGTTGCGGGGGAGCCCATGGTGGGGGTTGAAACCCCATGCTCCTCAAGGGGAACCTTTGCAGCTGAGGTATCCCTCTGGAATTTCAAATGCGGCCCTTGGGAACAGGCCAGATCCTTTCACATCTACACCCTTCCTATCAGTCTCCATGTGGCTTCTTCTGCAAATCCTTCTCTTCAGCCAGTCTTCAGGTTGATTGCTCTACATTTTAGTTGTAATGTCAGTTTGGTCCTGGGTGGAAGTGAGTGGAACATCCACTTACTCCTCCGTCATCTAGGATCCTGGCCCTTAAAGCTATTTTTCTACTACCCAATACCTAGTCCGCTCTCAACATCTACTGAACGAATTGAGTGCTGTCATCATTCTAATCTTACAAATAAGAAAACAGATTCAGGGTGGTTCATACATTTTCTAGAAACAACCCTGCACATTAGCGGTAGTATCCCAGATTTTCTGGTTTCAAAGTCCTTTCCAGGATATACCATGTTTTCTAAGATCTCTTACCACTACAGAATTCTAGGATTTATAGTAAAATAATAGTCTCAATGTTTGTGATGAAAAGAACATGTTAATCACATGTTTACATCTGAAGTTTGTGTAAATCTAGTCTAATTCAAGACCATGAGTAGCCTTGAAGCACTGAATAGGAAGAAGTCCTAAAGGTCATTTGGTCCAACAGGCAACCGGCAGAATAATGAACCATGAAAGAATTCAGGGAAAAAGTAGCCTTTTCCTTTAATATATATAGTATTAAAATTCTGATTTTTAAAAATCTCATACTCTTTGCTTTCCAATTCCTATCAAACCTCAGTTGTAGGGAATTCTCATGAAGAACTGTGTGAAGAATACGCAGTCCAGCCATTTCTATAGGGTTAGTGGTTTTCAATTTGTGTTCCGTGGTCAAATAAATTTGGAAAAGGTAACAAAATATAACCCCCTTTAAAAGAGTAAGTTTGAACGTTAGCCAAGAAAGAGTAAATAACTACCACTAAAATTGGTTTAATCCAGCTACCTCAAACTTATTTGAGCTAGAATCTCACTTTAAGTAATAAACTATTGATTTCTCATTTCTTAGGACACAGTTTGGGAAATACTGTCCTAGGTAATTTTCTTTTCTTTTTTTTAAAAAAAATATTTTTATTGATTTCAGAGAGGAAGGGAGATGGAGAGAGAGATAGAAACATCAATGATGAGAGAGAATCATCGATGAGCTACCTCTTGCACGCCTCCCCTGGGAATGGAGCCAGAAACCCTAGCATATGTCCTGACTGGGAATTGAACCGTGACCTCCTGGTTCATAGGTCAATGCTCAACCACCAAGTCACAGCAGCTGGGTGTAGGTAATTTTAAATGTTATGAATGGATCAAAAATTTAAGCTTTCAGAGAACTTACCTTTAGCATTTTATTAATGCCCTTTATTGAAGAACACTGTTGTCCAAAATTCATTATTTTCTGTGGGATATTTTTAAAATGTCGCCAACTGCATCAAACAATTTTATAGTATGCACTTTCCTTGTCACTTTGTATTTTATTTTTATTTTTTAAATATATTTTATTGATTTTTTTACAGAGAGGAAGAGAGAGGGATAGAGAGTTAGAAACATTGATGAGAGAGAATCATCGACCAGCTGCCTCTTGCACACCCCTGACTGGGGATGTGCCCACAACCAAGGTACATGCCCTTGACCGGAATCAAACCTGGGACTCTTCAGTCCACAGACCGACGCTCTATCCATTGAGCCAAACCGGTTTCGGCAGTATTTTATTTTTCTTGTTCTGCCTCAATTTTCTCACTTAGGTTTGTTTCATCCTATGGTACTATATGGTACTATATGCTTCAAATAACTTCTGCAACTATCTATTGTACATATTAAGACCTATCTTCTTACAATTTCACAATGATTTCTGCCTACCTGCCCCATTACCCCAAAACAGTATAGTCACCTTTGTGTAAAGGTATTCACATAGTTATGGCAAGTCAATAGAATATACACGTTCACAATATAGTTAAATTCACAAATGCTTAAAACCAGAAATAAGTCATTATTCTCTCCCCCCCCCCCCCCCAGTGGTGCCATAACCAAAAAGACTTGTTAATCTGTCTTCCAAAAGAAAGGAGAATGAAAATGTATCAGGCACTCGTAATTTGCAAGGCATTTTTAAAAGTGCATGTGCCTATGCACCAGGGTGCAGAAGGCCGTGTGATAAAACCGGCTGCCCGGCTGGGGGCCCGGGTGGGCGGGGGGAGAGAACCTGTCTATATCATCCCCTTTGAATGTTGTGAGTGCACCACCGAAATACATTTTTCCAAAGCCAAACGGAACAATAATAAAGATGGCAGGAGCGCTTTCCTCTTGGATACAGCAAACTTTCTCCCTCAGCTTTTGATCCCGAAGTATGCATTCCAATGCCTAAAAGGAATAAAGTTTCCACCGGGCACGCCAGTGTCCATAGAAATCAAGTCCCTTCCTGGTTCCCCACCCCGTGGGGCGAGGCAATGACTTAACACCAGAACTTACAGAGTCCGATGGTCTGCGGGGAGCAGAGGGGAGGGTGGGGGGACCTGAAATGGTCCCGGTCATCAGCAGAGCAGCCCCGGGGGAGAGCGGCGACCCCGGATCCCGGACCCCGGACAGCGGTCCCGCCGCGCAGGCCCGCCCGGCGCCGCCGCCACAACTTCGCCCAACTCGGGGCGCCCCGACGCCCCGGGGCTCCGGCGGCGCGGCGCGGAGGCCCGGCCCGGGTTCGAGCCCGGACGCGGTCTGGGGGAGGCCCCCGCCTGGCTGCCTCGCGGGGCGGACGGAGGGCCCAGCGGGACTCGGGCCGCCGCCGCCGCCGCCGACGGGGTGGGGGGCGGGGAGGATCGCGTGGGGACCGGCCGCGGGGAGGAAGTCCCACTTACCTCGCCGGGCTCCCGCGGCGGCCGGGGGTCACGGCGGGGCGGGGCGGCCGCGCGGGGGCAGGAGGAGGAGGAGGAGGAGGAGGAGGGCCGGCGGGGGGCGGGGGCCGGCGGGCGGGGGACCGGGATGCTCGGCCCCTCAGGAGCCCCCAGCCCCTTCCTAGCAGCCTCACCCCCGGCGCCCGCCGCCCGGCCGGGACGGGCCACTCCCCCTCCGTCAATCTGCACCGGGCGTTGGGGGGACCAACTCTTCCGGGCAAACCCGAGGGGGCGGGAGGGCGAGCGAGGGGGAGTCGGGACCGAGCGCCCGTCAATCCCGGCGCCGAGCGAGCGGCTCCCGTCCCGCCCGCCCCGCCCCCTTCCGCCAGGCCCCGCCCCTCACCGCCCGCCAGGCCCCGCCCACACAGGCCCCGCCCCCTCACCGCCGGCGCTGGGCCCCGGGAGACCGCCGCCGCCTCCGGTTGGCGGTTTCTATTCCCCCCAGCGCGGCGCCCGCCCGCCGACTGCCCGGGCCTGGGAAGGAAAGGAAGGGAGAAGGGGAGAAGGGGGTGGGTGGGGGGCCCGTGGGTGGGGGGCCCGTGGGCTGAGGTTTGGAAGCTCCTGGGGGAAGGGGACGTCAGTCTGGGCGGGGCTCTGGGACGGGAGGGAGGGGGCCCGGCAGACCGGACAAAGATTCCGGTTGCTCCCCGCCCCTTGGAACGGGGAGCGGGGCATTCCCGGGTGCGGAAGTTTGGGGGGAGGTCCCTCTGCGGGGCTGGAAGGCGACCCGACCCCGGGCCCGTGGCTGGCGTCCTTGGAGGACAGGGCTGTATTGTCCCGGAGCTTTGGGCAAACTCGCCCAGAGTGGCCTCTTTCCCAGTCCCTGCAGCCCCTTTTCTTGCAACAATCTGGCCCTTTATTGTGCCCCGGATCTGGGTCTGTGTGTGCCCCAGGGATCACGATTTCTCCACGCTGCCCGCGATCATCCTTTTCCATTGGCGGGCTCTTAGGAATTCCACAAAAGTAGCTCCCTTATTAAATGTTTTTAGCCGCCATCTGTCAAACTCCTGTACGGTATACCAGATGCCGAGAACAGCAGTAACTAATGCACTCAGCGCCTATATACCAAGCACAAGTCTAAAGCACTTGATGTTTGTTCACTCAGAATCAGACTTGAGCAAGACAGCTAAGGAACTTTCCCTCGTGGAGCTCAGGGTGGATATGGGAGGACTGGGTTTCCTGGGCTTGTCTCAGACTGACGTGTCAACACCCACCTAGCTGTATGCCGTCCCCAAGGGTTGAATGTGGTCATTCCCCACTGCCAGCCCAAATGGCATTTGCTCCGGACATTGCCGGTATGTCTTGGTAATGAAAGTCCCATGCAAGCCAGTGGTGTGATCCAGAAGCCTGATGGATCAAGCCACTATCAGAATAAAGGCCAAATTGTGGCAGCAATTTAGGGGTGGCTGGGAGATTTATTTTAGGGATCTATTTTGTCCACTCCCTCTTGGGGAAGTGGTTAGAAAAAGCAGCATAATGTAAAACAATGAAGCATTGAATCAGACTGCTAGTTCAAAGGAAAGCGGAAGGGCGGATTTAAAACTGTCACAGTCAGGAAGGTGAAACATCTGAGAATCTACCACTGAGGGCTCCACAGAAGCACAGGGTGCGTTTGTTGTTGTTGACCCTTAACCGAGGACATTTTCCATGGATTGTTTAGAGAGAGTGGAAAGGAGAGGAAGAGACAGAGATAGAAACATCGATGTGAGGGAGACACATTGATTGGTTGCCTTCTGCACGTGCCCTGACCAGAGATCAAACTTGTAACCAAGGTACCAACTGAGCCAAACCAGTTAGGACAATTTTTTAAAAATTAGAGCCACATGGAAGCGACAGCAACCCCCTCATTTGCAATCAGTTGCACAAGGAGATAAACATTATTTCAGTAGTATTGTCTTTAAGTACAAAAGACAGTTCTCTAAATCCATAGCCTAAATTTTTGGAATTTGTTACTACTTTTCAGCCCTCATTTGACTTTCCGTCGTTAACATTTGTGTTTGTACATTAACAGCAAAAGACCTTCTCATGACCACCCTCTGCCCCATTTGTAGTTCTATTTTGGAGTTTTAATTGTTGTTTTTCTTTTGGTTTTATAGTGAGAAAGACTAGGAAAGCATTGCAATCAAGTTGGATTACAACTGCAGTAAAAATTAGTCCTAATTTAAGAAATAGGATTTCCCATACACCCTTTCCTTTTTCCCCCCACGTTACATGTGTTTTTGTGCTGTCCTAAAATCTATTCTCTTTGATTTACTAATGGATATTTTAAATTTATTTGCTATATCACTCCAATAACAGCAAATGAAATAAAATATCCCTCGTAATCTGGTCCCGGGCCGCTGGCCTCAGCTCTTACCCACCGACTCCTTCCTCTCTGCCAAACACACTAAGCACCTGCCAGTCAAGCTTTTGCCGGTCCCTCCGTCCGGAAGGCTCTTAGCTATTCACACAGCTGTTTCCCTTCTCCTTCATGGCACCTTTCCTGCCTGTCCTCTGTAAACCTGCAACACCCCCTCCCCATTTCACTTAGCACCACCTGCCATATATCTGCTTATCTCTGTCCCAATGGAATGTAAGCTCCATGAGGCCAGGAATGTGTCCGTTTAGTTGTCTATTACATCTCCAGTGTCTGTTACTTGTAGATACTCAACAAGTAGTTTTTGAATGAACGAATGAATGACTTCGCCTAGGAAAGATAGCTTGTATTTCTTTTTGTATTGGCCAAAGGGCTTTTATGCAGTTATAACTAAGTCACATGATTTAGACATATGAATGAGGTTTCAGATACAGCCCATTTTTAAAGTTAGAATTTGAAAGGGCTGTTTTTAATCTCTCATTCCGGCAACACATTGAAGAAGCATTCACAGCTAAGAATTTATGCTGAGATTTTACAAGTTGGCCCATAAATGGATCCAGAGAATCAGAGTGGAATAATGGATCAATAAATGCTGTCCAAGCCTTAATATTTTTTTTTCCCTGAGAAGAAACAACCCAGCAGTAATCAGAAGTGGAATAAATGAACCTAAAATTTGATTACTGGTAACTTTACAGGTGGTGCTAATACTATGTCCTTTGTGGGTCCTCAGATGATTTGAGTTGATAATTACGATGATGAGCTTAACAATGTTTTCATCTGGTTGAAGTGTAGTACTGACGGCAGCAAACAGAACTTAATCCTTATGTGTAGGTGTCCTTAACAAAGAAATGGTTTGGCTTTTCCTGTTCTGCTCTGGTTACGAGTTGTGTAGGTGGGGAGGATTAAAGGCTCAACTATAATTATGTACAGTATCCATGGTCAAAATCTGGATTCCCAGGATTCGAGGATTTAGGATTATTTTTAACAGTACTGCTGCTATCCATGTATTTTAAATATATATATATATATATATATATATATATATATATATATATATATATATATATAAATTTTTTATTTATTCCAGAGAGGAAGAGGAGGGAGAAACAGAAACATCAATGATGAGAGAGAATCATTGTTTGGATGCTTCCTGCATGCCCCCTACTGGGGATCGAGCCCACAACATGGGCATGTGCCCTTGACTGGAATCGAACCTGGAATCCTTCATCTGCAGATCCACATTCTATCCACTGATCCAAACCAGCTAGGGCCCTATGTTTTGATACAAAACAGTCTCCTATTAAAATACAGAGCTTTAAAAGTTGTGAGCAGACCACACCCCCGGAAGGAAAATTTCCAGATGGGTGAGACAGATGGCCGAGTAAATCCAACCCGAAATTTGTCCCCTTGAAGTTCACCTCAGATTCTCACTCTGATTTCTTTTGGTTCCCAGGGTAACTTGTTTCCCCATTTAACTTTTTTTTTTTTAAGTTTCCTTGGCTTCCTTTGCTACAGCCAAGCCAATCTAGAAATTTTCAAAATGAATGTTACTAAAATCTAAAGGATATGATGAAATTATGATGGAAAATGGAAGGGACAGCCATAACTCCATTCCTGTGGCCAGCTATCCTTCTACAGTTCTCCTTCCTCCAGGAAAAACACTTCCATCCCCCAAGGGCAGGTGTAAATTGCAGGCAACCTGCCTAGCTTCCTTCCCTCTTGGCTTCCCCTCCTGCTCCACGTGGTAGGGTCACTTTTCTGTCTTTTTTAAAAAATATATATTTTATTGATGTTTTACAGAGAGGAAAGGAGAGGGATAGAGAGTCAGAAACATCGATGAGAGAGAATCATCGATCAGCTGCCTCCTGCACACCCCCCACCGGGGATGTGCCCGCAACCAAGGTACATGCCCTTGACCAGAATCGAACCCGGGACCCCTCAGTCCGCAGGCGGACGCTCTACCACTGAGCCAAACCGGTTTTGGCTCTGTCTTCCATGTGGGAGCCATTGAGCTTGTCCCAACCGCAGCCAAGGCTGACACCCGCACTTGTACTCCTGGCCATTTCTGAGTCCCGGCCAGAGGGACAGGGCACAGTCCCAGCCCAGTGGCAGGCACGGACCCGTGCCCTTTGTTCAGGTGGGGCCCTCCTTACAGAGGGGGGAAGGCAGCTCCAAGGCACGCTCAGGCTACTCCTCCTAGTCCCCAGAGCATCTCCGTAGGAACAACCTTACGTTCTGAAAAGACTCACAATTATGTTAAAATAAATTCTGTCCACACTAACCGGCGACCTAGATCTCAGGAACTGGAGCCTTTTCTAAGGCCTTTAGGGAAGCCCCTGGCAGGGGGCAAGGGCCTGGCAGTGCTTGGGGGCAGGCACAGGAGAGCCGGGCGCTGCCAGCCTGAGGGGACCTTGCTGGAGGACGCCCCAGTTTTAAGAATGGAGCACGGGGCGAGTGCAGCTCGGTGGAGAGCGATGACCCCCCTTTCTCTCCCCTGCAATAGGCACACGGTGCCTTCGAAGCCCAGAGCCATGGTCGCGATTCGGTGGAGGCAAACTTGGCACCTGGCTGAGTCGGGAGGTGCTCTTGGGAGACCTCGCTAGCAGTGCTAACCAGGAAACAGACAGACCGAGGGGCCAGAAGTAACTTGCCTGAAGCCACCTGGAAAGTCAGAGGCAGAATCCGATGGGCCCAGCAGGTCTGTCCACCCACAGTCCAGGGCGAACCTCCGTGCCACACCGTGTCAGACCCCATCCTGAGCAGAGAGCTGATGGCCCCCCCCCCCCCCACACGGTCTGCGTGGCCCCACAAATGGGATCAGTGTGGCCTCTGGAAGGCAGCATAGCGGTTGAGAGCCCCGGGCCTCCTCGGCGGAGCCCCCTGACACTCCCTGCAGCCTGTAACCCCTCAGGGGGCCTGTGCTGCTCGGGCTCTCGGTCTGTGGTTAACGATCACCGGTTTGAGGGGGCTGACCCTGGCTTTTGGGGGAGCGTCACTGTGGATGCCAACATTGCATAACTGAGATAAGGTGAGTAAGTGACAAAGACAACTTTTTACAAAGAACTGCTCTGCGCCGGTGCTGAGACTGGGCAAGGAAGGCGCATGCTCTCCTGCACGTTGCCATCTATCCGTTCACCAGCAGGCCTCCGGTAAGAGGCCACACACGCTCTGACTGGAATAAAGGGTTTTTGTAGAACGGATTCCAACACTTCTTGCCGGTCTCCCTAACCGTTCTAGAATACAAACCTTATTCTGTGTGTCCCCCAGGACCCTGCTTGATACACTTCAGTGACTCTCTGCTGCCTTCCAGGTCAAGTTCAAACATCTTCACATAAACTTTGTTGGTCGGAAGCTTCTTTTTTTTTAAAAAAAGAATATTTTATTGATTTTTCACAGAGAGGAAGAAAGAGGGATAGAGAGTTAGAAACATTGATAAGAGCCGAAACCGGTTTGGCTCAGTGGTAGAGCGTCGGTCTGTGGACTGAGGGGTCCCGGGTTCGATTCCGGTCAAGGGCATGTACCTTGGTTGCGGGCACATCTCTGGTAGGGGGTGTGCAAGAGGCAGTTGGTCGGTGCTTTTCTCTCATCGAAGTTTCTAGCTCTCTATCTCTCTCCCTTCCTCTCTGTAAAATATATTTTTTAAAAATTTTAAAAAGAAACATTGATAAGAGAGAATCATAGATCAGCTGCCCCTTGCACACCCCCTAACGGGGATGTGCCCGCAACCAAGGTACATGCCCTTGACCGGAATCGAACCCGGGACCCCTCAGTCCGCAGGCCGACGCTCTATCCACTGAGCCAAACCGGTTTCGGCAGGAAGTTTCTTTATCATCAAACTTCTCTCTCTGTCTCTGTCTCTCTCTTCATTCTGGATGATTTGCAGTGTCTGGAATGTATAATTTCTCTCATAATTATGCCTTTAAATAAGTTTCCTCCATCTGGAGTGTCCCGCCTTTCCAATCTCTGCTGTATAAATCTCTCAAGACTCAGCTCGAGGGTCTGGCAATCTCTATCCTGAACCTTCCAGGCTGAGCGCGTTCTTCCTCTGGGTTCCGGCGTAACCCACGCACCCTGTGTTGTAGCAGGTACCTGATTGGCTAACTTATCTTCGTCCCTGACTAGCTGAGAGGTCTATGGCACCAAGCACTCATAAACATTTGTTGAATGAATGAATGAATGAATGAACATTCCTCACCTATGAAGCCTTGGGAACTAACTATTACAGTATGGCCATTTTCCCCCATGAGCATTAGAAAAAGGACCTTTCTTCTAACTTATAGCGTTATACTCCTCGTTTTGAGAAACTTTAGAAGATCCTTAGTTTAGGATTCCATGAAGTTACAAAGCTAGGGATAAATACAAAGTACCTGTATTTATTTCCATGTATTTAAGAAAAAAAATCTTCCAGTATCTCAACATACTGGTTTTGGTTTTTGAAGACAAAAATTGTGAGACTACTTATTGATGCTGACTTCTTACGAGTTAAAAAATGTTCCAGGGGGTATCATCATATTTGACATATTACTTCCTGTCTAACGGACAGGAACCACTCAATCCGGCTTTCACTTTAATGTTCTCAGAGAATGTTTATTACCATTCTACAAGGTTAAGCATTCAGGTTTGCCACCGTGCTGGTGGGTTGCTTATAGAATATTCAGTCAGCAACATTGACCAAGTATCAGGAAGAAGCCTGTAGCACAGAAGACACGGTGCTACTTGTTATGCGGGGGGAGAATGAACGAAGATGAACCAGACGGCTATGTAAACTGAAAAGCTCTTATTGATCATTATGCTTCCTCTTCCTCCTCCATTTTGTTCACTTTTTCAAAAGCACACATCCCTCTGTGTTCACACTTGCTTTCTATATTCAGTGACTCCACTTAGCACAGAATTGTGGAGGAAAGATTCGGGCTGAGTAGCAAGCAGCTGGCTTAGGATAGAAAAGCAGTGGGTGAATTGGAGGTGGCACGCACTAAACACATTTGAAGACAGTCACAGAGTCAATGCTCCAAGGCTTAGAGTCTAAGCAATACAAAGAGAAAAAAACAAAACAAAACAAAAAAATCCCAAGCATTTTATTCTCTTCCTTTCCAACCGCAAGAAAAATCAAGAAACACTATTATTTACAGATTACATGCTAAAAAGACCCCTAAAAGCCCAATTGAAACATTCGTCTGCTGCTAGCATGTAACAACCTTGGACTCTTTAGGAAATTGGGTAAAATCAATGGCTAGAGTCTGAAAGTATTAGGTCTAATAGGTCCAGTATGATAAAAAAAGAACAGGCTACAGCAAGAGGGCATTCTAAGTAACACTAGTTCTTGATTTTCTTGGGGATGGAGGGAGGAGAATGGCGTGTATTCATAATGCGACATTGAAATGCCCTCTTGTTGCCTCCAGTTCTTTTGATCTGGGACTGGACCTATTGCACTGCATGCTTTTACACTCCTGGGAGTTGGGTTTTACTGGATTTCTTAGAGACAGGATGTTATATTTTAATATTATAAGAATGTTGTGCTTTAAAAATATATATTTTTATTGATGTCAGAGAAGGGAGAGGGAGAGGGATAGAAATATCAATGATGAGAGAGAATCATTGACCAGTTGCCTCCTGCAACTCGGGCATGTGCCCTTGACCAGAATCGAACTTGGGACCCTTCAGTCCACAGGCCAACGCTCTATCCACTGAGCCAAACTAGCTAGGGCAATCAGGAGCCACATGTGGATCTTTGGCTTCTTGCATGTTCTAACACCACTTCTTCAAAATAGACTTCGCCCAGGCTGAAAACCGACTTCTGCGCATGGGCCACGAAGTTTCATTTGCACTGTATGTGCGAGCCCACACATGGTATTTTGTGGAAGAGCCACACTCAAGGGACCAAAAAAGGGCTCGCAAGCCGCAGTTTGCCAACCACTGAACTAGGTAGGGCATGAAGAATGTTTTGATTGTGCTCTTCTGTGTCTTCATACATGGAAGTAACATGATAACACATTTCAGGGCAAAATTAGTTGTCAGGAACTTTGTTCCCAGAGGCTGAAACACTACAGTGGTCCCAGGAATCCATTCCAGGGTGGCTTACCTTCCTGCCCCCCACTCCCACCCCTTCCCTCAGTCTCTGAGTGAACTGGCCGGGCAGATAAGTCTGCCTCATATTCCTTCTAAGGAAGGTGGCCCCAGTGGGCTCTTCCCTGTGTAGGCTGCCATCTCAGTGCAGTGGCTTTTGTTAGCGAAAGAGACTCTGCGCTTCTTACCCCAGGTGCTTGGGGTGGGGACAGTGCAGGCAGAGCAGCGCGGGATGGCTGTGTGGGAGGGAAGAGGGCCCCTATGCAAAGGCCTCGGTGAACTCACGCTGCCCAGTGAGCATTCTGAACACAGTGGAGGCCGATCAAACCAGATGTTCCCTAGAAAGTCATGAGTAAAGAGGAGGCGGCTCAGTGAACCGCAGCTTGTGGTCTGAGCAATGCAGACCGCCTTTTCTGGGCCGCTGAACTGGCTGCAAAGGCGTGACCTGTGTGTGCCCTCGTGCCCTGGGTTTCTCTGCAACAACCTCACCTCGGCCACTGCAGGGAGCAGGGGCCACGCTGCAGCCTCCTGCTGACCTGACCTGAGGCTCCCGCTGGAATTCTCTTCACGTAAGTTCAAGCTCTGGTCCACTCCCAGCTCAGAAACAACACCCCAGCCCCTTTCTCAATAATCTCTGTTTCTAAAACAGCAGAATAGCCTGTGTGGAGATGACAGAGAGAGCGTGAGAGTAGAGAGAAAAAGAGAGAGCGAGAGTGAGAGTGAGAGAGAGAGAGAGAGAGGTGTATATTGAGTCATAATTTACTTATAGTAAAATCCATTCTATCTAATGTGTGGTTCTAGCGTTTTGACTAATGCTTACAGTTGCATAAACACTACCATCATCAAAATATACATTTTCGTCTCCCTGAAAATTCCCTCGTGTCCCCTCTGGAATCAACCCCTCGCTCTCTCTCCAGTCTCTGGAAGTCACCGCCGTGTTTCTGTCCCTGTGGTTTTGCCTTTTCTCTCCAGTCTTACACATGGAATCACACAAGGCAGGCCTTCGTTAACGTCCCTGTTTAAACCACAGCATGCGCCCGGCCTGACTCTGTTAGCACATCCTTCTTTGCCTTATTTCCCCCCCACCCCCCCCAACATTTACCACTATCTGAACATAAGCTATGGTCAGTGTTTGATGGCGGTCTGTCGGTGGAACGCACACTCCTGCTAGAATGTGAGTGAGGGCAGGGACTTCGCCTCGTTTGCTGCCTCATCTCCGGCGTGCAGATGGCGGTTTGCCATCGTGCAGGTGTTCAGGAAACATTTGCCGAACGAGCCGCCAAATGACCCAGGACATTGGAACTTCCCCAAACCCTCCCCTCCGCATTCAGACTGACCTCATTAGTAAGAGATTATCTTTACCCCGCCCCGCCCTCCCCCCAAAATGTGTCGGTCCAATCTTCGCTGTGCGGCCAAAGTAGATGGTGTAGCGGCAAGTAATGCAATTAGAAGTCATTAGGCTGATTGAGATTATAAATTGTCTTTTAAAAGCCACTGTCCGGGCGATTAGATTACCTAGACGAGGGCTGGTCTGCTGCGAGTCAAATGGAAACAATGATAGTGACTATTTCCTAGGGTTGTGCTGAGGATTAAATGTCTTAATGTAGGCGAAGTGTTCAGCACAGTGCTTCTCAATGGGGAGCATTTTGCCTCCGCAGGGACATCAGGTGGCGTCCGGAGACGTTTTGTTGTGGTGGTGGTTGTCAAAACTGGGGCAGGGTTGTTGCTGGCATCTGCTGCTAAACACTCCTCAATGCACAGGACAGCCCCTACCCACAAAGAATGATCTGGCCCCAAATGGCAGCAGTGCCACCTGTGAGTTAGAGCAGTGTCTGCACACAGAAAAACTGTTTTTTGTGTTTGCTGCTGTTATTTTTAGGCGCTGGCTGGATGGCTCAGTTAATTGGAGCGTTGTCCTGTACACCAAAAGGTTGAGGGTTCAATTCCTGCTCAGGGCATGTACCTTGGTTTCGGGTGCCATCCCTGGCTGGGGTGCATTCCCGAGGCAACCAGTTGATGGGGCTCTCTCACATCAATGTTTCTCTCTCCCTCCCTCTCTCTCTCTCTCTCTGACTTTTTCTCTCTTTCATTTCTTCTCTCTCTAAAAATCAATAAAAACATATCCTCTGGTGAGGATTAAAAACAACAACACAAAAACATGACAACTTAGGGAAAATGTTTGCAACATATATGGCAAATGATACATATTCCCAAGCGAGGGAAAAGGCTTGTAAAAGCAGTAACAAGGATGTGAGCGCTCTAATGAAAGACATGAGCAGACAATTTAGAAGAGAAGAAATTTAAATTTCCAGTAAATATGAAACGTGTTCAGACTGACTACTGATAAAAAAAAATGCAAATTAAAACACAAATTTTTGTTTTTTTTCCTTTCAAATTGATAAAGGTTAAAAGAATAAAATGGTGAGTGTTGAAGTTTGGTAATAAATGGACTCTCTTATACACAGTATGCTGACAGAGGTTTTCTGGGAGACAGTTACTTATGTGAATCAACTACTTCAAATATCTTCATACTGTTTGTCTCAGTATTCTACTCTATAATCAGATTCACACAAAGATGTTAGTATGTGATTTTCACATGTGGTTCTACATAAAAAACAACAACTAAAAGTTATGTAATTGGAGTATGGTTAAATGAACTATGTTGCATCCATGGACCATTAGAAATCAAATGAAGTCTTGAGAAATGACTTAATCTGCAGAGTTGCCATGTTTGATTGATGGAGAGATGATGGTACAGCTATAGGGAAGAAAGGGGAGCACAGATGCAAGGAGGGACATCAAAGAAGAGTGAGGAGCCGCAGGGAGAATCCCTGCGCACATCGCCAGCTCTGGGAGCTGCCTTGGCTTCCCACCATTCCTCAGGGCAAATATGCACATTAAGTTCCAACAGAGTCACACACTTAAAGGTGTAGAGCTTGCTACATCTCTGTCCTTCTTAATATACAAGTCAAGAAATTGGCTGTTGAAGAAAATTTCTTACACACCACTAGAAGCATGCCTGCTCCAGGTTTGTTTGTTTCAAACCTTTTGTTGCTTCAGTTCTGTCTTCAAAATAAAATTAAAAGGTAAATAAAATCAAGAGTTAGCACAACCTATCCAGAGACGTAGAACCATGAACACACTGATGAATTTCAGAAGGAAGATGGGGGTGGAGGTAGAGGAGGAGAGGTTAACTGAGTAATTTATATGCATATGTGCATAGCCCAAGGACACAGACAACAGTGTGGCAAAGGCTCGGGAGGGGCATGTGCAGGGAGGAGGGGTCAAGGGGGAAACACACACACACACACACACACACACACACACACACACAGAGCAGACATCTGTAATACTTCCAACAATAAAGATAAAATAAAAGAAAAAGAAAAAAGTATTCTCTGTCAGCACACAGTGTATGAGAGTGTCCATTTATCACTGAGAGGTTGTGGGTTTGATTCCGGGTCAGGGCACTTGCTTGGGTTTCAGGCTCAATCCCCAATAGGAGGCGTTCAGGAGGCAACTGACTGATGTTTTTCTCACCTAGATCTTTCTCCTTCTCCCTTGATTTCTCTCAAACCAATAAAAACATATTTTTATTTAAAAAATAAAATAAAATACAGGATGGGCAAAAGTAGGTTTATAGGGGTAAGCACATGAAACACAGAGTTTATTCTTGTATTACTTGTTAATTATTGTATTATTTTATCATACAAACAACTGTAAACCTATTTCCCCCCACCCTCTATTGAAGTGGCTTAATGACCTTTTGAAGAAAATTGATCAAGGAATTAAATAGACTTAATGGTGTTATATAAATAAATACTTTCTGATCAATTTTATCTCCATTAGTAAATTATGATTGGAATGTTTGTATTCATACATGAGAAAATGTCTGAGTGAATCAAAACAGGGTCCAAATGGGGAGCAGAAGGTCCACTGATCACTCAGTGACCCCTGTAAGATGGGGAAGGATTAAAGGACAGGGTCTCTCACCCCTCCCACCAGCATCTCCAGTGGACCTTTTGCTGGACCTGTATTCCAATACGTCGCTGTTAGGTAGGCTGTGTGGGCAATGACTCTCATCAATTCTTCTCTTTCTTTGAATGATTCTTAATGTTGTTCATAAAACAAGTCTAATGTTGCCTAGCTGATGTGGCTCAGTGGTTGAGCATCACCCTATGAGCCAAGAAATCATGGTTTGATTCCCAGTCAAGGCACATGCCTGGGTTGTGGGCTCGATTCCGTGTGGGGCATGCAGGAGGCAGCTGATCAATTATTCTCTCTCATCTCTCTCTCTCTCTCTCTCTCTCTCTCTCTCTCTCTCTCTCTCTCTCTTTCCCTTTCCTTTTCTCTCTGAAATCAAGAATAATAATTTTAAAAAAGTCTAATGTATGAAGCCCTTACTCCCATTTGACTATTCTTAGGCTCAGGTCTTAAGGTCTCTTAACCTTTGATTTCTACCTGTCTATCAAATCCCCAACCCTAATCAGAAAACGTTCATTCATGCCCATAATATATTCACAGCATGACCTTTGTTCCCAGCCTTCTATTCCCCACTCACCCATCTATACTAATAAAAGCCTAGGTGGCCCTTGCATGCAATGTTGTCATAAGATGGCCATCACAATATGGCCACCACAATATGGCTGTCACAAGATGGCCACTACAAGATGGCCATGTGCACAGTGGAGGCAGGGCAAGTGGCTGCACCACGCAGTGAGGCCTGGGGGTCCCATGGCTCTGTGCGGAGTGGAGGAGGCCAGTCCTGGTGGAGGAGGCAGGTCACGACAGGGAAGGGTAGTTGGGGGCCATTAGGCCAGCAGGGGAGGGCAGTTGGGGGCAATCAGGCCCGCAGGGGAGCAGTTAGGCATCAATCAGGCTGACAGGGGAGCAGTTAGGTAGGGAGCCATCAGGCTGGCAGGCAGAGCAGTTAGGGGCAATCAGGCAGGCAGGCAGTTGAGCAGTTGGGATCCAGCAGTTCCGGATTGTGAGAGAGATGTCCGACTGTCCCACATGGATCAGGCTTAAACTGGCAGTCGGACATCCCCCGAGGGGTCTCAGATTGGAGAGATCTCAGATTGGAGAGGGTGCAGACTGGGCTGATGACCCCCTCTCCCATGCATGAATTTCATGCACTGGGCTTCTAGTTGTTTGATAAAGCTCAGGACTGGGTGGATAAGAACAAGAAATAGGATAAATAGAAATAGATGGGTGGTGAGAGTGAGCAGGGAGAAAACTAATAGACATTTCAAAAAACCCAACATTAGAAAACAAGAAAAGTGGGAAAAAATATTTGTTTGCACATATTCTTTATTCACCATGCATTTTTCCAACCCTTCATATAATCTAAACAAAGTACTTTGTTTTGCTAAGTTTACCATAATGAAAAATCTTTTTTTTTTTAAAAAAATGGTAGCTGAGCCGAACCGGTTTGGCTCAGTGGTAGAGCGTCGGTCTGCGGACTGAGGAGTCCCAGGTTCGATTCCGGTCAAGGGCATGTACCTTGGTTGCAGGCACATCCCCAGTGGGGGGTGCGCAAGAGGCAGCTGGTCGATGTTTCTCTCTCATCGACGTTTCTAGCTCTCTATCTCTCTCCCTTCCTCTCTATAAAAATATCAATAAAATATATTTTTTTTTAAATTAAAAAAAAATGGTAGCTGAAAATGTGGATTATGTAACAATAAACACTGTTTATAGGCATAATGCTAATAAGTCCCATCCTATTGCTTTTATACTTTGTAGATAAAGTAGTGCAGGTGTCTTTAGTTTATCCTTACCTTTTGTACAGTGTATTGTCCTCTAGATATACTATTTTCTGAACACCAGAATCCAGCACAGTGCCTGCCTCACACGTAAAAGAGGTAAATGATCATTTAATAAGTAAGTGAATGAATGCTGTCCACATAGCCTGGGCAAGACTGACAGTTATCATTTTATTTTTGGTGAGGATATTGTGGGTTTATATTTATCATACAGATTGGTAAACAAGAGAAAATGGCTTCAAGTTTAGATGAGGATAAGACCACTTTGCTTCTCAAGTTCTTTTCTTTTCTTTTTTCATTTTATGTGCCTCAGGCATGAAACAGCTCTGGCTACCCACACAGGCATCAAGCCACGATGAACTGACTGTACATCTGCTTTGCGCCTGATTGATAGAAGAGCAACACCACCAACCAGGTGTCTCCTTGCCCATTGCCAGGGGGTTCATTTCTTTATTTTTATCTTGTTTAGAAGATAGTTTGAAAGTGCTTATTTGAAAGTAGTTTTCTCAATGTCAAGTGACTTGAATTCTCAGTTCAAGGCTGCTTCTTCTTCTTCTTCTTCTTCTTCTTCTTCTTCTTCTTCTTCTTCTTCTATTAATTTTTTTAAAAAAATTCTTACTAAAAAGGAAGTATGAGGTCAATTGCATAAACTTAAAGTACCACAGAGATGAAACTTGAAGCAGGAAGAAACTTGCCATCAATGCACTGGATGGGAACACGTGTGCCCTGTGAACAGACATGACAAAGACAGCCCTTCTTAAATTACTTCTAGCAATAGTGCTCACATTCATTTTAATTTTGCCAGAACATTTCAAGACACCAAAAGGTGAGTATGGAATTACAATTTATCTTTTCTTTTTCTTAATTTTAAAAGTGAGGACAGCCAGTGGTTATAGGAAATGCCTTCATTTCAGATACATGCTGCATGGGCGGAAGCTCTCTGACTGAAAAGCTAATACAGGGAGATGTAACCTTAGTCATACCACTTAGTTATTGTAGAATACAATCATGAAATTAAAAAAAATGCAAAGGTAATTTAAGATTTGTGGCCAAGATTTCAAACATTCAGTGTATAGTAATCTCATCACATGATTTTGCTATTTATTTATTTATTTATTTATTTATTTATTTATATTGGTCAAAGTATTACACCCAGTAGTGGTACATATATCTCCCTTTTTCATGATTTTGCTTTTTAAAACATTTTCCTTCAAAACCAGTTTTAAGTAGTAATTTACATTCTGAAATTATTTTAGGCAGAAAAGGACATTTATTATGTTAAAATGGCTTGTCTTCTCCCAACACAGCTATTTCACACAATAACTTACTCTTGCTTTTTGAAAATCAAAAGTATTAGCTATTTCAAAATATAATTAGAGTAAGATGGGTGCAAATTTAAGCAGGTATATGGGTGTGAATGTTTGAAACGAGAGAAAAATGGGACAACATGAACTCTGTGGATATTTCAGAGAATTGTGATGATTGCTGAAACCAAGGGTAGGAAAATTATTAGGTGTAAATTTAAACTATTTTTATATGTCAGTAAAATATTTGAAAATAATGTGGCTATTTGGATGATAACTGTGTTCCCTAGCATTTAATAATAAGAAAAAAAATAAAAATAAAATGATGTATAATATTATTAAAAGTTATATACATTTGATTAAAATCAGAAAAAAAA
Organism: Vespertilio murinus; assembly: GCA_963924515.1. Classification (NCBI taxonomy): domain Eukaryota; kingdom Metazoa; phylum Chordata; class Mammalia; order Chiroptera; family Vespertilionidae; genus Vespertilio; species Vespertilio murinus. The sequence continues at coordinate 21,561,062 of OZ004704.1, read as the reverse complement.
TCTTATACTTTGACTTGCTGCAGTAATTATTGTTGCATATAGGTAATGCTAAATAGACAGATAAAAAAATTTTTTTGTAAATAAATACCATGATCATGCAATTTTGTGAACGATTGAATTATTCAAATTTCTCTTGTTTTTCTGGCATTATGTTGCTTAGAATAAGCAACGATAGTGTATGTGTATATCTATTTTCCATTCTTTTATATTAGTTTCATGTGGGCAGCATAGTGGTTAGACAATCATATACTTTTACAAAGTGTTCTCTCCGATTTTTCCCAGTACTCACTTGGCACCATACATAGTTATTGAATAGTATATATTTTTAATTCTTGATTTTACTTAATGCAAATATAAAAATAATACCGTATTTGCCGGCGTATAAGACGATTTTTTGGCCCTGAAAAATACGTATTTGCCGGCGTATAATAAGACGACTCCCTAACATTTCCACTCAAAATACAGAGTTTGTTATATACTCGCCGTATAAGACTACCCCCCACTTGGAGGCATATTTTTCAGGGCCAAAAAATCGTCTTATACGCCGGCAAATACGGTAGTTAGAATTGGGCTAGATAGAACTATTTAAAATTTTAAGCTATTGTGGGTTGACAGTAAGCTCATTTAATAATTATCTAAGGTAGGTCATATAGGTATATCTAGCGCCTCCAAAAAATCAGGTTGGATCTAATGAAAACTAGGTAATCAGCCTAAAAATGATTTAATGAACTACTTGCTAATTATTGCTTAATGTTTGTGAACTGATGACAACCAACATTGATATAATTTTTGTTCTCCTAGTTTCCTAACCAATTATATCAGCTCCCAAATACTACCTTTACTGCCTCCATCAACTCTAAAGAGCCATTTCTCTTTTCCAGCTTCAAGAACAGCTCACATATTTCCTGTACTCTGTGGGGTGATGAACTTACTTGGGAATTTTGTTTCAAAGGAGCCCTCCTTAGGGCCAATAAACAAAATGTTTGGAAAGCACCATCTTATCCTGATGTCATTTTCTGGTAGAAGGCATTTGGCACAGAGCTACCATAAACAAACCTTTCATCACTAGGCAAAATGTTTTACACATACAGTAGTATGTATTAAAAATATGTATTAAAATAGTGTAATAATAATAATGTTTTATATCTTATACTGGCTTATGGATCACCAGGAATAGTTCCTATCACCCCATGTTATCCATAAGGGCCTAGAAAGTTTGGGTTTAAGTATGCATATACAGCCGAAACCGGTTTGGCTCAGTGGTAGAGCATCGGTCTGCGGACTGAAAGGTCCCGGGTTCGATTCCGGTCAAGGGCATGTACATTGGTTGCGGGCACATCCCCAGTAGGGGGTGTGCAAGAGGCGGCTGATCGATGTTTCTCTCTCATAGACATTTCTATCTCTCTATCTTTCTCCCTTCCTCTCTGTAAAATATCAATAAAATAAAAATATATTTTAAAAAAATTACCTGCATAATAAGCTCAGAGTGTCCCATTAGTGCTAAAATTAACCTTGAGCTCTTCCTGTATAGTCTCACTTGACCTATCAGTTACCAGTGTCTTTTTTCCACTTTTTCCTTATGTCCTATTCACTTTAATTTCTAAGGTAAATATTATAAATGACTTTTACTTATAAATTATTCACTGATACCCTGTCTTCGACACGTCAAGTGAATTAAAAAAGAATCTTAACGAGGAATAATGTATTCACGAGGCTTAATAGATTTGATTTGAAAATAACAAACCCTCTGAAGGCCTATGTTAAAAATAGAGAGCTGTATTTGATCGCTTTTCATCAAGAATGTATCTGAGTCTCTGAATTATCATTATTCAGAATATTCAATTATCATAGGCATACAGTAGAAGCTACTTATTCTAATTTCACCAAAGGAGAGGAACTTGAATGGTGTCTGGGAGTTTTAATGAGTTTGCATTGGCAGGAGAGCTTATTCTAATACTCGCAGCTTATGCTAAGATTCGGTAGCTAATATAATGACTTGATAGTCTTATATTGCATAGAGATAATAGAGACATAAAAAGGATTGGATATATTTTGATTCAGAGCTTCCTGCAGTTAAGGGAGCTAGGTTTCCCTAAACAATAGACTTAATCAACCTACTTTGGTTGGGACAATGAGAGCGAGACCTGGTTAACTCCTATAAATCTCAGTGGTCTTTTATTTATTTTTTATTCATTCACTTATGAATACTGTTTACCTGTATTAGGAACCCGGGGCTGTGAAAATGAAAGGCAGGTCTTCCTTCAAGGAGGTTTCAGTCGGGAGGACTGACTGGTAAATAATTAAATACGGTACTGCCATTGCTAGATAGCAACGTAAAAAGGTTCAGTGTGAACGCAGTAACAGTTGCCTCCGGGCCTGTCTGGGGGGAAGATGTTTCTTCCATTTTTGTTGCCATGGGAAATATATCCCAGATTTCAAATGATCACCCAATATTTCTCCTTACCTGCTTGCAGAAGCACTTTCTAAGAGAAGCAATTATTATTGATTTTCAAATAAAATGTACTCATATAAATATCTCAGAAATTCTTGAAACCAGAGGTAGTAACGAGTTATGGAGTGCATTCCTGATGACTTGTCACAGTGTGGAACAGGAACAGTGCAGATGAAAACACCTCAAACTTAATTTTATCTAGCTGTTTTGACGTCCTCACTAACTTTTAAGAGCCAAACTGACATAAACAATGTTTGCTGGCTTTAATTTCCTCTTCCATTTCACACTTTCTGATGGAAATGGTAGTATAAGGAGCAGTGGTGTTGAAGAAAGCAAAGGATGAAGGAACTTTACATACTTATGAACTCAAGGCTAACCCCTAAAGTATCTGAGCGTATGTATCACACATTACTTACCTATGTCTGGGGTATAAAAAAGTGTTCATTAAGGCTGTCCACAATGAATTTGCCTGAAAGTGTTATCCCACTTCTCAAAAAATGGTCTCTTTAATTTCTTCTTATGGTCTGGCTTATTAAAAATTTAATTGTAACACCCCAAAAAGGTTTGGGATATAGTTTTATGACTATTTATATATTTTTTAAAAATTAACAAATAGTTATACATGTACCAGGTAGTATACCAAGTACTTTTACATAAAATGTCTCATTTCAAGTCATTAAATATTTAAGCTCAGTCACAATGAAAAATCTTTCTGAAGAGACTGTTCTGAAAATCTTTAGCAAGATGGAATAGAACTTGATGGATAATTTTATTTTGTTGTCAGATTTTACTTCTTCCTGAATTTTAAGAATATTTATAGTTTTTAAATGGCTACTAATGGACACAGTATTTTTTCATATATATTTTAGACAATAAGTACTGTCAAAAAATACTGCTGAATATAATGCTTTTTCACTGATTTGGGAGAATTGGCCTCATCGTCTCATCTATTAGGTTACAATACCAACAATCCTTGCTTGGGATAGTTTCTAACTGCTTGGGGGACAAATACGCTCTCTCTCTCTCTTTTTATTTTTTATTTTTTAAATAAATCTTTATTGTTCAGATTATTACAAATGTTTTTCTTTTTTTCCTCCCTTGATTGCTCCCCTTCACCAGGTTCCCACTCCACCTTCTGCCCTTTCCCCATCCCCCATTGTCCTCATCCATAGGTGCACAGTTTTTGTTCAGTCTCTTCCCACACTCCCCACTCTCCTTTTCCCCGAGAATCGTCAGTCCACTCCTCTTCCATACTTCTGATTCTATTATATTCACCAATTAATATTGTTCATCAGATTTTTTAATTCCCTTGGTTTTTAGTTTCACTTGTTGATAGTTACGTATTTGTTGTTCATAATTTTTATCTTTATCTTCTTCCTCTTCCTAAAGAACCCCCTTCAGAAATTCATATAATTCTGGTTTGGCGGTGATGAACTCCTTTAGCTTTTTTATTTTATTTGTGAAGCTCTTTATCTGGACTTCAATTCTGAGTGAAGTTTTGCTGGTCAGAGTATTTTTGGCTGTAGGTTCTTGCTCTTCATTACCTTGAATATTTCTTGCCATTTCCATCTGGCCTGCATGGTTTCTGTTGAGAAATCAGCTGACAATCGTATGGGTGCTCCTTTATAGGTGACTACCTACTTTTCTCTTGCTGCTTTTAATATTCTCTCTTTGTCTTTTGCTCTTGGAATTTTAATTATGATGTGTCTTGGTGTGGTTCTCTTTGGATTCCTTTTGTTTGGGGTTCTGTGCGCTTCGTGGACTTGTAAGTCTATTTCTTTCATCAGGTGGGGAAAGTTTTCTGTCACTATTTCTTCCAGTATGTTTTCAGTATCTTGTTCTCTCTCTTCTTCTGGGACCCCCATAATTCTGATGTTGGTTTGCTTGAAGTTGTCCCAGAGGCTTCTTACACTATCTTCAACTTTCTGGATTCTCTAGTCTTCTTGCTTCTGCAGAGGAGTGTCCTCTGGCTGTTTGTGTTCCAAATCTTTGACTTGATTCTTGCTATCTTCCATTCTGTTTTTAGGACTCTGTATAATATTTTTTTATTTCAGAGAGTGTATTCTTTATTTCTAGTTGGCCCCTTTTTATATCTTCATAGGTCTCATTTATTTTATTGGCCTTTTTTAGGAAATTCTTGAAAAACCTTATAACTGTAGTTTTGAACTCAATGTCCATTCTTTTACTTCCCTCCATTTCCTTCGTGTCCTGCCTCTTTGCATTTTAGCTGTGTCTCTAATTTGATGGAATAGTTTTGTGTGTTAGGTGTCCTGGTAGAGCCCAGTAGCACAGCCTTCCCAGCTACTTGAGGTGGACAGTTTTGGTGCAGCCCTTTGTGGGCTGTGTATGCAGTCTTGTTAAGCCTTGCTTGTTGTTGGTATCACTAGGAAGCATTGATCTCCAAGCCAATTGGCTGTGAAGATCAGCAGTGTCTCAACTAGGAGGGCTTCTGTGCTCCTCTTGGATGGGGCGGAGTCTTGGGGTGGCGCAGACAAGCTTTGGTTCCTCATCAGTCCCGCCTTAGGAAAGTCCTATTTGTGGGTCCCACAAGATTGGTTGCAGGCGTGAGCGCCTCTTGGGTAAAGGCTATTCTCGAGTTTTGTCTGCTCCCTGTCAGCCAGTTTTTTCCCAGTTCAGAGTTGTCTCTCAGTGCAGTTGGGAGTTACTTACTTATTTATTTATTTATTTATTTATTTATTTATTTATTTAATTGTTGTTTTTTCTCCGGAAAGAGGAAACCAGCCTCCAGGAGGGCTTGGATTGGGAGGGCTGAGTCTTGGGGTGGTGCAGACAAGCTTTGGTTTCCTGTCAGCCCCTCCCTATGAGGGTCTCTTTCCTGAGTCTCACAGTAATGGCTGCAGGCTTCACACCCCTCCGAGACAGCCTTGCCCACTGCCCGACAGTCGGCCTCTCCCTCACTGGGGCTGTCTATCTGAGCAACAGGGTGGCTCTGTTTTCCTCCCGAACAAGAAAGCCAGACACGCATTAGTAGTCCTCCATCTCTGTGCACTGGGAACAAGCCAGCATCGAACTCGGCGCACTCTCTTTGCACGCCGCGAGCAAGCCAGCAGCGAACTTCGTGGCTATCTTTTCTGCATGCACAGTTCTCTGCACCTTCACAGTTCCTGAGGCTCAGCGTCCCTTCTCTTCCCTTCCTAGATGGTAGAGGCTCCACTCATTCAGCCGTCTGGTGTTTCAAAGTGATGTTTCCTCTGTTTTCCAGTTGTGAATTTAAAATTGTTGTGGTAGGCTGCAATTAGGTGTCTACCATCTTAGTTTTCCTCTCTCTTAAATAGAAAAATGACTTTCTCTAAAACATGAATATGGTAATATATCTCCCCCTTGCACTGCTCTGTTCCTTTTATTCATAGACCTATCACCTATATAATTTACTTATTTATTGTATACATTTTTTGTTGCTGATTTCTCTTAGTGGAATGTAAACTCCATGAAAATGACATTTCTGCCTCTTTTGTTCATATTTCAAGCACTTACGGCAGTATTTGTTGTTGAGTTAGTTTTCCAAGTCATATTGCAAAGCAACTAAAAAGCGAACATTCTTTTTAAAAAATATATATATTTTATTGATTTTTTACAGAGAGGAAGGGAGAGAGATAGAGAGTTAGAAACATTGATCAGCTGCCTCCTGCACACCTCCCACTGGGATGTACCTGCAACCAAAGTACATGCACTTGACCGGAATTGAACCTGGGCCCCTTCAGTCCACAGACCGACACTCTATCCACTGAGCCAAACCAGTTTCAGCGAACATTTTTTTAAAAAATATATTTTTTTGATTTTTTACAGAGAGGAAGAGATAGGGATAGAAAGTCAGAAACATCAATGAGAGAGAATCACTGACCAGCTGCGTCTTGCACACCCCCCACTGGGGATTTGCTTACAACCAAGGTACATGCCCTTGACCGGAATCGAACCTGGGACCTTTCAGTCTCAGGCTAACGCTCTATCCACTGAGCCAGACCGATTTCAGCAAAAGTGAACATTCTTTTTTTTTTTTTTTTTAATATATTTTATTGAATTTTTACAGAGAGGAAGGGAGAGAGATAGAGAGCTAGAAATGTCGATGAGAGAGAATCATCGACCAGCTGCCTCCTGCACACCCCCCACTAGGGATGTGCCTGCAACCAAGGTACATGCCCTTGACCGGAATCGAACCCCGGACCTTCCAGTCCATAGGCCGACGCTCTATCCACTGAGCCAGACCGATTTCAGCAAAAGTGAACATTCTTGAAGGAAGCATTTCTCATCTGATCCTCAGAACTATCTTTTGATTTAGGCAGGCCAGGCATTGCTATCCTCCTCTTACATGCTTGAAACAAAATATCATCACAAATCTAGAACTTTTAGATTGCAAAATTTATTTCACAGAATTATTATTTTTTTACTTAAAAATAATGTGTCAAAGCAACAAATGAACAAACAAAACTGAGAGACACACAACAGTCTGGTGGTTACCAGAGGGAAATGGGAGTGGGGGGTTGCAGAGGGTAAAGGGGGTCAACTATATGGTGACAGAAGGAGACTTGACTTTGGGTGGTAACACACAGTGTTACCATACAGGTGATGTATCATAGAATTGTGCACTTGGAACATATATAATTTTATCGACGAATGTCATCCCAATAAATTTAATTAAAAATGATATGTGTCTCTTTACGTTGAGTCATTTCCCCCCCCCACGGAGAATTTCACGATGTGTTTATGCCCCTTGCTTTGACATGTAAAACCAGCATGTCTCTTTCTTCTGTCCCAAACCTGCCTTTCACACACTGCTACCATTCACTAGAAGTAACCCCAAACTTTTCTCCTTACCCCCAGGAAATATTTCAAATTATTTCCCTCTAAAGTTTTATGAATAAATCCATATTCTATCTAGACTTCCTTGTCCCTGACCTGGTTCACATGGTAGATGTTAACACATCATGGCCTTTTTTTTCTCCCTTTCTCACTCAGTCTTACTAAAGAAGTATCAGCATTGAAGCCAAAATGGAAATACAATGGAGTTTTTTTTGCTACTGAAATTGATAGTCTTTTGAGTCTATGCCAATTGTTACAGAGGCAGACCTGTGACCGAAGGAAATGACATGGTAACCAATGTCTGTAAATCAGGCAGCAAAACCGTACACTCTCTCCTCTCTTGGCAGCTAATATTTGTAAATTGCTGAATACCCAATAATGATGCAAGATCTTCAGAAGCGATTGGCTATGCTTTGCTTTGCTCTGCTTTTGAAAGACACAACTTATATGTAACAAAACGGAAAAGATCTTAGATGTTCAGTTTCATGAATTTTGACAATGGTATGCACCTATGTAACTGCCATCCCCCTATAAATTATAGATTTTCAACACTCCCAGAGAGATTCCTTCTGCCTTTTCCTGTCAAATCTCCTCTCATCTCCAAGGCAACTTTCTGACCTGTGTCATCATAGTATAGTTTTGTGCTTTCTTATGCTTCATATAAATGGAATCATCCCACAGTATCTATTTTTGGTCTGGCTTCTTTAGCTTAGCATAATGTTTTGAGATTCATCCATGTTACTGAATATACCAATAGTTCCTTTGCTACGTAGCCCATTGTATAAATGCACTAAATTTGTCTATTCTTCCATTGGCTTGTTTCTAGTTTGTGGCTATTATAAATATGCTATTATGAACATTCTTGACCAAGTTTTTGTATGAACATATGTTTTCATTTATATGAGGAAACTAGTAGTAGAATACCATGAGTACATTTAATTTTATAAGAAATCACTAAATGCTTCTCAAAAAGCTATGTTTCTAGTGGAAAAAATTTCTTATTTTTCCTAGTGTGCATTTAATATTCTGGAGCAATAACTCAAAAATATCTATTGTCTGAAATAATTCATGCTTCTTCCGAAGATCCTTGATAACTAGTTAACAGAGCAATAGCTCAGGTATTGGGAAAATATGATGACTTGACACAGGGTAGTTTTTGGAGCTCTTATCGTCTGTCAAGCAGTGAAGGTTTTATTATAAATTCTCACATATTTTTGAAGGTCAACAGAGAGTTGAGACTTCTCTTTTTATAGCCCTACCTTGAAAAATATTCCTAGCACAAAAAAATAAAATGTAAGTTAAAACGTATTTAAAAATAAAAAAATACATAGTTGAACTGATAAGAAAACTTCTCAAAGAGGAAAAATAACTAAAAATTATAAATCCAGATGGGTAAGCAAGAGTGAACAAATTAGTTCTTTCAGGGGCATCTACCAATTCCTGGTAGTCTAGAGTCGCAGTGTCATGGGGCCATAAGTGGGGGACAGGAACACTAAAAGGTGAAGGAAAAGATTATTTCCAGTTTTGCGTTATTATAAATACAAAAGCTGCCATGAAAATTTATTTACAGGTATTTGTGTGAACGTGAGTTTTTATTTCTCTTGTGTATATTGCTAGGAGTAGAATTGTTGGGTGATATGCTAAGTGTATATTTAATTTAAATAAAATAAAAATCTGTTTTCCAAGGTGGTTGTACAGTCCCACCATGTATGCGCATTAAAGTTCATAACAGCATTATTTGGAACAGCAAAAAATAGAAACACCCAACTGTTCACAGTCAGAGAATCAGTAAATTGTTATACAGTCATTCAAATGAACACCACAAAGAATTGACTACAGCAATGTGACTAAGACATATTAAGCAGAAAAAGCAAATCAAAGATAATACATATAGCACATATAGTAAATATTTCTAAAATATGCTAAAAAGCAATGTTATTTGGAATATATACTTTAAACTATATTATTGATCTCTTACAGAGAGGAAGAGAGAGGGATAGAGAGTTAGAAACATCGATGAGAGAGAATCATCGATCAGCTGCCTCTTGCACACCCTCTACTGAGGATGTGCCTGCAACCAAGGTACATGCCCTTGACCGGAATCGAACCTGGGACCTTTCAGTTTGCAGGCCGATGCTCTATCTACTGAGACAAACTGGTTTTGGCATGGAATATATACCTTTTTGAAAAATGCTAAGATAAAGCAAACGGGTGGTACACACAAAATTCATGATAGTGGTTAACCTCTGGAAAAGAAGTTGTGTGTAGGGATGTGAAGGGTAAGGTGCCTCAAAGATGTTGGTAATATCCTGTTTCTTAATCTGTGTGATAGATACATGGTGTTTATTTTTAATTATGACTTGACTGGCACAATACATTTTATATATGCTTATATATGATTTGTTATAATAAAAGTTAAAAAAGAAAATAACTTTCATCACTCCACCAAGATGTGCCCAAAAGAAAATAAAGATCGTCCATGTTTCTTTAAAAAGAAAAAAGAAAAAACAACTGACCTGGGCATTTGTCCTACACTGTAATGTGTTTTCCTGATACTATTTTGCATTCTGCATACTTACTATGAGAGATGGCAGTCCTAGTAGTGGAGTGATTCTGGTACGCATTTCTGTCTCTGGGAGTGAGGATTTAGATGCCTGGTTCCCCGCAACATTAATGGCAGTACTTAAAATCATAAATCCTTGTGTAAGGTGATGAAATAATAGCCCATCTGGTAACAAAAAGATTGAGTAGAATTCGTTTATTTCTTAAAATTATACCAGGGAAGGATATGTCCTCTACTTATTTTCCAACTGAATGATTTAAAACCAAGGTTTAAAAAACATCATAAAATGACCTCGTAGCCAAATGTAAATTCTATGAAGCCCAGTTGGTCTCTTATTGAATAAGACTGCAATATTGACAGTAAAATTTCTCTCTCTCCCTTCTAGTTTGTACCATAAAACTATAAATTCAAAACGTTGAAAATTTTATGAGTTGAAAAATTCCAATGAGGAAAGTAGAAAGACGGCAAGAAATAAGTTTTTGGTGTATTTTGCTAACACAAAAAAGCTAGAGTGCTATCAGATAGTCATGTCTATCTCCCTCCTGGGACACTGTTATTGAAGACAATGTTTCAAAAAAAAATCAGTTACTATTCGATTACATATTTGTCTATAAATAAATTATAAAATTGTATAGTTGAGTAAATTATCCTTTCCCCCAAAAAAAATTTTATAGCAACTCAAGAATGAAATGTGTTTGTAGCTTCCATGTGAGTTATCATGGAAGAAATTTCAAATGCGTAAGATAATGAGCCTTTTTATTTATTACATAATAAAAATATTATCATCAGTAACGAAACACTTATGAATTAATATTAAAGTACAAATTCCAGAAGCAAAATAAAATTTTAATACTAATCACTAGCTTCATTTTCTTTTAAGTTAGAACCAAGATGTATGACTAGAAGTAATCATTCTAAAAAAAAATGGAGTAATTCTTCTATTGTACTCCACATTATTTAGAAAATGTAAAAAAGATGCTATTTTGTCTTATATGATTATATGAAATATAGGTAAAGACATATAGTGGTGGAATTGAGCATGTTATTTATTTTCTTATACTGGTAATGAGAGTCTGATGGGAATATCTGAGAGAGGGGTTACCTGTTCCTTAGCTGAGCACTACTGCTAAGCAAAGTAGGGATTTCTGATTTTTATATAGTGACCTTTAATTACTTATGCGAATTATATCATAGACAATTCTATCCTAAATGAAGGATGGATTTTTAATTTTTACTTTGCAACATGGGTCTGAATTTTAAATAATATACATTTGTACAAATTTCAGATGTGCTTTCCTATGTACTATACCACTTGATGCTACTATAACCCCATGAGACTAGCAGAATCTAGAGTTATTATCTCTATTTTGCTGATGAGAAAATGTGACTCGTGGAGATTAAATTGTTCAGGCATCTTGGCTAATGACAAATACAGCACTAGAGTCTTTCTGTCTTTCCTTTTGAATTTGACGTGCTTTTTCTTTCCTTCTATTTATACCACCATTTCCATATCAGATGTTTGTCTTCAGACAAAAATACAAATTATGTCACCCTGTGAAGTTTCATCTTGGAGGTTCAGGCAGGTTGAATAATGGCCACTCAAACATATTAGGTGTTAAAAACTAGAACCTCTGAATGCTACCTTATAAGGATAAAGGGTCTTTACCTATGAGACTAAGTTAAGGATCTTGAGATAGGGAGATGATTCTGCATTATTCAAGTGAACCCTAATCCAACCCTCTGTCCACTATAAGAGAGAGGCACAGGGAGATTTGATCCAGACAGAAGAGTAGAAGACACACATAGGGAAGGCAATGTGGCCACATGGGCTGAGTTTGAAGTTGTACAGCTGCAAGCCAAGGAATGCCCGCAGCCACCAAAAGCTGGAAGAGGGGTAAGGAACAGATTCATCCCTAGGACCTTCAGGGGAGTGTGGCCTTGTACATACCTAGACTTCAGACCAGTGTAGCTGGTGTTGACCTTCTGGCCTTTAGAACTGTAAGAGAATGGATCTCTTATTTTAAGCCACCCAGGTTTGGTAATGCGTTACACAGCCCTTGGAAACCAATAGAGATACTATACTGTTCATGTTTTCCATTCCCTATTCAACTCCATGCAATTGACTTGAACCTCCGGTGTAGAACAGATGAATTCAGAGGAACTTAAGGCTTGTCCATTAGAACTTTTCCAGAAGAGAGAGTGATTGAAATGCTAGGGTTTGCAAGCACTTTGTTACAAGGACTGTCTGCTGAAGATTAATGGGGAATGTTGATAACTTTAAAAAAATATATATTTCTTTATTGATTTCAGAGAGAAGGAGAGAGATATAAAAATATCAATGATGAGAGAGAATCATTGATCGGCTGCCTCTTGCACCCTCCCACCCCCTCCACTGGGGATCAAGCTGCAACCCAGGCATGTGCCCTTTGCCAGAATCGAACCTGGGACCCTTCATTCTGCAGGGTGATGCTCTATCCACTGAGCCAAGCCATCTAGGGCTGTTGATAACTTTTAAAAAGAAATGTTTAAATGGAGTAGCTATTGTTGATTCATGTAAAAACAAAATCTTGTCACTGATAAGCTGAAATGTACTGAATCTGCCTAAGTAATCTGGGAACTATTATTGTGTGTTTATTTGAAAAATTCAAACTTTCACAGTAAAGAAAGTTTGTTTGTTTTTTTCCTTTATAGGAAACATTTTGGAGCTATCATGTCTGGAAGTGTGTTTACCACCTAATCTTACCTATTCATTCTCTTCCTTAAATTTTTCTGTTGTGACTTTTCTGCAACGAGTAAGGGAAACTCAGACTCTGATGGGAATTTTTCTAAATCACTCCAACTTTCAAAACTTCACCAGGATATGTCATGACATCACAAGTGAATTTAAAATGTACTCCTCGTGTTTGGTTTGTGAGTCCAAAGGAAACATGGATTTTATTTCTCAGGAACAAACATCAAAAGGTAAATTTAAAGGGAAAGTGAGAATGTATCAAGGATAGATGATCATATTCTGCTAAAAAAAGGTATTAATAATATATTCACATTTTAAGTTCCTGGAATGGCCCTGATGATTGATTTGAAGGGCTTTGAGATATTAATTGTTTTTGGTTTACTTTGATTTATCAAAATCAAAATATCTATTCAAAATATTGATGCCATTGTAATTCACAAATACTGGATGGTTAAATAATTATTTAACATGCTTTTTTCAAAGATACTGAATTTAGAGAAATGGATTTTAAAATATGAGTTAAAAATTCTAAATAAACTTGTAGTAAAAAAAATTACACTTTGATTCTCCAAGGAGTCATTGAATTCTTGATACATTTATAACTCTTCCTGCTTAACGTTTATCCACCATGTATGAGCTATCTTTTTACTTGTCTAACTATCCAGTGAGCCTGTTGACGGCAAGGTCTTTGTCTTTGTTCACTAGTGTATTTTTATATCTTAGCCTAATGTCTGACATTTGGCACTCAATAACTATTTGTTTAATGAATGAATGAACAAATAAAAAAATAACTACTTATTACCTGTAGTGTCTAATTGAACCTTATATTTATTATGTGATCAATATATATTTTTAGTTAAATTCTATTAATTTGAATCATTGAGAAATTAAATAATTCACTTATAATCACAAAATATGTTGGTTGCCTCTAGCCTAAGCATAAAAATGATTGTTTATGCCGATTTAGCAAGATTTCTTTTTATTTGTTTTATATTGGCATTTTCCCCATTCATTAGAAATGGGAACAAGAGGGTGAACATGAGGGACATCTGTAATAAAGCCAATGATAAACATTGACTTTTGGTGAAGTACAATAGACATGTCTTCTTCTGAGTTCTTATTCAAGTAGTGCTATAACTATTGCATGGCTTTGGCTCAAATCACCAGAAAGCAAAATGGGGAAATACCTTTATGATATCAAAGAGCTAGAAAATGTTTCAAGGGTTGGTAGTTCACAGGTGCTACTTCTCTGCCTCTTTGAAAAGTGAAAACAGTGCATTGACAAGTTCTCTCAGTTGCTACAGCTGTGTAACAAATCATTCCAAAACTCAGTATCTTAAAACAAAAGCAATATTCTCTCCTTCCTTCCTTTCTTCCTTCCTTCCTTCCTTCCTTCCTTCCTTCCTTCCTTCCTTCCTTCCTTCCTTCCTTCTTTCCTTCCCTGCTTCCCTCCCTCCCTTCCTCCCTACTTCTCTCCCTCCCTCCCTTTCTCCCTCCCTCTCCTCCTCCTCCTCCTCTTCTTCTTTCTTTTCTTTCTCCTCTTCTTCCTCTACCTTCTTGATGGGCCAGGGATTAAGAATGGGCATAACTGGGCATTTCTGGCTAGGAGCATTTCATACTGTTGGGGTAAGACAGTGGCAAGCTAAAGCAGAGGGGCTGAGCAGCTAGAGACAGGTGGGCATTTCTCTCTCTTCAGGTTTTTTATTAGAGTTTTCTATGTGGTCTTTCCTGTGGGCTAGTTTGGGTTTCCTCACAGCATGATGACCTTAAGTTGTTGAACTGGTACATAGTGGTTCAAGGGCCCAATATTATGTTCCAGGGAACAAGGTAGATACTGCTTCACCTTTTCTGGCTTTGCCCTGAAGGGTCTCTTCCTCTGAATTTGGTTGGTTACACTTGTCACAAACTCTCCTACCCAGATTCAAGGTGAAAGGTATTAGATGCTACCTATTTATGGTGCAGTGGTAAATTTTCAAGTTAACATGTATGTTATGGGTTGAATTATGTTGAAGTCCTATCCCCCAGTATCTCAGAACGTGATATTTGAAAAAAGGGTTGTTCCAGATAGAATTAGTTAAGGTGAGCTCAATAGGGTGTATCAGGGCCCAGTATGACTAGCATCCTTATAAAAAGGGGAAATGTGGACACAGACAAGCACACAGATAGAGCGCCATGTGGAAACAAAGGCAGAGATTAGGGTGATGCGTCTACAAGCCAAGGAATGCCAAGATTGCCAGCAACCACCAGAAGCCTGGAGAGGAGCCTGGCACAAAACTCAGTCTTACTCGTAGAGCCCTCAGAAAGAAGTCACTTGGCCAACACCTTCATCTTGAAGGTCTAGCCTTTCAAGTTATGAGACAATAAACATCTGTTGCGTAAATCTCCCAGTTTATGGTGCTTTGTGATGGCAGCCCTAGCGAGCTAGTGTAATGTGGGATGAGAAATACTGTTGTGACAATTTTGAAAAATAAATCTGTTCCACAGGTTGTCAGAGAAATATCTATTCTTTCTTTCAGGTGCTCTGATTCCCTTTCAATCTTCCTGTCCCTTGTGTTTCATAATCTTAAAAAAAAATAGTAGTGCAAGTAACTTCTTGTTTCTACATTCAATGTGGTCTTTGAAGATATTTAGTTTTGAATTGTTTTCTTACTAGGTATTACTATTTTGTGAATAACATTTTTCTAATCTCTTTCTAGTTCTTATCATGAGAGGATCCATGGAAGTGAAGGCAAATTATCTTCTTTCACCTTGTCGACACTTTAACCTCACTGTAGCTCCTGCAGTTGACCACTTGGAGGGATATAACGTTACCTGTAATCCCAAACCAGCCACTAGAAGCTCAGCAATTATGGAGGAAGAGCCAACCAAGGAAAAGTCTATGAACCATACTTGTGGAATTATGAATTACTCAAATAATTGTGTACACATTTCTTTGCACCTAGAAATGGATGTAAAAAGTAAGTTTTAAAGGAAATTAGAGGGAAAAGAGAAATTATATAAGGGCTATCACATTAACGTCACTTTATTGATGAAATAATATGGCTAGAAAAATGTTAGCTCTTTTATCTGTTTTTTTTGTTTCCCCCCCAAAATGTGATATTTATGGGACCCAACCCTACCAGGAGGCAGAAGAAGCATCTATGGGTAGTGAGTTGAGGGTCACTAGAAGGACCCTCTCCCCTAGAAAAAAAATCTGAACATGACTTTAGCTGTTCTTGAAGTAGTACTACCACACTTGGGTATGCAAGGGTGAGATTTATTTTAAAATGTAAATATCCATGTACATTGTGACATGCTATTAACATCTTACTTTGAATTGATTTAACATGTCCTCTTAGAGCTAAGAACCAGGCCTGCATTAAATGGGACTATTTTCTTTATTGATTAGAGTATTACATATGTGCCCTTATCCCCCTACTCCCCCTCCCCCCACCCCCTCACCCCCTGGTGTCTGTGTCCATTGGTTAGGCTTTTGCATGCATACAAGTCCTTTGGTTGATCTCTCCCCATAGCCAAATGGGATTTTTGATGTGAAGCGGAGAAGATAGGCAGGATGCTGGTTAAGCACTTTGGTTCACTGGAGGAGTTGGGGGGAGTGTAGGAGCCCAAAGACAAACCTTGCATATATCTTAGTTCTGCTTAAGGCTGATTAACTTCCTACTCACCCTCTTCTGATTGACCACAAGTGATCCTTTTACTAAGCATTGTGCCCTCACTTAGTCACAAAACCTACTCTTGAAGAGCATTTTATGATCTAACCATTTAATGAGTGCCTGCTGTATACCAAGCAGTGTTCCAGGGGACACAGAGAGAGATGAAGGTAAAGCAATCGAGGTCATTCAGTGCGACAGGTGCTATGCTAGAGTAATCTGCTGTGCGTTTGGATGTCCCAGATGTCTGGGAGCCTTTTCGACGACTTTAGAATGGTTTTATAAAGCGTTATTTTTGAGGCAACTGTTTTAAAAAATCATATATTTATTATAAAGCAAACACAAATATATACTATGTGTGCATTTTGAAAGTAAAATACATGACTTCAGAGAAATTTCTCCTGTGAGTTAGTTTGCCCAGGACCCTACAGCTTCTGCAGTTAGCACGCATTTCAAGGTGTGTGTTTGGTGGGGGGAGGGGAGAGGGGAGAGAGAATAGGGTAGGAGAAAGTCCGTTCCTTCTGGTTCAGGTGTGAGGTTGGAAGGTAAGTTTTGGAAAGGCTGCATAGGAAAGGTGACTATGATGAAATCTGAAAGATAAGGAGGTATGGATTATAGATACTAAAACATTTACGTATTTCAATGTACATTTATGTATCCATTTAATTACTTTGATGCTTTAAAACATAAAGGAAAAATAAGCATTTCTATTATGATTTTAAGAGGATTTATTTTTGCATTAAAGGAAAAATCCATAAATCTAGTCAGAGTGAAATGATAGCTAATTTTTTTGGGGGGGGGCAGTGTCCATAATTCAGAAAAAATTACAGGGGTGCATAAATAGGTAGTTTTATATTCTGGGAAAACGATATCCATTTTGCCATGTATAGAAGATGAAGAAATTACTCGTATTTTACTCTGGTGTGCAAAGACTAATGTGATCGTCTTTAAAAGCCCAATCCATCAGGGAATGAAACGAAATTTAGTCCAATTTGGTAAATTTACTCTGAAACAATAATTTAAACCGTCTCTTTAGATTTTTCTTTCAGATTCTCGTTAGTTCCCCCTTAGCTCTCTCCCAGGGGGCTGCAGGGATGCAGGGAAGGTGTGTGGCATGGGATGTGGGGAAACACATTCCTCTGTGTTCACGCTGATGCTGTGTTCACATGGTGGTGGGCTGGCTGGCTTGGCCTCAACTGTGCACATTCTGCTCTTGCAATGTAACTTTGGTGAATGCATGGTTCTTTTTGTTTGTTTGTTTGTTTTATTGCTTGACCACTGCCCAGTGACACCTTGGTGGGTGAACCCATCTTGGCTTTTGCTGGCACTGACAATTTTCTATTCCTTTTTTTAAAAGTGAGAGAGAGAGAGAGAGAGAGAGAGAGAGAGAGAGAGAGAGAGAGAGAGATATCAGTGATAGAGAATCATTGATTGGCTGCCTTCTGCATGCCCCCCGCTGGGTATCTAGCTCACAACTTGGGCATGCGTCCTGATTAGGAATCAAACCATGACCTCCTGGTTCATAGGTCGACACTCAACCACTGAGCCACGTCGGCTGGGCTGACTACATACTTTTATCTTGCTGAGTGAGAAATGCAAGTTTGGCAGCTATCAGGGAATGATATTGGGGAGGCCAACAACTATATCATTCCCAGTCAACTATGACTTTTTTAAATTCAGCTTCTTCTCTAAATAACTGTTGACTGCCTATGTAATCTACACCTGCCCGTGGAGCGAGGGTCCTGTGAAAGGGATGCCCAGATCATGAGCACACAAGGGCAGACATCTAAGGGTATACACAAGTTATATATCTTGCTAAGTTGAGTAAGTACTAGCGGTGTTTTGTGTGCAAGGACGAGGGTCCAGAGGATGGCTTAGAAAGTCAGCACAGTTGTGTCTCGGACATGATGAGGTTGCTTTCGTTTAAGTCATTATTTCTGGGGTCAGCTGGCCAGTGTGTCTCCGTGGGACCAAAGGAGATCGTGCTAAACTCTTGCTGGATGGTAACCGTCTTCCTCATATAGCTTCATTGTTATTCGAAGAACAAGTTTTTACCTATATCTTCATTCAGCTTAAGCTTGGATAAGTACATGTTTAATTAATGCACGTTCTTGATCTGGTCATTGCCTTGAGAGCCCGTGTGAAAAGGGAAGTCTGATTATTCATCTGCCCTGGCTGCTTTCACCTCCTATGCCTCAGCCCAGCCTTTTCTCTTTGTCTGTCTCTGCCTTTCTTCCTCATCCTCCTCATTCTCAATGCATCTTTGTTGATTTCAGGATATAATTTTTGGCTGCTTGGCTATGTCCTGGTCTTAACCTAGTGATAGAAATGACACTGAAACTAACACTAGCATAACTTGTAAGAAATTAACCCTAGAATTTCAGAACTAAATGGATCTCCGGAAGCCACCTGATCAAGTTTCCTCCTTTAGTACATCATGGAAGTGTTCAAGAGAGCAAATGACCCATAAAGTGATGCTATGTACTATTTAACTTTTTAGTTAAGGGCAGAATACATAATAGAACCCAGCTGTACCACCACATAGCCTCTTGTGTATTGTGTCCTTTTATTGTATTTTTATAGTATTTTTTTTTCTTTGCAGACTTCTCTTGTCCCATGAAGATCACTTGGTATGTGTTAGTAATATTAGTTTTTATATTCTTGCTCATCCTCATTATCCACAAAATACTTGAAGTCCACAGGCGAGTGCAGAAGTGGCAGAGTAAGTATTGAGAGATAAATCCATAATTTTAAACAATCCATTTAGTTTCAAGGGACTCCTAATAGTATCTTTAGTTGTTTTTTTTTTTGTTGTTGTTGTTTGTTTGTTTTTTTAAGTTCAGTTTACCAGCCACTGAGCACCTACTGTGTGTTAGTGGCGATTCAATAGGGAATGGTGATAAAGAATGTTAGCGTTGGAGCTCTAAGTTAAGGTGATGAGTGTGTGTGTGTGTGGGGGGGCAATCTTTAATGAGTGTGAATGTGTTTGTAGATTTTTGGCTGGGCTGAGCTAAAATGCAGAACTAGAAATCAAGACAGTAGGTTTATGATACTAACATATTTAATAACTAATAACCACCCTATCTAAGTGGACACTGAATGTAAACTATTGCCATAGCCCTACTGATGTGTACCCATGCATATATCTGCCCTGCTGGTGTGTATCCATCCATATACTGCCTCTATGAGTGTGTGCCCATGAATATACTTGCTTAATATCAGGCCTGATCGAAAGTAGTGGTCTCTTAAAGACAAGAGAAAAATGTGTCAGTGTGAGACTGGTCCTTGGAGATAGGTGGATACGTTAGAATCCTAGTACTACTACTCACTAGTTATGTGACTTTGAGGAAGTTGCTTACTGTATCTGAGTGTTTTTCCTCTATAAAACAAGGCTAGTCACCATTTCCACACAGGGTTGAAGTAAGCATTAAACGAAAGAGATTGCATAAGAAACTTAACACAGTGTTGAGCATGGCAACGCTCAATAAACAAAAGCTGTTTATTGTGCTGTTTGTATTATTTCCCAAGGCTCTTATGTTCTTTACCAGGCAAGGCTGTTAGTCATTTCTGTAGCCAAACAAATGGTGGCCTCTAGGCTTGAGTGCAAGTGCCATTAATTCTTTCGACTAAATATTTGTTGCTGATATTTCTGAGAGCACTTTCATATCAAGTCTTGTCACTGACACCTTATATGTAAGACCCCTAATGCATTGGTTAATGAACATAATATGTATATTTATAGAGTAACGTTCGCACAAGATTTTCACTAGATTCTCCAAGCATGGAAACAGGGTATGCGCTATTATTTTTATTTAAAAAAAACACCACCAACAACTCTGAGCCTCAGGGAGGTCAAGTGTTCTGTCCAGAGTTATATAACTAACAAAATGTCAGCATTAAGACTCAGGGTCTTTCTAGTTTTGAAGATTATATTATTTTAAATAAATGTGTGTTATGGCAAATAGTGCTTAGTTTTGAGTTTTTTTAATCTATTTTTCCATATAATAGCATACTAAGAAAGAGAGATAGAAACCAGCCACGTCACCTCCCTGGGCCTCAGAAAGAAAATGGGTCTAGAAAGAGACAAATAGTGGGGATTGACATTGAGTTCTTAGGAACATCGACCCACATGACGGGCTTACTAGCTTTCAAAGGCTTGCTTTATAAATCCAAGCATATACAGTAATAAAAAGTCACATCATTTAGGATATTAAATATCAAATAATGAGATATTCTGTATATGATATCTATGTATATATAATAATATAAGTAAGGTAACATTCTATACACAAGAGCTGGGCTTTTCATTAGGGAGATGGCATATGGCATTTATGGCAGCGAGGAAGCCACTGGTTTTATTTTATTTTTATTTAAAAAATATATTTTATTTATTTTTCATAGAGAAGAAGAGAGAGGGACAGAAAGTCAGAAACATTGATGAAAGAGAATCATCAATCAGCTGCCTCTTGCACACCCCCCACTGGGGATGTGCCCGCAACCAAGGCACATGCCCTTGACCGGAATCGAACCTGGGACCCTTCAGTCCCCAGGCTGACGCTCTATCCACTGAGCCAAACAGGTCTCAGCAAGCCACTGGTTTCAGAAAGAACCTGTATTTGTTCATGAAAAACAACTTAAGAAAAAGCTCTTTGTCTTGCCATTCCAGGCCCTGTTGTGAATGGCCCACTTTCCTTGGTAATCCTCGGCCTCAACACGGGGAATGTATTTTAAGAATGTGCTTGGTTACCATCTAAATACTTCATTTCTTTTCTTGGAATAGGTCATAAATACAAACCTTCATCTGTTCTCTTAAGAAGAAGTGATTCTGAGGAACTCCGAACATTGGAAACGCGGGTGATTTCAGGTGAGCTCTGTGACAAGCAAACAGAATGCTGCTCAGCAAATTCCAAAACTTCACCCTTTCCGTATTGACTCAGGATCCCGAGATCTGAGCTCGTTTAAATCAGCCTTGTATCTGGAAGAAAGGAGCCATGGGCAAAATGATATCTAGTTTAATGTGTCTTATCATCGGGGGACAGTCACAATCAAATCCACCTCCTTAAATAACGGCAAGCTTGCTCAGTTGGCGAGAAGAAACGCGTGTGGGTAGGCCGAGGAGGAAAAGCAATCAGGAATAAGTCTGGGATTTATTTTTAAATGAGACAAGATAACCATTATTTCTCAGAACGGCAAGAAGTAATTGCAGAGCGGGCCTGGCTCTTGCCGGAGCCTTGACTTAGCAGAGGGAGTCATTGTGCGGAGAGCTTCTAATGGCCCCAATTAAAAGGAACCCTGTCCTCTCCCGAGGAAGAGAAGTGGAGCGAGGGAATCCTCATTAGGGCAGCAAGGGGGCTGTTAGCCCAGACACGGTAGTTCCATCTCCTGCTTCAAATCGGGAAGCTTCCTTCTGAATTCAAGCTGTCAAATCATATTAAAAAGGAAGAGGCAGACTACGACAGGGGCAAAGGCCTCTTCTTCTTCGCCAGGGAGAAATAATATCCTTGCGTTCGCTGAAAACCACAGAATTCCGAGTTATATAACTATATCTCCCCGTGCCCAGCCAGGGAGCAGACGTCTTCGTGCTTGGTGAGAAGTTACATAAGGAAACCTCATGTCTGGTGTGTAAACCGTTTTTCAAAACGGAGAGGAAATGGAGCGAATCCTGGGCCCCCCACGGCAGCTGCACCTGTAGCCACGTGGAGGTGTGCACAGCAGTTCACTGGGGACTAGGCTCCTGGGGTGGTCTTCACTGTTTAAGTCAGCAGGCGCTCAGCCCCCTAGCTTGAGGAAGAATTGGACTGGGAGCACCTAAAGAGCTCACTTTTATTTTAATGAATGAATGAATTAATTAATTAATTATTTTATTGATTTCAGAGAGGAAGGGAGAGAGAGAGAGAATCATCAACGATGAGAGAGAATCACTGACCGGCTGCCTCCTGCACATCCACACGCTGGAGATCAAGCCCGCAGCCTGGGCATGTGCCCTGACCAGGAATCAAACCATGACCTCCTGGTTCATAGTTCGATGCTCAACCACTGAGCCATGTCAGCTGGGCCAAAAGAGCTCACTTTAAAAATATGTACGTATTTTCTAATCTCAGCATCAGGAGTAAAATTATTAACCTACTAGAGGCCCAGTGCATGGACTCGTGCACATTGAAAGGAAGTTAATTAGAAGGTGGCCAGCAGGGAGGGACTGGGCGAGATGGGCTGGACACGCCCTGAAGCCAACCTCTCATGACCTCTCCCTGGCCAGCGTATCTGGGGCAGTGCACTGGGGCTCAAAGGGCATCTGCAGAGTGAGTGGGGTCTCTCTGGCAGGTGGGGTTTCTCGGCCTGGCCTTTGGGGATTGGGCTGAAACTGGCAGTCTGACATCCCTGAGGGGTCCCAGAGTTGAGAGGGCACTCGGCAAAGTTGCTATCTCTTGGCAGTTCCTGTGTTGAGAGTCTTCGCCCTGGTAGTCAGGGCTCATCATTGCTACTTACCAGTAGGCATGTGGGCTGGTCAGCCCGATTGCTTAGCCATATATATATATATATATATATATATATATATATATATATATATGGCTAAAAATAAGCATTAGCCAAATAGTTATTATATGCGGGAAGTTGATGGAAATTTTGGGTGGTCAGTGACAATTTTGTTTGGTTAATGAAATAAAAATCACAGGGCTGTTTCCAAAGACAAAATCAACTTTTAGAAATAGAAAATGGCATTTCCTCTGGTGTCCGCTCTAATCTAGTACACACACCTGACATCCATACACCAGGAATGTTTTAGCCTGGCTCTGTCGGGCTGTTGCTTGCTTTAGGGACTCGCAATCCTTTATCTTTTCAAGTTGAAATTTTGAGCACTGGAACCAAGAAAAGTAGATAGTTATCCTGTCAACATAGACAATGGGGAGAATCACAAATTTAAAGTCTGGGTAACCACAGGACTAACCACACACCCTGTGTTTATGAGCCTGTGATGTTCATTCACCAGAGAAACCTGCCTCAGCCACCCCTTCCCTTTAATGGCTCCCACTAAAAACCCTCCGGCGTTATTGCCAGGTGTATAACATTAATGTTTAGGTCAGGCCAAGGGATGGTGGCCTGTTTTCAAATGAGGAGTCCTTTCAAGGCTTAGCTTCTTAAACGGGAGAAGAAGCAGATTCCTGCCTGTTATTTATATTCTTTTAACCTAAATGCAATTTTTCCTTCTCCCATTATAAGTTGCTCTTTCTGAGAGAGAAATGGAAAGGAAATAATGTCCCCCTGGAGTGCTGTTTTTAAGGCCTCTCTTTGGAATGATGGATTATAGGCTGCAGTCAGGAAAAAAATGTGCCGCCATGGTTCTCTGGAGAAGCAGTAACACGAGTTTTAAAAAAAAACTAGTTCAAAGAGAGCAGTGACTGCAGTCACTTTAGCAGAGCCTCTTGCTGTCTGCTCCGGCTGTGCGTCCTACAATGTCTCTCAGTTGTTGAGGAGGAAGTACCGTTACACGTGTACACACAGGGTATAGGTAGGCTCACACCCTCAGAAAGACAAGGGAGACCCAGGAGAGATTACCCAGACCCTGGCCTCCCCAGAGCCTGGCGCGCAGTGGGACACAGCAAACACCGATGGGATAAATGAGTTGCTTTGCTGTAGGAAAGATGTGGCACAGAATCACATCCCCAGCTTCCACGTGTCTCTTGTATTTTCTTCCTTGCTTTGAGAAGTATGGCGGCATATTGCCTCTCCTATTTGACATTTTGTTTTTTGGACTATTATCTTCACACAGGTGATTCTTATCTTACTCACCTTTGGATCCTTGTCCCTAGCACAATGTCTGGCATGTAGTTCATGGACAATAAAAGCTTAGTAAGTCACACGAACGCTAAGGGGAAATGAGTCTAGAGTTAAAAGAGCAGATGAACAAGAAATGAATGTTGGGTGTTGGGGAAGGTGAAACAAACAGAGACAAAGAGTGATCAGAGGCAGCGTCATTCTACTTCATTGAAGAACATGGAACACACTTTATAGAATTGCTAAGGACATTAAAGAATCATGACCATTTGAAGGAGAGATTTTGAGAATTAGTGCAAAAGCAGCTTTGGAATGTATCCCTATACACGGTGCTTAATGAGTTGACCCCTTCGGGAAACCAAGGCCAGGGCAGGGGCCATAGACTGGGACCCAGGTCACTGGATGCAATCAATAGAAACCAACCTGGCTGACTTGGCAGAAAGGAAATGTATAGGAAAACCAATATAGAACCCGCAGAAGCAGCAGGGAGGTTAGGGAATCTGAGATTGGAAAATAAAGAGGAGCTAAGAGAGGCGAGGCAACTAAACACACATCCAAACTCATACCACAGGAACCGTTTGGTGAGAATGCCTCTGCTGGTGTCCCCACCGCTGGATGTCCCCTCTGAGCTGCCAAAGCTAGTCTTACACCACCGGGCAGTTTTGCATCTCTGCCAGGATCGCCAGCCCCAAGGGGGAGTAGCTGATTGATGGAGTGTAGGTCAGGAAGCCGAGAGTGGGAATATCTGCAATTCTGGCTTCCTGCACCCCAAGAGTCCCCGTCAGCTATCCACAGGCTGGACAGCCAATACACCTCCACAACCCCAGGTTTCTGGGATCCAAGCTTCCACTTATTCCTGCTGTGTGGGTCCATGACGGGGATCATTTCATCCCCCCCCCCCCCCCATAAAACATGCTGAAATTTTTAAACATGAAATTCTTTACCTACAAACATTCAACTAAAATCTATTGAATACGGACTACACACCGGCGTTATGTGCTGACAACAGAGTGGCAGGTACTACAGCACAGTTGCTGCCTTCCCAGAGCTGACACCACAGTTAAGGAGGTTCTGGTTGCCTTAGGACCATGGTTGGCAAACTGCGGCTCTGGAGCCACATGCGGCTCTTTGGCCCCTTGAGTGTGGCTCTTCCACAAAATACCACGGCCTGGGCGAGTCTATTTTGAAGAAGTGGCGTTAGAAGACGTTTAAAAAATTTGCCTCTCAAAAGATATTTCAATCGTTGTACCATTGATATTTGGCTCTGTTGACTAATGAGTTTGCTGACCACTGCCTTAGGAGAAGGGAAACCAATGAAACTTTAAGAACTCAGTAAGCACCTCCTATGTGCACAGTTCTTCCACCCACATCATTTATTTTATTTCATAAGAACCTCACTCTTTTTTCCTGATGAGAACATTGAAGCTATGAGGGTTTAAGTCACTGACTCACAGACAGGTCCTAGCAGCATCAGGCCTCAAACTCCAACGGATGCACTTTCTAGCACCCCAGAGGCCATGGCAATCTAGGGGGCTCCCCTCTGCTGGTTCCTCACAGACCAAAGCTCTCCACGCTCTTTAACACTTAACCCTGGAAATTGAGAGGAGACCTTTCCTCTACAAGCATGTAGAAGCTTGTGAAAGACTATGCGGGTCACCCCGGGTGAGCCATGTGTCCCCGGGGGCCGTGTGCTCCGGGTGAGCCGTGTGTCCCAGGGGGGCCGGGTGTCCAGGGTGAGCCGTGTGTCCCTGGGGGCCATGTGCCCCAGGTGAGCCATGTGCCCCAGGTGAGCCGTGTGTCCCAGGGGGCCGTGTGCCACTGGTGAGCCGTGTGCCCCGGGGAAGCAGTGGGACGGGGGGTGGGAGGGGTGTGAACCAGAGGAGGAGCGGATTCTATTCGTGTGGTCCTGAGACAGTCACCATAAAACAAGCAGATTGTCAAATGACAGCGGGGAGGGGAAGGAGACCTGGGGGGAGATAAGAGATCAACCAAAGGACTGGTATGCATGCATATAAGTACAACCAACGAACATAGAACTCTGGGGAGGGAGGGCATGAATGGGAGGTGGGGGGGAGGGCAATGGTAAGCTATGTACACATCTAATACCTTAATACATTTTTTAAAAAATGAAAGAAAAAAAAAGGACTATGCGGGTCATCCACAAAGTCACATTCCAGCACTGGCTGAAATGCTTTTTTTAGGTAATGTGGGTGAGTATGCAGGGACCATGAAGGAAAGAAAGTGGAACTTCATAATGAAAGAGAATTACTTACACCATAGAAGGAGAGAGAAATAAAGCAGACAAAGAACAATACAAAAAGAGAAAAAAGAAAGAGAATTACTGTAGGCCAATAGTGGATGACCCAGTAATTTGTATCACCCCCAAACAAAATGAATGGCACTATAAAATTATCATTTGCAACATGTTTATGGCCAGTCTAATAAAGATTAAGCAGGTTTCCATTTCCTGCTGAAGAGAAGATAAATCACTGGGGCCAGATGTCTAGCAACCAAGCAAGATAACATGAGAATTCAATTTTTACTTGCTTAACTATGATTTTTATGACTCTTAAAATACAGATTTGAGTTCATAAAACAGTAAAGGTTATAGCCATCTGCTCAGTTCCAGAATAGATCAAAATGCGGAGGGTGACTCTATGCGCAGGAAGAATTTCATAAGTGTGAAGAATCTATAGGCAGAATAGGGTGATTTATTTTCATGCCTTTATGTGACAGTCATTTATGCCAGGTATGAAAGAATTGATGATAAAACATATGCAGATAAACATTTGCTCCATCTTTGCACAAACTCTCCCTGCCTGAACCATCCTCCCTCCCTTGCCATCCCCTGCACCCGTCCCCTTCTCCCACCCTGCCTTTGTCTAGTGAAGACCAATCCTGGTTTAATTGACACCTCCTCAGGGAAGTCACAATGGACCGCCCAAATTAGGTCAAGTCCCCTTATTACATACACAGCCTCATAATACCACAAGTCTCTCTTTGTGGCAATTATTACTCTTGCTATTTGAAATATATTTTTTATCCTTAACCCAATATATGTTTTTTATTGATTTTAGAGAAAGAGGAAAGGTGTGGGGGTGGGGAGGAGAGATAGAGAAGAGAGACTTCAGTACGAGCCCTGACTGGGGATTGAACCAAATCAAATCCTCATTTGATTTCCACACTGGCCAGCTTTGGAGCAAATGAATAGTTTTAGGATCACTGTTAATAATAACAAACAAAGCTTTGTACATAGGTGTGTGCCCTGATCAGGAATCGAACCTGAAACAATTTGGTTTATGGGATGACCTCCAACCAACCGAGCCACTCGGCCAGGGCTATTTGATGTTTTTGTGTTATTATTTGACTAGAGGCCCAGTGCACAGATTCATACACATTAAAAGGAAATTAATTAGAAGAAATACTTTAGAGGTTGGGGAGGGACCATTGGAGGGCTCCGGCACATTTTGCCCAGTCCCAATTGGCCGGACCCCAGCAGCAAGCTAACCTACTGGTCGGAGCATCTGCCCCATGGTGGTCAGTGCGCATCAGAGTGATTGGTTGAACAGTGGAATGGTCAGACACTTAGCATATTAAGCTTTTGCACATGTAACTTGATGTCTCTCCCATGAGCCAGGCAGCTCGTTGAGGTCAGGAATACTATCTTATAGTGTTCACCACTCCATCCCAGCTCATAGCATAGTGTATATAAGGGTACATTTTAGGTGCCCAATAAATATTTACCAAGTAAATACAACTCTACACCGACTATGTTGAAAGAACGGCTGCCACAAGACCTTCTAAATACTCCCCCCATCCCTAAATTATAACTTTTGATAATGCCTATTCAAAAAAACGAAAGGAAAGTGGTTAAACACTTCATCAGTCTCATTCCTTGGGGGTATTAAGGATATTTGCAGTGTGCACGAACCGGAAACTGAGTCAATGGCTCAGAATATTGGCAGCTGTCTGTTGAATGGCTTCCCCCCCCTTCTCTTTAGCTGTTAATTCCAGATAATTTTGCAGTAATTTATTTTTCCCTCCTCATTTGATTTTCACACTGCCCAGATTTGGAGTCAATGAGTAGTCTGAGGATCACTGTTAATAACAACAGACGAAGCTTTGTACATAGTAGGGAGTTGGTGCCTGGAATAATGGAAATCTATCTTCAGTCACCATAATTGGCTCTATTAGCCCTGAAAGGCTACCCGCTATTTTGGGCTTGCACAGAAGTGCCAATGTTTTTATGTGATGAAAAGGTTAGAATGATGTATAGCAGTATTAAAATTCTGCATAGCAATAAGGATAAATCATTAAGACTGGAAGGCTTTTTGAAGCCGGATTAGAGAACTGAATAAGAATTGCTAAGCCATCTGAAAATTTCCACATCTGTCTTGATCGCTGTTAAGATTAACTTGAGTTCCGTGCATTTTTTTCTGAGAAGCTCTTATGAGGAAACCTAGTACTTTGTGGGTAACAGTTTAGACATTTATTGCCACTGTCTCCAGGAAGGGTCATGGTTGAATCTCCGAAAATATGAAGGAGAGGGACACAATGAGATCATCGTTTCCAAGGGTGGCTCTGCTTACCCCTCTCCTGTTGAGCACATGTGCGGGACCCACTGAATTCTGAGCAGACCTCTTGAGTGGGCTTTAAAAAATGCTGGCAAAAATATTCTGTTTTGCACTTCATAGAGCTTTCTATTTTTCAAAGCACTTCAGAATACACCTTCATTGCCTCATTTCACCCTTCCCTTTATTTTCATCCTTTAAGCCTTAAGGCAGCCCCACTAGCTTTGCTGAAGTCAAAAGGAAATGATCTCAGTAGTTCAGGGGCCAGGAACCACTGCGGACCTTTCATAGGAAACCTGTGGGGGTGGGGGCGGGGCCCTGCCAGGATAGGCTGCTTGGCTGCTGCAGCCCGTGGGCCACGAAGCCGCACAGGTGCCTCGTGTAGGTGAGTTTACCTGCTCCTGTGCCTCCCTTCAGGCCTGTGGGCTCAGCCTCCTGCAATGGTAGTACACAAAGAAGGATCCCTTGTGTAATCCCGCTCACATCAATCTATAAATATGCATAAAATAGAGAAATGTGCTAATTAACTGGAATGCTGTAACGGTGGACCAGACAGGAGGAGGTTGCGTGCGCAGCCTCGGGGGCGGGGCGGCAGGGGCCTCTGCATCCCTGCGCTGGGGTTGGGCCTGATCAGCAATGGCCGTGGCTGCTTCAAGGCCAGGGAGGGAGGCAGGCCCAGACCAGTGACTGGAGGGTGGGCAGTGCCATGTGATTTTGAATTGCACACTGGGCTCCTAGTAGGTCTATAAAACCAGAGGGCCACTGTATTAATCCACAAAGAGTAATCCCAGTGAGAGAAACTCAACCCAACACATGTGTGTTCTCTCTCCTTAGATAGGACCACCTGGGAAGTCAAATCACAGCCAACGCTTGTTTGGCAGGTCTGAGAGTGGATTCCTCTGCCAATGCACGTTGCGGGGGGGGCTTCTTCCCCAGTTTAGGGGTAGCCTGATGGCTCCCATGACGCAGCACTTTTAACACTTAACAGGCTTTGGCCTGGGGATCATTTCTGACTATGACTTCCTGTGTTTCCGCTCTGATTGTGGGTGGATTTGGTAGATTAACTCTCAGAGGGCAGTCTTCTCCCCAAATTCCTAGGTGGCACCCCAGTTGACTGCTGTACTGCTTCTAACCACACCCTTTGATTAAGAAAAACGAAGCACAGAAAAGTTAAGTGACATTCAGTCTCTCAACACGTTTTTACCGAAGGCCCATCACATGCCATGCTCTAAGGTGGCTTCTTGCATACGCAAGAAGGCAGACAAATAAGCCATTACAGAAAAACTGGATAAATTCACAATTGGGGAAATAGAGGTCATAGAGGATCATATATTGCATGGGCACCTAACCCTACTTACTGCTCCTTGTTTTTTTATTTTTTAAGCTATTTTTGGCTTTCCAATGTAATAATCAAGTAAAATATTGTTGAACAAGTAGTTTTTGAGAGAAGAGTATAAAACATTGATGGGGAAAATTCGCTTGGCAGCTAAGAGAGCCTGGTAGGACGAGGAAGCTTTAGATGTGTCTTCACTGTGGGAGATGTGCCTTATCTTTGGCAGGAAAACCATCGGGAGCAAAGGGAACAGAACATCTTGTGAGTTTCCGTTACTCAGTGGGAGTAAAAAAATCACCTTGGAAGGATGAGTTGAGGTGAGATATCAGATGTCACTGATATAAAAAAAACTTTTTAAAAGTGATAGAAATCTTGAAAAAAAATAATGACCAGAGGGCAACCTGGACATTGTCAAGGGCAGGGTGATGATAGCGGCTTTATCCGGGAACATAAGGCATGAGTTTAACTTTTAATCAAAGTTTCTCCTGCTAGAAATCCAATTTATTCACTAGATTCAGCCAGGTCAAAAACTCCAACTGGGGTTCTTTTCAATGTTTTAGGCTCTTCTGAGGTTCTTGAAAAAAGTCAAAGAAATGCTTGGTTCAGAGATTTGACAAATTCATGAAAAGACTTCTGTGAAGTTTTAAAATATGACCGCTTCTACTGCCTTAACTGGTGCTGCTGAATTAATATTATTCAAAAGCAGCTCCATTTCCCAGGGTAGAACAAGAAAAGTTGCACCTGTTTTAACAACTATTCTGAAGAAGTTATTAAAATCACACATATCTTACTTTTTGCCTTTTTATCAATTTTTCAGAAGTTTTGCTATAGCATAGGAGTTACATGACCCTGACTACTAGAAGAGAAAGAGGATGATGCCCCACTAGAGAGGTTACTTTAGACATCGTTTTACAGACCTTCTTCAGTAAAAATATGGTTACACCATAATATAAAATATCAGCAAACCAAATGAATAAGCAACTGATGAGCAGTTTGGCTTTCCAATCGAAAGGACTATGTTAATTTTCTTCAATAATAATTATTTTTTAAATATATTTTATTGATTTTTTACAGAGAGAAAGGGAGAAGGATAGAGAGCTAGAAACATCAATGAGAGAGAAACATCGACCAGCTGCCTCCTGCACACCCCCTACTGGGGATGTGCCCCCTACCAAGGTACATGCCCTTGACTGGAATCGAACCTGGGACCCTCCAGTCCACAGATCGACGCTCTATCCACTGAGCCAAACCGGTTTTGGCAATTTTCTTCAATAATTATTTAGTTTAATGAATAAGCTCTTTGGATACTTTAACCTAATTGTATAAACAATTATTTGCATAGTACCGTAAGTTCATTCTGAAGCTTTAAGGTGCATCAGAAGCCACTTGGATGTCTGTAAACAGACTATCGAAGTTAACATGTACAAGCCCTTTGAGCCAGCAGTTCTATTTCTAGGAATTTGTCCTGTAGAGAAAAATGACATATGTCCAATGTTTATTGCTAGTGTGTTCACAATGTCAAAAGATTAGACACAATCTACATAGAAGGCTGTTTAAAGACGCGATGATAGATGGATTCTGTGGAATACCAGGAAGTTGTAAAAAGGAATGAAAAAGGTCTTAATGTGGAAAGATCTCTAAAATATATCCCTAAGTACATGTGTCGATAGCAGGCTACCAAATTGTGTAAAGAGTGACAAAATAATATACATATGTATAAAAGTATAAATCTATCTATCATTTATCTATCTCCTATCTATCTATCTATCTATCTATCCATCCATTTATCTATCATCTATTAATACACAAAAAACAAATAACCTTGGTTGCCAGTGGCAGAGCAAGGGAAGTATGTGATGCCATGGTAAGTGATTGTCTGGGATAAGGGGTAAGAGGGAGACATTTAACTGAATGTCCTTTCATAGTTTAATAACTTCTAATCATGTGAATGTATTATTTATTTAGAAAATTAGATCCAAAAATTGTTTTTCTTATTGAAAATATTTGCTAATGAATGCATTATTTATTTAGAAAATTAAATCCAGGAATTAAGTTTTTCCTATTGAAAATTTTCTCTAATAAATGTATTATTTATTTAGAAAATTAAATCCCAAAATTAAGTTTTTCATATTGAAAATTTTCTCTAATGAAAACAATAAAAATTCCCAGAGAAGGGGTGATAGTATTTCTATTTTGGTAAACTATACCAGTGTTAATCATCTCCATGGTCAAGAAACATATAACATTCTTGATTACATGTAAATCCTCCTTTTAAAAAATATACCGTATTTTTCGGACCATAAGATGCACTTTTTCTTCACCAAATAGTGGGAGGAAAAGTGCCTGCGTCTTATGGTCCGAGTTGCAGAGCGGCAGCGGGTCCCCCGGGACCTTCCGTGTCCCTGGGGACTGCATCATCCCTCCCCCGCCCCGTATCCAGGCTTCTCAGTAGTCCACTGAGATACTGGCAGAGTGGCAGCGGGTCCTCCCTCACCTTCCTTACGGAAGCCGACGTGTGCAGGAAGGCGCGATGCTGCTGTACTGTGTCACCGCCGTATGCTATTGGAGGATAGCATGTAGTAGGCGGTGTTACAGTACACAGCAGTGCGCATGCCTCTCACTCCAGTCATTGGCTTCTGACGTAAAATGTCATACACACACACTACACTACATTTTCCCAATAAACTGTTCCCAATAAAAAAAAACAAAAAACTGTTTTCCCTCTGTCCCTCTTTTCCTTTCAATTGTCACTCTTTTCCTTTCAATTGTCACTCTTTTTCTTTTAGTTGTCCCTCTTTTTTTTTCATATATTTTATTACACTATTTGGTTCAGAATATTTTTTTTCCTATTTTTCTCCTCTAAAAACCAGGTGTGTCTTATGGTCGGGTGCGTCTTATGGTGTGAAAAATACGGTATATTTTATTGATTTTTTACAGAGAGGAATAGAGTGTTAGAAACATCTATTAGCTGTCTCCTGCACACCTTCCACTGGGGATGTGCCCGCAACCAAGGAACATACCCTTGACTGGAATTGAACTTATGAACCTTTAGTCCACAGACAGACGTTCTATCCACTGAGCCAAATTAGTCAGGGCTAAATCCTCCTGTTAGATTTCTCTTTTTAGAAGAGAAATATTTTTAAGAAGCAACTATCTGCTTCTCTACATTACAGGTCACCTCATTTCCATCCATGTCCAGGGCTTTGTATAAAAAGCAGAGGCATCTGTGAAGCAAAAACCACATGTACTATGAAGGACTAAGTTTCAATATAAAAAACTAGAAAAGCAGGGCTGCAGGCCTCAGTGGAATAAAAGATATCCCATTATGCCATGGTCATGATATTTCATCTTCTGCTTTGAAATCAGCTGAAGATAATATTAGAAGAAATTGATAGAGTCACGTGGTCAGAGTAAAAAAAGACAGATTAGAATTCATCTAGTTTGTAACTGCTTCTGTGGTAAAACTGTCTCTGAAATAAAGGACGTCATTAATATTCTTCTGAAGGACATATTTCAATAACATACGATAGAAGGACATGTTTGCCCCCAGTTTCCAAACTAAAATTCTTGCTACTTGACATTGTACTTAAAAGATTTTCTCTCTATTTTGCTCCTTCTTAACTATGGTTTAGGTCTTGTCCCCAGAAAGTGGGAGCAGAGGAATAGAAAGAAACAGAGTTGAGAGAAATGGGTCAAAGGTGTCAGAGTTGTAGGCAGGAAATTTAGTGAATGGTGGAAACGGCCAAAATTCTTTCTAGATGGAGGGCTTGGTTCTCCTACTACATTAGAAAACACTGTGTCTGAGTTTGCATTGCTATGGATTAAATATACATGAAAACTGTTCTCTTTCTTACATAGCAGGGACCAAGCAGAGGCTGCCCTCCACTCAGGTCAAGGTGGTGCTTTCTCCAATACCAGAAATAGAGGTTCCTTCCATGCCCCATTAGCACAAACAGTATACACGGTGAGTCATGATTCTGCTTTATTGACGATTTGACTTTATTCACTACTAGAGGCCCAATGCACGAAATTCGTGCAAGGGTAGGCCCTCAGAGCCCTTGCAGCCGCCCCGGCTTCATCCGGAAGGTCGTCTGAACAGTCGTTTCTTTGTTTAGCCATTTGGTCAATTTTGCATATTATGCTTTTATTATTATAGATAGATGTGAAGAGATCCAAGGAAGTAAAGTATACTTCAAACTACATTTCTATTTGAGGGTAGGAGATAGAAAGTGATGAACTTGCAAAATCGGCTCATATGAATTCAATGGCATAAAATAAGATTACTTGTCTCTCCAGGGTGTAGGAAGGAGCAGTAAACTGATCTCTTAGTCTGTTAACCAACATGTGCCTCTGAGCTGTCAATTCATCCCTTGGCACTGTTTCCTGGGGTTGAGTCATAATTTCAGCAGGCCAATCATTGTATCAGTTGGAGCATGAGAAAAGAGAATGTGAATTTATAAAGAACTGTCCACTGATTCTCAATTACTGAGACTAAAGACTTCTCTAAATTTAACAATTAATCATCTAGATTAATGTACATTGCTTCCCATCTATTTGAATTCAAAACTGTGTTCAGAGGTGTCTTAGCAATTTTTTCCCTCCTCATTCAACAAATATTTATTAAGTAGCTGCTCTGTTAAAGGCAAACTTAGTAGCCATTGTAGGGGGCATAAAAATTGTAACAGGGAAGAGGAGGGACAAATAAATTAGCATTTATTTGTTGCATCCTTTTGTGCTTGGTGGTGATTGGCTACATCATTTACTCTTCATAATCCTTGGGAAGTTATCAGTCAAGGTCCCAATAGGAAACCATTGATATACTCAAACAATTTGTGGCGAGTTTAATAAAGGGTTTATTAAACTAGGAAAGCCAAAAAGAAGAGTGTGACACCATAGGACTAATAAGTGGGGATAGTGCTCCTTTCTCTAAGAATAAAGGAACCCAGGGAGACACACACACAGGGGCAGACACATATGCACACATGCACACAGGTGGAGTATGTGCAGAGAGCTGCCCAACAGGAGCTGTGACCTTTGGTCAGGGGACCCAACAGCCCCTGGTTGCCATGAAGAGAGAGAATAAATACCCCAGCGTGGCAGGTCTCCCTTTACTCAGTGTACTTCCCACTGGCCACACTGAACCAGAGCCAGGGGACGCTGGCACCAGATGGAGGCAGTTTCTATAGATTGACCACCCGGAGTACCAGGCAGGTGGGGAGAAAATGGAGAGCAGATCTGAAAAGGTGACTAAAAGGATCCAGCACAGGTGGCTGCTGGGATGTTTCTCAGCATCTACAAGGGTCCAAGAATCTGGAGAAGGACTGCGAGTAAATTAATGAAGAGATTAGACATGAAATACAAATTTGGAATACATAGGGGAGCCAGAGTAGACCTAATTTCAGTAATCAAGTTCTCTGAGTCTCTGGACCTCTTAGCTTTTTATGAACACAAGTTGCCCTAAGGCAAAGCAGCTATACATATCAAAGGCAAAGTTTGGTGTATATAATAGGCACTGTCAGGTTGGGGGAACTGCCTTTGGCTGTTCCAGTAGCAGGCAATAAGATATGCAGATGTTCAGCCCTGCTGAAGCCTCAAGATTCATGAAGCTTTTGATGAACTTTTCGCATCTTATTATGCCCTGCTGGAACGAGCTTTCAGCAGGTGGCTCAATACATCAAACTGGAAACTAAGTGCCAAGGATATGTTTGTGTTCAGGACCAGAGAGAGGTTGGTCTCAGTAATTGGGTCTTAGTGTAATCAGGGTTTGCTGTTGGCTCAGAAATTTCTACATAGACTATAATGTAATCCTATAATTGTTTTAATGGAATATTACTGTATATTTTTATGTCTGATGCTTCTCATTCTGGCCCTCATTCTGGGATGCTCAACCTGGCATAGAAAGAGGTCCCTTTGTCCATTCACCAAATGCTTGTGCCAGGAATTCTTCTACTCATTGGCAAAAATAACATGCAGTCAGTGGAGGAATCAGATTAGGGAACCCCTAATTCCAATAGAGCATCAAATAATATGATAGAGGCATTGATGGGGAACTTGGGAGCATAATGGAAAGATTCTGCATTCAGAGGATATGTTGCCTCCCATTTAATAGATGATCAATGGTTATTTTTTGAGTGAATGATTAAGGCCTAGCTTCTATGTCTCTCTGCTAGAATCATGGACTGTTATAACTAAAAGAAACATGTGTGAACACTCACAGAAGTGGAGAGTAACCCAAACATACTGTAGTGGCAGAGGCTGCACAAAACCATAGGTTTCCTGAGTCCTAAGCTGAGAAGTTTGTTTACCACACTGTCTTCTTGGACATAATGGAGGCTCCATTGCATCAGAAGGATTGGAAAGAGCCCTTAATCAGTGACTCTAGGAGGATTTTTAGTGTTCTTATAAGACGCACATTGGATGAATTTGTTTTAAATTTGTTTTCTACTAATTTTCTTCAGGTAATACTTAACATTTTTGTGTGATTAATATTTGTCTTTTTTTTTTCTTAATCTTTAGAAGAACATCCTTCTGAAGTCCTCTGAACAAGTTGGACAAAATCCTTTTGAAGAATACTCATAATTTTATTTTGGGAACGAGTTAACTGGTAAAGCTGTGAGTCCAGTCGAGGCTGCACAATAGGAAATAGGATCGTGGTTGATGCAAACTAGCTCGGGAGCACTCATGGGACACATGAGATCAAAGAAAGGAGAAGTTTTTTTTTCAGCAAGCCATTATGAGTCATGGAAACAAGCTGATGAAACCCATGGAAATAGCAAGAGAATGCTTACTCTTTTATGAATATCCATCACACAGCTTAGGATGCCCCAAGATTTTGATTTTGAGGAATCAAAAACAGGGTCAGGTTTTTCTCTCCGTGGCTCAGGGTGCACATTCTGATTAGATGGGTTTTTCCCAGCAGATGGATTATTTCTCTTTGGCAAGTCACTTCAAAGGGCCTGGGTGGTTTGTTTCTATATTTGTTTGGATTTATAAACCTTGCCTTTGAAATACCCTCTCCGGCACTGAGAATGTTTCAAAAAATGCAAAGATAATAAAATACAACGAATTGAAGTAAAACTTAAGTGAAACTTCAATGTTTAAATCTAATGACAAAAATGTCCTCTGATTCCTTTGGCTTTCATATATTTTTTTAATAGATATCATTCATGTCAGGAATAATTACAGTGATTAATTACAAGAAAAGCACATAGAGATAAAGAGGGCAGTCCTTATCATTGAAAATTATAAAACTGTCCCCCCAGAGCTAAGGTGCAATTTAATCTCCTGGCATCATTATTTGGTTAAAATTGCTTAGCTGTGTAGAATTCCAGATGTGGGAATTCTGCTAGTCTCACTTTTTCTTGTCTGTGTGGCCCTGATTAACATGGGAGTCAGGCCCGGGTCTGGAATATTCAGCAGGAGTTTAGGGAGTGTCCCAGTCCATGAGGAATGGTTATCATACAATTTCTGAGAAGCCAAAGTATTGTTTCCTTGTAGATCCTCTATTATGTTCAGATGAGTGACTTGGAAATCAATGGGAGCTTGGCTTACCAAAGGCATAAATTGAGCTTCAACTTCTGCTAAATTGTGTCAGCTTTCTGGAAGTTAATTTCACTTATTTATTCAAATAATAGACTTTAACAGATACTCTGAAGCTTAGTTCAGAAATAGCGTTGTCCTGCTCTCTGCCCACAAAGTTTACAACGTGGTGGAGGAGATAGATATACTACTGGTTATACTACTAGACACAATATGGTAAAATAAGTGTGTCATTTGCAGGCCCCATGCTTCCTGCTGAGAATTCACAGGCCATTACTATCTGTTAGAGTCTATTCTCTTTTCTGTCTACAGCTTTCTTAAGAATCTCCAGCTATTGATGCTAGTCTGATGAATGGTGATTCTAGGATGAGTGAAAGTAAGTTATTACATTTTAAAAGTCTAAATAAGGTATGTTATCATTGCCCTAGAAGTATGACAACCAAAAGGCACATTAAAAAAATAAATCTCTGTGAACTAGAAATCCTGTAGTTCAGTCAAGGCAGGGTAGTGATCCAGAGACATGAAAGCGTGCAA
Organism: Vespertilio murinus; assembly: GCA_963924515.1. Lineage (NCBI taxonomy): Eukaryota > Metazoa > Chordata > Mammalia > Chiroptera > Vespertilionidae > Vespertilio > Vespertilio murinus. The sequence continues at coordinate 21,523,098 of OZ004704.1, read as the reverse complement.
CAAATTGATGATTCTCAGAAGGTGTTGGTGTTGGTGGTGGTGGTGGGGGGGGTGGGGGTGTGCGGGAAGAAGTTAACCAAAGAGCTTGCATGCATACATGCATAACCCATGGATATAGACAATAGTATGGCAAAGGCCTGAGGAAGGGGTGGGAGTGGGGAGGAAGAGGTCAACGGGGGATAAAAAGGAGACATCTGTACTACTTTCAACAATAAAGATCAATTAAAAAAGAAAGAAGTTTCTGTGATTTCAAGGGCAAGATGAAATGTGCATGCGCAAACAGGGAGAAAACAGAACATTTTGGCAGAAAAAAATGATACTTCATAAAGAAGAGTTATTTTCTACCCTCCCCAAGTTAAAGATATTATCAGAAGAAAATATGGAGACAATATTGCTGCTTACTAGAAGAAGATCATTCTTTGGATTATTAGTTAAGATACTTTCATCTTCCAATAACAGCAGGCCTCAGTCAAAATACCTTAAACTATAAGAAGTGTTATTATCTTATCTAACAGAAATTCTGAGTAGTGGTTCCAGGGTTAGTTAACTCAAGAACTCACATCATCCATCATCCAAGTTCTTTCCCCTCTCCTCTGCCATCTTCCGCTTGTTGGCTTTTGTCTTCAGGCTTCTGTCACCATTTCAAGAGGCCATTGTATTAAATGTTAGTACCACATTTAATACATCATCACATGGTCATCACATGTGATCATCACATCCTTATACCACAATGTCCTTGTTAAGAGCTAAGAAACCTTGACACCAGCACATGTTTTCTCATGTCGAAGCATCTAGGTCACAGACCCACTCTTAAACCAACCACTGATGGTGGAATGGGACCCTCAGGATGTGAAGGATCAAGATTTACCTGCTTCTTTAAGGAAGGAAGAGAAGCTGACCATCAGAATGAAGACAGGGCTCTGTAAACATGCAGAAGGCTCTGACGGGCCTTGTGAATGTTCCTCCTCAGTTTCAAGAAGATGTGCAGAGAGAAACCAACTAGAAACAAAACACAGGTTAGTGTTTACCTCATAACAACCCCTTGCGGCGTGCTAGGCTATCCCTCAAGCACATGTCATGGCCCAGCATTTTGTCATGGGTGTCTGCAATGTTGCCATTGGGCCATTATCTTCCTCTAATGATACACTGATTTTCAGATGGAAATAGCCCATCTATTTTCACATAGAAAAGTGATATCAGTAGATGAAGGCAGATCCAAGTTTTGTATAAAGAGCTGCACAGTAGTCATTGATAGATCCTCCCTTCCCCCAGTTGATTGACAGATGTGAACCCCACTTGTGGCCAGACATACCTGAACTCTGAACCACCAATCAGCACCTGCCAAGTACCCTAAGCCCCCCATTCCTAAGCCCCTAAGTCCCTAACCACCAATCAGCTTGTGCTGAGTACCCTCAGCCCCGTCCCCTAACTTCCCCTTAAAAGTAGACCCCCGGGTGTTTTACGGCCTCTACCAGTCTCTTCCAGTCTCTTCTTCTTTCCCTCTGGAAGCAGCTGGCGGGGGGTACCCATCCCCAATAAAAGCCTGTGTCCTAGCCCCCCAGTCTAAGCTACCTTCTTTAATTAATCTATCAGTCATTACCTTTCTCTTATTACCTACACCAATTGCCTCTTTGGGAATTATGTCTCACCCATTGAATGATGTCTTCTTGATGGGACTGTAAATCAGCTTTCTTGCCCACCAGCCAAGGAGAGGCAGGTGACCTGAGCTGGACCCATTGGACCCTCTATTTTTGATTTATGGATGCAGTGATATGAGGGTGGAAAAAAGGATTGGAGCTTATTCATTCCAGCAGCAGAGTTGAGTGGTTTCCACTTTTAAATATCCCAACATTCCCTCTACCACCACCAAATCACCTTGTGTCTGAGCCTGGTTCTCCAGCCTTCCATTTGATTCTCTGAGCTACCAGTAATGTCTTTGTAAAAAAGATATTTTTCCTGCTTAAGTTTCCTGAATTGGTTTCTGATGACTGATGGATACAAAATCTATTTTATTTCCTAAAGTCATAGGATTTCTCAGTTGTAATAAACCTTATAAATCATCTGGCTCAACCTCATTTTATAGCCAAAGAAATGGAGCCCTCAGGGGTTGATCTTTTACCCAAGATCACACCACCGGGCTCGTCAGTAGCAGAACTTTGAATAAGACCAGTTTCCTTTGCCCATGGTAGTCCAGTCTTCTTTTAATTTTAATTCCCCCCCCTTTTTTTTGTATAAACCACAGCCCCTCCCCACTCATATGCTTAGTAGAGAATAGTGACTTAAAAAAATCCTCATTTTTATTCCAAACTGACAATTTTCTTTGTGTAGTTTAAAACCTTGTTTTACAGATTGTCCTTTCAGATATTTGGCATCTGGTGATGACAGGCATCAGTTTATATCCTTACCAGAGGCCCTGTGCACAAAATTCATGTGTGTGTGTGTGTGTGTGGGGGGGTCCCCTCAGCCCAACCTACACCCTTTGTAACCCAGGAATCCTTGGGGATGTCTGACTGCCAGTTCCTGGGGATCAAGCCTAAAATGGCAGTCAGATATCCCTCTCACAATCTGAGATGGCTGGCTCCTAACTGCTCACCTGCCTGCCTGCCTGATTGCCCCCCCTGCCGCCAGCCTGATCACCCCTAACCATCTCTGCTTGCTGGCCTGGTCACCTCCAACTGCCCTCCCCTGACCTGGTTGCCCACAATTGCCCCCTTCCCCACTGACCTGGTTGCCCACAATTGCCCCCCTCTGCTGGCCTGGTTTCTCCATACTGACCCACCTGCTGGCCTGGTCACCCCCATCTACCCCCCTGCCAGCCTGGTTGCTTCCAATTGCCTCCCTCTGCTGGCCTGGTCACCCCTAACTGCCTTCCCTGCTGGCCTGGTTGCCCCCAAATGCCCTCCCCCCCCTTGCTGGCCTGGTTGCCCTCAACTGCCTTTTTCTGCTGGCCTGGTTACCCCTATCTCCCCCGTCCCTGCCAGCCTGATCACTTCCAACTGCTCCACCAGTCTGGTTGTCCCCAAATTCCCCCTTCCCCCACACCAGCCTGGTCACCTCACACGGCCTGCTGTTCAGTCATTTGGTCATCCCTCACTAACCCCCCTGCCAGCCTGGTCGCCCCATGCAGCCTGCTGTTTGGTTGTCCTATGTTGATTGTGATGACCTCTGGCCTTTTATATATTAGGATATGGAGCCTTGATTCTTTCCAGCTATCTTAAAATGTTTGGAAAGGAAGTGGTGTGCTCTAGGGAAACATAAGGGCTAGGATTCTGACAGTGATTATTTACCACTTCTAGGCCTAGCTTCTAGCTGCGTGCATGTGGGAAAACCTTCCTTGACTCACATGGAAAGATATATATATATATCTGCTTTATTTTTCCAGTTGTTGTAGGAGAGTCATAGCTCATACAACCACTGTCAAAATAGCCCCAAATTGGGGTAGAGAGGATTAATAATTGTAGTATTACAGGATAGGAGAAGGGCTCATCTCCCCTGGTTGCTTCTGGGGGTGGTGTGCTTGCGGTACCCCTGGAACAAGCATTTCCGGAGCCCCCGAGGAGGATGAGATATGGTAGAAAGCTTTATTTCTATGAAATTACACCCCTGGGTTTCCAAAGACCCGTTTCCCTGAGTCCAGTCATAGAAGAAGTGTAGCTGGGGCTTCAGCAGAGCCAAAATCAGAGCCAGTGTCCAGAGTTTTCTCTCCATGTTGGAGCTGGGTCCAGTCCAGAAGCAGGCTCGCTGAGCTTGTGTTTCCTGCTGCAGCCCATCCGTCCATTGCATGTGGGGCCCACATGGCTCCAGGCCACACAGGGAAATGTGAGAAAACTAAGAGAGCACCCCAAGGAACATGAGCAGCAGAAACCATGATTACGAACTCCCTTTTTTTTTAAGGGGTCCTGCATTCCCAAAGTGTCTTGCCCCGGCAGTGGCCACGCCCATTCCGGCCAGCCATCTCTGTCCCCAGGTGTGACTGACAGGAAAGTACCTTCCCTATGTCACTCCAACTGTACTGGGCATATACCTGCCTCCCCTCTGTTGAATCCCTCCCCTCCCTGGGGCGTGCAAAGTTGCCACTTCCCGGGTAAGCTGCCCAAATGGCATGCCCATAATGTCTGGCCTTCCCTTTGCTTCTTTTCTATTATTAATAGCTAGCTAATTACAATGGTGTCATTAGTACTAAGCATGTGCCGATACTATTTTAAGCACTTAGCATGTTGAGTAGTTTATTCTTTCAATGCTGATAGGTAAGCACTACTATTTGTCACCCCAATTTATAGGTGAGGAAATTAAGGCAGAGAGAGATTAAGTAACTTGCTTGAAGTCACACAACTTTTTTTTTTATAATGTATTTTATTGATTTTTTACAGAGAGGAAGGGAGAGGGATAGAAACGTCAATGAGAGAAAACATCGACCAGCTGCTTCCTGCACACCCCCTACCGGGGATGTGCCCGCAACCAAGGTACATGCCCTTGACCGGAATAAAACTGGGGACCTTCCAGTCCGCAGTCTGACACTCTATCCACTGAGCCAAACCGGTTTGGGCAAGTCACACAACTTTTAAGCGGCAGTTAAAATTTTAACCCAGGTGGTCTGGTTTTGAGGTCCATGCTCTTAACCCTCTGCTCTCTTGCTTCTTAATCACAGAATCTCTCTCTAAGAAGGTACAAGTAGATGATGATGATTTTTTTTTTTAGGAAAAAAATGATTGTCCAATGTAGACAAATGACTTTTCATAAACACTTCTAACAGGGGTTCTGTATTATGCATCTCTCATATAAGGGGTATACTTACAAACAACAATTTCCCACAAGTACTCCTATATAACAGCTGCTTCTCTTATCTGTACTCATGTAACAAAGTGTCTTTAAAGACCTCAATTATTTGAGAGTTGTGAAAATTGCACAGAATAGCTTTTTGCCCTAGGTGCTCATAAAATAGGATCGATAGTAATTGCTCCATTGATTATATAAAAGAGTTTAATTCTTTTAACTCATGTCAAGATCCCCTGTGGTGAAAGATATTAATTACAATTTAACTACACCCAAATATTGATGAGGAAAAGCGGTGAACTGAGTACCCAAAAGCCCCTTTCTGCTTACTGGGTTCAAAACACATTTTTCTACTTGAAATTTGCTATAGAGAGACAGGAAGTCATTTCTATTCTGGTTCTGCTTGGCAAACAGACAACATAGGCTTTATTTTTAAGCACTTTATCATAACAAAGTTCCACTATGTCAAAACAAACTAACCGTGCTTAATGATCACATCATAGTGAGATCACCCCACCCCCATACTATTATTTATTCAGAGTGAAAATTTTAATAGAAAAAAAAAGGGTCTTTAAAAATGCTCTACTTTATTCGAGCTACCTAAATAACAGGCTAATACCAGAAGGAAAGTTCTTCATTATTCAATAATCATTGCCTTTTTTTTTAAATCATTAAATCAATGTGAGCAAAAAGGATTTCTTTCAAAGGTATGCTTTAGTGCCAGAAATTTCATCACATGGGCTGTAATATAGGGCACCTGCTGCTTTGGTGGGATGCATGTGGTCCGGGAGCAGTAGGGAGGTTTTTCTGTCCTCTCTTGGGAACTAGTTGTATGTGCCTTGGGAATGGAGGCCTGCCCTGCCCAGGGACCCAGGCTGGTCCATCTGTGCCCCAGACAAGCCACTGTCTGAGACAGTCTTTCCTTCCTGTTTAACTCACACAACCACGATAGTGCCGAACCTCCCCTACCAACTCAGTACACAGACTTGGTTTATTAGCAGGGTTTTTCCCCCCAGCAAAATCTAATTGGAGTTTATTACATACTAGAGGCCCAGTGCACGAAATTTGTGCACAGAGCAGGGTGTGTCCCTCAGCTCAGCCTGCACCCTCTCCAATCTGGGACCTCTTGAGGGATGCCCGACTGCTCGTTTAGGTCAGGTCCTACCTGGATCTGGCCTAAACGGGCAGTCGGACATCCCTCTCACAACCAAGAACTGCTGGTTCCCAACTGCTCACCTGCCTGCCTTCCTGATTGCTCCTCACTGCTTCTGCCTGTCAGCCTGATCACCCCTAACTACGCCCCTGCCAGCCTGATTGATGCCTAACTGCTTCCCTGCCAGCCTGTTTGCCCCTAACTGCCCTCCCCTCCTGGCCTGGTCCCCCCAAATACTCTCCCCTGCTGGCCTGATTGCCCACAATTTCCCTCCCTTGCAGACCTGGTGCCTCCCAACTGCCCTCCCTGCTTGCCATCTTGTGGTGGCCATCTTGTGTCCACATGGGGCAGCCTTTGACCACATAGGGGCAGCCATCTTGTGTGTTGGAATGCTGATAAATTTGCTTATTACTCTTTTATTAGATAGGATTAAAGCCTTGAAAGGGATCCCTTTTGATTACTACCATATTGTTGAAATGGAAGTCTTTTATTTATCCATTTATTTTTTAATGTAATACCTACCTCATGCCGGGCACAGTTCCATTGCAGAGACAGGTTACACAAACAGTTATAATGCAGTCTGAAAAGCGCTGGGCTGGGCTTTTACTCTTGAGAAACTCGTTTTTATCCACCTTTGAATGCTCAACCAAGGTGCTTTATATAGAAATTACCCAGTAAGTGTTTGTGGCCTTAATGTACATTGCTGTGGGAGCCCAGGTGATGGGCACCTGAGTCAAGGAGGAAGCGGAGTGAAGAAAGAGTTCCTGGAGAAGGGGGTACAATCTGAGTCCTTTCTGTTTCCTTTAATCAAACTGTTGCTTCCTTTATTAATTCACTAGAGGTCCAGTGCACAAATTCGTGCACGGGTAGGGTCCAGTTCACCCCCTCCTCAGCCATGGGGGCTGATTAGACCAGGCAGGTGAGGGGGAGGAGGGGCCACCCCCTAATTGGGCCAGTTGGTTCAGGTCACACAGTTCAGGTCATAGTGAATGGTCATTCTGGTCATTCCAGTCATTCTGGTAGTTCCAGCATTCTGGTCGCTTGGCTTTTATATATATCCTAGGAGCCCAGTGTGTGAAATCACACCGTGTTTCCCACCCACCTGCAGTCCTTCGTTGACACCTGAGCCTGTCCATGCAGAGCTCCAGCGTGCCTGGTCCAGCCCCCAAACCCTCTGTCCTTCTCTGGCCACTTCAAGCCCCACCCTCAGTCCTTTGAGTCACCTCAGGCTGGTCCCACCTTCTCTGGGCACCTCCCACTTCCGCTCTGTCTCTGGAGCAATGTGGCAGCTGTATCCCATCTTGGTGTTGGAGGACAGCATGAAAGCCTCCCACCTGCTGCGCTGTGCTCCTTCCCCTGGCAGGTGGGCTGCGGGGTACTCAGAGTGCGAGCGGTGGGTGGCGAAGGACTGGTGAGGGGTGGGGGGTGCTATGGGCTCTCACCCCTGCTCTCCCCAGCACGGGATGGTCCTGCTTCCTCTAGGTGCCTCCCTGCTTCTCCCCCCACCCCCGGTTATATGCTAATGACCTGGTCATTACCCATTACAGCATCCCAAACTATTAGCATGTTAGCTCTTTATTAGTACTATAGATAGATTGTCTAAAATCAGGGGGAATATCTTTATCTGCTTTCACTTTTTCCAGATAACTTGACACAATCTGAGTCTTAAAGGAAAAGTTGGCCAGGGTGGAAGGAGCACATACAGAAAAGGGCACCATAAGTTAAGATCTATGTGTCTTCCAACACACACACACACACACACACACACACACACACACACACACACAGAGAGAGAGAGAGAGAGAGAGAGAGAGAGAGAGAGAGAGAGAGAGACGTACGTGGGCTCCTGACATGCAGGAGACAGAAGTATGCTCTCTTTGCAAATAGTAATAACTATGCTACTCTCTATTTCAAGGACATTGCAGTAATTAATGTGTGAGAGATGAACTTTGTTATGCTTGAGAATGTCAGAGTTCTACAGGGGGAAAGGGGCAACACTGTGATCTATTGTGATTTTTTTCACACTATATAATTTGAACTTGTAACTGACTGACCAATTAAAGAGTAACAACTGAAAGAATGATTTATTACTCAGAAGGTTATCGGAATAGAGGAAAGCCAGATTGCATCAGAGGAACACCACTGTAGGTAGCTGTTCATTGGTGCTTCAGAACCAGGCTTTCTTCCTTGGTCAACTTGGAGAAAAGTGATGCCTCAAATCCCCTTTTTGGAGAGTTCTACGCATAGTCACAAACTAAAAGGTTTGGAAAATATACGTGTGTGTGTGTGTGTGTGTTTATTGGCTAAACACACTTTTCAGGAAAATCCTTTATTTTTCTCTTCCCAAGTATCCTCTAAATATCAGTTTTTGAATCATTGCAGTAAGAGAAGATTGAGACACTGAAGGATTTATGGAATTTTACCCCTTCCCTCTTTTGGGGTTCTATTATAGCCACCCAAAGATGAATGCCACTAAAGCACAATTTCATTTGTGCTACTGGTGCTATACAGGAAGTCCTCACCTAACGCCGTCATTAGGTTCTGAGACTTTAAGCAAACGGGGTATAATGAAACCAGTTTTACCATAGGCTAATTAATATTGACAAGCGTTAAGTCCTATGGCATCTCTTCAATGTTATGACAAAATGTCAAAACACGATGTTATCTGAGGACCTCCTGTACTGATTTTAGGAATGCGTTGGCCAATGACATCATCAATACTGTTGAGTCCTTCTATTCCTACTGGTCCTTTGTGGGCTCCAACGAATGCATGCTGGCAGCTGCATAAGTTAAATTCTCACTACACAGAGGTGAGAGGGAGCACGGAGCAAGGGACAGCCCACAGGGATCTCTGTGGGTTTTGCCCTTGAGTGGATGAGGAGCTGCTGAAGGTGCCTGAATCGGTGGGAGACGTTGAGGAAGGTGCCTGGAAAGGCAGGCCGGGACCAGACGGCACAGCACTCTGTTTGGGTGTTTTCCTACATGCTGGGGCCAGCCAATGAAGGTTTGAATCAGAGGAACAGCCGGATTTGAACTCTTAGAGAGTCTGTGCTAATGCTATCATTATGGGTAATTAAAAGGGGCCCGAGCTGAAACCGGTTTGGCTCAGCGGTAGAGCATCAGTCTGCGGACTGAAAGGTCCCGGGTTCAATTCCGGTCAAGGGCATGTACATTGGTTGTGGGCACATCCCCGGTAGGGGGTGTGCAAGAGGCAGCTGATTGATGTTTCTCTCTCATCGACGTTTCTAGCTCTCTATCTCTCTCCCTTCCTCTCTGTAAAATAGCAATAAAAATATGTTTTAAAAAGGGGGGGTGGGGGCGAGACTGTGCCCATACCTGGTTGTTATTGTCAGGCAGGGGAAAGAATTATCTACCCTTCTGAGTTCTTAGTGGAGACCCCTGTCATAAAATATCAACAAGAGGAAAACCATGTAACTTTGCTAACATGTAACCTGTGGGAGGTGACCAGGGGACAATGAGGAACTCATAGAGGTGGCTTAGAATTCAGGCATATATACTATCTTCACAGAGAAAAAGGAACGGGGATACGGGTGTCTCAGGGGAATGTAAGTGATTTTTAGGAAAAATAAAAGGGCCCTTAGAAGAGCAGATGGGACGTATGATAAATTGTGACAAAGTCAGTCTGGGTGTGACATAAATTCCTAGTCTCCTTTTCCTGTGATAAGAGTTAATATCCTCAGTTGATAAAACTCCCGGGCAGGAGATCAATGACAACTGAGTTCCTTTCAGGGGATCTGTCTTTATACAGATAAGGGGAGTTCAGAGAAAGCCTCTCTCTGTATTTTCTTGCTTTTCAAATGCATACAGATAAAAATAATTAATATATCAAAGTAGCACATTTTGGGGATGGGACCATATCCTAAAAATCCTACAGTCATATAATATTGGGGTGTATTCAGCTACCTTTCAGTGTCTATTAAACTAGTCCATAGGAGGGAAGAGAAGAAAATAAAATAAGAATGAGACAATAAGATGGAGGAAGATGCAAAGAAGACGTCATTGCTACCACCTGGAAATGGAGTGGGTGCTGACAATGAAGAAAAGTAACAGCCTAGGGTGACAGGGAGGCTTCTGGCAGAAGGCTTCTGTACATCCAACTAAGACAGAGAATGTAGGAGGAGGGGGAAAGATGATGAATTCAATTTGGAGATGTTGAGATTAAGTTTAGGGGGACACCCAAATACTGATGTACATCGACCCCAACACATTTTTCATATCTACAATTTTGCCATAAAATTGGAGAGGGAGAGACAGAAATTGCAAACGAAGGTTTAAAAACCCCCTTGTGCCACATTTGTCAAGAAGAGCAGATTGCAAACGGCCTCTGGCAAACATGATATGCACCAAGCTAATAACTCTTTCCACAGGTGTCTAGTAGAAAGTTGACTCTATGGCTGGAATTCAGGAGAGATGTCAGGACTGCAGGTAGAAATCTGGGTGTCATCAGCATATATAGCTACAGAAACCATGGACACACCGTGGGTTTCTTTGCTCAAACCGATTTATCCCATTTTGGATGAGAGACATGCAATGTGGACTTCAAACTGAGCCCTGTTTTATTCAGGAGAATGCACAACGATTACAATAAATGTTTGTGGACCCACTTGATGGCTATATGGATAGATGGATGATCAGAAGAATCAAGAGTATAGGTTCATAAAAATCTATAGATATTCTCTTCTTTTACTTTGTCTCATGATTTGTTTCAGTTTTAGCTCTGGGAAGAAAAACCATATGACTACCTTCGAGAAGCCAAAAGGCAACATTTAAAAGCCTTTAAAAATCAATGAGCCTTTCATTTTTATAAAGAGCCACCTGATTTCAGTCCGTTTGCTGTCTATTATCCCCATTAGGTAATGATGCCTTTGCGGGAAATCCAGATGGAGATGATCAGCTGAGTAAGGGCCGGGTGCTGAGCAGCAAGCAAACATGTTATTTCACACATAAATTTCTTGAGTAAATGTGAGTCTTTACATTCCCTGGCAGAGACCAAATGGTTTTAAAAGAAAGAGACGTAGAACACCAGGCATTGTCATGTAACACCCATATCTTATATAGATGGTGAAACTATGGTCCTAAGGGCTGCAGAATATACCAAGCCTCTTTAATAATCAATCACACCACCATCAAGACAGTACACAGGGCAGATTGGGAACGATTTTTCCATTACCATTGATGGATGAGTTTTACCTTTCCAGGGAAAGGTATTTCTGACCCTTCACGAGTCATTTGAGGAAATGACTTAAAATGTACAGTTGTGCCCAAAATGGCCACGATGTTTTCACACCTCACTACAGGCACCACATGATTTGGGCAATGCCAAGTAAGTTACAAATCCATTTTGCAGTCCAGGAAGGTCATTAGGACTCAGGTTCATTATCTGTTGAGACTTTTATTTTCCACTCATTACTCTCCTTTGCGTGAAATGAAGCCGTAGGAGTAGAGCAGAGACCTCGGGTCATTCAACCCTGACACATTTTTCGCGTCTACAAGTTCGCCATAAATTTGGAGAGGGAGAGACAGAAATTGCAAATGCAGCTGTTAAAACCCCCTTGTGCCATATTTGTCAAGATGAGCAGATTGTGAGCGGCCTCTTGCAAACATGATATGCACCAAGCTAATAACTTGCTCATTTGTGTGGTGCTTCCCTCCACAAGTTTCTGAAATTGCTTCTGCAGTCATTACGTACCCCAGAGCTGTTCAGGTGTAGTAGGAAGATGAGAGAGACTATCCAGTTGGTGTCTCTTCCAGGGAGATGGAAATGACAAATTTTCCTGTTTACAAACTATCCCAGAACTGCTCCTGCTTTGCCTTATCCTGCCCCTAATCTGTAGTCACTGTAAATACTTTCAAAACATCTTACATCTTTTGTCCTCCTACTTGATGCACAAGAAAAGCCCATTGACTCCAGGATGGAGGACATGTTGCCTCTTCTACTTCCTGCTGCTGCTGCTGCTGGGTTAGACTTCACGCCCCGGGACCTGGTCCGTTATGGCCCCCAAATCCCTTCCTTTTACAAAGGCTTTCATCCGTGGAAGTTAAGGTTCTTGTTTAACAGTAAGTGCTCAATAAATAAGTCCACCAGCTATACCACAAACCCCATCACCATCATCATCAAGCATCATCATCACCATCATTATCATTTCTTGGGCTTCACGGGGAATAGCACCAAGCTAAGGGACAAGAAGGCATTATTCAGTACATATTTAAATCATTTCCCAGTGTGTCATAGACACCTGGTATTGTAGATTCAGCGGAAAGACTGTGAGACAAGTTGGTAATCTTCAAGGTAAGGAAAGCACTCAAAAAGCCCATGCTCCAGACAGGGAGTAGAGGGTTAAGGATTTTTCAGGATGGGCGGTGATTTACAAATGAGCTTCCTGGGCAGTGAGAAGGGGGGTGGGAGGAGGAAACGAAGCCAGTTTAGGAATAGCAGAGGCACCTGCGAGACAGGATGCTGTGTTGATGATGACCAGGGAGCTGCTGGATGTAAATGTCTGTGAAGTGATGGAGAGGCCTGTGGTGAGAACAGCCCCAGGGCCCAATAACCTTCATTCTGTGTCTCTTTAGACCCAGCTTGTTCTTAGTTTCATGGAAACAACCAAAGCTGACGACCAGATCTTTCAGCTATAAATCCTCCCTCACGGCACACAAAGAGAATGGAATCCATCAGTATTCGGATGGCTCTAAAATTAACATGTTATGTTTCTCTTTCATTAGGAGGCTCTGTGTAAGAGTTTAAAATGCTCATCAGGCCTCACTGATCTGGGTTTGAATCCCTGGCTCTGTCTTACTAGTTGTGTAACATCAGATGAGTTATATAACTTGTCTGGGTCTCAATGTTCTCATTCATGCGGTAGCAAATGTAATAATATCTACCCGGTTGGGCAATTATGGAAATTAAGTGGGGTAATGCATATAAAACAGCCCAACACATGGTCAATACATAGTAATTATTATTATTATTCAAGTCGTTTGGATGGATTGTTTTCTGGTGAGATAGACGGAGAAAGGATAGTATAAATTATAGAGCAAGAGAAAGGAAAGAGATATGGAAAAAGAGAGGCATGATTTTAAAAGCAGATCCCGGAAAAGAGGCACTTAATGACTCAGAAAAAAAAAAAAATCCGGAGAGAGAAAAAGGATAAACATGGCAGGAAGTCAAAGGCAGAGGCCTAGCTTTGCTTCCTGCCAACGTTTCATCCATCTGGCCTTGGCTTCTACACTGGTTTCCCCCTCCAAATGGCAGCTCTCGAAGCTCGGGTCAGGGAGATACACCATCTCCGAATGGCCCTACACCTCTACATTCAGCGGAGGCACGTGAGAAATGCACATGCTATTCTTCTGCAGTACACAATTCTTTTGAGACTCATAAGAGACAGGCCCGTGAAACGAGCCAGCAGTGACCACGGCAGACGTAATCCTATTTCTTTTTGGCTGACAGCTCATGCAGAGAAAAACACTCTTTGATCCAGACAAAGGTAAATGTAGCTTAAATCCCAACACAAAACCCTGACCTTCCATAATCAGCCTCTATTCCCAGTCTACGGTGACCCTAGACACCAGAGACATAAGAAACACAATGCATGTCTCACTGTTGGGGCTGTAACAATTTAATCACCGTGGAAGGCAAAATGCTCAAAGGGTAGAATGACAGGTTATTGTTAGGACCTAAGAAGAGGAGGGGTGGGGAGAACAGAATGGTGTCTTTCCTCATATTTGTTTAATAGTAGATACTGAATGGAGCATCTATTATAGGCAAACATACAGAAAATGAACATAAACCTGAATAAGTAATGAGATATCTAGAAAAATGAAACGAATGGTTAACACAGGATCTCCCCCCTTCTCTTTTTTATTTTATTTTATTTTTTTATTTGAATCCATTCCTACGGCTTGTTGAATTCTAATCAACTACAAAACCAGGGCAAAATTGCAGTTCTAAGATGAATTTTCAATGTGATCTCCTCTGATGTGCCTTTACAAACACGAGAATTTAAGAAACCAAGTGGGAGCTGGATCTGAATATAAAAATAGGGCACGCTTGAGAGGAAGATCAAAGGGCAAAAATGAGCTTGACCCTGAAGAATCAGTGCTTTTATAAAATTAAATACAGATTGAAATCATATACTTTAGCACACACACACACACACACACACACACACACACACACACACACACAGTATATATGTGTACATATATATTTTTAGAAAATAAATATGTTTAGTTCACATTTGTACTAAGTTACTTCCCTAAGACACATTATAGACTGATTTCTGGGATAACTATGATTGGAATCTGTCTGCTTTTGTCCCTAACTTAAGCGAGCATGGTTGGCCTGCGTGGAAGGTCACTTCCCAGACATGCAAGCACCTGGGGCAGCTGACTTCTACAAAGACAGAAAAGCTCTCATTTCTAGATTCAGACACGTACCCTACACTTACCATTTTGCTTTAGGCTGCCCAAAGCTGGTGCTTTCTCATGCCCTGTGAGCTCTGCTGCTGAGGTCCATGGCTCCTTGTTAGTGTAAGGAACTCAGCCCAGTCCTGCCACTGCCTCAAGCCAGTCGCCCACTCATTCAACCATGAGCTTGATGTGCAGCCCAGTGTGAAGCCAGAGAAAAGAGAGATGTCTGTGTTCAGAAGGAGAGAATATTTAAGATTGGGCCTCTGATTTAAGATTTGGGACTCAGTTTTATCCTTTAATGGTATTTATATCAACTAGTGACTCAGTGCATGAAACCGTGTGAGACCCAGACCCACGGGAAATCGTGTGAGACCCAGGACCCCCGAGTCCCACCAGTGTGCTGTGGGACCCAGAGTCAAGTCCCTGCCCACCCACATGTGCCTCGCTGTGCATGCAGCCTCCTGGTGACTGGTCTTTGGTCGTTACAGCATTATAACCTCTGGGTTTTTATTATATAGACTAGAGGCCCAGTGCATGATATTTGTGCACTGGGGGAGCGTGTCCTTCAGTCCAGCCTGCACCCTCTCCAATCTGAGACCCCTTGGGGGATGTCCAACTGCTGGTTTAGGCCCTATCCCATGGGGCTTAAACTGACAGTCGGACATCCCTCTCACAATCTGGGACTGCTGACTCCCAACTGCTTGCCTGCATGCCTGCCTGAATGCACCTAACCACTTCTACCTGCCAGCCTGATCACCCCTAACCACTCCCCTGCCAGTCTATCAATGCCTAACTGCTCCCTTGGCAGCCTGACCACCCCCAATTGCCCTTCCCTGCTGGCCTGATTGCTCTCACTGCCTTTCCCTGCCATCCCAGTTGCCCCCAACTGTCCTCACCTGCTGGCCATCTTTTGGTGGCCATTTTGTGACAAAATGGGGGTGGTCATCTTGTGACTACATGGGGGCGGCCATCTTGTGACCAAATGGGGGCAGCTATCTTGTGTGAGGGTGTGAAGGTCAATTTGCATATTACCTCTTTATTATATATGATATCCCAAAAGGGATTTTCCTTGGATGCATTTTGCTTTGAATTTTAAATTGGCTTTTGATGCTTTTCATTTGATAAGGCACAGGCACGGAAATACATCCGTTGTTTAGACTAGAACTTACTTTGCACTTGATGTAAGAAAAATATGGCATGCTTGTTCAGGGTAATTGCACAGAGTGGAATGAACCCAGTTTATGTAAAGGATTATTGAAGAAATAGAAAACTTCCAGAGCAAGCCTGCTAAATCATTCATTCAGGCACTGACTGACATTTTGCCCAGATCTGGATCCTGTGTTTGCCAGCTTTTAAAGCAAAGCAAAGAAGCAATTATTTAGAAGTTATGGTGAAAAACCTTATTGAAAGAGAGCAATCCTGGAAGGTGGATATATATTAAGTGAGTATTCTCTCTTAAATAATGTAATTCACAGACCATGAAGCTAGGCTCCGGGAATCATCTCTCAGTTTATGTCTTTACCTGGCAACATTTGATATTCTATCATTAAAATGCAATATAAATTTTGTCACCCAGATGTTGTTGTTGTTGTGTTTTTTTTTTTAATCCTCATCCTAGGATACACCTATTGATTTTAGAGAGAGGGGAAAACAGAGAGAGATAAAGAGAGGGAGAGATAAACATTGATCCATGTGCCTTCGACAATCGGCCCCACAACCTCGGTATGTACCTTGACCAGGAATCGAACCTACAACCCTTTAGCACATGGGAGAACGCTCCAATCCATTGAGCCACACCAGCCAGGGCATGTCACCCACCTTTTATTTATTTATTTATTTATTTATTTGATTTTTTACAGAGAGGAAGGGAGAGGGATAGAGAGCTAGAAACATCAATGAGAGAGAAACATCGATCAGCTGCCTCCTGCAAACCCCCTACTGGGAATGTGCCCACAGCCAAGGTACATGCCCTTGGCCAGAATCAAACCTGGACCCTTCAGTCCGCAGGCTGACGCTCTATCCACTGAGCCAAACTGGTTTCGGCTCACCCACTTTTTAAAAGAATAATTATCTCTCAGCTCTGGCCGGTTAGCTCAATGTGTTAGAGTGTCATTTGATACACTAAGGTTGTGGGTTCAATCCCTGATAAGTGTACATACAAGAACCAACCAATGGATGCATAAATACGTGGAATGAAATCCATCTCTCTCTCTCAAATCAATTAAAAAAATTTAAAAAAGAATAATTTCTCATTCTTTTACAGATTTCTATTTTTGTTCATGATTAAACTTTGTTGTACACAAAATGGGTGTAGTTAGGCTTAAAGACTAGCTTCTTTGAAATGATTTGTTTCTTTTACAGTTCCAGTTAGTGTCTATAAAATCTATACAATACAAAAAAAAATCTGATGTGAAGAAACTGTAAATCTAAGTCCTTTCCTCTGCTGTCTATATAAAAAGTATAAATTTCTGAAGAGGTCGATGTAACATTTCCATCAGTTAATTGTTTTCTAGATCTAATCACAGAAACATTTCAACCAATCAAAAAGCAAGTAGGAAAAAAAAAACCCCATCTTTAATGGATGCCTTTGAATAATTTCTTTTCCAGATGGTAAATTGTTTTTATGTTTTCTATTTGGCCGAGTCAGCAGACACACAAATGAACTACACAACATAGACAAATGCAATGCCTGCATGGAACAAAGGCTGTCTACTCTATCAGGGGCATGCAAACAAATGCAAAGGAAGGAGTTTTCACACTTGCAAAAATATAGGCTTTATCTGCCCTGCAGAGAACCACTGGGCGAGACATTTTGTGACAGTGCCTGTGAGGATGTCTAAAATAGAAGCATTCTACTAGCACCCCCACCCAGAAGGAGCATATGGCCTTTAGGAAAAGAAATGCCCATTGGTGATGCCTCTCCCAGCGAAAGGGTCTTCCGTGCAGTCTCTCGTGGATCAATATACCAGGTAGTCCACCCACACATCAGGGTTTCCTGCCCCTTAGAAGCAATGATAGGGTCTGCTACTGGTGAACGTGATCTGTGTATTCACAAAACAGCCTGACGCCGCTGTGGTAGATTTAAAAATGCAGTCCTCGGGGTCTACTGTGCCGGAATCCCTTTAGCTTTCTAATGGAATCCTTCTGAGCTTTGTAATTATGCTATCATGTATTTATAGCCATGAGAAGTCAGTTTTAAACCAGATACTCTACGGTACCCCTTCTCATATATGTATTACACCCCATGTACAAAGTTTGGGATAAGAAAGTGCAGAAAGGGTGGAAAAAATACAATAAACGAAAGGGTAGAACATTCTAAAAACTATGAATTTACCTTGTTCTGTCAAACATGTTAAGGCTTAGAAAATTTATTAGTGTTTTAAAGCAGTTTAAGGATGATTATAAACCCTCTTTCAATCTATCTCTATTGGGGTGACATTAGGTAGCCTTATTGTGAGCATACAGTAGGAGCTCAATAAATGCTTGTTTCAAGAATGAGTGGCTCTAAAGAGATACTTCTGTTTCCCTCAAACTATTACAGGTAAATATATAAGTAGTGTTATCTTTGTCCATGGCATTTATGTAACAAAATTAGGTTCAGTATAAGAACTGATGCAAACGAATACTACAAAAATGGAAAATTTAAAGGTAGAAGTTTAAAGAGTTAAAAAAAAGAAGTCTAGGGTCTGCCCATGAATTTCTAAATATGGGATGCTTGTCCAGGAAAATGGCAATGAGTACTGGTGAATGCATTTCAGATGAAAGAACATCACCAATACAAAGCTGAGTAAGTTTAAATTAACATCAAAAAAATGCTCCTATTGGTAAGAGCAACCATATACATTAGGAAACACGATACTCTCTTTGAACTTGCATTCTCAAAGCTGTCTTGTGCAAACTTGCTTGTAGTGTCCTCAAATCAGTGTCCATGGGCAGATGCATAGAAAACATCGCCTCCAATGATAAATATATCGAAGCCACGAGCCTGCTGCTTCCTCTGAATCGATGGAGTCTGGCCGGGTCACGGCTGTGCTTCTGAGCGGCTGGCCTGGATGTGGGAAACCTGCAGAACGGGCAGCAGCAGCTGGAAGGCATCCTGGATGTAGGTCGTGCTGTTGCAGCCCTGGGAGAGGAGACACATGTGGAGGGAGGGTTGTTTTCCTCGTTCAATCTTGACAATCCTTCCAATTTGATAACGTTCCCTTTCATCAAACTCTATAATATTTACCATAGTTTTCTTGTAACGTGGGTGCTTAAAGCAAATGTAAATACATTCCTTGGGATGGAGGGAGTCCATCTCTTAATGATCTATACCTGTGGTTGGCAAACTGTGGTTCGTGAGCCACATGTGCCTCTTTGGCCCCTTGAGTGTGGCTCCCCCACAAAATACCACAGCCTGGGCGAGTCTATGTTAGAAGAAGTTTAAGTTTAAAAAAATTTGGCTCTCAAAAGAAATTTCAATCGTTGTACTGTTGATATTTGGCTTTGTTGACTAATGAGTTTGCTAACCATTGATCTATACTAACAGAGAGAAGAATTTGTTCAAAATGAGAAAAGCCATTTCCATAGATTTCGAGGGCACATCATTGTGTGTATATTCATGACCCATTATGTCCAGTCTTAACTATCCTCTTCCCAGATCAACCCCACTGTCCTGAAATAACAAAATCACAGTATGCAGGGGAATCCCGTGTGTCCTAACCTGCAGATGGATAAACAAGAATTGTCTGCATAAAGCTAACTGGAACTATTCTGCCATTATTGGTAGCAACCTTTGAGTGCTAGCATCCTCCCATGCACGCTGGTACCTTCTACTTAGTTTGGTGTTTGATGTGGCTGGCATGTCCTCTGCCATACATACGGCATCAGAGGGAGAGGCCATTTAAAGTTTCAGATGACTAAACGGTGAGAAGACTTCCACTGGGAGAATGAATAAATATTTGACCTCATATTCTCCATGACTGACAGGGTCAATTACGCTGCTACTGCCCTCTGGGTGGCCAGGGGAGAGATTTTCCTCTTCCACATTTTGCCTCTGATTGCCTGGGTTTCCCCTTAACTCTGTCTGTCCCCCCCAGAACCTGCCACTACACACCTTGTACCTTGACCCCATCCCGTGGGTGGCTGTGTCTTACACAACAACACTGGGTGGCCCCACATTGCTACCTTTTTTGGTACCTTGGTAGTGTTCCTGAATAGTAAGGCATGACTCCTAAAAATATTGCTATATTAGGTAGCCCTTCCTCACTTGGAGTTCTGTAATTTCCAAAATTTGCAACTGACACCTGCAAAAAACGACAGTATATGCATCACCCATGTTTAAACTTAACTTGGTATCACCTTACGGCTTCAGCGGGGTGCCCTGTGGCTACAGAGATGTCTGTTCCTTAGTGTGTAGCCCTTGAGGGAAGGTTCTCCCCGACAGCCACGGGTAGAACACAGCGCCTTATGGCTCAAGAATGTTCCCGAGCCTCTGTCTCGTACATCCCTGTGTCTGGCAAAGACACAGAGGTGTCAGGGCAGCTTCCTGTCTCTGCCACAATGTCCTGCTGAGTGGACAGGCCACGGAGGGAGCGGCCGCAGGGGAAGGCGCGTCTGGGTCACTGGACAGGCAGAGGCTAAACAGTCTCTGTGCCATTTTGCCTGTCTGGAGCTTAGACCCAGCTGAACCAAAGATTATGACGCATGAAGGGAAAAGCGCCCATTTTCACGAAAATCACCATCGATTAAGAATCCCTCCCTGTAGCCAATAACCACAGAGTCCAATCTGGTGTCAAACCGGGCCACTGAGAGCTGCCTCCGCCGGAGGAAACAGCAGCAGGAATAACGTGCAAGCTTTGCGTTTCTCTTCCTAATCAGGAGTTCTTGAAAATTACATATTGCTGCTTCACCCCCAGGTTTACAGCTGGCTGAGCTCTGAAAATGTACTCAAAAGAAGCCAGTTAAGGACAAGATTGAGAATTGCAGCTACACTTGCTCCCTGGGGAAGAAAATGTAGCTCTGGCATTTGCTTTGATTCAGACGCGCTTTCTCTCCGGGGACACTTACCTCTAACAATACACTATTGATCATGGGGTTGAGGACCTCGGCCTTCTTGTCGCTCTGTGGGACGAAAAGGAGGAAATTGACAGGTTAGGTGCTCACACTGCCAGGCGTGCCACATAAGATGCCAGACACGAGGGATCTCTCAGAGAGGAAGGCGAGAAGCGGGAAGCTTACTCTAGACCAAGCTTCGTCTTGAAGCATGGTAACCTCCATCTTGGGTAAAAACTGCTGTTTAAAAAAATTTAACCCTGCTATTCTGGCTTCTGTAAACGTTTGCTTGCTTAAATAATAGGAAAAAATAAACTACTCCCCATTCCAGAGAGGCCACATCTATGCCCCAGACAGAGCTGTCAGTGCTGGCGCCAGGCTGGGCCTTGAGATATGGTCTCAGTCTGTCCCAGCACACAGGGCTTTTTCCCAGAAGTCTCATTCCAAATTTGGAAAACAAAGAGCTGAAAAACATATAAATAGGAAAGACTTCCACCATATTGGGCCCCAGAATTTTTAAAAATATATATATTTTATTGATTTTTTACAGAGAGGGATAGAGAGTTAGAAACATCGATGAGAGAGAATTATCGATCAGCTGTCTCCTGCACACCCCCCACTGGGGACGTGCCCGCAACCAAGGTACATGCCCTTGACCGGAATCGAACCCGGGACCTTTCAGTCCGCACAGGCCGATGCTCTATCCACTGAGCCAAACCGGTTTCGGCTGGGCCCCAGAATTTGAGAAGCAAGATTTCCTTGGGGCCTGCTAGCGCTGGCGAAATGAAAAGGACTCCAAATAAATCTGGCTTATTGATTAAGGGCATCGTCTGATTTATAACATAACAATCTTTGCTATTTCCCCTGGGTGGCCTCACTGAATTCTGACAGAAATCCTAGGAAGGTGCCATGACCATCGTGTTTTGAGATGAGATGGCAATCAGCACGGTTGAGGAACTTGTGTGAGGTCCCACAGCTAGAAACCGAAACGCAGACCTGGGTTAACTGCTGAAGGCTCGTAGTGGGTCTGGGATTAGTGAGGGGAGTGAGGCTGGGCGTAGCAGTGCAGGGCTGGAGCCTGTCTTTACGTAAAATTGTTCTGTATTCATTTTGATATTTTTAAAAATGTTGCATTAAAATATGTATAGATGACTGAAGTTGTTTCTTTGTCTTTGTTGGAAGGAGTCCCCTGAAAAATTTCAAGTGAGTTAAGAATTTTACTTGGTTCCCTTATAACAGCTGTGGCAAACTACAGCCGTTCGGCTGTCCTATCCGGCCCTCGGAGCCGAAAGAGTAGAGGCTTCTCTTGCTCTCCCCTCCGTTCCTTCACCAGCAGACCAAGATGAGAGTGCCAGCAAGGTCAGGTTGCTTTTGTTCCGGCCCTCGGGTCCAGTTTAAGAACCCATTGTGGCCCTCAAGTCAAAAAGTTTGCCCACCCCTGCCTTAGAATCTTACTTGCCTCCCTTAGTCTCAATCCTGGTCATTAGTCTCTTTTCCCCTCCCCTCCCCTTCCTTCCCCTGCCTTTCCCTTCCCTCTTTTCTTTTTTTTTTTTCACATTAAATTTTTACTGTACTAATTTTCTTTCTGTGAGATCAGTTCTTTTCCATTTACATTTTTCAAAGTTTTTTTCCCTTCATTTCTTCTTTTAAATGCAAAACTTGGGTATTTGGTTATAAGGGTGTGTCTTCCAGATTAGCAGCAAACTTAAAACAATCTTAACTATAACTTGCAAACAGGTCTGCAGATCCCAGTTTGTAAAACATGAGTATTCTGTAAGGCACAGAGTACAGAGCCTGATATAAAGCAGGTATTTAAAAAATGAGCGCTAGTGTTAGCATCATCATCATTATCTCCACTGTTGGGTCTACTAATCAACAGTCTTCTCTGTCTAATATATGTTCAATCTACTCTTGGACAAAAAACAATTAAAGGGCCTGGAAAGAGAGGGGGCAATTTTAATAGACTGCTTTTCTTTACTGTACCCAGAAGATGTTATGGTAAACAGAAGAATATAAATGAAATACATCTTCCCCCTTTCATTGACATTACTCTACTGGGAAACCATAATGAAATCTTGATGGGGGGAAAAAAAATCTTTAGAAGCCCAGTCATTTTAGTAAGTAACCAGAAAACCCATTATGGTATTTGCTTTCATGTTTACTTGATTATCAATAAATCTCTAAAATATAATCAAAGTGACATTGATTTTTAGAATCAATGAGATGTGCAAGCAATTTTAATGGAGTCTGGAGAGCAATATACTCTCATTAACTTCAAGTTATGAGTAATGGCTGTTGTGGAGAACAGAAACAATGACTTGATGTAGACGATTCATCACAGTATCGGATGAGGTGGATTTTGAGGCGAGATGGCATTTCAGCGAGCTCTAGTTAGACGTACCTTTTTCTTTCTCCCAGATGTTAACTGTGCATTCCTGATTCTGTGCAAACAACCATTTGTACACATTTGTGTATGTACAGTTCACCCTTGAACAACTTGGGGTTAGGAGCACCAAGACCCTGCATGGTCAAAAATTTGTGGGTAACTTTTGATGCCCCCCCAAATTTAATTAATAACAGCCTACTGTTGACAAGAAGCCTTACCAATAACATAAACAGTCAATTGACACATATTTTGTATATGTATTATATACAAAGAAGAGAAAGTACCAATAAGAAAACCATAAAAAATACATTTAGCCCTAGCCCATTTGGCTCAGTGGATAGAGCATCGGCCTGTGGACCGAAGGGTCCTGGGTTCAATTCCAGTCAAGGACACATGCCTGGGTTGCAGGCTCGATTCCCAGTAGGGGGCGTGCAGGAGGCAGCCCATCAGTGATTCTCTCTCATTATTAATGTTTCTATCTCTCTCTCCCTCTCCCTTCTTCTCTGAAATCAATTTTAAAAAACATTTAAAAAGAAAAAAAAGAAAAGAAATTAGGTCCAGATTGGTTTGAAAGCTCACCCAATGTCTCAGAAATCTGAGGAGGCAGCGTCAGGGCTAACCCTCAGTCCGCTGAGGGGCCTGAGCTGCCTGTTGTGAGAGAAGGCGCTCTTGGCCTAGTTTTGGTAAATGTCACCGCAGAGCTTCTGTTTGTGGAGACATCCCAGGAGGCCCTGAACCCTCCACTCTTCCTCAGGGTCCTCAGAGAATCCTCTCCCTTAAAGCGGGAGGTGGTGGGGAGGGGGATGAATCAGCATTACAATCTTACCCCAACTATGGTCAAGGAATTTGTAAACTTCTTTGATAAGGAGGCCACTTCGTTGCACATTGCAGTAGTTAATCTGAAATTTAAAAAGAAAAGTGGTTTGAGGATTTTTTAAATAAAGTAAAATAATTTAAGCATCAAGATAATTACTGGTACTAATACCATATTCCACTTAAAAGCATGGCACACAACTTTGAAGATGTTCTGTAGAAATGTTTTTCTCAATAAACTTCCATGATTCACAAGCACTGCTGAATCTAATCCTGGGTTTCTTCACATGCTAATTAAGAATAATCATCAAATCCATTCAGGCCACGTGGATCAAAACCACAGGCAGAAGAGCACCAGTCGCAGGCTCCACATGGAGAGGCATTTAACACTCTCTCCAAGTTTCTCCAGCTGTTTGGTCATTTAAAAATAATAATGAACATTCACTGAGATACTCAGTGAATTCAAACACACACACACACACACACTTTAAGTACTTTTGTACAAATAATTTCAGTTAACTCTCATAGTGACCTGATGGGTTACATTATTATCCCCATTTTATAGATGAAGAAACTGACGTTTAAGAAGGCTAAGTAGTCGAAACCGGTTTGGCTCAGTGGTAGAGCGTCGTTCTGTGGACTGAAAGGTCCCGGGTTCGATTCCGGCCAAGGGCATGTACACTGGTTGCAGGCACATCCCAGGTCGGGGGTGTGCAGGAGGCGGCTGGTCGATGTTTTTCTCTCATCGACATTTCTAGCTCTCTATCTCTCTCCCTTCCTCTCTGTAAAATATCAATAAAATATATTTTTTTAAAAAAAGGTTAAGTAATTTGCTTAGGACAAGCAGTAGTAAGTGACAGAGCTGGGATTCAAACTCGGGCGTCTCAGATGATTCTGTAGAAGATGTTTTGAAGACTTTATTCCAGCCATTCCACTTCTATGGCTTTACACCAAGAAAGTAACACGAGATGGGCACACACATTTCACTAAAGGAATGCATCAGAACATTAAAGATGATGACAAACATGGAAAACGGCCTAATTACCTAATAATGCCGGTAATTGATTTTAAAAAATATATGTGATTCTTATGAATCGTGATTAAAATGCTATTAGAAAAACAATAACTCAAAGCTCAGAAAAGATCTAGTACACTGAGCAGAAGGAAGTGAGCTTTGTTTTGAGAAGTCGGGGTCCTTTGTCTAACTATGCATTCAGATTTCTTGAGCAACATTCATCCATCCCTCCATCCAGAGCGGCTCTTCAGAAAGCTAGGCGGTGGCTCAGCGCCCTGCTGTCTATGTTCCTGGGCAGGTGGGTGGAGAGGCACTTACTATACACACAGATGTGAGGTCTGACTCTCCTTTGCTGTGCAGCTTGGTAAGGATGGGACCATTAGGACTGGGATCAGAAAGAAGCTAAGAGTAAGGCCCTGCTACCCATACTCAGGGACATCTCAGTTAGGGTTAGGGTTAGGGTTAGGGTTAGGTTAGGGTTAGGGTTAGGGTCAGGGTCAGGGTCAGGGTCAGGGTCAGGGTCAGGGTTAGGGTTAGGGTAAGGGTTAGGGTTAGGGTTAGGGTCAGAGTCAGCCCTCCTCTTCCAAGTCAGTGCAGCAAATATGAAATAGTCCTTAGGTGTTCTCATCAATGTTAACTTTTCCAATTTTGCCTTTTCCTCTTCCTTCCACTACACTGGAGTAATATTCTCTTCTAGACATAATAAAGGCAGGATTATACAGTTCTTATATCTTTGATTTTCACGTGTTTAAGTATGAAAATCTAGACTAGATGATAAGTCGTTACAAATGAGGAAAAATGCCACTAATATTGATTTTTTGGAAGGTCCTTCCACTAAAAATTTGCTCCCCAACCTACAATGCCAATTGCAGTAATAAGCAAAGACTAGTCAGCTAGCGAGGTGAATGAGTGAAGTGAGATATGTGTGTATGTGTACCCATATCTTTTTTGGAGGCCCTTATTTTGGCTTCTGTGTCTGTATAATAATGAGGTGGTGCTTGGACTTGTGCTAATTTTCTATAACACAATACAGAGTCATGTGCATAAAAGTTAATAGCTTAGTTTTCCATTCCAATACAGCTATATTAATGAACACTCCATACCAATTATTTTCTTGTATACAGAGTTACATATATACATTTTTATTTCACTAGATGAATTGATAGTAGCTTCAGTTATTAAAGAACATAACATGTAACAGCACATACATGCGTGCATGCAGTCCAGTGAACTGGTTTACATTAGTGACTGCCATTGCCAGAATTCAGAATACGAAGAGCTGGCATAAGTTGCTAGGAACAGTGGGGATGTGTTTGCATATTTTTATGAAGATTGCTGAGAAGTCACATTAAGGGGTCCTCTCAATATCTGTGTGGCATGTTGTGTAATTACCCTTAAAGGCTGGTACTTCTAAGACTTGGATCTATTAAAATAAATGCTAGTACTTACTTAGCTCTGAATTATTTAAGGTGTCTTCTCTTAAATCTCTTCATAGATAATTCCTGAAATATCTAGTTAACTATTATATCCTTGCTGATATGGTTCACTTCTTAGGAAAGAGAGTCCTTATCCCTGAAGATGACCATAAAAACCGAAATTAGCTGAGTTGAAATAGGACTCTTTAGTACCTAGGGTGTGTGTGTGTGTGTGTGTGTGTGTGTGTGTGTGTGTGTATTTGAATGGCACATGTATATAAAATTGGAAAAATAAGAGTATAAAATAACATTTACTTTATCAGCACTTTTGCTTGGTCCTGAGCTGGTTTCTCCTCTTCTTGTCCATGGAGAATTAACTCCGCTACCTTGTGAAGTTGCTCGATACAGCGTGCTGTGACTTCTGCCAGACTTTCGATGGACAGCATGTATACTTCCTAAAACAAGTGAATGCAAGCTAGAAAATTAACAACTGAGTAGATGCTTAAAAAAACACACACACATTGCAATATTAAAAAATATGTAAGTATAATTTTTTTAAAAAGAACAAAATATGAACAGAAACAGTTTACCCCAAGACTAATGGGCATGTCTAAGACATTTCTGAGTGAAAATTTGCCCTAAAATGCAAGTGCTGGCAGTTCCCATGGTCATGGCAAGTGTTAGTCACAGCTATGTCCCTCCAATGCTGGGCACTCTACAGGCAGGCACTCAAGAAGGCCTGTAAAAGGGCAGTTAAATGAATAGACCTCAATGGACATTTTTTCTCAGCTTGACCTAATTTTAAAAATTACTTTTTCTAAAATTCAAATCCAATGTAAAATGAAGTTATCACAAACACATTTTTAAACATAGGCAGGATATAAATCACACACACATATATATTTATTTAACTACAGAATAAAAACTGTGCCAATAAAATTTTTTTTGGAAAAAACTTCAATTGCCTCATTAGTTATGGGGCATAAAGACATTTTATGGTTACAGATTTGCATACAAGATGGAATTTCACTCTCAAGCTAAACCAACTATGTCCTTAAAGATCGTTCCCTTCCCCCCGACCTCCTTTAAATTATAATTGTAGAGCTATGGAGAAAAGCTACAATACCTATGCTAAGTCACAAATTATCTTGAAGTTGAGAAATTTGGTTGTTTAATATACTAATACTCCTAGTTCTGTAATAAAAACGAAATGGCTTTTCCTCACTTAAAATTAGGCCGGTAATAAAATTAGCATACTATTACTGCTCTTTAGGTTGGACAACCTAAAGTAGATTTACCTCGACTGTCTTAGTTCTCCTTTCTTGCTTTTCGCCCTCTTCAGGGTTTTCAGGTGTCTCTTCCTTTTCTTCCTTCTTAGCTTTCTCCTCTGTCTCTTCTGCCACGTCTACCGGCACCACGGTTTGATCATCTTCCACCCAGTCGTGAGCTTTCTTCATGGCCTGTGAAGGCCCCAGCCAAAGCGAGACATTTATTGGGCAAATAGGAGGCTAAGATACTCCAATCTCCAGACTAGGATCCATTTGCCCTAAATCTTTAAGGCTGCTTCCGCGTGCATTTAAACAATGATGGGGAATTTCCTACACTCCTTGCAAACACCTGTTGTTGCTTTTGGGTGGCTATCACAGAGGAAAGGGGGACAGAATAGAAAGAAAGCATGGAGACCCCGAGCAAGGTGAAGGATGTTTTAAAAAGCACCCTAAAATGGTACTCAGGTAAGAATAAAAGTAACGGTCATTGGAAAGGGTGAAAGTATACTTTTCACTTTTTGTGCCCAACGATGGAAGAATCACAGTGCTTTTTAAATGTATAGGTTAGACACTGAGTCAGGGACATTGCTAAAGCAAATAGCCTCATCTGCTATGTCTCATGAACCTGAGAAGGCATCGTGCTGGGAGATGAAAGATGGCTCTGGCCGAACCCGGTTTGGCTCAGTGGATAGAGCGTCGGCCTGCGGACTGAAGGGTCCCGGGTTCGATTCCGGTCAGGGGCATGTACATTGGTTGCGGGCTCATCCTGGTGGGGGAGGGGAGGTGCAGGAGGCAGCTGGTTGATGTTTCTCTCTCATCGATGTTTCTAACTCTATCCCTCTCCCTTCCTCTCTGTA